>CM019172.2:33760755-34406544 GCA_009739505.2 Apolygus lucorum
TTGGTGGGAAGTAACGCAGGTAGAATGAAAAAAAAGTCTGCCAAGTGGGTGTGGCGCATAGCTTCCTCGTATCCATAACACGATTGTATAGATGATCCGATGCATAGTAGTTAATCTCAAAACATCAATCTCTAAGTACCTTCCACTACCCATAGGGGACCGTCGAAATCGGTTGGAATATGTAGAAGTCATTGGTGTTACCAGGAATTCACGTTTGCGCAAGCACAGCAACTACTATTAGTCTGGGGGAGATGATTTTCATATGGGATCATCTACACGCTAATCTGAACAATCCTAGAAACTTTCATCAAATTCTGATGAAAAATGTAAGTGTTATGGCTGTGACAAAGATTTCATGACAGAAAGACAGACACGGAACCAAAATTGTTCAGAAAGGTCTGAAACGTAAAACGCGAGTGGAAATTCCGATTTTGAAGAACTTTTTTTTCAACCTTGAAAAGTCAAAACAAAGCTTCCGCTACCGTGGTAGACTCGGAAGCAATAAGAAACAAAGTGAGGGGATTTAAATCATCATTTCCAGAAAAAACTTTGAGAGAACAGTGCTAGTTCTTGAATTAGTTTGTTGATTGACTCACTCGGTAACACATCGTTTGAGCCCTGAAAAAGGTGATAAATTTACCGAAAGCTCGGCGAAAGAGGAGTTTTATTGCTGACGACCTCATTCCCAATCAATTGACAGAGAATTGTTTGTTGGGTCGATCATCATATATGCTGACCTTCTAGTTATATTGATATGAATTGGAAAGGATAATGTAGGTAAAAATAACTCTATTCTTATCAACATTGTACTAGTTGTTATGTTATTTATTATGTAAAACAATATGTAATGTGATACGAATATTTTATTGAATACACCTCGCTACAACAGTTCAGGTAACCGAAGACCAAAACTAACAATAACTACTAGTAGGTACGTCGCAGATGGGATCCTCTAACCAGTCATTGCCTATAGGGGTCATCACATACCAAAATCATCAGGTGCAAAGATTCACGTAATTTCCTCGACCGTACGAAGCCTCTCATTTCGCACCCTTCGTGAAACACTGACACACCTAAGAAGTTGCCATTTTCTGTTTGTGACGGCATTCAACTTGGAAAATTATAGATAATATTGTACTTCAGAAGAATTTTCAAGCTTTTATCCCCTTCAAAGCAGACAGTTCTTAATTCTTGTTCCAAGTCAACCTTTCTTTTAGAAAATTTTACTTTCAGTTTAGTTTCAAGATTTTAAGATTTTTCTAGGTAAATTATTCACTAGTTTTCTTTTCTTGAGAGTTTTTCTCTTGAGTCGACTTTTCTGGTCGTTAAGATTCGACTTCAGTTCCGAAAAAAATTCTTAGTTTCTTTTGGTTTTGTGGATTTCTTGTTTTACTATAAAGTTTTACCATCCCGCAGTATTTGTACTGGGACTTTCTGAGCTAATCCAGGAAAGTGTAGTGAAAACAACATTCACACTATATCACATCATGTTATCAATAACATGCTGTAAAAACTCCCAGTACAAAACTGTGATAATACAGCAACATTCAAGATTTGTTCGAGGAATACTGTTACATTCACTTTAAAAAAAAAATAATATTCTGAGTATTGCTTGGAAATCTTGGCACTGACACTCACAACAGAGAACCCCTAAAAGGAGAGAATATCCGGAAAAATAATCCAAAATACGAACTAAGGCCCGACTTAGTACCTCCCGGTGGGGCTCCGCTGCCTTAGTGCTCTGGAGGTTTTCATTTCTCCTTCTTTTTTTACCCGTGTGCCCTGTCTAATATCCCATTGTTTTGTTTTCCCCCATTATTCAGTTATGTTTGGTTTTATTTATATACTTGACTATACAGGCTGTAAGCCTAACAGGTCTGCCATACGGTACCAGTCGATTGTATATTCAATTTGCAACAGAAAATGTCTCCTAGCAATTTTTTAAACCCTTCAATTTCGAGTTATTTTAACTTTAAACTTTTTTTCGTGATTTTGACCTTTTGTCATTAAATCGGTCATAACTCCTTTAATTTAAGAGCACTAAATTTCCTGTCGGATAGATGCCTTACCTTTTATTTTAGTCAAGGTTTGAGACATGAAAACGTCCTCTAAAAATAAAATTTTACGTAATTTTGGAAACCTCCAAAACCAGCTTTTCAATAGTATGATTAAAAAATATTTTACAACCGAATTTAGGGGAGAATTTTGTATTTGAACGCGGAAAAACGTGCATTTTTCAACGAAATCAGCGCTCCGCCTCGAAGGAAGAAGTGGGTGGGTCGGCGCCGCAGTAGAACGCGAGGCCTCCGGAAACAGGAGCGCCAGAACGCTGATTTCGTTGAAAAAATGCACGTTTTTCCGCGTTCAAACACAAATTTCTCCCCTAAATTCGGTTGTAAAATATTTTTTAATTATACTATTGAAAAGCTGAGATTCTGGCGCAGTTTTTACTGTTCTTGCATCTTGAAAAAATGTGGGTTCTCATAGTTCAATTTGCGATTAAAAAAATGCAAAGTTTCCAAAATTACGTAAAATTTTCTTTTTAGAGGACGTTTTCATGTCTCAAGCCTTGACTAAAATAAAAGGTAAGGTATCTATCCGATAGGAAATTTAGTGCTCTTTCCAACGGTATCCTCAAATTGTAATACACAGCAAATTAAAGAGTTATGACTGATTTAAAGACAAAAGGTCAAAATCACGGGGAAAAAAGTTTAAAGTTAAAATAACTCGAAAACGAAGGGTTTAAAAAAAGTTGCTAGGAGAATTTTTTGTTGCAAATTAGTTATAGAATTGACTGGTACCGTATGGCAGACCAGTTAGGCTTACACCCTGAATACTTGTGTTGTCTATACACTTTGTGTGCAATGACAAATTAAAAAAAAATAATTTAAAACTTCATTTTGAAAATACTAAAAATCTTAAGTAGTAGGTACTTTCAAAATCAAACTCAATTTCCCAATATTGTACTCCGCACATCCATTTCAGGCCAAAAGGGCGTTTATTCATCCCGAGTACAAACCAAATAAGGCGAACGACATAAGTCTGATTCAAGCGGACACTCATCTGCCCGTGAGACCCGTAGATGTTTCTTGGGTGCCAACAGAGTACATTGATGGGGAATGCATGGGAGCTGGTTTTGGATCTCGCTACATCCACCCGTTCCAAGTGAGCTTTTAGTTGATATTTTAGCTAGAGAATTTGTTTCATACTCAGAGATTCGTTCAAGATGCTTGAAGTGTCTAGATCTGACACTCTTTGAAATATGAAAGGAAGACTGCAAATAAAATGATTATATTATCATTATTTAGACTCCTCATGTAGACCATTACCAGGTCGCCTTCCCAAAAGCAAAGCGTTTCAAACACGCGTTCTGCTTGTTAGGAATTATTCGGCAGATACCCAGTTTTGAATTGCATTTCGTTAAACCTATTTGGACAACTTAAAACCCAATATTGTGTAGGTTTAAAAATTCGTTTCAGGGAAGGCTGGCAATCCCGGTGTTGTCGTGGATTCCGTATCCTACAGGTCTGATACTCCCCAACTCTACATGTGCCCTCCTGAAGGCCATCGCCAACGGGAACGTCATCTGCCTGTTGCTCCTGGGTGGAGTCGGTCCGTGTGGTGGCGATTCGGGAGGTCCGATGGTTTGCAATGGAGCTCTCCGAGGTCTACTTTCCCGTGGCATGATACTAGGTAATAAAAAGAGTGAGTACCTACGTCACAGTTTTCCCGTTACAGGTGAAAATACTCTGCGCATGTATGTAAGTGAGTAGCGCAGAACTTGAGTGTGCAGAAGCGTTTTTTCCTACATGAGGCTGTATACACAGGATGAATACTCTTAGTGTCCTACCTACCAGGGATCGATTCTACAATAAATTTCCAACAAAAAGTTCCTCTTCCGGTTTTTTAACCCCTTATTTTTGTGATTATTCTAATTTTCAAAATTTTTTTCTCAAGTTTTCTATTTTATATCACCAAAGTTAGGTTCAGTTGATCTGTTCGGAGAGGCAGTCCTGAACGGTTCGGAGGAGTTCGGAGGAGCCCATTCACCTCTATCCCCTCCCCTTTTCAGTTCCGGTTTGGTTCCGAATGTTCCGGACTGCCTCTCCGAACAGACCCAGTAACTACCTAAATTTACGGTGTAAATGTAAAATAAGGGCACCGTTGGAAAGAACGTTGTCCCATCTCGCTAATGCTGAACAGAACTATTTTGAGATCAGGTCGCGAAAAAAAGAGTTCAAAATTAAATTTTTATGATTTTCTAAAATTTAATGTTTTTTTCACCCGTTTTTGAGCCTTTTGTACTCAGTGTTTTGGGGAGACACTCTATGGGGAACACTTCCTCAGTATTTCAGCTCTCCGAAGATACAATCCAAACAAATTATTACAATCGATAGGGGAGAACTTTGTGTTTGAAGGCGAAAAACGTGAATTTTTTTCAACGAAATCATCGCCCCGGTATGAGGCTTAGATGTTAGACAAAGGTTGGCTACGCCATCTTCAGCGCCAAATTTCACTCTGAACTCTTTTTTTCACCCTTCAGATCTTCTCAAAATATTTTTGTTTGGCATTAGGCAGAAAGAGAAGTTAACGTTCTGCCCAATAGTGCCCTTATTGCGGAAGCATTGTTTTCACTTTTCAAGGTTGAAAAAAAAAAGTTCTCCAAAATCAAAATTTCCACTTGCGTTTTACATATTAGCCCTTACTGAACAATTTTGGTTCCGTGTCTATGTGTCCTTCATGAAATCCTTGTAACGGGCAAAACTGTACAAAGTTATTGTCTCATTTCGATTAAATTTCAGAGATTGTACGGATTAAGGTGTAGATGGTCTCCTAATAATCATCGCCTCCGGACTGATAGTAGCTACTGCGCATGCGCAAACGTGGATTCCTTGTAACAGCCATAACTTCTACATTTTCCATCCGAAGACATTTTCAGGGAGTTGTTGGTTGGCGAGTAAATGGTCCCCTATGAGGGACCTTGCACTAGCAAGGAACTTAGATATTGATGTTTTGAGAGTAACTACTACGCACGGAAATGGATACGAGGAAGCTATGTCCCACACCCTCTTGATAGACTTTTTAAAGTTTACACGATAAATTAAGGTATCCATTTAAAAAAATTTAGGTTAAATTTTAGTGATCAGATCAAAAACACGAAAAAAATCTCGATCTTGAACTCACGAAAACAGGGGGTTGAAAAAACTGTAAAAGGAACTTTTAGTTGTAAATTCGAACCCTTGAAGGTTAGACACGTATAGGTAGAATGTTTGTATTTACTTCCGTACTTAGAAACATATTGCCACCCCAACCAAAATCATCTATATCCACTTTACGGGTTCCCTTAATTTGATGATCAAAAGGTGATATTTTCTAGTCGCTTCAATGAGTCAATTATTTTTAGTCCTGGTTCTTGAGGACATTACACTGTCAGTACCACAAAGTCAAAATAGAGTAAATATGTAGCTATGGAATGTTTGTGGTAAAAAAACCAAACCCCCATCATTAGGAATACCTACCATTTACAAACAACAGGAATCAGCTATCTGGTCGCTATTCAGTTCGGATTGTAATGAGAGCTGCAGAGTTCATTGCCAGGAACTGCGTTGCTTTACTGTTTATGTCTTTTATATACATAATTGTATTATGTTCGTACGTGAACATTTGAACCTGCCAGCCAACCTGATAACTAACCAAAAACGCTGCAAATTATTACACAATGGTTTATTAATTTTCTATATTGATGACTCGTCTGCAAAGCCACCAACCATCCAACATGAAGAAAAACATCGATCGCATTTTGGTCAGCTTTAATTTGAACGGAGAATAGGCCTCTTTTGCTATTCACACTCGTGTTTCTGATTTATCGTACGTCCAACCCTTAAATTCTCGTAGGGAGCGAACGGTTTGCCCTACAGAGCTCCGCTTGGTCTCAAAAAATTCTAAAAATTCTATAGAATCTTAAATTGATGGAAAAAAATACCTTTATATAAAAAATATTTGAGTTAGGGCGTTTTCAAAATTTCAAAATTCATTTTTGAACCCTTAAAAGTGACCTACATCAACCAAAATCATCGGGGCACAACTAGACCCCAAATGAAGCCTACATACCAAATTTCATCAAAATCGGTCAATGCTAAGTGGGGAAAGTGCCGCGTAAGGCGGACGGACGGCCAAATTTTTATTCGATTTTTGGATTCTACGTACCTTGAAACGTAAACCATTAAATTTTGAGGGGGTGTTAAAAAAAATGTTATCTTGGTCGATTCCAAAGGTTCATTGTTGAAAATAATAAACCAAAATCAATCCTTACTCATAATAATGAGTAAAATCTCAGAAAATAACTTCCCTTCAGACTGAATTTACGCGCACTTCTTCATTAATAGGTATTGATCCAATTTTTACGTCATGTAATTTTTTTATTTCACTGCTATGTTGATGAGTGTATTATTTTATGGTAGGTAGTTGAGAATTTAAAATGTTGATTTGATTTATAAGGCACCTACACTTTACAGCCCCAAATAATAGTGCCAATGATCGGATGTTCTTAAACCATCAACCTCTTAAAAAACTAATTTTAAAAAATAAAATTTTAAAAATGACAACAAAAAACATAAAACATTCAAAAATTCAATCTTAAAATCACAATGGTTTGTAAGATTAACGCGAACCGACATTGTCGGTCCGACAACTTACTATTTCTAGCATGTCATAATTCGGCAGGTGGTGACAATTGCGGAGCTGCTAGGGGAATCCTGGTGTACGAAGGAGTTCACGCTTATCGAGAATGGATATTCACCACAATCACCGATTCATCCAGATCTAGCGATCGGCCAGCTCAACAGAATCTCTCACTCCACTCCGTCTTGTTGTTGTCTCTCGCCTGCTATAAATACCGTCCAATCTCCTGATTTGTAACTGTTTCTTTCCTCTGGAAGTGAACTCGTGAATCAATGGGTGTGCGGATCGAGAGGAAACTGGTCTAAAACGTCTCTACTTATGACACTTGGTTTCATAAGAAAAGTCGCTTTAGACCAGTTTTTTCAGAAATTGAATCAATTGGAAATTCAATCAGTTGGAATTCAATCACGAAGTTTAAATCTATACCGATGGTTAACTCATAATAATTATAAGTTATGTTCCTAATTATTAGGAACAAACAAGTTTCATTTACTATTCGTATTGGATCAGTTTCCATACTGAGAATCAATGGAAAGATGGTTCTAAAGTCAATGATTTCAGGGTAGAATAGGAAGGTCCCCGACTAGGTAGGTTTTATGACCGGTACTCGAGAAACGATAAGTTTATTTCGGGAAATTGAATTAATTGGTAGGTAATCTGAGTCAATGTATTGTATTATAAGTATGTTGGATTGGACCTGTACGGACATTAGGATGTAATGAATTGTTAGACAAAATGACTGAAAATTCTGAACTCACTTCGGCCTTCAATTGCGATTTATATTCGAGTTGATTGAAAAACACAATGATCTCATACATGACGATAGATCGTAGAGAAACGCGATGAGAGCGTTTTGTTAATCTTGGATAACTTCAAGGGCGAATCAAGGGCGAAAAGTAACTCGAACAGCTGTTCCATTGAGTAGTAATACCTACCTATCGCTGTTGGATACGCCGGCGTAGGATGTCGCAGTGATGAATTTTTCTCTTGACAATTGATTAAAAAACTTCAACAACAACAACTTAAACCTATTTTTTTTTTTTTTTTTTTTTTTTTTTTTTTTTTTTTTTTTTTTTTTTTTTAATAATCTCCCCTCAAAGACTAAAGGTCTCTGTGACGGAGGGGGCACGCCATAAAACAAAATAAATAAATAAATCAAATATAATGGGGAGAACGCCCAGGACTCACCCGACGCCGGCCCTAGGGATGAGGGAAGATGAGGAAGGTGGGGGTGGGAGAGAGGGATGAAGGGAAGTGCCTCTATAAAAAATAAATTCAATAAAATAATAAATAAAAACAAAATAATAATAATTTCAAATTATTTTTTAATTCAAAAAAATAATAAATTCAACACCTCCCCATAAAATGCTTGCATACGAGCCTGCAACACGTCGTGCAAGTCGATATCGTGACGATTTTTCAGTTTATGTGTCAAAGCAAAGACATGAAAATGTCAATACTAGCCATAATTACTCCCTGCCTACCACAGACCTACTTCACAATCAAGTTTTGAAGAAATGAAAGTTTCACACTCAGTTCTAAGAAACATGTATTATAAGGAACTATTATTATGCCCTAATTATTAGGAAATTCGATTACTGGATGCTGAGAACGCAAAACTTGGTACAACTCGAAGAAACGAGCTAAAATTTGAACGGAGATTAGGCCTTTTTTGCGATTCACGCTCGTGTTTCTGATTTATCGTAATTCTGACCCTCAAGTTCTCATAGGGAGCGAACGGTTTGTCCTACAGGGCTCCGGGTGGTCCCAACAAATTAAATACTATTTAAAATTGGTGAAAAAACAGTAGGTAGGTACCTTTATTTCGAGAGTTTTCGAGCTAGGGCACTATTGAAAATTTCAAGCCTTAGAAGTGACTGACATCAACCAAAAGCTTCGGGGCACAACTAGACCCCAAATTGAGCCCATATACTTACCAAATTTCATTAAAATCGATCAATGGTAATTAAGGAAAGTGCCGCGTACGGCGGACGGACGATTTTTTATGCGATTTTCAGATTCTACGTATCTTGAAACGTAAACCAACAAATTTTGAGGGGGTTAAACAATTTTTCATAATTGAAAATAATAAACTAAAATTAAATAGATTCACAAAATTTGACTCTGCTTTGAGTAATGAAGTGTCTATGAACCATTTTTGCGAACGCGGGAAGCTAGTCATGTTAGTTTAAGGTTCCACCGCTAGTAGCGCTGCGTAGATTGAAACAAGACTTTTAATCATAGTATATTATTTAACAAACAACAGATAATTATTTATTATTTTTTAAATTGTACCATAAAATTTATTTATTTCTCAATTTTGAACAAAGTTTGTGTCAATTAATGCATAAGGATACGATGCTTATTTACTTGTCGAACCAGATGTCCTCGCCTACAAACCAGTTTCTTTCTTTCTGTGGCGCGGCGAGTTTGCCCGGCGTCGTTGCTCGTTGTCGTTCGTTATTTTTATGCAGTACTAGTTTTCAGTTAGTTTTTCAAGTATATTGTTTTTATTCGAAATTTGTGCTCCGCATTGTCACTCGAAAGTTTCAGTAAGTAGATGCTCCGTCTAAATATAACAAAGCATGGTGGATTTGTGGACTGGGAAAACAGTTTTACTGCGATTAACGTCGGTCGCCCCATGTGGTGAGATCGGTTAGTGACCCATTTCATCGTTTTCAACGGCGGAAAACTGACGTCATTTGCAAACTAATGGAAAAAATGTCATTCATTAATGGATAATGAATTATTTTTCGAGGGATATGGTAGTTATTATCTTATTCATCATGTTCAACAGTTGGTCATTACTGTTTGTAAGGAAGCGACTTGAGACGGTAGTTAGATTGAGGTACCATGTACACATAGACGTCCCTTGATTGATTCCTAGGTACATTCATTTCTTGAATATCAATAGACACTACTTTTCGACTGGTCGGTCATACCAGCTTCTGACTAACCGAAATCAGCTTAGACGTACCTCGTTTCATTAAATTATTATTGTGAATTGAAGCGCCAACCTTGTACTTCTTGGATGCAAACTGCTACTGTCATCCATTCTCATTTATGGATTCAGCATTATATAAACTCAACTCATGATCTGAATAATATGATAATATCGTAGATATAATATAATATATAATATAGATAGGTATTATCTATCTATATCAGATCATGAGTTGAGTTTATATAATGCTGAATCCATAAATGAGAATGGATGACAGTAGCAGTTTGCATACAAGAAGTACAAGGTTGGCGCCACGATATTATCGTCGGATCCTTCCAGAACATTTTTGTTACAGACTACTTCAAAATTGGTACGTTGTCCTAAGTTTTACAATAAAGGTATCTTATCAGTATACTTCACCATAATGTTGTCTCATCAGTTTTAGATATAATTAAGCAGTGCAGTAAAATTGTATACCACATATGAAGGAAAGTAGATCCCGAACATTTTACTTAGGTGGGGCTTATGGTATTGTAAGGCTTTGACTCTCGTATGAAGGTGTGAGTGTGTGAGAATTGCTTAGCCTAAGAATGGGGTATTTCAGTCAATTTTTTTTTTTTTTTTTTTTTTTTTTTCAAAAGAGTATGGCTTAGGAATAACGGTAGACGGGTCTGTTCGTCGAGAAAATGTTTTTAAAAAATCAGAGAAGCTAAGGAAAGTTGAAGATTTGAATGGTGTGACGTAGCTAGCCAACTGTCTTTGAAAAAAGTATCCATGCACAGAAACCTTTGGAGGACGTCTTGGATACTACAAAATACTACTCACACAGGCGCGCGGCGTAGTCCTTGCCTAGTGTGTGTGCATTTATAGTGGCCCGCCTTTTTTCAAACGTGTGATCTCTTTAATTAATTTATCTACCACATGTTATAGTATCATTGGGCTTTAAAGTTGTAGTATATAGGTTTCAAGGGTGCTGAATCCAAATTTGAGGTCAAAAACCTGAATATCCGACCCACCGAAATACCCCATTGAGACTTGTAATTACCTGGACGTTTCTCGAATAGTGCTGGATGGCACGGAGAGGCGTTACTTCCCTCAGAAAAGCTTGAGGGACCAACGTGTCGTCAATGGGATAACAAATAGGGCGTTCCTGCCCATTCTTTTTTAACTACTGCTTCATTATTGTTTCCTAAAAATATGAGATTCAGTGAAGGCAATCGTGAAAAAATTCCACATTGGTTTTAACCCTAATTGGACCATGGTATCACTAGTGTCATCAAGAACATCTCTGGAACTCCACTGCTGTCCCAAGGTGTCACCGGAGTGACCATATTATATTGAAATTTTGTTTTAATTTAATGGACATCATAACTTTTTGTGGGCTAGTGGAAGTCTCAAAATAGAGTTGACAAAAATGTCCGAAGAAATCGATGGAGAAAATTTTCAAAAATTTTGTCTCAACTTCATTTTTTTGACTTACAAAAATATATTTAAAAAATTCAGCTCTATGCATTAATTTTTAAATTTTCGAATCCAGTTAATTTGTTGATTCCTTCGGACACCTGTGGAATTTGTAAGATGTTTTTGGTGACACTAGTGACACCATGGTCCAATTAGGGTTACAGCTTTCACGTGATTCAGTCTTCATAGATTCAGTCGTATTGGTCACACTAAGAACTTATTAAATACCTTATTGATCTTCATTAACATCTACTTCAGTATAATATAAGTACTAAAATGGAATAAGAAGGAACACAAATTGGAGAAACCTTTCAAAAACCTCTTGAAGAGATAAATAAGAAACAATCACGACTTATAAAATAAAATATACAAAAGAAGATTCTAATAATGAATATACAAAATATATACAAAAGAAGATTACAAAAGACAGAAAATATACAGACAGAAAATATACAAAAGAAGATTCTAATAATGAAAATCACTTTTACAAAAGTATCACTCTAAGAATTATAATAATGAAAATCACAATTAGAATTACAAAAGAATCTCATGAAAGCTGGAAAACCAACGGATGTTCAAGTATAGGGCCATTAAAAACCAGGCCACCATCAGATTTGGGGTTCCATTAGTTGGACGGCCTTGGTATAAAATACATATTTACTCTAATGGACTACTTCCTAGATGAATACCTTAAAAAATAGCTCAACTTTAATGAATAGTAATTTGAATACATTAAAAAAAGCATCGAAAATAATCAGAAAAACCTTATGAATGTGCTCATGTTTACTTGCCAAAATCACAACGATTAGCATTTGTCCGGACACCACCACTTTCAAACCAAACTGAACAAACTAGTTCCAACTCCTAGGTTAAACTAAGGTTTCCCACATGGAGTGGAGATATTGTATTTTGCCGGGAAAAGGACCGTATCCTTATTTATTAGGAAGAACGTAACCAACTATCCAACTATTGGGCCCGTTACCCTCCCAGCAGCGTTGAATGTAAGTTCAGGGAAGGCTCGTGGGTTTCTCTCAGTCTCTATCTCGCTTCATGTGTGCACAATTTTAATTCGGTGATTTCATTTTAGGTACACATCTAAACACCCAAGATGATGGGGAGCTATGATCGTATCCCTGTCATCGACCAAAGTTCCTTTGGTGCTCATCTTCAGCAAGGGTTACAGGCCACTTCTCTTGGACAGCAACAGCTTCAGAACGCTACTCCCATCATGAGTGGGAACCTGAGTCAAAGCTATGCCCCTCAGTCGTTCCCAGGTGGACTTCCGCCTCCAGTTCTTCAAACCCCGCCGTCACAGCCTAATTTCACTGCGCCCAGTCAGATGATGAAGCCAAGCGATCCTTCGTTGGACATCGCTGAAAGGATGATCGACAAGTTTTATATGCTAGACAACATGCTTCCTAGTTTGATTGATAGGATGAGGATCACACCAGAAAGTAAGTGTGGGCTTCTGCTTATAATTAGTTGAAACTCCTTTCATTTCCTTCTGTTAACACTTTCCACGCGGGTCCCAAAATGGCGATTTCATCACCAACGCGGATCCCAAACAGGGTGGTCTTCCCGACAGCATGGGGTGTCTACCGGTAGGCACTTTTTCGCCGTTCTACTGCCATCTGTTTCTTCTTAGTTGAACCAGTTGGTAATTTTTTTCAACAGGATTTCTCCATGTGATTTCGTTTAGTAATACCTGTACTCCACCAGGTTGTGTTCCGGGCACAAAACGGGTTGCAATTTCGCCCGAAATTAGTAGTTCTTACAGCGTATAGAAAGCGCTCGAAACGTCAGCCGCTCAGGAGGTGGGATTTTGTTTGCCTACCGGTAGGCAATCCACGTGGAACGTGTTAACCCTGACTTGCTACAGTAAATAGAGAGTTCCTAGTGGTTTTTGATACGGCGTGACGTATTACACACTCACTCTCAACATGGAAGATATACTTCTTCCATGCTCTCAATCCGGCGCCGGATTGTGATAAGAACACGCCGTATCCGTTACGGCGCCGTATTGTTACGGTCGAATACGTCACTAGGAGGCAATCCGGCGCGCTATTGAAAACATGACGGACGATCCGGTTCCGGCGTGGCGGATCGACCCTACTAGGAACTCTCTGATGACTCCAGCTCAGAATTTGGCAACGCTGAACCTGCTTCCCCTTTCAGGCCGACTACTGCTTCTATAATTAGGCTTCACCTTACAGACTAGTGATTGGGGATGTATAGCCCTCCTATAGGTCTGCCACAGAAACTTTGCTTCCCTTTGGCGCATTCTTCTGGAGAACTTAGAACTAATTATCTCTTATCATCATGCAGATTCCCATGCGTATGATAATTTTTCGGTAATTTCTCCCTTCAAAAGTGACATGATTTCCCTCCTACTGCAGCTTGAAATTCGTGCATTTCCGAAATTGAAATTGCGTGGCACTACACGAACATCAAATTTCCGTGTCAAGGTTTCACCATGGAAGGTTGACTCGATTGTTATAGTTGGCGGATCCGCCACCTAGGGGGCGCCATACTGACGCGAAGTTTCTGTGGTACACCTATAGCCACTGGGCTGAAAGCTGAATCTGGCAGCCCGAGAAGCGTTCTGATTGGTGGAGCTCCAGGGCGTAGTTAAAGATGAGTGCAACAGATCGCGTTCATGATCGTTTGTTCCCAACCTCATCACAACAAGTCACCTTGTTTATCACATATTTTTCTCCTTGGTGCGTTACCGGCCACAGTAACTAGTAATTAATTTGATAAAATTTAGTTCTATTTGTGATATTACGAAAAAATCGAGCGATTTTCAATAATACACTGGGTTTCAAACGTTTCTATGGGTGGCAGTTGTCGATTGAACATTTGAACAACTGACGATAGGGACAACAACAATTGTAAGGGCAACGTGGAAAATACCTTTCGCCTCGATTGGCTTTTCTAAGTAATTGTTGCAAATCTAAATGATGATGAAACGAAAAGTTATCAATTTCTGGTCATTCGAAAGGATTTGAAAAGAAGCGGTATGAAGAGTGTGGCCTCCCCCCCACCACTTCAGTTTCTGTAGTAGTTCTTTAGATGAAAGTAGATGGCGCAACTGAGGCAGTCTCAAAAATGCTTGCACGCCATTTTAACATTAGCTTTCTTCTCTGTTAACTTGTCTCCAGTACTCTGTGCCTATAGCTCTATTGTCAGCCTGACGCGTGGCGTTGCCAATTCTCTTTGGCCGCGGCCATATAACATAGCCAGCTGTCCCAAAACACTTTGGAGATGAAGTCAAGAACCAGTATGAGCTTCTCCGCCTGTTTTCTGAGTAGCTTAACAAGTCAATTCGAACATTTATGTTTGTGCCCGCTGAGCCATGGTGAAAGTGAGCAATCCAGCCTGTGACTCCGTTACCTTACTAATAAATTCACCTCGTGCAATACCACAAAGGCAGCTTAGGCGATGATTTTGGAACAAAGGCTCGACGCACCTGTGCTGGTTCCCCAGAAAAGTCGTATAAGTTTGGGTCTTACGTGTATTTACATCTTAAGCATGTCCGTAGGTGGAGTGACAGCCAGTGGAGTCTTCGATGCTGAGTACCCCAACCCTCTCGAACAACCTGGTCAGGTCCAAGTGAACCAGCTCAAAATCATCAATAAAGTTCCTCTACCCCCGGAAATTGTGGAGCAAATCGGATGTATCCTTTCATAACAAAAGTTTACTGCAGTAATTTGGTAGTCTATCAGAAGAATCATTCCAAATTTGTCTCCATTTTTTACGGCAAATCATAATTAAACGTTCTATTGGCCTTAACCTATATTCTACAGCTATAAACCAGAATACGTTGATGGGTCTGTTCCCAGAAATCAGTCGTTCATGGCTAGCGATTGACTCTGACATCTATATTTGGAATTTCGAAACTGGGTGAGTACTTTCGTAATTTGTACGTTCTTCAGCGACCATGACGATTTGAGTGAAGGATCCTCAAGTTTCTATGTTATCTTTCATACTGGTGCTTCTTTTGAATCCACCAGGGGCGATGTGGCTTACTATGATGGTATGAACAGCGCAATCTGCAGCGTCGGTCTAGTGAAGCCGAAACCTAACGTGTTTCAAGATTTCGTTTCACGACTCCTCGTTTTGTCGTCACCTTCCGAGATCATCGTCGTTGGAGTTATTCTGGCACCTGTCAAAGGATCTAGTAAGTTTTGTAGGCTCGATTTTTAGACTCAGATATAGAATGTTTAGTGTAGGTCATGGCACGTTAGCATGCCTGAGAAAATTATAGTAGGAAGCTAAAATCTCACCGTTCTCACCCACTACACGAGAGTGATGCTGCTGAACAAGGATGAGTAATGATGGTGCTGTAGGGAGCTACTACTCTCTTCTTCTTAACTTCTGATTCCATTATTTATAGTACTATAGTATTATAGTAGTTTTTCTTACAATTATGACAGAACTTCTGCAAGTATCTGTCAGCCAAATGGTCTACGAACCATCAAGTTTCAACCTTCCCAATTAAAATCCTAGAATCAAAAAAAATCCTTCAATAGGGAATTCGCCTCTTAATTTTTTAATTTTTTTCGAAAGAGGGTTCACTGATGGAAGAAAACCATAGTGTGCTGCTCGAAAACGCATCCAAAAAATTTAGAGAATTTAAGGAAGATGGAAATTTTAAATGAACCAAGAGTCTGGGACGTGACGAGTTTCCCCTTACAACAGCAGCGCTACCTCTGATAGCGCACATGAAACAACTAGCTTACATGATTGAACACACGAGTGCACCGTGAACTGGCAGAAAGAACCCAGACACAAAAGGAAGCAATTTTACTCACTTTTTTGCAATACGATTCTACCTATTAGTTTATCAAGCATTAGTCTTCACCTTTTCTTATTTAGTTTCAATATTAGTTAGTTTTGATATTTGAATCACATTATTTGAGCGGATCGTTTCATGTGGTCACAAGGGCGCCTGCAACTCTACCTGTTGACATTCTCTGACACTATTTGCCGGAACTACTTTTACGCGCCAGAGCACAGTTTTGCGTGAGGAACCCTGGGGAATGATGTAATCAGTTTTCCTCGATCTTCGCAGTGTTTTTTGACACCGCTCCACTTATTTAGGCATTTTCTTCTATGGTAATGTTCTTCCCTTGGGTATTTCTGGTGTTGAACGTTATTCCAGGGCCCTATTATTGGATTTGATTTGAAATTCCAGAATCTAAAATTGAGGCAAATTCCCCATTAGGGATAATTTCCAGGGGCTCAGGGCTTCCAGAATGAATCCTAGAAGCACAAGGAAGCAGGGAGTGTAAGCTATTTGTTCGAGCACTTGAGATATCCTGAACAGTTTAGATTTCGGGTCTTCAACATTTCATTCATTTATTTAATAATCATAATTTTACAGATGAATTGAATGAGCTTCAGTTGACACCTGAGGTGATCTACACTTTACCCACAGACGGCGTCCCTATCAAAGTGATCAAAGGGACTGACTCCGGCAGGATATTCCTTGGAGGGAGAGATGGCTGCCTCTATGAAATCGTCTACCAGGTTGGATTCATTATCAGATTCCCTTTATTTACCCACATAGTTCTAACGTTTACTGAATTCTCTCCCAGTACTCCTTCTTCTTTGAGATAATTTCGTGATCTGAAGCCAAGAGAATCACAAAGGAAACACAGTACTTGTGTATTAAACGGAGGCCACCATTACGAAACGCGCCGCGGCACTTATAGAAGGTTAAATTGTTATAGATGTTGTAGTAGAACTATTCTAGTATTGTTGTGAGTCGAGCGTTATCAGATGAGTCATGTGTCTACTCGCAGAATCCCCTCCAAGTAGGCCAAGGTCAGGGTCGTTGACCAGAGCGCGCGCCATTACCTGTCTGCGCTTTCAACTCCATCCTGACCGACATTGCTGCGTTCTGGGTTGCACAACGTCAGAACCAGGCGTCGGATTAATTCTAAACTTCACCTGTAAATCTATTAAAGTGTGTTCTTTCCAATTATGTAGTTATTTTTGGTATCCGGTACGAAATATTTCTATAGGTTAGGTGGCCTCCGTTTAATACTCAAGTACCGGAAACACTAATTCTGAAAAACTATACATTTTAATGAAATTATCAGCACTATTGCAGCGTACTCCCCCTCGAATATTGATATTCAAATCTTATTTGGATTGGTCTTTGATTAATTCCTTTATGCGAAATTGAAAAACAACATTCACAAGCTAAGTGAACAATGACCCCTCAATGGCTGCCCTCCCTTCTCCGATTGGTAGATTGAAAAAGTGCTTAGTTGGATCTCTACGAGCAGATAGTGACATTATTAGCGTTATTCTAATATCTCAATATAAATTAATAAACTCAAAATGTAATCAGGTAGTTAGGCAGGATCTGATCTATTCTTTTCAAAATCATTCTCAAGCTGATGTAGTCTGGAGGGCACGCTCTAGTTCATGATTGATTCAAATCCTAGGACATGCAGTGAGGTTTGCAGAAATATTTTCATTAAATTGGGCTAATTTTTACCCTAATAGGGTATTTTAGTCAATTTTTTTTTAATTTTTTTTTTTGTTTTTTTTTTTTTCAAAAGAGTATGGCTCAGGAATAACGGTAATCGGGTCTGTTCGTCGAGAAAATGTTTTTTTTTTTTTTTTAAATCAGAGAAGCTAAGGAAAGTTGAAGATTTGAATGGTGTGACGTAGCTAGCCAATCGTGACGTAGCTAGCCAATCGTGATGTAGCTAGCCAACTGTCTTTGAAAAAAGTATCCATGCACAGAGAAGAGATGAAACCCTTGGAGGACCTCTTGGATACTACAGAATACTACTCACACACGCGCGCGGCGTAGTGTGTGCATTTATGGCGGCCCGCCTTTTTTTCAAACGTGTGATCTCTTTAATTAATTTTTCTACCACATGTTATAGTATAATCGGGCTTAAAGTTGGAGTGTATAGGTTTTCAAGGGTACTGAATCCAAATTTGAGGTCAAAAACCTGAATTTCCGACCCACCGAAATACCCCATTGGACCATGGTGTCGCTGGTGTCACCGAAAACATCTTAGGAATTCCACAACCGACCAAAATATCACATTAGTAACTAGATTTTAATTGCAATAAATTTCAAATTTAATGGACAGAGTTGAATTTTTGAACCTATTTTCGTGAGCTATTATAAAAGTCTGGACATTATGAATGAAAATTTTGAACATTATTTCATTGGACATTATTGTCATAATTTCATTTTTAGACTTCCAATAGCTCACAATAATATTTTTTTAAATTCAGCTCTGTCCATCAATTTCAAAATTGCATTTTAATTTTGGATACTCCGGTGATACGTTTAGGCAGCGGTGGAATACCTAAGATGCTTTTGGTGACACTAGTGACACCATGGTCCAATTAGGGTTAAGAATTATTATGCTGATTTGTACTAATTTTATGATTGTTCATTTTTTGCAGAAAGAAATTAGTTGGCTTGGAAAGCGAGCGAAAAAGGTGAACCATTCGAGGAGTTCTTTGTCGTTCCTTGTTCCTGCGTTTGTGTCTGGAGCATTCACGTCCAACGAATCGTTAGGTAAAGAAATGATGGAATATTATTTCAACCTTCTTCATCGTGTTGTATTCTTGTTTTAATATTCTGAATATCGGTTGCAGTTGACATCGTCGTTGATGGTTCGAGGAACATTTTGTACACGTTGAGCGACCAAGGGACTATAGAAGCCTACGATCTAGGACCTGATGGCAGTTCAGGGCCTTCTAAGGTCGCGTCTGTGCGGCACAGCACGCTCGAGTCGTTCACGCGAATCCTAACGACGAGGTAATTCAAATTAACTTGATTTTTTGTCAGTAGTGATGTCAAATAATACGCAGAGACAAAACAAGCACCTCCATGCGAGATGAGCCTTTTTCGGTGATTTATCGAAAAAGCAAAATAAACATTACGGCACTGGTAATTCGTCTGCCGGAAGTTGAGACCTTAGTGGACTTTTAAAGTCTTAGTTACATAAGTAACATAATTAATTTACCAATCAGTATACAATTTAGAAAAATAAATTAGATGCTTCTTTCTAGTCTATAAATAGACCAGTAGTGCCAAGCTGACGTCCAGAAATTTTTGAGTTCTGTCTAGTTAGGTTCAATGCTGGCTGTCGAAATTCATAAAGAACTGGGCAGAAAAAGGGCTCACCCTGACGTAATACTGTACAAGTGGTTCCGGGGTGAGTCCTAATCAGAGGGAGTGGGGTATTAGTTGTTATGCCCATTAGGTGGGTCCAACACTGTTGGGGCGAAACTTCCCCTTCGCTCTCAAAGAGTGTTTCCCTACCAAAAAATAAAAAATAAAGAACTGGGCATTGGCAGAGGAATTATTCATTAGGGATGTCTGATTTATTTATAGCTTTGCATTCAAGTTCAACGACTCGACCCAACATACTCAGCAAACAAAGGAATGTTGAATCATCAAAAATTAACTTCCCTCAACCGGGGATCGATCTCCTATCGTCCGACTAAACTATATTTACACTTCTGAGTCGGAGCTCGTTACCACTGAGCTAAGGAAGCGAATAGACAGAAATGCGAAGAGGTCGCTGATCACAACATCCCCCCCCCCCCCATTAGGAAATCTCAGGTACTCCGTTACCTAGTCAGGGAGGTGAGAGGCAGCTTTGGCCAGCGTTTTCCAACCCAGTGAGAACGCGCTATTTTTGACTGGCTTCGGAGTTTTTTTGTTATTCTTCCTTATTGACGGGGCGGGGGATCTGCTGACCTCAACGTTTCTCCGAATAGGTGGTGGCTCGACTCGTGTCTTGAGGGGGAGTTGTTTTGATGACCCAATCTTTTAATGAATTAATGTTTCTCTGAGAAATGCTAAGGAGACAATTCGTGTCCTACCGACTGCGCCACAATGTTGAATCATCAAAAATTAACTTCCCTCGACCGGGATCGATCTCCTATCGTCCGACTAAACTATATTTACACTTCTGAGTCGGAGCTCGTTACCACTGAGCTAAGGAAGCGAATGGACAGAAATGCGAAGAGGTCGCTGATCACAACATCTCCCCCCCCCCCCCCCATTAGGAAATCTTAGGTACTCCGTTACCTAGTCAGGGAGGTGAGGGGCAGCTTTGGCCGGCGTTTTCCAACCCAGTGAGAACGCGCTATTTTTGACTGGCTTCGGAGTTTTTGTTATTCTTCCTTATTGACGGGGCGGGGGATCTGCTGACCTCAATGTTTGTCCGAATAGGCGGTGGCTCGAGTCGCGTCTTGAGAGGGAGTTGTTTTGATGACCCAATCTTTTAATGAATTAATGTTTCTCTGAGAAATGCTAAGGAGACAATTTGTGTCCTACCAACTGCGCCACAATGTTGAATCATCAAAAATTAACTTCCCTCGACCGGGGATCGATCTCCTATCGTCCGACTAAACTATATTTACACTTCTGAGTCGGAGCTCATTACCACTGAGCTAAGGAAGCGAATGGACAGAAATGCGAAGAGGTCGCTGATCACAACAGGAATGCTGGCGTATCTGTCCAAGCTAGCACATCTCCGAATTCGGCTCCCTTCATGGAGTAAAAAATTCTGAGGAGAGAGAGAGAGAGAAAAAACATGCTTTATTTATACAGATTTAGGTAACATTTGTATAGATCGATTTTATAAATAATAACGTAAATTATGTATTGCTTTAAATTGCTTGATTAAAGCAGAGACCCAATTGAATTGAACGGCTACCAATTGAATTCACGGACAAGGTCAAGTCTGTACCTCCATGCAGCTCTACAGTATTTTGCCAAGGAGACCCATTTGTTCTGGTCGTCCAAAAACTCCACAAGCTCCTCCCTTGCGAGTCATCTTTGTCCAAGGAACAGGACCCGGAACTCTCGAAGGATCGGGCAGACTCCAACGATATGCAGCACATCTTCGAGTTCTCCGAGGTTGCACAGTGAGCACAGATCGCTTCTGGGGTTGCTGGAGAGGAAAGGCTTGTGATTCAAGCCAATCAAAGCGCCTCTCAATTTCAAAATCCATTAAAGAATCCGAGGCGGGTGATTCAACAAAGCACTTGTCATATCCACACATATTCAATTGCCGATACAAAAGGCTACTGGAGGATTGGGCTCGTGCCAGGATTTCTCGTTTATGAGCCGCCCGACACGCGTCAACTATCCCCCCCCATCTGCTGCCTCCACGTATCCATGTTCTGAGGATTCAGCTCGATTGTGAGATGACGAGATTCATTTATCTGAACTCACGATATGAGGATCGAACATGGTCAGGTTGTCAGGCACTAACAGGAGCTGAGTGCTTTGGAAAACCTGTTTGATTCCTCTCCATATCGACTGCCACTATTCTTGGAAGGTGGGACTCGCGCTTCTTGAAAACTTTCAGAAGATGTGTGTACACCAACGTCTATTCAGCTCTGTCTCCAAGTAAACAAGAAAGCTTGGTGTGAAACAGCTTCTTGATGAAGAGTAACTCCACCGATTACATTTCCAGGTTACCCCACTCCTGGGCTATGTAACACAAGATGGCTCTGATGATTCCATTGCAAATTTCAATTTTAGCTGATGGGAAAATTGCGATTATGAGTCTTCTATTCCTCATTGGATCTTTCTACTTTAATAATGTTTTGTTTTCAGACTGAAGGAAACAGGTGCATGTCCGCCCACAGCGGATGTTGGGAAATTGACTACAGTGACTACTCTGGTGACTCTGAGTGAAGCCGACTCTCCGCATCTTGGTGTCGTAGGTGTGACGGCAGATGGCGTTCGTCTCTATTTTTCTACTGGAAGCCCACCTCCCCACCGTCCTTCGACGCTACGCCTTCTCCACATCCGATACCCGCCGCCAGCCATGAAGAGCGGTGAAGTCATGGCCTTCACGTCCAACGCCAACAACGCGTCAACCTTTGCACCCAGTTCTCCTATGTTCCCCTCGGCTGGCGACCCCATGAACCCCTCCTCTCCCACGCGCAACTTCCAAAACGCCACTTTTGGTCAAAATAGTGAAATCCTTACTTCCTGTTACCACAAATCGGGGACGTTTTTGTTCGCTACAACCAACGTGAGCACCGCTGAGGATAAGCTCTGGTGTCTCAGCTCCGACTACTTTCCCCTCAAACCTATACTGTCAGAAGATGTTCAGTACCATAGTCTCAATGCTGCTGCCATGTTAATAGGTAATATTTCCTTTCATTTTCGTCCATTATTTTCACAATTGTACCAATTTCAAGTGATTCTCAAAAATGTGGAGTGATGAATTGCAACAGGGAGACACGCCGGCTGGCTATCTTCCTTTAATGTTCACTGAAATTCACTAATCATCCCTTCATATTGCCCAAGAAGATCAAACTAAACTTTAAACTCGACGACCATTATACTTTTACAGCAAACTGTGTGATGGAACACACTACATAAACTGATAGGTAATGGGGTCAACTGGAATTCCGAGCTTTCGGTAAATTTATTACCATCTTTAGGGCTCAAAGGACGTTTTACTCAATGAGCATACCAAGCATCAAGAGGAAATGAGATGGTGGAGGCGCCACCATAATGGGGTATTTCAGTAAATTTTTTTTATTTTTTATTTTTTTTTTTCAAAAGAGTAAGGCTCAGGAATAACGGTAATCGGGTCTGTTCGTCGAGAAAATGTTTTTAAAAAATCAGAGACGCTAAGGAAAGTTGAAGATTTGAACGGTGTGACGTAGCTAGCCAATCGTGACGTAGCTAGCCAACTGTCTTTGAAAAAAGTATCCATGCACAGAAACCCTTGGAGGACGTCTTGGATACTACAAAATTCTACTCACACACGCGCGAGGCGTAGTCCTTGCCTAGTGTGTGTGCATTTATAGCGGCCCGCCTTTTTCAAACGAGCGAATTTGAGGTCAAAAACCTGAATTTCCGACCCACCGAAATACCCCATAATTGAAGGTCAAAATTCTATGATATTAAATGAAGAAATGAACCAAACACCTGCTTTCGGGGAACAATTAGAAAAATATATTAACCTAATTAAATATAAAATTATATTATTATATAGTTGAAATTATCAAAAGTATTAGATGATACGACTTTACATTTAATTAAGTTATTATATTTGTTTAGTTGTTCCCCGAAAGCAGGTGTTAGGTTTATTTCTTCAGGTAATACCGCAGAATTAAATACCTTCAATAATTATGGTGGAGTCTCCACCATCTCATTTCCTGTTGAAAAACGTCCTTTGAGCCCTGAAGAAGGTAATAAATTTACCGAAAGCTCTGCAAAGAGGGAGTTGAATTCCAGTTGAACCCATAACCAATCAGTTGACGTAGTACATTTTTAGTATGAGCAAATTTTGTGGGATCTAGATAATTCTGCTAGTAACGTGGTTTCCTACTTATCAGCCAATGGGGTATTTCAGTCAATTTTTTTTAATTTTTTTTTTCAAAAGAGTATAGCTCAGGAATAACGGTAATCGGGTCTGTTCGTCGAGAAAATGTTTTTTTAAAAATCAGAGAAGCTAAGGAAAGTTGAAGATTTGAATGGTGTGACGTAGCTAGCCAATCGTGACGTAGCTAGCCAACTGTCTTTGAAGAAAGTGTCCATGCACAGAGAAGAGATGAAACCCTTAGAGGACCTCTTGGATACTACAAAATACTACTCACACACGCGCGCAGCATAAGTGTGTGTGCGTTAAGAGAGGCCCGCCTTTTTTTCAAACGTGTGATCTCTTTAATTAATTTTTCTACCACATGTTATAGTATCATTGGGCTTAAAGTTGGAGTATATAGGTTTTCAAGGGTACTGAATCCAAATTTGAGGTCAAAAACCTGAATTTCCGACACCGAAATACCCCATTGATGGAAATTCAAATTATCTTCTTCTTCTTCTTCTTTCATGGCTCAACAACCCGCGGGGGGTCAAGGCCGCCCAAGTAAAGTCCGCCAGTCAATTCTTTGTTGTGCAGCTGCTCTCCAATCGCGGACTCCCAGCATTGCACGAGCATCCCTGCTGACACCGTCCCCCCATCGTAGTCTAGAGCGCCCCTGTCGTCGGGTGGCATATATTTCTTCTTCTAGGAGCCTCCTAGGGACTGAATCAGGGCTCATTCTAGCAAGGTGACCCGCCCACCAAAGTCGACCAATCTTGATATGGTGGACCACATCACTGTCAGCATACATATCTTTTATCTCGACGTTTGTTCTTATTCGCCAGAACCAAATTCAAATTATCGGGATTGCCAAACAACTCCCACGCCCTACCCTCCAGTAAAAATTGGGACGAATTGTGGTTTGCTCGGTAGGGTTGTTATAGCTAGACTGCCAAATAATGTGAGTCTCGAGGATATTGTAGGATTAGACTCAGTTCCCATGAAAATCTCTGTTAGTAAAGTGGTTTCTCGATTACCGGCTGGTAGCTGGACTTGGCTAAGTGATGGAAATTCCAAGAGTGCCCCAAACTTCAATCCAACAAATAAAAAAAAGTAACTGAAGAAGGTGTGAATCCTCAATGTTTACCTCTGGAAACGAGGACGTTGGTCGCTACATCAGACCAATTTGATGCAAAATTCAAATTTGATAGTTACATATTGTTTATTATATCAAACCCTCGTTGTCCATCTGTTGCAATAATGTTCAATAACAAAACTTCGATCACTGAAATCAATCGATTTTTCAGGAGAATATAAAACAAATTTGAAGGTCTTGGATCCATTTAGCGCTGGACATATTCTCCAGTATCAGCAGAGTGTGCCTTCCAACCGTTTCGTCATCCTGACGCCCCAGGGAACTGAAGTCTACGAAAAGCTCCGTCCTGTCGACATCCTAGCTGAGATCCTGAGGGAGCGGAACGGGCCAGACTGCGAAGAAGTCAAACACTATTTCATGGAGATGGGGAACGACCAAGCCTGCGCCATGGCGCTCATCATTGCCTGCACTTTCCAGAATCAGACAAACCACGTTAAGCTCACAGAGTGGGCGACCAGAGCCTTCTTCCTGTACGGGGGTGATCCGAAAGAAATGATTCACCCCGTGCATCAAATGACTCATCATTTTGGGAGTGTTCCACAAAGTAAGATATATAATCTACTCAATCTTCTACCTATATTGATTTATCGAAACGGACAAGCCCAATACAATATAAACATACTTATTACTAACAATATTTAATGTGATAATAACTGTTTAATATAGCACTGTCCACGTTAGAAAATTGAAAACTATGGCAATGAAATGACACTTCTCGTTCTATTTTGACTTAGAATAATGTGCAACACTTCTCGACGTATGAGGGTCAATGATTGATGAAAGAAGTCAATGTCCGGGCAAATGGATATATAAAAGTTGGCTTCTCTTGGCAGACGAGACAGAGGGCCATTGTAAAGGTAATTCGTGCGACAGAAGGGAATCCAAATAAGCGAGTGTAATCTTGAGCTCAGTCGGGGGGTCAAGAAATTTATCCTGGACAGGAGGAATGATGAGTCAACCGAACCCGTCAACAGCTTGTGGGAAAATGCCAAGTCGGCTAAGCGCCTGCAGTCGACTAGGTCGAGAGTCTGGCATATCCCATTCAACTCCGCATAGTCCACTGAATCCCGGTGTAAATGGAGCTTGAAGGCTATGTTATGGTGGATTCGTTCCAATTGGTAAATGTGGCACTTGTAGTACGGAAGCAAAATCCAAATAACGGAAACATATTCAAGGACTGGTAAAACCAGTGCCTTGTAAAGAGTCACTATTGCTGGCACCTGGTCGAATTCCCTAGTACTTCGCTTAACGAATCCAGGCAGTTTCATCGCCTTGCACGATATGGATGGATTTAGAACTTTTCTTATCTCAAAACCGATCCAGATACTGTAGGCTCATCCTCTGTGGCCACATCTTCAACAATTTCCTCTTTTTTGACCGACAACCTATAAAAGTAAATAAGAAGGTCTACCTAGTCAAATGGACTATTTAGATTTAGAAAATCACAATCAACCTTTTTAGAAAGCATTCAACACAAGAATATATTTTTCTAGATGTTTGGTAATTAAAGCTCAACATCATGTGGTTAATTTTAACATAACAATATTGCAGTCACCATAAACATTATTTTGGCTGTTGATGCACTTCAATACCTTCCCTCATTGACAGCTTCAAAAGTGTTTATGGATCTTGAATGTCAAGCCCTATTCTTCCACAAATCATCTTCAGCCTCGGTTTGTGCAGAGGTTTTGTCATAACGTCTGCAACTTGGAATTCCGTGGCTACTTTTTCTATGTGAACTTCACCGTCACAAACTTGTTCCCTCACGAAGAAGTGCCTCGTCTGGATATGTTTTGTTCTTCTGTGAAGTTCGGGATTGTGCGATAATTTAATTGCCGCTTCATTGTCAACATATAAAATTGGAATCGATGACAACTCCACAATACCGCTTAGCAACCTCTTCAGCCATATTATCTCCCTAGTAGCTTCACTAGCAGCAACAAGTTCGGCTTCTGTTGTTGAAATCGCTACGGAGGTTTGTTTTTGACTCAACCAAGTGATTGCCCCGCCTGAGTACAAACATACAACTCCTGTTGTTGAATGGCCTGTCTTGTTGTCACCAGCATGGTCTGCGTCGCTGAAACACAGTAGTTGGCCTTTTTTGAAGTTGTGTTTGTAGACAACGCCATAGCTCTGAGTTCCCTTCAGGTATCTAAAAATCCTCTTCACCCTCTCACAATCCTTCAGCGTAGGATTTTCAAGAGATCTGGAGACTACGCCGACAGCGTATGCAATGTCCGGCCTTGTACCTATCATCAGATACATCAACGCACCCACCGCTTGTCTGTAAGGAAACTTTGGATCGTCTTCATCCGATTTTTCTCCAGTTTCGTTTGAAGAACCCTCCTTCAAAATCGGAGTTGGAACTGGTCTGCATTCTGCCATCCCGAATCTCTCAAGAATTTTCTTGCAGTATGCAGCTTGGTGAATTTTGAGTGACTTATCACTTCTTTTTTCAATTTGGATGCCCAAGTAGTAAGACGCTGGCTTCACTGTGATTTTGAATTCGTTCTTCAACTGCTCTATGAACATTTTTGATTCATTTTCGTCAGTGGTTGCGACCAGTCCGTCATCTACATAGAGCGCGATTACTGTCATCAGCTCTTTATTTTTCATCCGGATAAATAAGCATGGATCTGCGTCGCTCTGATGGAAACCCAGTTTGAGGAGGTATTGGGCAAATCTTTTGTTCCAGCACCGAGGCGCCTGTTTCAGACCATAAAGGCTTCGTAATCGACAAACTTGGTTCGTTCCGTCTGAGAATCCTTTAGGCTGCTGAACGTAAATTTCCTCATCCAACTCCCCGTACAGAAAAGCAGTAGAGACATCAAATTGAGTCAAATGCATGTTTTTGCTAGCTGCAATGCTGAGAAGTGCTCTAACTGTTCCTGCTTTGGCTACAGGGCTAAATGTCTGGTCATAGTCGATTCCTTTCTTTTGTGAGAAACCTTTGACTACCAGTCTTGCCTTGAACCGTTCAATGCTTCCATCAGGGTTTGTCTTCACTTTATAGACCCATTTACAAGGAATTGGTTTCTTTCCCTTAGGTAACTGTCTAAGTGTCCAAGTACCATTTTCTTTCAGGGATTGAATTTCGCTTTCCATTGCTTTTTGCCAGTTCAATTTTTCTTCACTACCAACAGCTTCCTCATATGTCAAAGGCTCCACAACCTTGTTTCCTATAGTTTCTGCTGACATCACATAATCTTGATACTTTTCAGGTCTTTTAATTAATGCTTTGTCTCTTAAAACTCTCGTTGAAATAGGTTGTTGTTCCTCTGACTGATTTTCAGGATGTTGGAAATCTGGTGCTGGTTCAGATTCAGTCATGTCTTGCTGAACTTGACTCTGCTCCAGCTCCTGTGAAGAACTTTCTGGTTCAGAAGTAGTGTCACGTACAGTGGTTGTTGTACCTCGTTCACCTCTCTCTTCCTCTCTTTGTGAACTAGAAGATGTAGTGTTTTGTTGCGTTGTCTTACATGGTGGGACTTCTTGAAGTGGCTCCTCTTTAAAACTGACGTCTCGAGATCTAATCAATTTATTTGTCTCTTGACACCAGATTCGGTAGCCATCCCAGCCATCGTAGCCAACCAAAACTCCTTTGACAGCCTTTTTGTCCATCTTCTTCCGTTGGGATTTAGGTATGTGAGCATAACATGTACTCCCAATGATTCGAAGATGTCTTAAAGATGCTTTTCTCCCTGTCCAAAGTTCATAAGGAGATTTTCCGTCAACTGAAGATGGTCCACTGATGTTTAATACGTATTTTGCCGTATTTATCATTTCAGCCCACAAGCTTTGAGGTATATTCCCATGAGAGTGCATTAGTGATCGTGCTGCTTCCACAACTGTGCGATTTTCCCGCTCTATGCACCCGTGCTGTTGAGGTGTCCAAGGCATGGTCAATCGAAGTTGGATTCCACTACGTTGAAGGATATCGCGAACGTTTCCACAGTCGAATTCTCCTCCATTGTCACAAAGCAATACCTTAACTGTATGTCCAGTTACTTTTACCTCAGCTAGCATGTCTTCTAGTTTTCGGAATACTTCAGATTTTTGTTTGATAAAATATAACATCCGGTATCTTGTAAAATCGTCTTTGAACATGACGAAGTATCGATTTCCTGACATTGTTGTTTGAAACGGACCACAGACGTCAGCGTGAATCAACTCTCCTGGCGTGGAAGCTCTTTCCCTCGTTCCAAATTTTAAACGATGAGCCTTCCCATAAATACACCCTTCACAGAGTTCGCTATCTAGGCTGACTTTGATACCTAGTTCCCGCTCAATTGTTGCTCTGACGTGCCGTTTGTTTTGGTGCGCTAATCTTTCATGGTATAGTTGCAGTTGTTGTTCTTTAGTTACTAGGTTCACTTGATCTGCTGAAGATGGTTTGTTACGTAGAGCTAATTTATAGAGACCTCCGTTTCTTCCTCTGTGTCCAATGATTTGAACTTGACCTGGCACTTCAAATTTGCATCTCTCAGTTGTTGAGATAAATGAGCTGTCAGTTCTTTTATCATGGGCGGAGAGTACTGAAAACAGGTTCTTTTTTATTTGCGGAACGTACCATACATCTCTTAGTGTTAACCTTGTCCATTTTCCATCAACTCCTACTTCCAGATCGATTTCACCCTTTCCCAGAGCCTTGATCGAATCTCCATTTGCAGTAGTTACGGAACAGTCAATAGAAAATGGTGTGAACGATTTGAACAACTCTCTTCTATATGTGATATGGTTTGTAGCACCATTATCAACGTATCAGCATCATTGTACACTTGGTTTTTGTTCATCGCCATTAATGTGAAATGTGCGCTCGACTTTTCCTCTTTTTGTGATGAGGGAGTTTTTGGTGGTCTCCCGTCAGCCTTCCATTTGGGGCATTGTCGTACTCTGTGGCCACGATTTTTGCAGTACTTACAAAATAAAGACACTGACTTATTTACTGGACCTACTGCTAGAGCCTCTTGCTTCACCTCATCTCCGCCTTTATGAGCCAATGCGCGTTCATAGGCACAGAGCTGAGTTGTGAGGTTCTCTACTGTTCGATCTTTTTGAGCCATTAGCATCCAACTACTCCTGAATGAAAAGTAGCTCTCAGGAAGAGTTCCCAGAATTTTGCAAATGAGGAAAAGATTTGGCAGTTCACATTTTTCTCGTTGATCTTTTGATACTTCAAGTTTCAGAGCTGTCCAAATATTCTTTAGTTTTGTCATATGTCCAGCAACATCGTCAGAAGGACATCTCTGATAATTAAAGAATTGTAGGCATAGGTCATAAGCTTTATCTTCTGACACACCATCGTATAGCCTATGAAGTTCTTGCCATACTTCGTGAGCAGTTGTGAATCTCATGACTTTTTGTAGCGTTTCTTCAGTCATATTCGTTGTTAATGCAACCAACACTTCACTTTCTACTTTATTGAACCTTTCCAGTTCAGTATGATACTGTGTCGTTTGTTCTGCACTAGAATCTCCTAAAACTGCTGGAGCTTTGAATTTTCCTTCGACCAAGTCCATTCCATTTGTAATCCCCCTTAGCACAGCGCATGCTTTATATTTCCAGGTAGACCAGTTAGATTTCCCTTCTAGAACTCCAAACCGAAAACGATGGATATCCATTATTTTTCAGGAATCTTTGTAGGTACACTTTCTACACTGTGAAATTTAGCACGCTAGCATGCCAAAACCATAACCTATAAAAGTAAATAAGAAGGTCTACCTAGTCAAATGGACTATTTAGATTTAGAAAATCACAATCAACCTTTTTAGAAAGCATTCAACACAAGAATATATTTTTCTAGATGTTTGGTAATTAAAGCTCAACATCATGTGGTTAATTTTAACATAACAATATTGCAGTCACCATAAACATTATTTTGGCTGTTGATGCACTTCAATACAACCACCATTAGATCGGACGCGTACATACGAGCGTTAACTCTTATTTAAACGAAAATTTGTAGTTGGCTTGTTGTTGTTGTAGGGTCTTCAATTTGCCCTGTTCAGATTAACAATAAATTTTGCCTACTACTTCTCTTTTAAGTAGATGTTGCTATCTCATGTACAACTCTTTTCCCGTATTTTATATACTCCTATCCATTCCAGGTTTCAGGCCGAATCAGGTGAGCACACCTCTAGGAGGACGCGAAAAGTCCATCTACTCTCCCAATGTGTTGAGCTCTCCTATTGGGTCTCCCGGTCCAGTGCAGATGGATAACTTTGGGTTGCAGTTATCTTCTAAGCACAACGCCCTCTACTTGTACCTCGTTCGCATCATTCGACCTCTATGGTCAGAGAAATGCGTCGCTCCTTTGCACGTCAAGGAAAACAAAATATATGTAAGTTAATTGTTCAAATTGTTAGAGTTTTTGCTGGGGCGTCAACCTAGAGCGCGCAATCACGTCGTTGCTAAACGCCCCCAGCGAATAAGCCAGCTGGAAAAGGTGTTGGTCCGTTGTAATAATTACAACATCAATTATTGATGTCCCAAGTGATTGCCAGAGCCAAGCTTTGTTTGTGTTATGTTGCCTTGATGAAAGTTGGCAGTAAAAGAAAAATACTGTTATAAATAGAAAGGTTGCCAAAATTGGCAGCTGGATCGTCACCAATAGGATATTTCAGTCAATTTTTTTTTCAAAAGAGTGGCTCAGGAATGAGGAATTTCACCATGTCGGAATTTCCTATTTTTGAACCCAAAATCGGATTCAGCACCTCGAAAAACCCCCTAAGGCAAACTTTCAGCCCGAACTTCCTAATTTACGAATAAACAAAACAGTGTAGAAAATACGAATGTTTAAAAAAAAAAACGGGAAAATGACGTCATCCTGGAATAGTTCATTTATGGCCGCTTGAAGCGCTGAGATCGAGAAATCTATAGTCCCCAGATGCAAAATTTCACGAAACAGTAAAGTTCGAAATCGAAAAACTGAAGAAAAAAATAGAAAAAGCAAGATGGGGAAAATTAGGTTTCCCCCGTTTTTGTTTGATAACTTTCCTCTTAGATAACACGATTTCGTCGTTCCATTGGGCAGCACTGGGAGGAGACGACGACCCAAACAGCCCAATCAGCGAGCGTTCCCGCTTCACGTCCGTTTTCCCGGTTAGTTTTGAAATCAAAAATTTTGATTGTCTCCCAAAAATAACAGGAGACTTATTTTCCGAAATCAGCCCGATTTTCATCTATCCCACACCATTAACTATTCAGGAAAAATGCAAACAGAATTCGGTGAAATTCCTCATTACGGTAATCGGGTCTGTTCGTCGAGAAAATGTTTAGGAGAAATTAGGGAAGCTAATAAAAGTTGAAGATATGAACCATGGCAGTAGGGTGTGACGTATTAACCCTAAATGGACCATGGTGTGTGTCACCAGTGTCATCGAGAACATTTTAGGTACCCCACAGATGTCCCAAAGTGTCACTAGATTCTGGACAGCAGGATTTTTGGTGGGCTATTGGAAGTCTCAAAATAGAGTTATAACAAAAATGGCCGTTGAAATCGATGAAAATATTGTCAAAATTTTTGTCATGAGTATCGCCATTTTTTTACTTCTAACAACCTTCAAAACATGGTTAAGACATTCAGCTTTGTCCATTAGTTTTTAAATTGCAATTTAAATCTAGTTAATCGGGTGAAACCTGTGGAATTCCTAAAATGTTTTCATGACACTAGTGACACCATGGTCTAATTAGGGTTAACTTGCTCTCCTTGAAAAACTACGTTTCAAGGTTCGTAGAATCCGAAAATCGAATACAAATTTTGTCGTCCGTACTCGGCACTTTCCTTAGTTCCTATGGACCGATTTTGATGAAATTCTGTATTTGAGGTCTAATTAGGCCCCGAAGCTTTTGGTTGATGTCAGTCACTTCTAAGGGTTAGAATTTTGAAAACGCCCTAGCTCAAAAACGTTTGATATAAAGGTGTTGTTTTTTTCATCAATTTAAAATAGTATTGGATTTTTAGAATCGAATGAGACCACGCTAGGACTATCCGTTCGCTCCCTACGAGAACTTGAGGGTTGGGCATATGATAAATCAGGAACACGAGTGTAAATCGGAAAAGAGGCCTAATCTCCGTTCAAATTTAGCTGAACAAAATACGATCGTTGTTCGTTTCTTCGAGTTGTCTTCAGTTATGTGTCGTTAGCAACCTGTTATCAAATTTCTTAATGATGGCACCCACAACTCTTCATTTCTTCGAACTGAGTGTAAAGCGTTTATTTATTGTTCGTTTCTTCGAGTTGTCTTCAGTTATGTGTCGTTAGCAACCTGTTATCAAATTTCCTAATGATGGCACCCACAACTCTTCATTTCTTCGAACTGAGTGTAAAGCGTTTATTTATTCCAAAGTAAGTTGGTTGTGTAGGTAGGCAGTACCTATGGTTGGTAGGTACAATGGCAAAGCCGTGTTCTTTGCAGACGAGTGATCTATATAGAAATATTTATCCTTAGTGTAGTAATTTGCGGCGTTTTTTCTTTCTGTGAAGTACACATCTGTAAGTAAAACTCCCAGAAACGCTTCCTCGAAAATTTAAGCATTTCAAAAACCGAGATTTGCGGATTCAAGCTGGACTATGAAAAATTTCAAATATACTGAGGCTAAAAAAAATATTTTATTGTGTATTTTAAAATCATCACAAATGTTGTGCAACGTTATTTCAATGTTTTTGACTTGAAGTGATCCTCAATTGATCTCATTGCTTACTCTATTGAGAGTTTTCAGGTGTGCTAAATTTGGATCACACGTCATAAGTACGAAATTCCGACCCATGCAACTACCCCAATATGTTGTTAATTTTTAGCTTTTCAACTTGTAACGTTAATACGTGTAAGTCCAATATGGGGCATCAGTATAATATGCCATCCAGGTACTCAGTATTCAGCCTCAAATAATAGTTTGTTGAGTCGATGTGGACCTTTTGAAATGAAGGGCAGTCACTACACATTGATTTATCAAGAATCCCTCTTGATCTGAAGCGGACCTGAATATCAATAGAAACAAGTATCAAAACGAAAAAGCTATGATCCGACCACGATGAAATTTGTAGGGGACCATCACGAGCCCTAACTACTCAATCCCTTACGGTTTCATCAAGTTTGGATGGAAACTACTTATTATGACTGTTGCTAGGATTTTACTATCGCACCTAAATATGAGGATTATAAAATTCATAGGGAACCATCAACTCTCCTTCCTGCACAATGCCTTGCAAATTTCATCGAAATTGGTTTTATTACTGTAACCTCCTTCCTGTTTTGTTAGTTTCCTTCTCATAACTCCTGTACCCAATGCTAATCAATATTATTATCGTTTGCAGTACACTTCCAGTGTGACTGGTTCAGGAGTTTGCCGCTTGACGTCGCGACTCCTCGCTTTGAAGAATTTCCTCGAACAGAACGCTGCACGCAATGACATCTTCTCCAATGCGTTAGTTAATCCTATTTTGCAATTTATTTACAAATTCATACTGTTCTTAGTCTTCAAATAATAGAGAGTTTTTGGCAACCACTAACGGGCCCGTGGAACCTCTTCACAAAGCACGGAGTTCGCGGGTGATGATGGATTTGTCTCCCGACATCAGGGGGCGACAATGAAAGGATGCCCCCAAACAGTCACCCGTTCCTAGAGGCCCACCGTGACGAGCGCCTCCATTCCCCCCCTGTCCAAAGTCAACGGGCTTCCTCCTTCTACTGGGTAGCATCCTCTGTTGCTCGCGCTAGTCTCCTCCTAACGGGGCCGGTGAGATTTTGGCACCAAAAACTCTCTATTTTGACTCCGTGCATCGATAAATCAACCCTTGTTGGTTGATTGTTGATGATCGAGCAGTTTTTCACGAGCTAGTAAAAGGAAAAAATCCAATGTTTTGGGGAATTCCATGTTCTCATTGTCTCTTGAAAATTTGATACAAATAATTCTACCAAGTTGGAGCATCCATCCTCCGAATTATCACTAATATTTGTTGATTAATTACGATGATAGATTTCTAAGACTGAGATTGACTGCTTCTGGCTCTGTTGGCGTGAGTGAATGAATGGATGTGGTCACTGGCGAGGCCTAACCGCCCGCAAACCTGAATGATGGTCACTGGCAAGGTGTAAAAACCTGTAAACCTGATTGTGAAGCCTTAGATGCCGCCTACGTATTATAAACTGATTGAACTCGAAAATCTTCGGTTCAATAATAGCTCAGTTTGGTACAAAAAGCTGCATTGCTGCATGATTCTCAACTTCAATCTTTCAGTCTAAAGTTTCTTGGTTATAGCATAACGTGAGAAAAGTTTGGTTTGCTTGTAACATGTTGGAAGAAATTTTGTACTTATCGTCAATAAACATGATGTATTCGTGCCATTGTAACATTAACAGTCCATTATTATCATTCTTGAAGCTCTCGTGAATATTACGATTATGGCTATTCTCAAGATGTTACCACCAATCTTGGCTTTTGTACTGTCGATTTTAATTTTGTTCGGTTTGAGTAGACCTCTTGGCAGAGACAACATGGACAGGACTGCATCGCCTGGAATGTCGTTGAGGATTCAAGAAAAGAGCTCTCTGGACGCGCTGAAAGCCTTCATCGACCACGCCACCCAAGTCTTTGGCCTGTGGAAGGTCCTTTGTCAACATCAGATTCACCTGGTCATCAACGCTCTACCTCAGGTTTGTAAAATTGTCTATAATTTTAGATGTATGAAAACTTGCCTCAAAGAGGTGGAGGGGAGGGGGGACCTTAAAAACAAATCAAATTTGAATGGGGAGAATGCCCAGAACTTACCCAACGCTGGCTCTAGGGACTCCCTCTAGGGGTGGTGATACCTCGAAGTAACTCCGTGACACTCTTTTCGCACCATGATAACGTTGCAACTATTATGCTGATGTTGCTGGGAGCCGCTCTTCATAGCTCGGACACCGCTTGTCGTATGCTCTACCATACTTTACTGGAGTCTCTGCTCCAAGTCCAAGCTGCCATCGCCAACTTGGACATTCAGGATAATGCAATTGAGCATCATGCCCTGGTTACTCTTCCTTGTAACATCCCAGCCGCTAGACGACAAGGAACCTGCTCTCTGCTTGGCGACCGCATCATGAGATTGCAGCCTCCATGAGTCCGTGGACACTGCTGCACTACGTCGTAAAGATGTTCATTTCCACTCCGATAGACTCCAATGTCTATATGTTATTCTGCGACGAACCCTCGAAGTTTTGATAGTCGAGGAACCAAGTGCCCTCCTAGGCCTATTCCATCCATTGGGATGAATTATATTTCCAGGGTACTGTCGGAGTTGTTAACCTTTTACTGACTCATGCAGCGTCTCAACAAACTCAGCAGACGAGCTAGGTTTTGGAGCGGATGACGCTACCTGACAAAATCAAGATCAGCAGCAGCACGGTAATATCCCTGCTCGATCTTAGAAGAGCTGAACGATCAGGATTTGAGTGTCTCCCCTTGAGGATGCGTATACAGTTTGCCACGTAGTCAGCTGTGACCGAGCGAGCTACAGCATGTTCTCTGGAGGCGGGACTCTGATCGGTTGCAGGGGCCGTGAGTTCGAGGCTCGCCTCTGCGGCATATTTTCGGGCGAGCCGTTCGCAGTTCCCCCTCGTCCCAACCCAGGGCGGTGAGGCGAATGGGAAGCCATGAGCAAAGTCATCAGAACAAATTCTGATCTCCCCTTAGGAAGACAGCTGATGACGTCCGCGACGCCTGGAATGGCAGTCGGACGAAAATCCAACCTGTTTACTTTACTACTTTACTTTTACTTTACAGTTTGCCACGATAAACAAAACAAGAACTTGAATGGACGTATAAATATAATTTGAAAATCGGATGGTTTGCATTATGTACGTCGTAGTTTTATCTATCCAACAATAATCCTCAAATCGATTTGGCAGGAGGACAAGAATATGCTGCTGGTGTCGACTTATCGAGATCTCGTACTCTGTGGAAAAGATCTATGCGCTTCTCTCATCAACACAGTTATAAACCTGTAAGTTCATCATGGATTTGAGTGAATAAGACAGTGTATTTTTGTTGTTAGGCTTGCGTATTTCTTGATCCATTGTGTGACTTGTTCAATTATTTTATTGTATTTGTAGGTATTTGAACCAGTGTGCCTCAGTCGATTCACTAAGCTCGAAGCTTAGGGAAGTTTGCCCTGCATTGTACAAAACGGAAGACGCAACTTGCACGAAGGTATTCATTTGAGCTTCCTCTCCCATCCATCTGTGCTTTAAGAAATCAAATTGTATTATATCTTACAAGCTCCTTGTTCTTTAATAGAACATTCTTATAAGTCGGCTTCTCTACTCTTTATTTCAGTATTTTGTTATACTCTGTTAAATGCAAATATTTGTTTGTATTAAAATCGAGTTGCCTTCAGTACTCAAATTGAACTTTCGCCGTATTTCGCAAATAATATGCAAAATTAATAATTATTTACTTATGGCAGGTAAATGAAATCCTTATGGGAGTCAAGGATGTAACTGACAGTGACCAAAAATTCCGTCTTCTACGTAGCGCTATTCAGGTTTGTATATTTTTAATTTTCAGGTTATATATTGCGTTGTATTTCATGGCCAAAATCAAATCTCACTTTTCAGAGTTGAGATTTAAGGTACCTATGTTGTGATCAGCGACCTCTTCGCATTTCTGTCCATTCACTTCCTAAGCTCAGTGGTAGGAGCTCCGATTCAGAATCGGAACGATAGGATAGGAGATCGATCCCCGGTCGAGGGAAGTTAATTTTTGATGATTCAACGCCTATTTATTATTTGAGCTCTGATTATCCTTGAAATTGAAACGATCTTTCTCTTTCTCAGCTATGCAAAGAGGTTCTTCCACACATGAATCACTCGTCAGTCTGCAAACAGCTTGTTCAACACAAATATTATGATGGCGTTATTGAAGTTTGTCGCGATGCCGCCAATAAAGTCGATCCCCACAACCTCGCAGGATCTTTCGTCGCTAAGGACCAAAGGCCTGAGGACCAAGCCGGGTCTAAAGCATACCTCGACAGGTAACCCAATCAATATTGTAGGTAAAACCAATTGCACTGGTTTTATGGTATTTCCTTTGTAACCTTCCAAATTTATATTTTCAGGTGCAACGCTTATAAAGATTTGGCAAGTATGTTGGACGACCTATTCATCAAATGCCAAATGGGTAACAACACAATTTCTTTCGATGGATCATCGCCGACACAGAAAGTCGTGAGTACCCATTGAAAATAGGGCAAAAGTTGAACCCATAGTCTGTGTCTGGTCGGTCTCCCTTCCTTGTAGGCCCCCATTCACTTGTCTGTCTGGCAGTACTGCCCACTGAGGGGAAAACTTCCTGTGAATGTCTTCCACACTGCAGGCAATCGAACATGCTCGAATATTGCGGTCAGAACTACCCTCGGCTTACCTGTAAGTAGAGAGTTTTTGGCAACCATTAATGGGCCTGTGAAACCTCTTCACAAAGCTTGGAGTTCACGGGTGACGATGAATTTGCCTCCCGACAACAGCGGGCAACAATGAAAGGGTGCCCCAGACAGTCACCCCCAAGCCCCAAGACAGTGCCACAGGACAATGCCAGACAGGCCCACTGTCACGAGCGCCTCCCTTCCCCCCCCCCCCTGTCCAAAGTTAACGGACTTCCTCCAACTGGGTAGCATCCTCTGTTGCTCGCGCTAGTCCTAATGGGGCCTGTCAGATTTTGGCACCAACAACTCTATAATGGTTCAGGTGAGGTCGACGCCTGACCTCACCCTCTCTCAGTAGGTAGTCCTTCTGTGTTTTTGAAGCATTTCTGAGCAGATTTTGAAGCACAGGTAGTCCATGCGGAGATTATTTCTAAAAACCATCCGGGTGGTTTTCTTTCTTCGTTTTCTGGTCTCTTCTTCATCAGTCAACAGCACTGCTGCTATCGCACACCATTCCTGGTCTTCACTTGTGTTCATGAAAGCCAGACAACAACAAAGACTGAGCGAACGGCAGCCCACGGCAGGTCCGCCAGGCTGCGTGGACAATTAGTTTTGGCAGCGAAGCAAATGGACTTTTGCGATCGCAGCGAGAGTACCTGAGGCCTCGCCTCACAGCCACCAAACCACAAAAGTGAATGGCCTGCTTATTTGATCAAGGAGTAGCTCCCTCTAGAAACATTCTATCCTGAATCCCAATCTCTTATCAAAACAGTATAAAAAGTGTAATACAATCTTTTAGAAACCCTTTCTTCTCCTAGTTTCTTTTTGCATGCTCAGTAATCATTAAGCAGGCATTTCATAGCTGAGTAAATTTGTTCTATGTTGAATGAAGCATAACTATCTATTGTATTTTTATTAACAGCTAGAAGAAGTAATTACAAAATGCTTGGCGTTGGAAGATGAATCCTCCCACGTAGTCGTCTACGACTGGTTGGTGACGAGGAACCTGCAGGCGTCATTAGTCAAGTTTGGTCAACCCTCATTGGAGCGCTACCTCCTCCATTACCCTCCAGACAGTGCTTTGCGCGACCTCTTGTGGCAGTATCACGAACGAGCTGGTAACCATGCCCGAGCAGCTCAAATTCTCTATCAACTGGCCACAAGTCGAGGGTTAGTACCTACTCATAGTCATGTGTTAACTTTTGTCGACGTTTTCGGTGTATAGCTGGAAAAAATCTAAAACTGCTATTAGATTTAGTGAATTACTACCAATTATCTCTTTTTCAGGGATTCAATCAAGCTTTACCAAAGGCAAATGTATCTCGCAAAAGCTGTCATGTGCATGCGAAGTGACGGTGTTGGCTGTGCGCCTAACTTGGGAGTTTTCCTCCATGAGCTTGAAGATCTTGTTCAAGTGGCTCGTGTACAGAAACAGGTAAAGTTCCATCTAAAAAGTTGGATGAGCTTAGTTACGTTGACATTCAGAACTTTTTTAATATGATTATTATATTTTTCTCGAACTAGGCTAATTCTGTGATGGAAAAAGTAACTTGTTGAAAGAGGTTATACTCATTGATAAGGTATACCAGCAGTCCTAGTCGATGTGACTGGTGTCATTTTCTAAGTACTTTAACGATGGTTCTGTGTTTCTTGTTCCAATCAGCTTTATGATTGATAATGACTTGTAATTCCTTATCATGAATGAAATTACATCTAATTTTACTAAGGCTTTTTTTCATTGGAAACTCAGTTTGTACGTTCTGATTCCAGGTTCTTGACAAGATAACTAGCATGTCCTCGCGTGCTGCTGCAGATGAGGCAATCAAGAAACTAAACTCTAACCTCCTATCCTTAACTGAGGTGGGCCTTCTGATTATACTAGTTCTCGACATAAGAAAAACCTCGTCTAAATCCATTGATCTATTTTATCTCTATTGAAGTCAGGATTTCTCAGCAAAAATTTGTTTTACCATAACGTCTTAAAACTTCTCACGAACGAGTCTGGTGATTGTTTGTTGCAGCTCTTCACAGATTTTGCTGAACCATTCAACCTTTGGGAGTGCAAACTGACGGTTTTAGATTGTGCTGGACACGATGACCAAGAACTCATCAAGAATATCTGGAATGAAATAATCAAAGAAGGTACGAGCTTCTGTGAATTAGAATAGTCGTTTGCAACCATTTCTCTTTTGCAACAGGGAGAGCTGTTGGTCCTTGATAACCATTAAATGGTTATTTTACCAAAGTACTTTTTAGTTGTGGTGTCACGAGTTTCCAGCTTTAGGCAAGCGAAGAAGGAACCAATATGGCTGAGGTCCGCGCCCGTATTGAACAAGCCAGGTCAGTGTTTACAAAAATGCAGAAGGTGTTGACAAGCAGGCAGCTCTCACTGTCGTTACAGGTCAGGATCCTCCAGTGTTGCGTTTTTTTCAGTCCTCCTGTATGGAGTAGAATCGTGGACGCTTACCAAACAAATGAGCCGGTACATTGAATGTTTTGAAATGTGGGCGTATCGGAGGATTCTGAAAGTACCTTGAGGCGCAAGTTGCATTACTACTGCAATACATACCATATGATGCGAAATGAGAAGTACTCTCTTCTGCTTAATACAGGGTGGCTGAAAACGGACGCCCACTTTTTAAAATGACGCCAAATTTTTAATTTTGGAGGTTGAAATAAATTCCAAAATGTTCGTTAGGATTGGAAGTTTATTGTACAGTAAGAAAAAATCAGTTATGTAATATTGTGCTAAGTAGATGGCGCCCTTGCTGATTAATGCACTGTTCAAGCCTTTCGGCGAAGTTGCTCATGACGTTATCCAACATTTCCATCGGGATGGCGGCAATTTCACGTGTGATCGCATCTTTGAGGTCTTAAAGAGTTCGTGGTTTATCCACATAAACCTTGGACTTCAGGTAGCCCCATTAAAAAGAAATCACAGGGAGTGAGATCGGGCGAGCGTGGAGGCCATGGAATGTCACCGGGTCGCAAAATCAACTTTCTGGGAAATGTTTGGCGGACAATATCCATGGAAGTTCTCGCCGTGTGTGCAGTTGCCCCGTCCTGTTGAAACCAAATGTTCTCGGTATCCCATTCATTCTCCTCCAGTTAAGGGAAGAAAAAATCCTGCAGCATTGCCACATAGCGCTCTGAATTCACAGTGACTGCTCTTCCTCTTTCATCTTCAAAAAAGAAAGGCCCCACTATCCCTGCCTTTGAAAATCCACACCAGACTGTAACTTTTTCGCTGTGGAGAGGCTGTTGGTGCAGTTCCCTTGGGTTATCCGATTCCCAATATTGGCAATTTTGCGTAGCCATCCAAGTGGAAATGTGCCTCGTCTGATGTCAAGATTAGCGCAAGTGGGTCCTCCAAAACTGACAATATCTGCCAGCAAAATCGTTCACGTTGACCATAATCAGTTGGCATGAGCTTCTGGACAATCTTAATCTTGTAGGGATGAAAATTTAAATGTTTTTTCAACATTAATTGAAGAGAACAACGATTAATTCCGAGTGCTTGAGCGCGATGTCTTATCGATCGCCGAGGGCTCTGTTCAACTGACACTCTGACTCGATCCACATTTTCAGGGGTCACCGCAGTACGCAGTCCGCCATGAGCAATGTTTGGGGCAACATTACCTGTTCGATGAAATTCAGCAACCCACTTCGAAATCGATCGATTCGTTGGAAGAACAGTACGAGGAGGAAGGTTAAAGTGAGTGCGAAAGGCACTCCTTTTTCTTGAAAAAGGTCTCCACAGCGAAGGACCAATGCTGAACGCTCCACACAGGCATGATTACTGAACTTCCCATCCTACCCTACAAGGGGAATAGGTCAGTGACCTTGTCAGACCCCCCTCCCAAATCCCCAGCTGATACAAACATGGGCGTCCGTTTTCAGCCACCCTGTATATTGGAAGGCAGAATTGGTGGGAGACGTGAACCTGGACAGCGACGAATATCTTGGTTCCTAACCTTTGTCAGTGGTTCGGGGAGTCCTCATCTTCATTATTTCGGAAGGCTGTAGATAAGGCAATGATTGCAGGGATCCAACGTTCGTCGCGGACAGGGCACTTCAAGAAGAAGAAGAACCATTCTCTGGTAGCTGCAGGCTTGTGCTCATCTTCTGAGACATCTACTGCCATTTAGGTTCTTTAAGGGGACACATATGTCAAATTTCGGTCTGGACGTACAAAAAAAAATTTCCCGTAATTTGTAAATAGACTCAATTCCGGAAATTTTTAAATCCTATGAGTAGAAGTGCTCCAAATTTGGGTTAGAACCTAGGGAGTCACTAGTATTGAGGAGCGCTCAGAAGCCTGGTTCCGTTTCCATTTGATTGAGAGAAGAACTTGGCTGACGTTCGGCAAACTGATCAACTGACCTAAAAATACTTCCCTTTCTACTTTTTTTTAAGAAAATACTCCTACACTTTCTTCCTTTTTCTAAAAATCCGCGTCGATCTCGGCATTTTCGACTGAAAACTTCAACACGAAACACGACGAGACACAACACGAACGAGACGAGACACAAAAATAAGACGAGCTCCTTAAACATACACTCAGGCTATCATTCTTTGAGGTTTTTGCTGAACGATGTATTCTGTTCGATATATATCGATGTTGAACTATCGAGAGTTGATACCGCAATTCCATTGGTTGAAAACATACAGGAACAGTCATTCAAATTTCGATAAACCTGACCGCCCAAACTCGGCCGCGCGTTTTTGATTCAAACTGCTCTCCTGTAAAATTACGTTTTTGAGCTTATTTGTTCCTTTTTCTCAGGAACTATTCAACCGATTGGAACCAAATTTTTAGAGGATGTTCTTCTAGTATGTACCTATAATTACGATGGAGGGTTTTGCCGAATAACGCTAAGGAGCCTAAATATGAGTGTGTGAAAATTCAAAATATCGCTAAAAATGTAAAACCCTCATAACTTTTTTTCTGTGAACTTCATAAAAACTTTGTTCATCAACTTTGTTTCACTAAGTATACTGATGGTGCTGTCAAAATTTCAGACCGATAGATAGCTTGAGTATTCTGAGAGAAAACGGAACATTTGTATTAAAAAAATTAGGTTTAGAACAGCTCAAGTTTGGAATTGTAACTTTTTTTTGGATGGTCTGACTGTGTTCAGATTTTTACCATCCAACCAGAATATATTGAGGATTAGTCTCTTAGAATTTCATCAAAATCGGACGAACCATTGAACAAATATCGCGAAAAAACCAAAATTGCTGCAGTAGCGCGGAAATGACATATGTGTCCCATTAATGCGAATACTTACTCATTTTTAATTAAAATCTGTTTGATGTTTGATTTTTCATTTTACCTGTTGAACTATTTTTATAATGTTTTCGTCGTTTCATTTCTTTTTCAGAGTTGGATCAGTGCACATCCAGTTCACCAGATGAGCAGCTGCTCGTAGTCATGTCCAAAGTCAAATCAATCGGTTTACAGTTCACTATTCAATCCCCCTGCTTCCCAGTGTGTAAGTATTTCATTTTCGTATGCTATTTCATAGGGATGGTTAAATTTAACATTCATATTTTAAGTGCTACTTCATATTCGTAAGTGGACTATGTCCAAAATGTTGTCGCATCCTCTTAGTTTTTGCCCAGGAGATATCGAGCGATTCTTTTTGGTTTATCATTTTCAATAATGAACCTTTGGAATTGAGTCAGAAATGTAACATCTTGTAATTATTTCTATTTCTCACCTTCAAAATTTGATGGTTTACGTTTCAAGGTGCGTAGAATTCAAAAATCGAATATAAAATTTGCCGTCCATCCGCCGGGTTATATTTACAGGGAAAATAATAAACCGTTGTGTAATAATTTGCCGCGGGTTTTTCTAACGTGCTTGGTATGTACATTTACGAGTTCTTTTTTTGTTTCAGATTACTTGGTGTGGCAGTTGGAACTCCTTAGTTGTCGACTAAACGTGAACAAATCTCACGTACATTCTATCATGCTCAGCATCGACGTACCATTTGTGGTTCTTCTCGACATTTATGACAAGTAAGAGATCTTTAATAGTTTCCTTCCGTGTGGTGGTTACTGTTGCTTTGATTAAAGTTATCTCCATTAAATAAGTTAACTGGAGCCGGTCAAATTAATGGTTTTCCGCGTCAAATTTAAGGTTTTCCGAAACAAGTTAAAGGTTTTCCATTTCAAAATAAAGATCGTTTAGATACGTTCACTGTAGATGGTCCCCTATGAATTAGTAGGATTCATAAATATTCAAATAAAGTATTATTTCAACATAATTTCTTCAAAATTCTATTTAGTATGGTTGTTTACCTCGGGAACTAGAACCGAATAAACCACACAGGTTTAGAGCTAAATGGTTGTATTGAGCAGAACTAACGTAGTATTTGAAAGAGAAATATGAGAGCGCAGAGTAAAACGGTCATAAGAACGATGGTATAAATGGCGGAGGCATCGGGACCGTGGAGTGGTTTCTTTGTCGCAGCCATCTTGATCAAATAACTACTATTTGATTTCTGGGAGAGCCGATCCAAACTGGATTTCGCAACCCCCTCCATCTGCAAGCAGATAGATGAAACCCCGAAAACCCTAGAAGGGTGATCGAGGGAGTGGAAGGAACTCACCACACGAGAGCCCTAGGGGAGCTAGTCATGACTGTCAGCTCCTCTAGGTACCTGTTTGTATTAACACCACAGGTAAGGCCGAACCTTCTAGCTAAGGTTCTACCAACTAGACAGGTTGGTGCCCGAGTTCATAACAGAACTCACATGCTGAGAGACATCTTCAAGGGGCAAGCCCTTGAGGAGGCCGTCTCTCCCCTTGTAGCCTTCTTGGTACAAGCCCATGAAGTAGGGTTTGCTCAACCACGGCCACCACGAATCCAACCTCTACTGAGGGGCAGGCAGGTGATGCTTTGACCGAGGTCAGCGCAGCCTGGGGCTCCCCTCGCCCATGGTACTGGTATTTGAGATGAGTAATGAGCCTTTTACGGCCTTACTGCTATCCCCAGAAGCCCGACCAGGTAACAGGCCCGGAAGCAGAGAATTTGTACCTGCTCCCTAACCGCTCTACTCCTGTCAGAGGCATGAGCCGGTGCCCTAACATTAAGGGGGTACAGGAGAGGGAGGCATAACGCACTTCGGTACCCATAGCCATCTTCGGTGGCCATAGCCGCTTCTCGGCCTCTTGGCTAAGATCAAAGTGTAGCCATCTTGATCAGCCTGGTGCATTCATTTTCTGTGTTGTTCTTAATTATGATCGTCCTTGCTTTATTAGTTCATTAATTTTTATGGATCTAATACTGGCCTATTAATTCTGAAAGCAATAACCCATTGATTGTACGAGAAGATCTAGTTTGGTTCATTCTTAGCTCGATCCCCTAGCGGCTTAAGCCGGAACTAGAGGGAACTACTTTGTCTTTGGGCCAACTGCTCAATTTGGGCGGGAAGGTCCAAACAATGGTGATGTTCATCCTTGCTCTTACCTTGTGAGCCGCTGTGTCCGTTCCTCAAGAGCCCTCATTTTTTGTCCATAGCATATGCGTTATTCATAGATAAGGTAGTGAGCGTAAAGTAACACCTTTCTACTCAATAAAAACATCAAATTTCTAGCTGATAGATGTTTTTATTGAATAGAACAACAGCAGTGTGGTGTTACTTCATGCTCACTACCATATCTACGAATAATGCGTATTTTATGTGCGAAAAACGAAGGTTTATTCGAAAAATCCACTTTCTAGCTGTCAGAATTATTCGGAAGTATTACCATTGGATTCAGCGTGAAAAATTACATGGGAAATGATACCAAACTCGTCAAGTCATCTTGAGATCGAGAGTGACCATACACCGCATAAAACACTCGATTTTCTTGTAAAACACACGTTTTGTTGCATTCAAACTTGATTACTCTTCCAATTTGAATTTAAAAAAGAAAAATTGATATACCGTTGGAAAGCTGACAATTTAATCAAGTGTTTTCCGAAGAGTGCCCATCGAAATGAGCAGGGGTTCAGAGTAAAAACTTCGAAAAGAAAACATATTGTTTAGTAATGCATGCATTCCAGGGGACGTCCCATTGGATAAGTATTAGATCAGTTTAACCAGTTGGTAAGCGATAAAACTGTTTCACTCGATGTAATTTATTTATTATTATTATTATTTTTTTTTTTTTTCGAACTCCCCTCAAAGACAAAATGTCTTTTTGACGGAGGGGGCACGCCATAAAATAAAAATAAATAAATAAATAATTAAATAATGGGGAGGACGCCCAGGACTCACCCGACGCCGGCCCTGGGGATGAGGGAAGATGAGGAAGGTGGGGGTGGGAGAGAGGGATGAAGGGAAGTGCCTCTATAAAACGACTACCAGTTCAAATATGAGCCGAGCAGGACACGGGTGGTGATACCACGGAGTACGCCTACTGAGATGCCCAACTCACGCAACTCCGTGGCACTTTATACAAGAAATAGTGACCCCCCCCCCACCACACCCTTATCCACCATAACATTTCTAGCGGCGTGGGAGCCTCGAATCTGAAGAGCATTTTAAAATCCATGATCTAAGATACCCAACATGCGAATTCGAGTTCACCCCCCCCCCCCCTTCCACTCACCAATGGTGCCAGTCTGGCACCAAAGCGGAAACACGTCTTAACATTGAAGTTTCATCTATTAGTTTTAATAGGCAGTCCGTCGAGGTTATCGTCCGTTTTCAAGGTGAAACACAAAAAAAACCACGAAAAATCCGGTTTATGGTGTCCTGGCACCATGGTGGCACCACTATTAGTTCCATGGTGGCACAGAGAATAATTCATGAAAATCCAGAGGTATAATGAGAATTTTTCCTCAATTTCAAAGGTTGGGTACAATTAGTAAGCAGTAAAGGAACCGAAATATTGAAAAATCTGATATTTTGTGAATATTATACCCCCACCCATCCCCTCCCCTAGCAAATTTTGGTACTCTGGTAAAATCATGTACTACTCGGAAGTTATTTGAGTCAAACAAAAAAATAAACACGCAAATCGGTTGGAAATTGAGGCCTGGGCAGATTTTACATGATTACCCCCGCAAACGCACGTTTTTTAAGCATTAACCCCCCCTTCCTCCCCTTAAAAGGCAAAATTCGAAATTCCGGCGCCGTAGTGCACAACTAGATAGTTTTTCGCGTCGAAGAAGAAAAGAACCACGAAAATCGGTTGAGAACTAAGGCCTGGGCAGACGACACAAGATTATGCCCAAAAACGCACGTTTTTTGAGCATTAACCCCCCCTTCCTCCCCTTAAAAGGCAAAATTCGAAATTCCGGCGACGTAGTGCACAACTAGATAGTTTTCCGCGACGAACAAAAAAAGAACCAGGAAAATCGGTTGAGAACTAAGGGCTGTGCAGACGACACAAGATTTTGTTACACACACACACACACAGACATACACCTATGGTTTTTTTCGCGGATTTGGATTCAGAATGGTCTAAAACGGATTACTGTGTGGTTATTTTTTTTTTCTGTTGAGTGTTGTCCAACTTCACCTCAGATCGATCGCATAAGGACGCCCAAGTCTTACTGTGGGACGTCCTAAAAATTGACTTTCGAGAAAAAAAATTTAAGTGTGCTTTTTGACTTGATTTTTTAGAAATGGTTTATTGCTAAAAGATTTTGATTTTACACTGGGTAGCTTGGAAATTTAACGCTCTTTCCAACGATATCCTTAAATTTGAATTTACTTGGTAAATAACAGGAGTTATGACAGTTTTAATGACTTAAGGTAGATAACGCGAAAAAAAACTTCGAAGTAAAAAAAAGGCATTTTGAGTGGGTTAAGAAAAAATTGCCAAGAGACATTTTTTGTTGCAAATTAGTTATAGAATCGATTGAAAAAAAAAACTCAAAATGACGGCTTTCGTTTTGAAAAAACGTCTATTTTTTTAAAAGAATTTATCGTTATTTTTTTATTAATTATTGTATTTTGTCTGTCTCCAGGATGTTCGTTGCTAATGAGCACTGTTGGATCAACGAAGGGAACGAATTCCATTTAATCCAAGTCATCGCTAGTTTTGCTGATGCGTTCACACATAATACTCGTATCGTTCCTGCTGGTGACAGGTTGGTAGAGATCTCACTTCTGTAGCGAGGGTGAAACGCTAGTGTAACTAACCTGCTTTGATGCATGACAGCATCACCTAACTGAAATGGTGCGGAGCATCACTCCAGTGATGAACGACAACATCACTCAACTGAAATATCATAGAACAGCACCACTTGAGTGATTTTTTGCACGTTTTCGGAGATGACCACTCAGTAGGTTCGTTCCTGAGCCACTCAGTAATGAATAAACGGGTTTTCCCACATTTTGCCGGCAATTTCTGTTCAAGTTTGATTATTCCAGTAGCAATCTTTTAGTTTTTCAATTCCCTACACCCATGCACTAATTAATTTCGACAATCCTTGAAAATTTCAAATTCAAGTACAATTATTAAACTTTAAGCGCTTATTCTTGAGAGAAATACTAACCCGGAATGAAGAACAAACAGCGACTGACTTAAGCTGGCCATCCACTAGGTCAACAGCGCGGCGCGGCACAACGCGAAATTCTTGAGCTCCGTCCACTGGAGCGGATAAAATTTTTCGACCCGCCATTTTGCCAGTTCCGCGTCGAGTGAAGGTGCCTTCTCAGAAAAATATCGGGCATAGATATTATGTTTTCATCGGACAACGAAGAAGTGTTCGTTCTAGTTGCAGCTTTGGAAGCAGAAGAAGAGGGCCAAATCGGTGGGAAAAGGAGAAGATTTTGGGTCCATCCAATAAAAGCTAAGAGGATGGAACTGGGGGAGCACAATCACCTGTTCCAAGATTTGCTAAGAGACGAGCAAAAATTTATAAAGTATTTTAGAATGTCGAGGGGGAAGTTTTTCACGAAATTTTTCACGAAGTTTTTCACGAAGCTTCACACATTGATTAAGCCTCGTATACAAAAGCAGAACACTGACGAAAATGACCGAGGTCGACAATTTTTTGCCTCGCCCTCCATCCACTAGGTCTACAGCGCGGCGCGCAGCTGCACTCCAAGTCTGGAGAGCGGCAGATTGCGAAAAATTTTCGACCCGCGCTGCGCTGTCGACCTAGTGGACGGGCACCTTGAGACCCCCCTCAACTACTAAATTGTTCCAGCCTACAGGATCCTGAGCCCAAAAAGTTCATGAACTCATTCAACTTTCTTGGGTTCTCACACTTGGCTGGTTCGTGTACTTTTTGTGCTGGAACAAACCTAGGATGTGATCATTATCTGAGCTATAGCAGGGCATCTAGTGAGTATTCAGGGAAACTACCGACTAACAGATAGCGCGGGAAGATTTGAATCTGGAAATACCAAAAATAGTGTCCATGCACCCAAAACAATTAGGTGGTGTTCTTCTGTTCCATTTCAATTAGGTGATGTCATGCAACAAAGCAGGTTGGTTATGTTGCCACTTTAACCTTGATAGGATATTATTCATAGCCACAAAGTAGTTAGGTTGGCTTGTTTATTAAGAAACTGTGTCGAGAGTATTCTACTTATTTTTTTCAAGTTTTTTCTCTAACTTAAAACAGGGATGTTTACACTAATAGTGAATAATCTTTTTCTCACTTGCGGATTGCGTCTATCTCACGCAAGCAAATCCCAGGGTCCCTGTGGCGGACCGTGTCAATGTCACGCTAACACCTCTCTCAAAAGGTTCAAGAATATCTGCTCCTATTCGTTTTCCGTGGTAGATGAACTGTTTATGAGACGAACGGTTCAATCCAGAGCTGAATCGGTTGAGGTTGAAGGTCATGAGCAGTTATCAAATTGACACCTTATCTTTGTGCGCTTCATGAAAAAAAATTCTCCGCCACAGTGGACCAACGCATTTTTTTCTGCGTTCGACGTGTTAATCGATTATTGCTCGTCGATGTCCCTAAAGGGACATCAGACGTCAATTGAGGGAGTCAAGAGCTCCTTCAACACCAAACCGGCATGGCTGATGAGAAAATTCGAGTTTTTGGGGAATCGAGTGCACCTGTAGACACAGGACCCTTCGGTTCTCCCCCTCCATGCTATTCTCTTTTCTAAACTTTTTGGCTTCACTTAGGAGCCATACATGCTTTCACTTGAGTTCCCACATAATACATTTACACTATCTGTCTAACTTTTCAGGAAATCCATAGCGGTGCAGCTGCAAGACCTCATTACAAGCTGCCTCAGCAGCCTCTACACCAAACGAGAGACTGCTCAACTTGTCTCATACCTCAAAACTATTCAAACTAACCTCAGCAGAATATAAACGCCCTTCAGCCATTCCACGTCTTCTCTATGGAACATTCGATAACCAGTTCCGATCTTTCTTATCTTGTACATAATTTCATCAATATTCCTAAATATTAAACTTCGATCCAATTCCTTGATGTTTCGTGTGCACAGATTTTGATGAATTTTATAGTGTTTTAATAAGAACTTGATCATAGCGTGTACTGTTATTCTCTCGTAAGTATTTGTAAAAAAAATTCCAATATACATTTATTTTGGTGTGTTAAAATATGCCTTTATTATTTTCCTTCAATTTCAAAGACTCGACCTTTTTAATTCGTATAATGGGGAATTTGCCTCACTTTTTTTTTTTTTTTTTTTTTTTTTCGAATGAGGGTTTATTTTTATGGAATAAAACCATGGTGAGCTGCTTGAAAACGCATCCAAAAAATTTAGAGAATTTAAGGAAGATGGAAATTTTAAATGTGGTGGCAATGTGTAAGAGGCAGCCATGTTTGAAACGTAATGGATATTCTACCAATCTGACTTCAAAGGAGGTTCTGTGGCGCTTACCACAGAAGTGGAACATTCACGAACTTTTAGCTTACAAAGGATTAACACAAGAGTGTGCCGCGAACTGGCAGGAAGAACCCAGACACAAAAGTGACCAAAAGAAACAATATTACTCACTTTTTTACTATACGATTCTACCTACTAGTTTATCAAGCATTACTAGTCTTCATCTTCTCTTATTTAGTTTCAAGATTTGAATGACATTATTCGAGTAGCCATTTCACTGGATCGTTTTGTGTGGCGGTGCTAGAACTCTGTCTTTGTCGGAGTTGTTTTTGCGTCTTTTTTTTTTTTTTTTGTATGACGTCAACAATATTCCTCAATTTTCGCGGTGTTTTGTAACAGAGGCTTCACTTGTTTAGGCATTTTCTCCTACGGTAATTTTTTCCCCTTGGTTATTCCTAGTGTTAAACGTTATTCTAGAGCCCTATTATAGGATTTGACTTGAAATTCCAGTATCTAAAATTGAGGCAAATTCCCCATTATACTACTCTACAATAAATTACCTACCTACAAATAATCAGCTGGTAGGTATGTTTATTAACAAGACAAAAATACATGAAACATCTTGAAGTGCCATCCCAAATTGTTCTAAATTCTAGACAAATTTTTCTTTTTTGCATCCATATTGGCCGTTTCAGGGTATTCGTCGTTATTTGATTGATTAACCCTATTGAGAAAGACAAATCGAGGTCCATTTAAGAAAACAGGAGGTCCTTATAAACCCCCAAACTCAGGAGACTATAAAATCTCAAACTTAGGCACTCATTGGTTGATAACACTAGATTACAAAATTTAGGGGTGGTCTGGCTGCCTCGTTCTTTCACCACTTTTCTTATGGTATTTGGTGCGCTGAATCCGAATCTGACGTCAGTTTTTTTTGTTCATGTCGGATTTTCAAGATATAGCTAGTTTTAAGATTTTTCTAGTTCTCACTTTTCTTCATTTTTTAGTGAGAACTCATCTTGCTCAAATCTCCTCAAAAAGTACTCAGACTTATAGGAAATTTTATGTAGAATCCGAATATGTACTTAGTTTTTAAGTTAAACTGTGTTAAACCCCCTATTTTCCACAAAACGTATCAAAAAACACCGGTTCTTTCTTCGGGTTTTCCCTTACATTTTGCCACTTGGAAAAAAATTAAGGCTAAAAAAAATTTTCTCGGGCTTTTACTTTGTAGGGAGGACACCCCATAGGAGAATGAGACCAATCGCAGCCTCCTAAACCCATTAATATCGAAGGAATGAGCTTTTTCATGGCACTGAGATGAAAATTCACAAAAACCGTTAGTTAATTTTTCGAGATAAGTATGTGCGTTCCTAAATCTGTTTTCCTCAAATAGATTTTCCTTTCTTCTATATTTTTTATGCTTGTCACCTATTAAGAGTAAGATCGAAAATGGGTACTCAAAGGGGGAGTAAATCATAATTGGGAAACTCTTGTTTTGTTAAGTGATTTTAATTCAGTTTTACATACGAAACACAATAAACTGCAGAAAAGTTAACGGTGTAAATCTGTTTCATGAAGGCTCAGATGAATCAAAAGTTGGTAAAATGTTTGGTTATTCCTCCACCTCAGAGGTTTCATCGCCGGCATCTATGTAGAGAAAACTTCGCCGCCTGAGGTAAATCTCTTTTTAAGGTCCAACAATAGTCCGCCATCATGTGAACTTCCCAATACCCTTTGTACCGTTCTTCCATGGTTTTCATATCTTGAGGTGGAAGAATAACCAAACATTTTACCAACTTTTGATTTATCTGAGCCTTCATGAAACAGATTTACACCGTTAACTTTTCTGCAGTTTATTGTGTTTCGTTTGTAAAACTGAATTAAAATCACTTAACAAAACAAGAGTTTCCCAATTATGATTTACTCCCCCTTTGAGTAGGTACCCATTTTCGATCTTACTCTTAATAGGTGACAAGCATAAAAAATATAGAAGAAAGGAAAATCTATTTGAGGAAAACAGATTTAGGTACGCACATAGTACTTAGGGTAGGGTGGGGTAAGTCCCCGCACTTTCGAATGTTTTCCATTCATAAACACCTACTAGGTCAATATCCCTCAACCAACTCATTGGGATACTAGTTTGGGACCTTGGCCATAATGCCTGACAATTTTCATCACTATGTCATCAGTATTATGGAAAAACTGAACGTTTTTAAAAAATTTGTGTCTGCGGGGCTTTGCCCCACAGGAAGGGGCAAGTCCCCGCAGTCATGGGGCAAATCCCCGCAGTGCGGGGGTTTGCCCCATTCTGGGGAAAGGCATTATTTCAGACAGAAAGTCAATATATTTATTCAAATATGCTCATCTATTCAGTCAAAACATCACATTTTTTACAAGATAAAAACTTTTTTGAAGTTCACATGCCTTAATAACAGTAAGCAACTCATTTTTTTAAACAATTAACAAAGGGTCACAGTCAAATAGTTTATAGCATTTGCTGGTAATAAATTTCCCACACATCTTCAACGCACAATGAAAAGTCAATTGTAGAATATTCGAAAGATCACAAAATATTGAATTAAATGCAACACAACTAAAATTTGAGACAAGAAAAAAGTTAAATGATCGTCCAGGAAAATACATTTTTCTGATTTTTTTTTTCCTAAAATTAACACATTGTTTGTTTAGTAACAAAGTAAGCAGGTATCGCGTTTAAAAAAAGTACAACAAACTGCAGGATTCCAATAACTCCCAAAATGCTGGTTAGATACTTGTACCTTTAGTTTCTGGAATTATAAAATGAAAGAAGATAGTTGGGAACAGAATAAAAACAAGTTACATACAAATAGGTAGTGGTACCTGACATATAAGTCAATTCTGTGCATGGTTAACTGCATGAAGGTACCTAAATTTATCATCGCCGTCTTCCAAATAAAAACGAAGGGGCAAGTCCCCGCACACATTTTGTGCGGGATCTTGCCCCACAAAGAGTGCGGGGCTTTGCCCCAATTTGCCATTTTGACTAAAATCGACCTCAGACAAGTAAAAATATGGTTACCAAGAGCGTTGTCACGGGGTTTTGACGGGAAGAAGCACCTTTTTCTGACGCAACACAACAGACACGAATATCAACGATTACGGAAACATATCATTGAAGTAAATAATCATAAATATTACATCAGAGTGGAGGAAAACAAACTTACCTCATTTTGTCTGTCACCACGCTGATCCACACTACAGGAAATTCCACACAGAACTCGCGACATGGCAATTGGCTTACCATCCAACGGACATAGTCATAACTAGCACAGTAACACAGAAAACCCTTGTGCGGGGACTTCCCCCGTGCGGGACCTTACCCCACCTTACCCTATCTCGAAAAATTAACTAACGGTTTTTGTGAATTTTCATCTCAGTGCTATGAAAAAGCTCATTCCTTCGATATTAATGGGTTTAGGAGGCTGCGATTGGTCTCATTCTCCTCTGGGGTGTCCCCCCTACAAAGTAAGAGCCCGAGAAAATTTTTTTTAGCCTTAACTTTTTTTCCAAGTGGCAAAATGTAAGGGAAAACCCGAAGAAAGAACCGGTGTTTTTTGATACGTTTTGCGGAAAATAGGGGGTTTAACACAGTTTAACTTAAAAACTAAGTACATATTCGGATTCTACATAAAATTTCCTATAAGTCTGAGTACTTTTTGAGGAGATTTGAGCAAGATGAGTTCTCACTAAAAAATGAAGAAAAGTGAGAACTATAAAAATCTTAAAACTAGCTATATCTTGAAAATCTGACATAAACAAAAAAAACTGACGTCAGATTCGGATTCAGCGCACCAAATACCATAAAAAAAGTGGTGAAAGAACGAGGCAGCCAGACCACCCCTAAATTTTGTAATCTAGTGTAATTTAGTCATTTGAGAACATCCTAACGGAAAAAAGAAATTTTAGTAGCCCTGAATACCCAAGAGCTTCTGTACCTTAATTTTGGAGGTTTACTAATGAATTTCCATTGTTGGCTACTGTTCCACTAACTCGCTTTCTGGAAAACATTTTGAAGACCAATCAACAGCCATTGTAAGAAATTTATGAGATAATTATCTAAAAGTCCATTGACACACTTAAGCTATAAGCTAATTACTAAAAAATCGCCGATCAACATTTGAATGTCAACCCAAGGACATCCTACGGTAGGTATTTGAGAAAATACTATTCCTCCATGATGTTACTATGATGTCCGACATCAAAAAACACAGCTCAAAGAAGAACAAGAATTCGTAATGGCGGTTTTGAAGTTCGGCTTGCAAAGTTGTGCATTGCAGTGAATTTATATCAAATTTTCGTCAAATTTATGCGTGTGAATTTCGTCGAATGTCTTCACGGCAAATTTAATACTCACTTTTCTGTGAATTCCGATCGGACTGTCGCAATACGTTCTACGATCTTTCCAGAGGCACACCCAACATCGAAGGTAAGGCGGAAATTTTTCGCGCAAACCACTCGAAAAAACCTAAATGTAGGCGATTTTTTTGGTCAAATTTGCTCAAAAATACGTAGTGTTCTTTGTAGTTGATCAATTTGGTGGAGAGGAATCTATTTAGGAATTGATATTATTTGATTGGTGTTTGTTTTATTCAATTTTTAGCGGCTTACCCTCCGCTAGTAGTACATCGACGGATGATGGATGATTGACGGTTGTCTCTCTTCTAACTCGATTTTCTTTGCTTTGTTGTAGGAGTTTGCCATTCAGGTTTCGAGGTTGTGGAAGGAATAATGCAACGCAGCCTGTCGTGAGACGAAGATCGATATCCGAGGAGAAAAGTTTATATTTAGAATTTTAGCGCCTTCTTCCACCAACCAACCATGTCCGGTAAGTACTTCCTTCCCTTGTATGTAGGTACGGTTCAAAGGAGTAAATTGTTTCATGTGAGTACATATTTTAGTCTCTTTACATGTGAATGAGTAGCTACACACCTCAAATAGGTTACTATGTGATTAACAACTGTAACGAGACTCTTTAATTTCAGGGCGAAAATTGAGGCCAAATTTGAAGCTGTCTGTGCCTGATGAAGCTCCCGTTATGTAAGTAGTTTTGGACAGTTGTGACAGTCGTTTTTAGTATTGACCGGCATATTCTAATAGGTCTAACGAATTTATACTGTGCCGTATTTGGTTATACGAATGTCCCATCATAATCTTGAATGATGGGAATTGGATTTTAAACTCAAAGGTATGAATGAATAAATGTTTTATTTGTTGAGTAACACATAGTGCATAACAATAGTCAACATAAATATTAAACAATGGCTAACAAATGAATGCAACAAGTGATAATACTAGGACAGGTAACGTAGGTAATAAAAAAGAGAAAGAGGGGGGAAGAAGAAAAGTAATATGAAAACTCCAAGCTACAAAAGCAGCGGAGCCCGGCAGGGGGTACACAGCCGGGCCCTGACCCACCCACCATGCCGGCTCCCAGACCGTCTACCCAAATGGGCAAAGGCCAAGTTTGCAATGCATTAGGTAGGTGATTACAATCGAGGGAAATTCACCAAGGACCAGCCAAGACACCCCGACTGGGACACCGCAGCTGACAGCCTCGAACCGGAGGTACCTACTTAAACTAAAATGACTAGGGGAAATGGTGGTGGACTAATGATGACTAGGAAATTTGAAAGACGGTTGAAATATTTAACAGTAGACAAGCCACCCAAATAAATGTATACCCTATATTGAAACTGTAACTGAAATTTATATCCTATGGTCTGTTCGTAGAGGCAGTCCTGAACGGTTCGAAGAAGTCCATTCGCCTCTATCCCCTCCCCTTTTCAGCTCCAAACTGGTTCCGGACTGCTTCTCCGAACAGACCCCTATCCTAACATCACAGAAAGTTTACTTATCATAAGAGAGATCACAGAGTCAACTAGAATAGTGCAGAAATAGTGCATAAATACATCTGAGCTAGGCTGAACTGAGTACTTTTAATAAATATTCGTCATTAAGTAGCACGTCATAAAAATAAGTTAAGGGGGTCTCAGTCGGTCGCCGTTTGTTCCTCGTTCCGGGTTAGCATTTCACGAAATAGAAGGCGCAAAAACTTGATAAGTTGTACGTGAATTTGAAACTTTTAAGGAGTTTGGAAATTCATTAGTGCACGGCCCTAGGGAATTGAAAAACTGAAATATTGCCTCTGGAATCATCAAAATCGAACAATAATTGTCAGAGAAAAATGGGAAAACCGTTAATTCAGTTACTGAATAATAAGTTTTTACCATAAAATGTAGCTAAATTTGAAATTTTAGAAATTCATTAGTGCATGGGCCTTGGGAATTGAAAAACTGAAAGATTGCCTCTGGAATCATCAAAATCGAACAATAATTGTCAGAGAAAAATGGGAAAACCGTTAATTCAGTTACTGAATAATAAGTTTTTACCATAAAATGTAGCTAAATTTGAAATTTTAGAAATTCATTAGTGCATGGGCCTTGGGAATTGAAAAACTGAAAGATTGCCTCTGGAATCATCAAAATCGAACAATAATTGTCAGAGAAAAATGGGAAAACCGTTAATTCAGTTACTGAATAATAAGTTTTTACCATAAAATGTAGCTAAATTTGAAATTTTAGAAATTCATTAGTGCATGGGCCTTGGGAATTGAAAAACTGAAAGATTGCCTCTGGAATCATCAAAATCGAACAATAATTGTCAGAGAAAAATGGGAAAACCGTTAATTCAGTTACTGAATAATAAGTTTTTACCATAAAATGTAGCTAAATTTGAAATTTTAGAAATTCATTAGTGCATGGGCCTTGGGAATTGAAAAACTGAAAGATTGCCGCTGGAAACATCAAAATCAAACATCAATTGCCAGAAAAATATGGGAAAAATACGAAAAAAACTGTTTATTCAGTAGTTTTTTCCATTTCTCTTTGGCAATTATTGTTCGATTTTGATGAATCCGGCGGCAATAATTGAGTTTTTCAATTCCCTAGGGCCGTGCTCTAATGAATTTCTAAAATCCTTTAAAATATCAAATTTAGTACAATTTTTTACGTTTTTGCGCCTTCAATTTCGCTAAATACTGAAAGCGAACGGCGACCGACTGAGACCCCCTTAACTAAAACAGAGAGCATTAAAATATAAATTGATTTTGGTCTATTTATTATAAATCATCATCTATTAGAAATCATACTAGCTTCAAAATATTCGTCATAATTGTATGGAGCAAGCTTGTAAAGAAATACATCAACCGTATGCTTAAAACTTTTTCTTTTTTTTTTTGGTCTCTCACTTTCTTATGGATAGCATTAAAAAACTTTAAAGCCCACCATTTTGTACTGTTCCGGGACGCACTTAACCTACTGAACGGAAAATCTTGTATTGTAGTCGTGTGAGTGTAGAAGAATTACCTTGAGAATAAGGCTTTATTCGACATAAAATGGGCACAATAATAATTTCATGAACATCCAAATCAGGCTAGAGAATTAGACCATGTGATTGTTTAAATATAATAATAACTAGAACGCATATCACTCTTCTCTCCTCAAAGAACAAAGTCATCAAATTTTTGGGGAACTTTCGGGGTCCTGGATGATTGCCGTAGCAGAGGTTCTTGGGGCACTTCAGACTCTTCAGATTCTTGCTGGGCACCTAGATCTCGGGGCTGTTGTGATGCAGGGAATCCTGACGTGGATTCCTGAACTGAAATCTCAGAGCTGGGATGATGGGCAGTCTGGTCCAATAAATCTTCTTGTTCCGGGTCACTGCCACCCCTTGGCGCAAGATGCTTCAGGGAGACTAGTTTCTCGGCCGTTCGTGAATCTCACTCTTGCATATTGAGGGTTGACGTGTTCTAGGTCCACTTCCTCCACAAGTGGGTCATACTTGCTTTAGCGGGTATGGTTTTTCATGAAAACTTTTCCGGCTGGCAACAACCAGGAAGGAAGAGAGCTGCCATTGGTTGATCTTCTTTGATGAGTAAACATTCGCTCGTGGGGGGGTCTCATTTGTTGCTGTGCATAACAATCTAATTGAATGGAGAGCATCCTTCAGTACTAATTCCCAATCAAGTACATCCATTTTGTTCGTTTTCTGTGCCAATGAGATGGTGCGCCATATCGTGTCAATTTCCCTCTCAATTTGGCCATTGCCAGTTGGATTGTACGGACTTGACATTGAAGTAGCAACTCCTTTGGAATGCAAAAATGTCTGCAACTGATTTGCAGCTCCAAATTCATCCTGGTGGTCATAGACGTGCAAAAGGCAGAGTCAGTAGAGAGTTTTCGGTGCCAGAATCTGACGGGCCCTGTTAGGAGACTAGCGCGAGCAACAGAGGATGCTACCCAGTTGAAGGAGGAAGCCCGTTGACTTTGGACAGGGGGGAAGGGAGGGGCTCGTGACGGTGGGCCTCAAGGAACGGGTGACTGTCAGCACCTCTCAGCAAGGCTGTCTGGCACCCTTTCACCGTCGCCTGCTGTTGTCGGGAGGCAAATTCATCGTCACCCGCGAACTCCGAGCTTTGTGAAGAGGTTCCACGGGCCCATTAGTGGTTGCCAAAACTGGTGTTTTGAGTTTGGAAAGGTCACGAGAGTCACTCAGTAATGTCGCCAATGTGGTCGGTGATCATCCTAACCACCACACCCACATCTATTAACGGTTTCGTGCCTTTTAGATCACACTCACGAAGTAATTATGAAGGGGATAGATTTCGGCAATATCCTCGTAACTTGTTGTTTAAAAACGGGTAATATTTCGTGTATTTGTGAAGCATCGAGACCGACCATTTATTTACGCGATTTGAATCGTTGTTCTCAATGTTTACGTCAATCATGTTATCAACGAAATAGAAAATTATGAATGAAGTTAGAGATAACTCTCGAGCAAACTACTGCACTGACGATTAAAACTGAATCACAAGGGAATAAATAAGAAACATTTTTATAATTGTGAGAAATATTTTATCTAATCTCTGGGTGAGCAATGAAATCCGATATGACTTTCCTTCTACAAGTTTCCTTCGACTGTTTTACATTGATCATGAAGCTGCGGAAGAAGAGAGGTCGCGTCCCCCGCATTGAGATGCAGCCAATTTCTGACGAACGCGATTTGTAAGTTTCGTTTGACTATAATTCCTGTTCGATTCTCAACTCATAACAGCAATTAGTATTAGCGGGATGGCGGGTAGATCTTGTTTAGTTTTGACTTCATTTCCGGTCGTTTCAAATTCTTCAGCAACTACCCTGTACAATCTGGTATCCACATTCGGACATAATCGGGTGAAATCGAAGTTTCAGAAGAATCGAGTTTCGTGTTGTGCTTCCGAGTCTACCAAGGTAGCGGAAGCTTTGTTTTCACTTTTCAAGGTTGAAAAAAATTTCTCCAAAATCGAAATTTCCTCTCGCGTTTTACGTTTCAGACCTTTCTGAACAATTTTGTTTCCGTGTCTGTCATGAAATCCTTGCCACAGCCATAACTTCTACAATAAGGAATTTCACCGAATTCTGTTTGCATTTTTCCTGAATAGTTAATGGTGATAGTTATAGATGAAAATCGGGTTGATTTCGGAAAATAAGTCTCCTGTTATTTTTGGGAGACAATCAAAATTTATGATTTCAAAAATAACTGGGAAAACGTACCTCTTCAACGTGAAGCGGGAACGCTCGCTGATTGGCTGTTCAGATCGCCGTCTCCACCCAGTGTTGCCCGATGGTACGACAAAATCGTGTTATCTAAAAGGAAAGTTATCAAACAAAAACAGGGGAAACCTAATTTTCCCCATCTTGCTTTTTAGGACGTCCCACAGTAAGACTTGGGCGTCCTTATGCGATCGATCTGGGGTAAAGTTGGACAACACTCAACAGAAAAAAAAAAATAACCACACAGTAATCCGTTTTAGACCATTCTGAATCCAAATCCGCGAAAAAAACCATAGGTGTATGTCTGTGTGTGTGTGCATAATCTTGTGTCGTCTGCCCAGGCCTTAGTTCTCAACCGATTTTCGTGGTTCTTTTCTTCTTCGACGCGAAAAACTATCTAGTTGTGCACTACGGCGTCGGAATTTTGAATTTTGCTTTTTAAGGGGGGGAAAGGGGGGGTTAATGCTTAAAAAACGTGCGTTTGCGTGCATAATCTTGTAAACTCAGCCCAGGCCTCAATTTCCAACCGATTTGCGTGTTTCTTTTTTTGTTTGACTCAAATAACTTCCGAGTAGTACATGATTTTACCAGAGTACCAAAATTTGCAAGGGGAGGGGATGGGTGGGGGTATAATATTCACAAAATATCAGATTTTCCAATATTTCGGTTCCTTTACTGCTTACTAATTGTACCCAACCTTTGAAATTGAGGAAAAATTCTCATTAAACCTCCGGATTTTCAAGAATTATTCTCTGTACCACCATGGAACTAATAGTGGTGCCACCATGGTGCCAGGACACCATAAACCGCATATTTCGTGGGTTTTTTTTTTGTGTTTCACCTTGAATACGGACGTTAACCTCGACGTACTGCCTATTAAAACTAATAGATGAAACTTCAATGTTAAGACGTATTTCCGCTTTGGTGCCAGACTCGCACCGTTGGTGAGTGGAAGGGGGGGGGGGTGTACTCGAATTCGCATGTTGGGTATTGTAGATCATGGATTTTAAAATGCTCTTCAGATTCGAGGCTCCCACGCCGCTAGAAATGTTATGGCGGATAAGGGTGAGGGGGGGGGGCACTATTTCTTGTCTAAAGTAATAAATAAATTACATCGAGTGAAACAGTTTTATCGCTTACCAACTGGTTAAACTGATCTAATACTTATCCAATGGGCAGTGGCGGCTGGTCAGGGTAGGCAAGGTAGGCACCGCCTAACCTGCAATCTATACTTAAAAAACGCTTAATTGAAAAAAAAATATTTTAATTAAAAAATAAAAATAAATAAAATTTTTGAAAAAAAGTTGAGTTTTCTTTTCTACATTAAATTAATTATTCTTCGAAGTTGCTGAGTAATGGTTATAGAACTCAATCTCACTTTGCTCAATGGGAAATAAAGTCAACTTGAAAGTGGAATGAACCAGCAGAAAGGAACCGTCCTATGAACCGTTCTATGAACCAGCAGAAAGGAACCGTTCTATGAACTACACCCCCCTTTCCCCCGCCATAAGAGCGAGGAACAAAGGCTCCTTAGGCGAAAGCGCGTTTTCGCCTGACATGCCATTCATCAGAAAAAGAATCCATTGATAAAGAATAGGCTAAGATAGACGATCCCCTCCCACTAGTTAGGCGATGGGAGCTTGGAGGGGAGTTTCGCCTTTCCCGATTTCGCCCTCCCCTCTAAGCCCAGTGTTAACTTCTCCCAGAGTTGACAACCCTACTGATAAATCCGTATATCTACGAATTTTTGGTTCTCATCCCAAATAACCGATTTTTCATCAAAATCAAGGGATTTTTTGACTTGATTCATTTTTGAACTCTCGAGCTTTGTATAGTATTTATAAAACGTAAGGATTTTCACTCTTAATCTCGGATTTTTCAAGGGTTAATTAGGCTTGAGTATGGAGAAATCTACCCATAGGGTTGGCAACTCTGTACTTCATGCCTTCTTCGTATTTACCCTTCCCCTCCTTTCTTATCAGAACTCGGTCTGAACTTTTTGCCCTTCGCCTTCGACTGTTTACCTTCCGTTTTAATTTTCTCGGTGGCATTCGCGTTTGTGATCGTGATATCGTGATGGATGTTATTTTAGCCCTGCTTGATCAGCCATTCTCGCGATGGAAAGAAGAAGATAAGCAAATCTTGGTGAGAAATGGACGGCCAATTCCGCAGGTTAATTTATCTAGTAACGACCACAAACAAGGTAAAACCTATACTCGTACTTTCACTAGATCCTGGCTCGATAAATACAAATGGATTTGTATAAGTTCTTCCAAAAATGCATTATTCTGTTGGCCGTGTTTATTGCTGAATAATTGTAAAAGTCCGTGGAATTCTTGTGGCTATTCTGACCTCAAAAATGTATCTACTGCCATAAAAAAACACAATGACTCGAAAGATCATTTAGGTGCCACAGTTTGTCTGAAAAGACTCGAAAATAACTGTTCAACCGTTGCCGAAATGCTTGATGTCCATCATAAAATCAGCAAGGCTGCATTTAATGATAAAGTTAGTCTGAATCGTAGGGTAATGGCAAATATAATAGACACAGTTATTCTTCTTGGAAAAACTGAGCAGCCTTTCAGGGGTCATGATGAATCAACAACATCTTTGAACAAAGGTAATTACGTTGAGACATTACAAACTCTTATTGATCACAATTCAGCTGATGTGAAAATTCATTACAATTCTATGAAGTCCATTTTTTCTGGAAATTCCAAAACTATACAGAATGAAATTATTGAAGTTTTAAACACAGTCTTGCAGGAATCAATAACATGTGCTATTGATGGGGCTCCATTCTTTTCTATTCAAGTAGATGACACTACTGATATCACCCAAAAATGCCAATGTACCATGATTGTTAGATTCGTTAATCCTATTGGTGAAATTGTTGAACATTTTCTGGGCTTCGTTGATGTTAGTACAGGCCGAGATGCTCAGAGTATGTTTGTACATCTCAACAATCAACTTTCGAAGTACAGTTATAAGGATAAGCTTGTTGCCCAGTGTTACGACGGTGCTAGTGTGATGTCTGGTCATCTGAATGGTCTGCAGAGTAAAGTGAAAGAAGTTGTCCCACAAGCATTGTTTGTTCACTGCTATGCTCATCGACTTAATCTCGTACTTCAAGACAGCTGTAAAGGAATTCGCGAATGCCGTATATTTTTTGCTACCCTTTCTGGAATTTCCACTTATTTTCATGGTTCGTCAACAAGGACACAGGTAGTTGATAGAATTGTTGGCAGGAGAGTACCACAAGTCGGAGCGACCAGGTGGTGCTCTAGGTCCAGAGTCATATCATTGATAACATCAGAGTGGGAAAGTTTCATACTAGTTTTTCAGGAATTAATCCAAGATCCGTCCTCCACGAATGAAACCACTCTTGGAGCAGATGGATTTTTGGGAAAATTTAATGATTTTGATTTTGCATTTATGGCACAAATTTTCAATGACATATTCATCCATACTGATATTCTTTTTGATGTGCTTCAGAAAAAATCTCTGGATGTCACGTACTGTTTGAGAAAAATTAATGAAACCAAAATTTTGATTGAAATTAAGAGAAGTGAAGACCATTTTCAAAAATTCTATGACCTGATATCTCAAACCTTAGATATTCCTTGCAAAAGAGGAGTGTCAAATCCAGAATCGCATAAATTTAATTTAAAACGTTTATATTTTGAAATTATTGATTTTATTACCTCTCAAATATCTTTAAGGTTTGGTGATATGAATAAGCTGAAGTTTTTTGAATTGGCAGATACTTCCTCTTTTTCAAAATACTGTGATAACTTCCCTTCTGACGCATTGAAAGCACTTAGCACTGCCTATCCTTCTTTATTCTTAGATCTAACTAAATTGAAAAATGAGTTATCATTAATCTATCACGATAAAGACATGAACAAACTGTCCCCACAAAATATTCTGAAATATCTGGTTGAAAAGGATTTACAAGGCGTACTTAGCGAGGGTCACAAATTCTTTTCATTGATTTTAACAATACCATCTTCCTCGTCGTCCGCAGAGCGAAGCTTCTCATGCTTGAAACGGGTAAAAACGTATTTGAGAAATACGATGGGCCAAGAAAGACTTAGTGCATTGGCGACGTTTTCCATAGAAAAGAGATTATTGATGGATTTAAAAGCGAATGGGGCTCTTCATGAAGTAGTTATAGAGAATTATGCTAATCTTAAAGACAGAAAGATAGATCTCATCTTCAAACTCTAGTCATGAAGTAGTTATAGAGAAGTACCTATCTTAAAGGCAGAAAGATTGATCTCATCTTCTAACTCTAGTCATGAAGTAGTTATAGAGAAGTATGCCTATCTTAAAGATTGGAAGATTGGACTCATCTACTAACAAAGCCTGTAGGACAACGCCTCTCTTGTAGGATGGGTGCTACCACATATATATATAATATTACCTAGATCAGATCCCAATTCAGATGCATGCCATATCTAGTATGTACGATGGTATCTCTGATCTTATAGGATCATTAGGTATTTAACCCCTACTAAGAGGAATATTTAAGAGTGGTTGAGTTATTGGAAGTATAATAATGAAGTCAATAGACTGAAGGAGGTCTGATAACACAGTCTGAAAAAAACAATTATGCTGTGATAATGCAAATTACCTAGTTTACCAAAGTCACCTAATTTCAAACAAGTAAGCTACTGACGGGACCAAACGTACCTTCCTTCAGTTTCCTATAAAATGGTTAATCTGTCTTTTGGTAAGATCCACATGGATGGGTGGTTGGGGTGGATCGGGTGGGACACGGATCTGGTGCGCCTCCCCGGGGCGTGTCCTGGTTACTGGCCCTTTATACATTGAAAGGGCTTGCTGAGCACCAGATGTATCATTGATTAACATAAATAAATTAGTGATCAATAAATTCATGAAATTATTGTCAGTTCATTGAAATTGCATCGTTGTCTGAGATTCAGTAGCTTTCTTGTTCCATGAGTCCATCTACCGACCCCCCCCCCCCTTTTAAGCTTACGTTTGTCGCCTACCCTGTAATGATCTATCAGAGCCGCCACTGCCAATGGGACGTCCCCTGGAATGCATGCACTACTAAACAATATGTTTCTATTTTTTCTTCAGTTTTTCGATTTCGAATTTAACTGATTTTGTGAAATTTTGCATCTGAGGACTATAGATTTGACGATCTCAGCGCTTCAAGCGGCCGTAAATGAACTATTCCAGGATGAAGTCATCCTCCCGGTTTTTTTTGACGTTCATATTTTCTACACTGTTTTGTTTATTCGTAAATTAGGAAGTACGGGCTGAAAGTTTGCTGTACGGGGTTTTTCGAGGTGCTGAATCCGATTTTGGGGTCAAAAGTAGGAAATTCCGACATGGTGACATTCCTTATTCTCATCCGATTTCAATGAAAATTTCAAGGATTGTGCGGGTTTGCGTGTAGATGGTCCCCTATGAAAATCTTTCTTTTTTTTCGGCAGGCAGGTGAGAAAATCTTTAAGATCCATAGGTGGAGTTGGATCTCGTAAGATACCTGGAAGGGTCCGCGTCCTCCAGGTTATGTGGGATTCAAACCCACTAAAAAAACACCTCCTTTTTTTCCTTCATGTTGGAGTTAGCCCGGAACCGTTTAGCACATTACTTCGGGCTGAGTCCTGGGGCGTTTAATCAGTTCTGGGTAAGAGGGCGGACCAGATGCTCCCTCCTCTCTCTTTCTCGTTCTAAGAGCATCTTCCTTGTCAGGATACTCTCCATGTATTCCGCCACAGCAGTTCAGCTCCTTTCACCTTCCAGCATCCTGCTGACAACAGCCTCTGGTGTTTAACTCTAGGGAGCTATCTCCAGGTCTGCCATCAGCTCATTTCTTTCAGGTGCCCATTTGGTGCATTTGAAGAAGGTGTGGAGCACATCATCATCTTCTTTGTTCTGGCAATGTAAACATGTTGGGGCAGATACCTTTCCCATTTTATGCAGATAGGCATAAAACAGTCCATGTCCCGTAAAGAACTGCGTAAGGAAGAAGTTCACTTCTCCATGTTTTCTCTCCATCAAAGGTTTTTCGAGGTGCTGAATCCGATTTTGGGGTCAAAAATATTAAATTTCGACATGGTGAAATTCCTCATTCTCATCCGATTTCGATGAAACTTTCAGGGATTGTGCGCCTTGGCGTGTAGATGGTCCCCTATGAAAATCACTACCCCTGGACTGATAGTAGCCACTGCGTAAACGTGAATTCCTTGTAACAGCCATAACTTCCACATTTTTCATTCGATTTCGATGAAATTTTCAGAGATTATGCGGATTAAGTTGTTGATGGTCCCCATTGAAAATCAAGGCCTTAAAATTGGCTGTAGCCTCTGCGCATGTGCAAACGTAAAAACCTTGTAACAGCCATAACACTTACATTGGGGATACTTCAGGAAAATTCTAAAATAAAATAAAAATATATTCTGGCTTGAAAATATACCAAAAACCAATACGATTTCATTGTTTCCAGTGCATTACTCGTACAGATACATTAATAATATTTCATTACTTAATCTCCTATGTTGGGTTTGATTTCCAGCGCACCGCCAAGAAATTTGGACAAACGAACCACGATTACGATCAACGATGAGCAGTTCGAGGTGGAAGCAGATGACTTGGAGAAGCTCTGTGTTTTGGGACAAGGCGCTTACGGAATAGTCGAGAAAATGCGGCACAAACCGACTGGAACCATCATGGCTGTCAAGGTCAGTCTGTGAAGTTTTATTTATTTTAGTTGTACTAACGAATAGTTCTTTGACTACCTGATTGTGTCAACTAAATTCTCGGAGTTTAAGCAGTATAATGGTGAGATGTGGGGGTGCGATGTGAGCGTGACTGCTGCAACGCGCGTCTTTGGTGGCGATTCTTGGACTGGCTTACGAGGTCTGATCAAAAAGTTCCGGAACTTTCTCAATAACTTTATTAATACATTTTTAAAAATTTCAAATTTTGTCCCATTCAAAGTACTCCCCTTGGCTACGTATACACTTCTCCCACCTTTTTTTTCTTGGTCCATGCAGTCGGAATAAGCCTCAGCCGGGATGCTCATCAGCTGCTCCAGCGATTTTTGCTTCAGGACGTTTGTGGTGTCAAAACGCTGTCCTTTCATCGGGTATTTGAGCTTGGGGACAGGAAGATGTGGGGGGGGGGGGGGGGGGCAGGTCAGGTGAATTGGGGGGCTGGGGAATGACGGTCATCGCGTTTTTGGCGCAAAACTGGCGAATCAGTAGGGCGGTGTGACAGGGCGCGTTGTCGTGGTGAAGCATCCACTCGCCGCTCGCCCACAGTTCTGGCCTCTTCCTCCTCACAGCTACGCGTAATTTTCTCAGAGTTTCCAAATAACGAAATCGGTTAATTGTCTCACCTTCTGGCATGAATTCGTGGTAGACAACACCCTTGGAATCGAAGAAAACTGTCAGCATCACCTTCACGTTCAACCTGACCTGACGAGCTTTTTTGGGTCTTGGAGAATTTGGTGACTTCCACTGTGATGATTGCACCTTGGTTTCAACGTCGTAACCATAAACCCACGTTTCATCACCGGTTATGATTGTTTTCATGCAGTTTTCATCGGAATTGGCCATTTCCAGAAGCTCCTGGCAAACTGTAACACGGTGTTGTTTTTGTTCTGCCGACATGAGTCTCAGAACGAACTTTGCTGCGACCCTTTTCATGCCCAATTTCTGGGTCAAAATGTCTTGGCACAAGCCATAGGATATCCTACACTCATCAGCCATTTCACGGATGGTCAGACGGCGGTTTGAACGAACCAGGGCGTTCACTTAGTCCACATGAGCGTCCTCAGTTGATGTTGAGGGTCTCCCAGAACGAGCTTCATCTTCGACGGACATCCTACCTTCTTTAAATCGCCGATACCAATCATAACACCTCGAACGACCCATAGTTTCATCCCTGTAAGCCTCAGTCTCCAGCTCAAAAGTTTCGGTAAAAGTTTTCCCCAGTTTAACCCAAAACTTAACACACACCCGCTGCTCCTGTTTTGTGTTCATCGTAAAAATCGCCGCACACTGAAATCGCGTTTCACGAGAAATACAATAACTTCGAAACTAAGAAGGTTATCGCGATGAAAAAAAACGATGTTACTCGTGAAGAGTAACGCTAACAGCTGAGACCATCTGGAAGTTTCTGGGAGCCCCCGTTCGCGCGCAATTTTAAAAGTTCCGGAATTTTTTGATCAGACCGCATATGTGGGAGGTTGTGGGTTCGAGTCTCGCCGCTGGGGGGTGTTTTCATGTGTCCTGGACTCATTGCTCCCCTCGTCCCAACCCAGGGCAGTGAATCAATGGGAAGCCATGAGCGAAATCATCATAACAAATCCTTTGGAAGACAGCTGACGACATCCACGACACGCAGTCTGACGAAAATCCAACTTGAAATAGTTTAATTTTTTGGGGTCAGATGTGATTAGTATCTAAATAACCGCCTAAATTTACAGATTACATCTCGTTTTACTCCTATTCATGTTGAATTGCCAACTTTGTTGGTCGAAATAACGAATACACTCGTGACCTTGCTTCTTACTAGGTTCTTGTTGTGGGCAGTTACTGTACTTCATCACTGCGTAAGATTATTTTACCATAATGATAGTGTTCTTTTGTGCTTACAATATTCTGCCGACTGTGCCAAATGTTGTGGAGTATGTTGGAACACTTAACTTTAATTCAATATGTGCTTCCTATTGATTAGGGAGGCGAAGTCAAATAAAAACTTAATCAAGTTGATCTAAGAAGATCTTTCATACTGGATCTCAAAAACTGGGTAGTTAATAGGTTAGTTCTATTCGGTAGGTATCCTATTCCAGAAAATTTCCTCCAAATTTAACCTACTATTCTTTCATAATATATAATCTAAACAAAATTCTTTTTTTTTTTTACTTTACACCCTAGAGAACCTGTTACGGACGTTACCCTCATGAAGTGAGTGGTACATTTAATGCACTACGTACAGCATGTCGTAGTTCGAACTAAGCATGAGATAGACAGAATACTGATCAGTCATTACTAAATACGGTTTTTGGTCGTTTTGACCGGGAAATGTAAGCAAATTGAACTAGATTGTATTGTGGCTCTTAAATTGGGTATCCAGTTAACCTGTTAACTGAGTATCCAGTTTACCTCTTAACTGGGTATCTAGTTAACTAGCAATATGCACAAATCAGCAGGCTGAAGCTTCAAGTTGTGAGGACATAGTGCACTTCTTGCTTGTTACCCACATGCTTTGGTTGTTCAAATCTATAAATTTATGGGCTGATTTGTATTGGTTCTCGCTATATTCATTTTCCTGTGAAACCATTTTCTCAGCTAGACCGGATTCCCATTATTATTCATTTGATTCCCTTTGCCGTGTCATTTTGTGTGTCAGAAATACACAAAAAGGGGGCATTTTACTTGGTAAAGTGGGGAATTTGTACATATTTTTTAATTATTTTTATTTATTTATTTTTTTTTTGAAAGAGGGTTTACTAATATGGAAGAAACCTATAGTGTACTGCTCGAAAAAGCATCCAAAATATTTAGAGAATTTAAGGGAGATGGAAATTTTAAATGTAGTGGCAATCTGTTCATGGGGGCATCTTACTCCATAGGGGGGTCTGTGCCCCTTATGTCAGGAGCGCTACCTCTGGAAGCGTAAATGAAACTGTATAGGAGTCCGCAACTGTGAAAAACGAAGACGCGACCAAAAGAAGCAATTTTACTCACTCTTTTTTACAGTACGATTCTACCTATTAGTTTATCAAGCATCTTCTGTTATTTAGTTTCTATATTATTACTTTCGTTGTTTGAATCACGTTGTTTTAGTTTTCATTTGACTGGATCGTTTCATGTGCTCACAGAGGCGCCTACAACTCTACCTGTTGGCGTTCTTTGATACTATTTACTGAGACTTCTTTTACGCTTTGCCAGAGCACAGTGGTGTGAATTCAGTGGTACGGTCTGTTTTTGCATCGTTTTGCTGGAGGAACCCCGGGGTGTGACGTCCTCAGCCTCCCTCGATTTTTGTGGGGGTTTTTTGACATTTGTTTAGGCATTTTCTTCTATGGTAATTTTTTTTTTACTCTTGGGTATTCCTGGTATTAAACGTTATTCTAGGGCCCCATTATAGGATTTGACTTGAAATTCCAGAATCTTTAATTGAGGCAAATACCCCACTGATGTCACATAGAACCCAAGGCTAACTCACTTCATTTTCAACCTCTCCCTTACGGAGGGGAATAGCTGGAAGGTCCACCTTGCAGTGGCAGCATTATTCCATCTGATTTGCCACAGTTCCAAGAGTGCATCTGCTACGACTTGTCGTCTTAAGGAGTTCGAGGCCCCCTCAGAGAAGGCATTCGATAGCTCCGTACATCATCAGACCCAATAAGTTGTACGGAGCTATCAAATTATTGAGTCTGATGATTCTTGAATAAGGAGTCGGCCCAGTTATAAATACCGTATTTTAGCGAAACCACTGTGAACTAGAAACCAAACCAATGACCGCTAATTTCACAGTCAACCCTCATTGAGTCCTACACTCAGCTCTGGATGGTCTTTTTCGTTTCTAAAAACATCGCTATCCGAGAATTTTGAAGCTTCGCTTTCCTCCTAGAGATATGGGACATTACTATTCAACTAATACCACTTTTCAATTTTGTAATCACTCGCATTTTTAAAAATTAGGCACAGCTTGTGTGTAATTTTTTGCACTAGGAAAATTTATAGGTGGAATTTTTTTCGAGTTTTATTCACTCTATTTTTTTTAGGAAAAAATGTTACTGTCTTCTACAAATTGGTTTTGGATTTTTCAGAGGATTCCCCACAATGTGAACACAGTAGAGCAAAAGAGGTGTCTGACGGATCTCGATATCTCCATGAGGTCGGCCGACTGCGCCCACACCGTCCAGTTCTACGGAGCGCTCTTCCGGGAGGGCGACGTGTGGATATGCATGGAAGTGATGGACATGAGCCTCGACAAGTTCTATCACAAAGTGTACAATAGTAACATGACGATTCCCGAGCCGATATTGGGTACAATAGCTCTGGCTGTAAGTAAACATTCTATGTACTCTTGTTATTGTAGTACTTTACAGGGTGTCCCATATGTTATCCACCAAACTTTGGGAGTCGATTTTAAAACTAATTTGCAACCAAAAATTTCTTGTAGCAATTTTTTTTAACCCCCTTAAAATCCGACTTTTTTGACTTTTAAGATTTTTTTCTCGTGTTTTCGACCTTACACCTTTAAAACGGTCATAACTCCCTTAAATTGCACTCAAAAATTAAAAATAAGGATACCGTTGGAAAGAGAGTGAAATTTCTCAATAGATGAGCCGTTCACAAATTGAGAAAAACTGAACGCTAGAGTAGTTTTTTTTTTTTTTTTACCTCAAACTTTAAAATTTGTCAATTTTTGTTTTATTTTTCAAAAATGTTGATGATTTTTCCCCATGGAAACAAGGTATTTGCCAGAGAGGCTCAAAAGCTTAAAAACTTCTCCATTTCATCAGCTTTTCAACGGTCACCTAATTTTTAGTTTCACTGTAGAATTTGAGGGAGAAAACGGTGTTTCAATGCGAAAAAACGTGCATTTTTTTCAACGAAATTGACAGTTGGACGAGAGGAATCCGGGGTCTGCTCCGCCGCCCCTCCTCCCAAGCACCACGTCAAACCGTCGATTTCGTTGAAAAAATACACGTTTTTTCCACAGTAAAACCCTCAATTTTTCCCTCAATTCCACAGTAAAACTAAAAATTGGGTGACCGTTGGAAAGCTGATGAAATGGAGCAGTTTTTAAGCTCTGGAGCCCCTCTGGCAAATACCTTGTTTCAATGAGGAAAATTCATCAACATTTTCACCAAAAAGAGAAATTGACTATTTTTCAAGTTTGAGGTAAAAATACTACTCTAGCGTTTTCTCTACTGGTCAATGGCTCATGTATTGAGACATTTTACGCTCTTTCCAACGATCTCCTTATTTTTAATTTTTGAGCCTAATTTAAGGGAGTTACGACCATTTGAATGGTGTGAGGTCGAAAACACGAAAAAAATCTTAAAAGTAAAAAAAGTCGGATTTTAAGGAGGTTAAACGAAAATTGCTAGGAGACACTTTTTGTTGCAAATTAGTTGTAAAAACTACTCCCGAAGTTTGGTGGATAACATAACATATGGGACACCCTGTATATTGTGACTTGGCGCAGTTTCAGTTTGCGTTCTACCTTTGCGTTTCTTCTTTGGTACACGTTCTATTCACCCTATTGCTATGGTCCTCATGTCCTCCAATACAGCCAAAAAGAAGTCGAGGGCGTCTTTTCGATACGTTTTCCAACAGTAATGATCAAGGTGGGACTGGAAAGCGTTGCAGAGGAACTCCCCGCATTTAATTGAAAATCTCAATCTTTGTACAACACCACGACGTCTTGGGCGTTGACAGTCTTGTGAACGGAACATCGCCTTTGAAACACACAAAAAACACTGGAGGCAACTAGATACCTATCAAAAAGCTGACTGCCACGAGGTAACTGAAGAAAAATGGCGATAACGGCCTGGAAAAAGATTGCAGGCTTCTCCCTCTGAAATTTAAATTTACTTTCGAATCGATCACCGTAAAAAACCCTTTCAACTGTCAACACAATCGATACACAGTAGAGAGTTGAAGCGACATTCAGAACCTTCATTCCGTGAGAAGCTGCTAGGGCGAGCATCGAGTGGGTGCTAACTTCCCGACATGATTGACGTTGGTTTAGATTTTACAATGCTTCATAGGTAACGTTAACTCAACCTATGGTTTCTTGTTTTCGTTGAACCGATTAAGAAAAACAGGAAAGAAAATATAGGGAAATCAATGAACGCTCGTTTATTACCCAAAATAAAAGTAAAATTATGAATAAGTATAAGTATATGCAAAATAAATGTGAGTAATTGTGTATTTTAGTAAAACGCAAACTGAAACAGCACCGATTTTCCTTCGATATTCATGACAGTATCCACCATCCCTGTGTCCTCAGGTCGTGAGTGCCCTACACTACCTCCACAGCAATCTTCAAGTCATCCACAGAGACGTTAAACCGTCCAACATCCTCATCAACCGCCAGGGTGAGGTGAAAATGTGCGACTTCGGCATTTCCGGGTACCTCGTTGACTCCGTCGCCAAAACCTTGGATGCCGGCTGCAAACCCTACATGGCTGTAAGGATCTGCAATATATTACGTAACGTCTAAATAACTGTAGAATCTAGGTTTTACGAAGAAAGGTTATTGGAAAATGAAATGCCGAATTCCATCGTCAGAGGATTTGAAATAATACATTTTCGATTAAGCAGATAGTTTAGTGTGTCCCAGAATTAATAATCTAAACTTCAGGGATTTTTTTCGGCAATGGAAAATCTTTAACCCATTTCAAGCCAAGAGTAAAAATAACAGAGTAGCTAGAGGAGAATGATGAACTATTTAACAGGATGGCGGCCGAAATAAGGCATAATTTGATTACTAATTGAAAGTAAAAATACTCCAAATTTTATGAATTTTACATTTCAATGGGATTTAAGAGGCATCAGTCTTCCAAATCGACGTGATTTATCCAATTCATTGTAGTTGGTAAAATGTGAAAATCTATTTTATGGACCGGAATCTGTTTCGGCTCGTTGCCCAGAACGCCGAGGATCGAATTTGAGCCACCATAATCAAGCTTTCGGCCAAAATGCCTCCAAATCAACAAAAAAATTTCCAAAATCGCGTCGAGCTCCCGAACGTCGAAGAATTTTTTTTTTTTGACGAGTTTAGGAACAGCATGAACGAGAAAAAATTCTTCTACGATGATTTTCCACTATTTACCTTTCTATATTAAAAAATGAAAGTCGATGCGAAAACGCATCAGTGGCCGGAAATGGGTTAAGATCCACAGGTGGAGTTGAATCTCGTAAGATCTTCAAGGTTATGTGGGATTCAAACCCACTCAAAAACACCTCCTTTTCCCCAACTTTGATAGCTCTGCCTGGAACTGTTTAACACTTTACTCCATGCTGAGTCCTGGGGCGCTTCATCAGTTCTGGATGGCGGGACGTCAGGTGCTCCCTTCTCTTCAGGGACTGAGATCTTTATTTTCAAACTCCCAAGTTTCATTTCAGTAGTTTTCAATTTCATTTCCCCCTCCCCCTTTTGTTTTTATTTTCTCTTTAAATCTTTCATTATTTATTCCCGCATTTATATCAGTTAGATTCACGTTCCCTTGTTGTAGAATGACGTATTATTTTTAAAATGTAATTGGGCTTGCCCGTATTAAATAAATAAATAGATCCTATGACTAGTTTGCAATAACTTTTGTGCTAGATAACATTTTCTCCAAAACCCTCATCCAATCCGACTTGGAAAAAAAAAAAATTTTTTTAACCCTCCAACCATACTGCCGTGCTAGTCAGAAAGTCGTATCTTGGCTTCACCCAACTTTCGGGAAAACGACCTAATAGGTTTCGTGATGAAATAACTCTTTCACGGGATTTATTTTCCTCCTTTTACCACAACTAAAAGTTTTTCTTATAGGAAATTAGTTGCTGAATCGATTTCTGAGGTCAAAATTAAACATTTTTAAGTGTATATTGTCAAAAAACTGTATAACATTTTTCTATTCTTATTTTACTTACATTTAGGTCTGATATACTAAGCCTTGAAGTCGTATCTCGATCTTGAATTCACGTTTGCGCAAGCGCAGTGGCTACTATCAGTCCGAAGGTGGTGATATTCATAGGGGACCATCTAAATACTAATTTGTAACATCCCTGAAAATTTCATTGAAATCGGATGGAAAATGTAGAAGTTATGGCCGTTACAAGGAAATTCAGTTTTGCGCATACGCAGTGGCTACTATCAGTCCGAAGGTGGTGATTTTCATAGGGGACCATCTAAATACTAATCTGTAACATCCCTGAAAATTTCATAGAATTCGGATGAGAAATGTAGAAGTTATGGCCGTAACAAGGAAATTCACGTAAGCGCATACGCAGTGCTACTATCAGTCCGAAGGTGGTGATTTTCATAGGGGACCATCTAAATACTAATCTGTAACATCCCTGAAAATTTCATTGAAATCGGATGGGAAATGAAGAAGTTATGGCCGTTACAAGGAAATTCACGTTTGCGCATACGCAGTGGCTACTATCAGTCCAAAGGCGGTGATTTTCATAGGGGACCATCTAAATACTAATCTGTAACATTCCTGAAAATTTCATTGAATTCGGATGAGAAATGTAGAAGTTATGGCCGTTACAATGAATTCACCGTATTCCGTTACAGTTTTTTTGACAATATACACTAAAAAATGTTTAATTTTGATCTCAATAATCGATTCAGCAACTAATTTCCGGTAAGAAAAACTATTAGTTGCGGTAAAAGGAGGAAAAATAATCCCGTGAAAGAGTTATTTCACCACGAAACCTATTAGGTCGTTTTCCCGAAAGTAGGGTGAAGCCAAGATACGACTTTCTGGCTTAGCAAGGCAGTATTTGGATAGGTAACAGTGAGAAGGTTCCTAAAGTCACCACTAAATGCTGAGTTTTCAGAGGCAAAAAGTCGTATCATGTCGAATCAGAATGCAAGAAGTCGTATCGTCGAAATACTAAGGCCGATTCTCGTAACTGTGTCAAGATACGAGTTTTCTTCTTCTGATTCGCTCTGATACGACTAGTTGCTTAGCATAATCAAGTTAACATGGCTTAACGCAAAAATCGGGAGGCTTGTTTGAGGCATTTCTAGTCGAGATACGACTCTGAAACTTCGAAAATCGATAGAAATCGACCCCATAAACCCCCGGGTACCAATAACTCAATTTGGTCAAATTTTCACTATACGACTTTCTGGCTTAGCACGGCAGCATAGGTAAGTACCTACTACCTACTTCGACATTATTACCTTTACACCTTCACAATCAAGTTTATTTGGCAGAAATAAATGCTTCACACTCGACTCGAAAAATAAAGAATTGTGTTTCCTTCGAGTGGAAATTTGATTACTGGTTGCTAAGGAAGCAAAACTGAATACAACTCGAAGATACTGGTTGCTAAGGACGCAAAACTGAGTACAACTCGAAGAAACGAACAGCGATCCCATTTTGGTCAGCTATAATTTGAACGGAGATTAGGCCTATTTTGTGATTCACACTCGTGTTTCTGATTTTGGCGCACAACTAGACCCCATATGGGACCCATTAACCTACCAGCGGGCGCGTCCAGGGGATTCACACAACCAAGCGCATGCTGCACTGCTTGCAGCATGTCAAAAAACCAATGATTCCTTGAAAATATTTGTCTTGAATAGGAGGAAAATGATTATTACAGAAGGATAGGTACACTTATATTGTTTAAACTTTTATATTTCAACAACCATAAAATGCAACTTGCAATATACGAGGGTTGTCTCAAAAGTAAGGTTCCCTATTTTCTAACTTGGAGGGAAATCGTCCTACAATCGGGAAATTTTGAGGGAATATTTGTCGGGGTGTATTGGCAACCCGTAATTTTTTTCCAGCCGTTTGGATCTACCCTATGGCAGTAACACGCTAGTAACCATGGAGATGCCTCTCAACCCCGTCTCCAAACTGGAGTTACGTTCTGTCATTCGTTTTCTCACGGCCAAAAATGAATCTGCGATAAACATTCATCGAGAATTAGTATCTGTGTATGAGTGTGCAACATATGAGGAAATGGAGGAGATTGTTCCTGGAAGGGCGAACAAGCGTGGAAGATGAAGAGCGGAGTGGGCGGCCTTCAACATCTCGTGGAAACGACGCAACTGTTGACGCCATCACGCAAATTCTCGAAGACGATCGGCGAGTAACGATTGATGAAATCATTGCTTTGTTGCCTCCACATATTGAGGTAAGCCGAGCATCAGTTGGGAGGATAATTGATGACCAGGGTTACCACAAAATTTGTGCAAGATGGGTGCCACGACTTTTGACTGAACAACACCGAGAGCAAAGGATTGCTTCAGCAAAAAATTTTTTGGAATTTTTTGAGCAAGAAGGTGAGTCTGTTTTTGACCGTATAGTGACTGGAGGTGAAACATGGGTGCACCATTCGACACCAGAAACCAAACGCCAAAGCATGACATGGAAAAAAACAACTAAAAGTCCAGTCAAAAAAGCGAAAATGGTGCACTCAGCTGGAAAAATCATGGCAAGTGTTTTCTGGGATGCTAAAGGGATCCTGCTGATTGAGTATATGCCTAAGGGCACCACAATAACTTCCGACGCTTACTGTGAGACTCTGAAAAAATTGAAATCCGCAATAAAGCGAAAACGACCAGGACTTTTGACGAAACAAGTTTTTTTGTTCCACGATAATGCTCGCCCCCACTCGGCTCGAAAGACTCAAGATCTTCTCAATTCATTCAGATGGGAAGTTTTTGGCCACCCACCATATTCACCTGATCTGGCACCAAGTGACTTTCACTTATTCCCACATCTGAAAGCTCATTGGGGGGGGGGGGGGGAAAGCTTCCGAACCGACGACGAGCTCAAGACTGCCGTCTGTGCCTGGACCTCTAGTTTGGACACGCAGTTTTTCAAGGAGGGCATACATAAATTGCTCCCCCGGTTCCAAAAGTGCATCGATCGAGCTGGGAATTATGTTGAAAAGTGATATGATGTTACTAAACACAAAGCAATAAAAATTTTTGAAAAAAAATTTTTTTTGAATTTTTTATAGCATAGGGAATCTTACTTTTGAGACGACCCTCGTAGAATGGTACTTCAAAGACAGGAATATAATAATTTTTTTGGACGGAATCTCATACAAAGTAGAACTAAACGAATTAACCCTACCAGGTATTTTAGTAAATACAAATCACGAAAATAAGGAACAATGAAATAAGTCCATAATTTATTTGTATCATCCGTTGATGGAAGAAAAGCTAACAGTAAAAACACTTGAGATTGTTTGGAAAAATAAAAAAAATCACAAAAAGAAGAAATTGGTGCAAAAAACCATGTGGGTAGCACCAAATTCCAACTGAAAAATACAAATAAGTACCAAGACAGTTCATTTGAAAACTCGTTTTTCTCATTTTAGTCTCCATCGTCACTCCCGACAGCATCTACTTCATCATTGCAGGAATCTACCGGCTATTTGTATTTGGTTAACCTACCGGCGGGCGCGTGCTTCACTCTGCGGCTTTTTGCAACTGCTCACTTTCGTTGCTAGACTAGGACTAATGGGAGGTGAAAAAATGGATGGCAATAGTGCGCGCGTGCCATCAATATGATGAACTAGGACTACCTGACCTCAGCGAGCATTTCGCTCATTGTATTCCCTCGCAAAGTTTAAAAAAACCGCGCTTTGCCGCACACAGTGCTGCCACGCACCCGCCAGTAGGTTAACCAAATTTCATCAAAGTCGATGCATGATAACTAAGGAAAGTAAACAAATAGGTAGTGAAGTGCCAACTGTAGAAATCCTCAATTTATTGTGTCCAAAACTTCGATTAAATTCAAGTGTTAAATTCAAATATTTTGATCTTGCAGCCCGAGAGAATCGACCCCCATGGAAACCCTGCTCACTACGACATCCGCTCGGATGTTTGGTCGCTCGGGATCTCGATGGTTGAGCTGGCAACAGGCACCCACCCATACTCCAGGTAAACGTGTGAAAATCATAACATCAAGTGACGAAGTTTTTGAAGCCAATAGAGAATTTTCGAAGAAAATAAAGCTATTACAATGGCTCCAACACTTTTTAGTTTGTAAGTCGTTATTCGGAGACTTTTCCTCTATTTGTTCTCGATTGGAAACATTCCACGTTGTTTTGATTCGTTCCAGGTGGAGCACACCCTTTGAACAGCTCAAACAGGTAGTGAATGACCCAGCACCTACTCTTCCAGCCGGTGGTAACTTCTCGTCTGAATTCAACGATTTCATCAACACCGTGTAAGTATTTGCACCAAATTTGCATAGTATTCAATTAAATAATAGTACCTAAATATTTCTTAGTATTTCCACCTTTTTCTTCATCAGCGCTAGGTTCGCTTTTTGGTAGTTCGTGGTCTGTTTTTCTCTGTGTGGAGGCTCTGATCTGTTGTCTCAGTCCTCATACAGGGAGAATGTGGTCAGAACGAGCTAGTAACTTTGGGAGCCTAGTAGGGAATGAATTGATGGAGAGGATGATCTGCCCTGGTACGTAGTCTTCCCCCTCCTGTACCCACAGTCATACCAACCCACAGCCTCCATATTATACACCTCCATACTCCTCTTCCACATCAGGTCAAACTGCTGGCAATCTGTAAAGCGATTGAGTGGATGGATCAGACGTCAGTTCCCCTGAACCAAAGATCTGCCATGGGTATCACCGAATTTCCAGTAACATAACTTCCGACAAGGGCTTAATAATAATAGAGAGTTTTCGCCACATCAAGCGCGACAACTTGAGATTGTGACGACTAGAGACAGATGGGGCCAGCAGACGCAGATGCTAACTTTTTTTGGTGGATTTCGAGTCGTCACAAAATAAGGTGCGGACTCTGGAAGTGACGCCAAACAGCTACCGACCTGTGAAGTCACCAGAAAATGGCCGATAGGGAACAGCTGATTCAGACTTCGGGGGGTCTCGAAATGAGTTTTTCAGATCAAAAATTAGAATATTTGCCGTATTGAAAAAGCACTAAATTTATTACTACTTGGATAGGTACCTATTTACATCCCTTTCTGACCCTACATTGCGATATAAAAACCTACCCACTGATGATTTTGATTGTTTTCTCCTTTAGAAAGTAGTGAACAACACAAGCTTTTCCAGATCTCTTACTGCATTTTTTTGGGTCTGTAATACCTAACTACCGATTTTGTTGTTGCTACCTTCCTACTGGTTCCTTGTTTGTCTAACAACACGTCCGTAACATATCTATATGTAGAAATAGAATTGAAATAATTTAGAAGAGCATAAAACCGCTAGTAACTCGACAAAATCGCTTTATTCACAAGACTAGGTACTCCACGCTACAAAACACAGAATCAAAACATACGCGGTCTCCAATCCTTTTTCCCCGGCCTCTCAGCTGTCATTAGCCCTCGACGCGTACTATGGAAGTATTCTTCATTCTTACTTCCATGCAGCCCGCTTGTTCTTCTTTGTTCTGTGTTGTTGACGTAATTCCAAGAGGCGTGGTTTAGTAGCCAGCTTGTGCACATTTGGTAGGTTATCCAGATTTCCTCAGTCGGGTGTTTAGGTCCCGAGACGGCCAGACCTGACAATCTGGTCGTCCCGACCATACCTGGAAAAGTAAACAAACGCAAGCAAACAGGGACCACAGAAATAACATTGAATTTTGGCCTAGACACTCGGCCAGACCTGATTTTTTTTTTTTTTTTTTTTTTTTAACTCGACAAAATCGCTTTATTCACAAGACTACTCCACGCTACAAAAAACAGAATCAAAACATACGCGGTCTCCAATCCTTTTTCCCCGCCTCTCAGCTGTCATTAGCCCTCGACGCGTACTATGGAAGTATTCTTCATTCTTACTTCCATGCAGCCCGCTTGTTCTTCTTTGTTCTGTGTTGTTGACGTAATTCCAAGAGGCGTGGTTTAGTAGCCAGCTTGTGCACATTTGGTAGGTTATCCTGATTTCCTCAGTCGGGTGTTTAGGTCCCGAGATATAGATAATTTAGAGTAGGTAGGTACGTTTCTACCTACCAGGAAGTGTAGACTTACAAAAACGGAAGTATAGATCTGTCATACTAGGATAGATGTACGAACTTATAGATGTAACACCCAAATGCGGACATCCATAATTAACCAAATGCCTACTATTTAGTGAAAAGAAGGTATTTTTTCAAAGGTAATGAACTTGATAACTGTTGTAAGAGCATTTTTTCCAATTTGACATGGAACTTATAAGTACGATGATCACAGCAAACGGAACTATCAATTGAAATCTTGAATGGTACCTACTTACGTGAACTGACTCTCGTCGCCTGTTTATTGTAGATCTGTACTTAGGTATGTTGGTAGATGAATAAATAATATGCATCATTAAATGATAAACAAGGATGCATTTATTCAGAAATTTCATTGGCATTCAAACTATGTAAAATTCGCACAGAGTCAACAATAGTATACGTTGGATTCACTTGATCTTGATGCGAAGATAACAGAATTCTGGTGACGAGTAGTTTGTTTCGAGAGATGAAAAATTCGATAATTCACAGAAAAAAGAAAACTGTTCCACAAATGAAAGCTGAAATTGAGAACCAAAACACGGGAGTCGAACGTCGAACACAACACAAAATCCTGCTACATCCGACCTAAATTGAAATTGGTTATAAAAATGTGAGGTTATGAAGGGCACAGTCGTCAAGAAAGAAAAAGCTGGCATTTGGCGGCGTCCAAGACGACCGAGCTCGCCATCCGAGTCGTCACGCATGCGCAGTCACCATTTTCAGACGGCTGCATGGATATTACTCGCGGACGGTCGTCACAAAAGACGTGACTAAAAACTCTCTAATATGTCAACTTCCTAACAGTATTTGTTTGTGAAATACACCGCTCAATCCCAAATTGTTTGTATCAAAATTGCCAAGCTTTTGTACTTACTACAATAAAATATCTCGGTACTTCATTTGTGATCTCTTCGTGTATTTCAGGCTGAAAAAGAAGTACGAAGAAAGACCCAACTACACGCAGCTCCTCGAAAATCCATTCCTCGTGGCGCAGAAAAACTCTCCGACAGACATTTCGGATTTCGTCTCGAAGGTGCTCGACCTCCCTGATTAGTGTTCGACGTCATTAACCAGTGCGACCGCGTGTCATCAACCTAAATTTAGTACCATAACTGCCCATTGAGTGGGGACGCCCTAAAGTAAGTAGGCACAACATCTTGAAATTTGGAAGTTTTTCAAAAATGAAAACGGACGTTAAGGTTTTTCCTCTCCGAATTCACAATCGAATCAAACCCGTCCGATTTTTTTACAATTAATTAATAGTAAAACATAAGAAAAAATTATATTTATTAATATTTGATCATTTTGAGGATATTTTCGAGAAAAACGTCTCCATGGAGTTAACATTCGATCAACGATTTCCAAGGTTCTCATTGAAAAATAAATCCAAAATGAGTCAGCCAAGTGTAAGTTAGGTCGCTACTACGAACTACCTGATTGCCCTAGATGTCCCAAACATTTAAATACCTGAGTAATTGTCACAAACATGAAGCCTAAACTTCAACTGTACAACTTGAGTCCTTTCGATACCTGAAAAACCTCCAATAATCAATTAGGTGATTTTTAAAAATTAATAGTCCCGTTACCACGTTCATATTGTGAATTACAAAAAGATATTTGCCACCCAAAATTGCCATCAAAAACCTATTATACTACTCAGTACTAATTTCAGTCGTGTAAAAAGCAATCGTAATACCCGTTTTGAGCGAAATCTATCGTTTAAGGCTAAAGGGGACGACAGTTGTGCGAGTGAGAGGGTGAATACCAAACTTATATCTAGCTGATCTCTACAACCGGTCGACCGATTTTCATTTTTCAATACATTTTGGATTTGTCTCAACAAAACTAAACCTGCTGTCATGCAAAAATTTCAAAAAAAATCCACCAAAAAAAAGTTGTCTTCTTATTTTGCCTATAAATATACTTTTGAGCAATTTTTCCCGCAAAAACGATTACAGCCGCCATTCTCAAAGATGTCAAGTAGCTCTCAGAATATCCCTCATACATAAATATGGTAATAATCCGCCCGAAACAGAAAAATTTACAGTAAAAACGTAGCGCAAATTTGAGGTTGAGGAGAGAGAGAGAAAAGGGTCAGCGGGTGACCACGCTATGGCGAGGGGAGGTCTGCTCGTCCGGGGGGGGGGGGGGGGGTCGGTTACCAAAAGGTGTTTCCATGGTTACTGATATACGTCTCCCACCAGTTCACTGCCCTAGACATTTCCACGGACTCCTTTGATTGACTTCCTGGCTTGATTCCCAGCAGGAGCATAAAAAAGGCTCAAAAAAATTTGTTAGGGAGTTTGTAACTCAATAAAGAATGTAGGTAAGTACCTCATGTATTTCCATTCCATAATAGGTACCTGAATCGTTCATGAAGATTTGCAACTCTTTTTTTTTTTTTTTTTTTTTTTTTGAAACTTCACATGAAATAAAATAGGCTTTGGGTAGATTAGTACCTACCTTCCTAGTTTTACTAGGAAAACCTAGAAATACCTAGAAGTTGTGGCTGTGGCAAGGATTTCATGACAGACAGACAGGCAAGGAACCAAAATTGTTCAGGAAGGTCTGAAACGTAAAAGGCGAGAGGAAATTTTGATTTTGGCGAACATTTTTTTCAACCTTGAAAATTGAAAACAAAGCTTCCGCTATCTTGGTAGACTCAGAAGCATAAGTCCAAGAATCGGGTTGACAGTTTACAAAAAACTAAAAAAGTGGATGAATTTTTGTTATTCAGTAAAGTAGTGATAATGAATTATTTGAGTTTTATATCCGGTAGATACCTATTAGGGAAGCCTGAAATCTACATGAATAGGAGCGAATTCACAATCGGAACGTGTTGGTCTTGCTGGTGTTCCTGGTGATAAAATTTATCATAATACTAAAAACTTGGGAAGGCACAATACAACCTCCTGTTATTATTTTTTTTTATTTGAACTCCCCTCAAAGACAAATTGTCTTCGGTGATGGAGGGGGCACGCCATAAATTTAAAAAAATAATAAATCATATATAATGGGGAGGACGCCCAGGACTCACCCGACGCCAGCCCTAGGGATGAAGGATGATGAGGAAGGTGGGGGTGGGAGAGAAGGATGAAGGGAAGTGCCTCTATAAAACGACCACCAGTTCAAATATGAGCCGAGCAGGACACGGGTGGTGATACCACGGAGTACGCCTACCGAGATGCCTAACTCGCACAACTCCGTGGCACTTTTCCCGCACCACACATGATAAAGTTGCAGCGGGCGGGATTAGCTGCTAGGAAATGTGGGGTTCCCCTACAAATTTCATCTAGTCTTCCCAGGCCACGTTTTTTTTAGTCCAATTTTTCGCTTTCGGCCTCTAATTTTCACACAAATTGTTTTGTGATAATTGCAACATATAGAAGGATAGTTTCCAAACCCGGGGTGTATTCGAATTTTTGAATTGAAAACATACTTCAATTATTAACCTTCTATCCGTACCGCCTTTCTACCACTGATTAGCGTACCGCCGGTATGGGATACCGCCATTCAAGGATACGCCTCACATTCGATCACTATTGATACATTTTGAAAATGTAAGTAGTTTTAAGTACCAATTTTTCATAATATATCAACTAATTCCGACTTTGAGAAATGTTTTCACCAGAATACCTCCCTGTACGTACAATTGGTAGGTAAGTTTCCATAAATTGGATGAAAACTAGATCAGTTAATCTTAAACTTTATTGACACAAAAAACAACAGTCTTATCTTGATTGCTACAGTCCCATTGGTATGGCAAAAACCTCTTTATCAAAACAGTCTCATTCTAACGTTTACAGTCTCATTGACAGTGGCTGAATTGCACGTTTCTCGTACGGGGAGGGCTGAGGGACCGCGCTCAATCTGTAGATACACCCGTACATAGGTCACTAGAAAACAGCAGACAGGTAGAAATAAACAAATGACACTCACGTGACCTTTCTCGTCGAATTTTAGGAGGGTAATAAGGGGCTCGGTTCATTGCCCTTTCTTATGAAGTGTACATTGATGTTTGAAGGGAGGGGTGCGGTATCCAACACCGCGGTACGGATAGAAGGTTAAATGAAACTTTAAAAAAATATTAAAAAAAAATTTTTTGTTGGTAATATGTTAGATGATGGCTTGTAAGATTTTCTTGTTCTGATAACATACATGTGGTAGGATTTGAAAATAACGATTTTTCAAGCTTAGATAAACTGGATGAAAGTATGGGGCGACACTAGTGCCATCTATCATTTCAGAATCATACTAGACCCCCGTCCCCTTTAGCCTTAATATCACAAAAAGAGATAATTTTACTATAATTTATCATGTTGACATTGTTGGATATTAGGGTGGTACAACTGGGCTAGCTCCTCAATGCAGGTTTTTTTTAACCGAAATCAACCCTGGAGCCTGAGACAACTTGTTGAATTTGTTTCATTCGCTGATTCGATATTCGGGGTAACTGGAGATATTAGATGCTGTGAAATGAGTTGTATGTGAAGTGGACTCACTTACCAATCTGTGACGATCCTACATTTTCAGAAGGGACAAACCGATTTGGTTCGTTCCCGATTTATTGGAGCTACGCCTTTGGGGATATGCGATTCATAGAGATATGAATCGACATTCTCTTCAGGCCGGCTGATTAATCTAATCACTGGTTTGAAGGGATACAGTCGTCACACCCTCCTCTGTCTCATATATGGGCAATTAAGTGTATTTCTCATTAGTTGTACAAATGGAAATTCAACCTATGTTGTTACATGGTAGCAGAGCGTGGTTTGGTGGAAATGCACTGTATTTACTTCATCATTTCCCCTCCACTTTTGCTTAGGTATTCCAGAAGGAATTACCCAAAGAGATTTCCAGAAGGAATTTCTATATTAAATCCTTTTCCTTATTAGATTTCGCCAATCCGGCAATTAAATTCAGTCTCTTGTTAGGCTTTGCCAATCTGGCATTTTATTAATTTCAATTACGTTTTTCTTTTATATAAGCCTTTTCTGCATTTGCCTTTTCAATCATTACACTTGAATGTTTCGTCGTTCGTATTCTTTATTTAGTTTGCTTTCTCCTCAGTTCCATTGATTTATTCTTTTATGTATAAATGGCCCATTCGTGGCATAAATGACCCATTCGTGGCATTCTTCTTCTTCTTCTTCTTTTGCAATAATACCATTACGATGAAGGAATTCCCTTGAAGCTTCCAGACGTCCTTTCCTGGGCTTCATGCTATTTTCAGTCCCTTTGACTTGTTTTCAAACATACTTCTGTTTGAAACCCAGAAGTATGTTTTAGGGAGATGAGTGTGACGATCCTACATTTTCAGAAGGGACAAACCGATTTGGTTTGTTCCCGATTTATTGGAGCTACGCCTTTGGGGATATGCGATTCATAGAGATATGAATCGACATCCTCTTCAGGCCGGCTGATTAATCTAATCACTGGTTTGAAGGGATACGGTCGTCACACCCTCCTCTGTCTCATATATGGGCAATTAGGTATATTTCTCATTAGTTGTACAGATGGAAATTCAACCTATATTGTTACCAATCTTACACAAGTCACACGCGACCGAAAGACTGACACTGATGAGGTCTCTACCTGTGGATGGTTTGTTGTTCGTAACCCTTCGTGTTTATTCGGCTGGTCTCGGCTAGATTCGGGAGTTCTGACTGTTACAACTTCGCATTAGCGACAACCCTAAACGTCCTCAAATGATATTACTTATTGTGCAACCTATTCTACTGAGATTTTATGGCGTCACCAATCAATATTAACTCTGTAACTGCTAAGCAGTATTTAAAAAAATGGTAGGTAGCTTTTTTCTTTATAAGTACCTGATTGAAAAAAAAAACACTTATAGAAAAGACGAACGTCTTTTTCCCCCCGATGGGTTGTAAATCTGTGAAATCTTCTGTTCCGCCATGATTGTCTCGCGTGGCGTTAAACGGATCGCTTGTAACGCGTGTCTGAAGACAAATTGTATACTTATTTAGGGTAAGGTTTTTTCAAAACAATTGTAGGATCGCTTTGTAGAATTTACGCATTTAGTCCTCGGTTGATCGTCCTAATAATTGTGTTTTGATAACGTTCGTTCTGTAAGGGTTTGTAATCGTGTCATTCAGTACCTACCTGAAAAGTCTACCTAACGTTAAAAAAAGAATAAAAATGCTAAAAAAAATTAGAATTTAAGACAAATAACGTTATTACCTTAATAATGTAGAGTATGACGAATTTAATCGTTTTTGTTTTCGTTCAAGTTAATCAAAAAACGTGTAACATTTCAACTTCCCCTTAATTTACGATGTTTTTTGGCAATGAGGTTGTAAATTATATTTTTTGAGCGCACTTCTCATTCTACGTCCTTAAAATTGATTTATGTTGAAACTCCTACCTAATTACGGCTATTGTTAGGTAGGTTGGTATTTTAAATTCGTGTATAACATGATTTGAATACAATTTCAATGAATTACCTACCTCCTTTCTGTAATGTAGAGAACTGAGTTGAACGTTTCAATTGTACTTCTTTCTCATGATGAGTTTCATGAAATTATACCATAGAAATGCGCCGATATTTCTTAGTTTTCCCATATTGCCTGTAATAATTATATTTTCCTCATTAAAAGAATGGAAGAAAATCGAGCTATATGGTGTTTTCTGAGTGTACCTTTTCTTTATTTCGAAGTTGATTGATGTAAAGTTTTCAAAATTGCATTACACGACGTTGCGTTATTGATCTCCTTCACGAATTTTTCGAAAAAATTCTTCAGCTCCTCATAATTTTTGATGTAGAATTCAACGATAACGTTTCTGAAAAAAATGATTGAACTATGACATCTAAAAAAAAAACAGAAATAAGAACTTAAATTTTAGAGTGCAAGAAAACGTGAGAGAATTCGCGCTAAGTGCTGTTTACTGTCATGCTACAGGTCTACCCACAGAAACTTAGCATCTGTTTGGCGCCCCCTAGGTGGCGGATCAACGAACTATAACGATTGAGTCAACCTTCCTTGGTGAAACCTTCACACGGAGATTGGAGCCCTGAGAGACTTGATGTTCGTGTAGTGCCTCGAAATTTCAATTTCGGAAATGCACGAATTTCAAGCTGTATTAGGAGGGAAATAACGTCCCTTTTTAGGGGAGAAATTCCCGAAACATTATCGTAAGCATCTGCTTGATGATAAGAGATAAGTAGTTCCATGTTCTCCAGAAGAATGCGCCAAAGGGATGCAAAGTTTCTGTGGCAGACCTAGCACTCTCGATGCTGAGGCCAAAACCTCTTTTACTCCAGCTCCCCTCTGAACTCCCTCAATAACTTATTGTCCTGAAATTTGCACTTCATGATGGTCACACCAAGTGGATTAGATCGTGTGGCTTGGTTCTCTTAAGTCTTCTAAGCAGATCATCTGCATTGAGAAGCTGGATGACATCCTCATTACTTGATCTTGGAGCCTCAAAAGGTGATTCATGGCTTGGCTGCGAATGACCTCATTGACAGATTCAATCTTCAGCTCGTAGTGAAGTCTGTCATTCGTAAAGTATCGGTCTGATTTCTTAACGTTTATGAACGGACCGACTAAGCGATTCATAGAAATGTTGGAATTTTCGACGTGTAAATCGAAAAACTTGAGTTGGTCTGAATAGCAATTGAATATTCACTGACTTTTTTCATAAATTTAACCCATTTCTAGCTGAGGGTAGAAATAACAGAGTAATGAAATGAAATGAGATGAAACAGAGATGATGAAATATTTTACAGAATGGCGGCCGAAATAAGGCACAATTTGCTCTCCAATCGAGAGCAAAAATGCTCCAAAATATGAATTTAACATTTTTTTTAGGATTTGAGAGGTCTCAGTTTTCCAAATCAATATGATTTATCTGAAAAAAATCTTGGTAAAAATGTAAAAATCTATGGACTGGAATCTTTATTGACTTATGGCCCAGAATGCCCACTCGCCCAGGGTCGAATTTGAACCAACATAATCACCTTTCGGCCAATGTGACAGGCAGTCACAGAAGCCACCAGCTGCTATCCCGAAACTTAAGCTGAAGAGGGGCCTTCCATGCACTGGCGAGCACATGGAAGTAGAGGGAGCGACTGCACCGCCAGGAAGCAGCACCTCACAGGCCAGCACGGAACAATAGCGAGGTGGGGGAAGGTCACGTGGGGGGAGGAGACGGTCGGAACTGCGCATCGGGGTGGCGTCAGTCGTGTCTGGCTAGAGCTACGCACTTCTCATGAAAGTCTGTGTGACCGAAACCTGTGTGGAATTTATAGTCTGTGTGACAAAAAGTCTGTGTGACCAAGAACTGTGTGGATTGATAGTCTGTGTGACAAAAGCTGTGTGTTAAGAAACTTTTTGATTAACTGGAACCAGATCCTCGGGCCCCCGGAGACATTGGTGCACGAATTCGCCCTCCCAAGTACTTCGACGAAGATACTGGACGACCCTGGCAAAACCCCAAAGGACTTCCCAACGAACTCTCTCTCTCAAAATAGTCAATTACGGTAAATTTATATTCTTTTGTATATGTTCTTTGCAAAGTTCCTCCTAGGACCTAGTTAAATTGTACTTTTTGTTGTCCAAAAGGACTTTATTTGAATTCGATAACACGGTGTTTCGAAACACGATTCACCACGTGGTCTTTTGATTTTGCTTGATTCGTTAACGAATTGTTTCGAAACACGACCCGCCACGTGGTCTTTGATTTCACTTTTTGAATAACACTTTGTGTCGTAACACGACCCACCACGTGGTCATTTGAGGTTAACCCACTTTAGGGAGATTCATGTTAAACAGTACTTACCTTACCATTCGAAGTCAAACCATTGAGTTTTGTCATTTTATACCATTCTTTTGTTGATTGCTGAATTCTTACTTGCGTTAAATAGAAGTTTTATCATTTGTTCCTGTACTTGTTGTTGAGTCATTGATTACATACCTGAACAGTTTCCTGGAGCGTAGTAGGATCAAGATAGCGTAAAGTGGTTAAATACTTACCTGAATTACTTACCTTAACCAGAGCGGAAGTAGAGTCACATGAGTAGTAGTCGAAGATAGTTCACTTACCTGATTTCACGAAGTCCTGAAGTACCTGAAACAAAAGGAGAATAGTTAGAGTCAAATAACAAGCAAATTATACACAAATACGTAATAATAGCAAGAGTTATAAAGATCTATACTTACCTTGGTCACTTCCGACGTAGTAAATCATTTTTCGGTATTTTCAAAAGGAAATGCCTAGTCAACGATACCGACGCCGCTCACTGCCAACCGCTACCTACCATTCACAAAACACGGTAAGTGCACTCGCATTCATACTAGATCGTAAGCGCAAGGATTTGTTTTAGTGGGTTTTCAAATAAAAAGTCAATCGCCTCCTTCTGGGAAACGCACCATTACACCAAAAGGCCTTTTTCAAAAAAATTCCCCAAATCTCATTGAGCTCCCAAATGTCGAAGAAAAATTTTTTTGAAAAGTTTAGGAACTGCATGAACGAGAAAATATTCTTCTACAAAGATTTTCCACCATTTCAATATTTAAAAAAATCATTATTATGGCGATGCAAAAATGCATCAGTGGCCGGAAATTGGTTAAGCACGTGTTCAATTTTTGGAACGAATGAGACCACTTTGAACGAACTCTGAAGAGTTGATTGACAAAATTAATCACTTTGTGAAGTGGTTCACAGTTCTCTCGCTAATTTTCGGCTGATCAAATCAAATCTTCTTTTGTTTTTTAACGTTTTTGAAAGGACCGTCCGGAAGTTTCATGAAATGTTGAAAATTCAGCAGGCGAATCGAAAAACTTCAGCAGGCACCACCACGCCCGGCAGGTTCAACCTAACTTTTACAAGCCGCAGCCAAGTCAGACAAAAAACCAGAACCACCACCTCTTCCGTCTGATAACAGTGATAACCTGACTTGTTTGTGTTTAGTTGGACTTTGTGTAGTTTCTTGTAATGGTTTTTGAACCCACAATACGATTGCATAAGTACATTTTTTACGATTCAAGAAATTATGTTCGTAACATGACAGTTCGATAAAACCTTCATCAATTTGATTGCTGAAAGGAAAACAGTTTCAAGTCGTTTCTTAAGCAGAACTTCGTTAAGCCGAAATCAACCTCCACGATTTGGTAAAGTTTTACTTGTCATTCATAATAGTTAATATTTTACTAGTCTGGTTGTTAGTGATCTGCTCTTGTTGAGTTACTACCTGGTAGGTTCGATTCAACGTTAGGATGATACCTACTTCCGACCAACTACCTTCATTTCGGTTTGGTATTCCGTACAGTAGGTTTGTTGATGTTCAAATGAAGGAGATCATGTTTGTACGACAAAACGTATTGTTTAGTAATGCATGCATTCGAGGGAACGTCCCATTGGACAAGCATTAGATCAGTTTAACCAGTTGTTAAGTGATAAAACTGTTTCACTCGATGTAATTTACTTATTACTTTAGGCAAGAAATAGTGCCCCGCCCCCCTCGCCATTATCTAGCATAACATTAAATGTTATGCTAACACATAACAGAAATTTTCTAGCTCTGCATGGGAGCCTCGAATTTGAAGAGAATTTTAAAAACCCAGGTTGTACGACACCCAAAAGCGAATTCGAGTTCACCCCCCCCCCCCCCCTTGATAAATCGGATATTTTGTGAATATTATCCCCCCACTCATCCCCTCGTGTCGCAGACTTGCGAAATGCATGTTTAAAGAGTTTTCGGAATCATTGTTTTGGCTTCAAAATTAAATTGACGTTGGTTGACACTTCCGAGCTAAATTGAAAGTTGAAGGAATTGGAAGGTTGAAGTTGGTTCAGGTGTCAAGTAACGATGTGGATGTTCAAAAAGTTCATTCAATAAAAAGATTAAGTATGCGAAACAGGAATTTAATACAGTCTTAAAATAATAGAAAGAAAGAAAGAAGAAGAACAATAGAAATCCACCAGCTTCCACCTCACCTCCCCTTGCGAATTTTGGTACTCTGGTAAAATCATGTCGCACCCTTGCGACGAAAGTGTCACAACTCGAAAGTGGTCAACTTTTCAGGAAACGCGAAAAACGTCTACGGCACACATTTATGGATGTATCGGGGTTGATTCTTCACCATATATTGATATAGTGACCAAAAATGCGTTTTACCTGCATTTTAAAATAAAACCTCAATTTTTATTCCCGAAATCGTACAAAATATCATGTTTTTCGAGTTATCACTCTTTTCATGAATCATTCGAGCATGGAACGACTCAATATTTCGAGATGTGACTGTTTCGTTGAAAAGTTTTTGAGTTATGACTGTATCGATGAGCAAGCCGACTCTATCAGTACTACGCATATTTCGACTTGATACCCTATCGTGCATAACTTATTTCTGAAGGGAGGGGAAAAGATTCTAAGAAATCTCGACCAATAGACTTTTAATAAAGTAAAGAACGCTCACAAACAAATAGTAGAATTTCAAATACCAATCTAAAATAAGGCGTAGGTATGTATCACATTTTAATATAAAGTAATGAGTTTTGGAAAACATTAATTTGGACTGTTAAACATGGAAAACTGACTGTAATGAGACTAAGAAATGAATAGTTCGTAACAATAAAAAAATAGGAACTTACGAATGATTTTAATCCTTTTGAAACTAATAAATGTTTCAGGAAAAAGTGCCTCCCATTTTGTACTGTTTCAAAAAACAATAAAGTGATAAATTTTAAAATTAGAACTTGTCAAAAATCTTAGAAGTTGGCACCTATAATAGGTAACATATTGATGAACAAAAAATACAAGAATAATTATCAATATGACTCTAAGTTTCACAGCAGGTCAGTCTCTTTGAAGAATCTAATAGTACTTAATGAGGAACTCATTTTTTTTTTAAATCTCACAGCTCCAAAACTGTTTGGTAAAACGATTCGTAATAACATTGAGGAGCAATTATTTTATCACATAAATCATTGTTGTCTCTATTTTTATTCACTGCCAAGAGTATTTTGCTTGAGTAAGCACGAACAAGTTGACTGGTATGTTGTTGGGATGGTGAATATAGATTAGCCAGACGGGGAACTCTTCGAAAGTGCTGTTTTCACCATCTTGCTATTGATGAAGAGAGTTTACATGAAAAATGTCTAGCAAATTCTAGTGCGAACTCCATACATGTCAAAATAGAAGGCCCTGTTAAGTCTCGCAAATCTTGGGTGCTGGAATACCGACATTTGGGTTTGATTTGCTGGCTGTGATTTGCTATGTACTCCCTTTGGCGCTGTAAATCTTTCAAACCCCAAGATCCTGAGAATTGGCGTTGAAGTTCTTCTTCGCAGACTTACCCTAGACACTTCAAGCGACATTTTTTCACCACAAGGTGGTCCAACTTTTCTGGAGCTGACTTGTATTTTTGATTTGGAAGTCTCGTAAGCCTACTATTTCGCAGCATTTTCTTCTTTTGGGCAATCCACAAGGCTGGGTTACTCTTCCTTTTTTTCCCTTTTACCTGCCGCGTTTCTTCTACATTTTCATCTGTATGATGTTCATCCAGGCATGGAGAGGGCGGCAATGGTGAGTACCCCAATGAATGTGAGCATCCCAATGAATGTGAGCTTAGTCCAGAACTCTCATCACTGTCGTTTTCTTGGCATTCGTTGTAGACAGGGTCCTTACAATTGCTTTGGTCTTCCTCACTGCTGCAAGAGGTATCTATAGAGGTACTTGGAACAGTCCTCAAGAAATGCAAGAGTGTGGGTTTCATGGAATCAACTTTCACAGAGTAGGAAACATTACTCGTGCCTGTAAGAGGGCCAAAATCATTCAGAGTCTCATCTGAGTTATCATAATCTTCAAGGGATTCACAGAGGTCATTGCCTCGAGTGCCTATCTTACTTGAGTTAATGTGATGAAAGGGTTGCTCAACAATCTCCTGAAGTAGGAAATCCGCTTGCTCAATGAGAGAATCAGCAAAAATTGAGTCCGAATCTGTTGGGTTGGACCTGGTTTCACTTCCGTTGGCACCTCGATCAGGTGAGACCTCCACGGTGTCTCGCAAATTTCGTTATGTTTTGAGCCATCTATAAATGGCTCAATACACTCGGATGGCTCAAAAAGATCACGAATTGGAATATCCACCTGTCCTGTGGAGAATTCATGGCTGAAGTTCACAGAATCGTGTTGTAAAGGTAGGTTCATGTTCATTCGATTCGGACTTGTTTCCGACTGGAAATTTGATTTTGGGCTACTAATAACTCCTTGGCACTTGACTCCGACCGGGAAAGTAGCGGAATTCTGGGAGAAACTGGGTTGGAGATGAGTAGTTTTAATATTCTCCCACCACGACTGAATGGGTCCATTTTATATTAGTTCACAAAAACTGTTCTAATTTGACTTGAGCAAGAGAATTATACGGCCGTCGATCATCGAAACAGTCACATTTTTACTTATGCCAGAAACCGGCTTTAGGGACGACGTCCGGGCAACAACTGAAAATGCAACCCTTTAATGGAATAGGGGCAGGGAGGGGGTTGATCTTAGAAACCGATTTAACTGCTTCCTACCGTCCACTGGAGTCCCTATAAATAGAACTGTGTTTTTGAGTCGATAGAGCTTTTTTTTTTTACCCATTCATATAAAAAACAAAAAAACGCATTTTTTTGAGTTGTGACCCTTTCGTCGCAAGGGTGCGATGTACAACTCGGAAGTTATTTGAGTCTAACAAGAAAAGGAACACGCAAATCGGTTGGAAATTGAGGCCTGGGCAGATTTTACAGGATAATGCCAGCAAACGCACGTTTGTTGAGCATTAACCCCCCTTTCCCCCCTTAAAAAGCAAAATGCGAAATTCCGGCAACGTAGTGCACCACTAGATAGTTTTCCGCGTCGAACAAAAAAAGAACCGCGAAAATCGGTTGAGAACTAAGGCCTGGAGGTCGATTCTGTAACTCGCTATTTGGTTGACGTTATTGCGTCGGATTCGGTATCCCTCCCGTGCAACGACAGGTCGATAACGACATTGGAATTCTCTAATCGGGCATAGCGAAGTTTGGTCGTCATTTCAAAATAAACAACAAACCTGTCGCTATGTGATCCGACAATATTTCGGTCTAGAGCGAGCGAAAGGTAGCAACGCGTGATTTTTAGCCAATGGGAAGACGTATTGATAATAGTTTCCAATTGTTATCACGGGTAGAAGATCACTGCAGTTTGCAAATGTCGGATTCATATTTTTTGCCGTGGTGAATATACAAAGGAATGACGCGTAAAAACGGAGTTTTTCTCGTGATTCGTATCATGGAATAATGATAAATGGAAAGAATTACTTTTCATAAATCGAATTCATCAGTCACGTTGGTATGAATTTCGTCCGTGCATTATCATCACAATTATTTTAGCAAAAAATTATCAATTTTAGGGGTTTTCTTCATTTTAGGAAGTTTTTATGCAGGCACACATTTAATATAATAGTTTAAAATTCAAATAGAATCTACCTATTTTATAAGCTAACTATTTTAATTTTATGTACTTACCTACCAATTTCCGAAAATGACAGTATAATTATTTTTATCATCATTCAATGTTGATAAAATCAACATTTATATTATAAAAAATGCTGTTGATAGTTTGTCAAAAACTTCAAAAACTCAATTCCATTGAAAATACTCCCTTTACTATGATCAACAGAGTACATGAATTTCTATACGAATTAACAGCTTGAAATAATATAAATACTACGATTTTTGTTTAATACAATTGTAGAAAAAAATCAAGTAAGACACAAATTAAAACGGCGAATAAACTGCTCATTATGAGGGTCGGATATTATTTTTTAAATATTCACCAGAAATTATGTACGAATGTATAAATTTTATTCTCAAAATGATTTGATTAACAAAACTAATAACCCACAATACGGAAATGCACAGAGCAACTCGGAAACTGAAATATGACTTCGAATAGGTTAGGAATTGAAGAGCGTTTTAAGCTAATTTTTCATAAAGACGGTTGTCGTAATCCATACCGGGGGGTTTCGAGCCGCCGAGATGGTAACGACACTTTTCGGCCGAAATAGCGACGACTGAGCGACAGTTGTCGCTATTTCGCGTCTGCAGAATCGCGATTGTCGCTATTAATCGTTATTGTTATCATAACGACACTTCGTTGTCGCTATTATCCCATAACGAGTTAGAGAATCGACCTACTGGGCAGACGACACAAGATTTTGTCACACACACACAGACATACACCTATGGTTTTTTCGCGGATTTGGATTCAGAATGGTTAAAAACGGATTACTGTGTGGTTATTTTTTTTTTCTGTTGAGTGTTGTCCTCCTGCACCCCAGATCGATCGTAAAGGACGCCAAAGTCTTACTGTGGGACGTCCTAAAAAACGTAGAATCCAAAAATCTAATAAAAATTTGGCCGTCCTTCCGCCTTAGGCGGAAATCCCCAAATCTTCTTTTCTAGCTGAAAAGCCTACTATAAGCAGGCAAAAACGATTCCTCCCCGCGACTCACTCCCTCCAACTCCTCCCGCCTCCGATTCCTCTGACTATCCTCGCCTCCCACTCCTCCCGCCCCCATCAGTCATTCTAGATATTTCGACCTTTGTAGGTACTATTTGTAGCATGTAATCTGGCCTAGATATTGAGAAAAACGTGAAATTTTCCTTTAACGCGTAATATACTGGTGCCACCATCCTACGATGTCTCTGATTAAATCATTCAATTAAAAGTATCCAAGAAACACAGTTTCAACATGGCACAGAAAATATTCAAAAATGGTCTGAAAATACTACCGTTTTTCTCGTAGAAATTCTGCAGATTTTCGGATAAATCAGTATTGAAAAAATCATTGTAGGACTTTTTGTTTTCTCCCATCAATGGAATACTGAGACATCTGCTCTCTGGCGGACAATGTCGCAATCCAGTCATGATACCCTCTTCAGAGGGTGAGCTTCAAATCAATGCCTATCTCTTAAAGGCCCAAATTGAGATGTCACAGTATTCTATGACGAGTGCGATATCAACCTGCAGGGGATGGAGCCAGTGGGTCCGTGGTTCAGCACTTACAACCGCTTCAGCAACCAGCAAAGCGGTCATCCTGGCGCAGATTTCCACGGCGGTGGTCCACCTCAGCCTCCAACGACGTCTCAGCTGTTCCTGGGGACTCCTCACCACCCTGGGACGTCATCTCCGTTCCAGTCGGGGCCTTCGGGCTTCCTGTCGCCCCAACCTGTCACCTACGATCCTGTGTTCAACCCTCTGTTTCACCAGAAAGGCCCTTACAGAGCCTTCAAACAACAATCTGATGTAAGTTTACATTGAGACAATCATCAGTAGTGGGAAAGCACCCCAAGAGAATCAATCCAATCCTTGTATGGGTTGATAACATGATCATGTTCAACGAGTTTCACGTTTTAACTGCGATTGTATAAACTTCCAGGTTGAAACTTACAATTACTTATCCAGTTCTGGGAGCAACTACTTCGAACATAGTAATTCGACTCCTCTGGCTTGGACGCAAAACAATCAGTTGCACAGTCCATTCGGTGTTTTGCCTCACGAATCCTTCATTCAAAGCACTTCAGTGGTCAAGCCGTTCGAAAATTTGGGGCATTTCGCTCCCCAAAGCATAAACCACTTGAATTCTCAGAACGACTACGACAATAGGAAATTTTCTTCCCCGATGAAAACAAACGCGCCGATCTTTTGCCAGACCGTCAACGACTATCAGAGATTCCAAAATCATCTGCAGCAGGGGTTCAGCTCTGTGCAGGATCCGAGTTCCAGGTGAGTATTCTATTAGTATATATATCAATATATCAGGATATAGAGTAGAATATAAATCGTTTGATGAGGAGTATTCTCGATGGTGCATGTTCGAAATTAAACTTGTAAAAACTACATACACTATGGTTAGGCCATGGAAGAGGGAAAGGAGTCTAGTGTTGAAGTTTAAGTATCTGCAGCGTGGCTACTAAAAATATCACTTGTCAATCCTTGTTACCTCCTGAGATAGAGACAATGAGGAATTTGCCTCACATTTTTTTTAAATTTTTTTTTCGAAAGAGGGTTCACTAATATGGAAGAAAACCATAGTGTGCTGCTTGAAAAAGCATCCAAAAAATTCAGAGAAATTAAGGAAGATGAAAATTCTGAGTGTAGCAGCAATCTGTTCATGGGGGCAGCCATGTTGCGACGTATCCATCTTCCTAACCAATCTGATTTCATTCATGAAGAGTCACTTCTGGGCCGCTTACGGCAGTAGCGCTACCTCTGGAAGTAGTAGCCATCCGTGTGGCATCTTTGTCAACTGCGGTGCGGTGTTCGAGAGGTAGTCGTGGGGCAACCCTACCCCTTTGCCGCGCCTGTCGGAGTAGAAGTGAACATCTTTATCATGTGGTGTAGCAGTGTCCACCAACTCATGGCGGTCGTATTCTACATCATGATGCGGTCGCCAAGTAGATAGCAGGTGCCTTGTCATCTCTGTTCGTATTCACAATCCTAACTCGACGTTGAGGAAATCCTTGAAATCGGCTCAAAAGGAGCAGAATATCGAGGTACATGAAAAGGTTCCTCAAGGAGTTCCTCAACACTTTTTTTGTTAACTATCGGGTTGGGTTACCCACTTTTTTCCAATTTTCTGTAGTCAGAATCCGGACATAATGCTTCGATAATCACAATTGAAGGCCTTGCTCAAAAAACGAGCTATATACATTTTTCATAATTTTTTGGGAATCGAAAAAAAGTTTCAGAAATTCCTGCTTCAAAATTTTAAAAATTTACAATGGGGTAGTTGCATGATATTTTTTTTGTATTTTTTCTGTGTAGAGAATCTCTATTGAAGTACGAATCTGCAAATAAAACTCCCGGAAACGCTTCCAAAAAATTTAGAGATTTTTTCGAAAAACGGGATTTTGGATTCAGGCGGGAAAACCTACACACGGCTTGGACACTGCGGGGTGGGGGCCACGTCACGGGTGTGAAGGGGGCCAAGAGACCCCTTCCTTTGCCCGGGGGGTCCTTTGATAGCAACCCTCTGTTGGGTTTGTTTACGTTCGTTTGTGGCAATAAAATTGGAGAATCACTCACACTTTGTGGTGCTTTCATACTGAATTTTGCTAGCTGTGTAATCGAAACATGTTGCATCAAAGATTTTGTTTCCTACTGGCATTCCCTCCACTGTAACTTAAACCTCATATGGTTGTGAAGAAATGCGGTGTTCTGGTGTTACTCGAGCCACAACCTCGCAAATTTGCTAGATTCTTCTAAGTTGGACATAACCAACATCGTTTTATTTAACAATTTACAAACACTCATTGGTACTACGTTGTACAGGATAATGACACTACAATGAAACTTCCAATAAATGAGCAACCATTTGGATGAAGAAGTAGGTACTACACACAAGAAATCACAGTTACAACTGACCTTTTACTATAAAAGTGTCAACTTACCTCACATTATTGGCTCCTTTTATTTCGGCGCTGACGAACTTGTTGTTATTGACGTTAAAATCGTACAACATGCCAATATTTATGTACGGAATGTTTTCCAGGGAAGCTACCTCGAAACTCTAGACGATGGCTCTCCTTTTTGGCATATTGACATTTTATTTCAATACTTTGGCACATGAACGAAAAAAAAGTTACGGTTGTTTTTCTGATGATTTCTACTTACAGCCAAGTCGTTCCTACCGAACTTTATCTTCGTCATTCGCGTTCGTAGAAAAATCGTTCACCATTCGTTGGAAAGCCCTACATTTACGCATAAATGATATACTGCCAAAACCGTTGTACTTACGGAAGAAACAGATATACCCCTGAGTTAAAAGAACTGTCAACAACATTCGAAACCAGATTGGGTAGGTAGCGGTGAAGTGAAAAAAGTGAAGACATGTGTTTCAGACTCGTATGCAAGCGTTTATTAAAAGCTTCTTGAAACTTTACAGTGAACATTATCTTTTCCAAACCAATCAACTAATAAATTATGGTAAATACTGGTGTAAACTATAACAACTAACAACTGTAACAACTCGGACCGCACTACGAGAAAGGGCCAGCCGAAAAACTGATAACGTGATAACAATTAAAGCAACGGGGTTAATCAAAGTACCCCGCGCCGATGTGCCCCCCGGGCATCGGCAAAACAGCCAAAATTATGCTTCAAAATTTTCAATTTAAACGATTAATTCAAACATAAAAAACCTGAAAAATATATTTCAAAGTTTTTTTAATCATCACCATCATTTTGCAAGTACATTTCAATGTTTCTGACTAGAATTGTCCTCGATTGCAGTGATCTCAACGCACTCTATCGTGAGATTCTCGTTTAGGGATGACGTAAGAGGAGTGGCCCGCCAACACTAAAAAGGATGGTACTTCTTTATTGAAATACGGCTAAACTAAATGGAATTTCGAACTGAAAACTGGTCCATATACGTTTTTAAGTGCGCTAAATTCGAATCTGAAGTCAAAAACACGAAATTCCTACCCATGCAACTACCCCATTCAACCCAATAACGTATTCGAGTTGTCAAGCTATCTGCCAGATGGTCCGATTTTTTACATTTATTGATATCGGAGGGCTAGCGGCTCCTCACAAATGACGCTGTATATTTTTCTGACCCCAAAACTGTACTTACGGATATCAGTAAATAAATAAACGCTGTATGCGAAGCTGTATACGTTTGTATTTAGAGCAACGATGAACGTGAGTGTTTGCAACATCGAGATCGGAAAAACAGATAAAACAAATCACAGATTACAGGAGAAGTTATGAATGTTTGATCGCATTCTGTAACAATATAGGATGAATTCCAGAATGAAATTCACCTTATTGCTCATAATTAGTCAGAGGAGGGTGTGACGACCCTACCCCCTTCAAACCAGTGATTAGATTAATCAGCCGGCCCAAAGAGGATATCGATTCATATCTCTATGAATCGGATATCTCTTCAGGCGTAGCTCCAACAAATCGGGAACAAACCAATTGGTTTGTCCCGTTTAAATGTAGGGTCGTCACACTCCTCTCCCTAAAACATACTTCTGGGGTTCAAACAGAAGTATGTTTGAAAAAAGTCAAAGGGACTGAAAAATAGTATGAAGTCCAGGAAAGGACATCTGGAAGCTTCAAGGGAATTCCTCAATCGTGATGGTACTATTCAAAAAGAAGAAGAAGAAGAAGAAGAATGCCATGAATGGGTCATTTATGCCACGAATGGGCCATTTATATAAAAGAATAAATCAATGGAACTGAGGAGAAATCAAACTAAATAAAGAATACGAACGGCGAAACATTCAAGTGTAATGATTGAAATGGCAAACTTAGAAAAGGCTTATATAAAAGAAAAACGTAATTGAAAGTAATAAAATGCCATATTGGCCAAACCTTAACAAGGGAATGAGTTTAATATAATTTAATAATATAGAGATTCCTTCTGGAATTCTCTTTGGGTAATTCCTTCTGGAATACCCAAGAAAAAGTGGAGGGGAAATGATGAAATAAATTCAGTGCATTTCCACCAACCACGCTCTGCTACCATGTGACAATATAGGATGAATTCCAGAATGAAATTCACCTTATTGCTCATAATTAGTCAGAGGAGGGTGTGACGACCCTACCCCCTTCAAACCAGTGATTAGATTAATCAGCCGGCCCTAAGAGGATATCGATTCATATCTCTATGAATCGGATATCTCTTCAGGCGTAGCTCCAACAAATCGGGAACAAACCAATTGGTTTGTCCCGTTTAAATGTAGGGTCGTCACAATTCTTGTTTCTCGTTTGCAGACAATCTTCGGTGATTTGTTCCGACAGTACTCACATCCGAATTCGCATTCCAGGAGGACACAATGTAGAGGTCTTCTAGAATCACTAGGATACTTTTCAATGTTCAGATTGCCAGCGGTCCAAACGATGAAATTCGTGATATTGTTTGAAGGCACAGCCCATGATTCGGGAATTTTCAAGCGCAATCAGACTCTGCCTTGAGAAAAGCTATCATCAATTAGGCCCTAATCCGTCTCAAATAATCACCAACAGAAGTCGCACAAACACAAAACCAACTGACTTAAATAGAAACCACTACCTGTTGACGTTCGCCAGAGCACAGCAGTTTGAATTCTGTCAGTTTTTGCGTTGTTTTGCGGGAGGAAACCTTTCGGGAAAAATTCCCGAAAAATTGTGGTACGCGTGGGAATTTGCTTGATGGTAAGAGATAATTAGTTCTATGTTCTACAGAAGAATGCGCCAAAGGGATGCAATGTTTCTGTGGCAGACTTATAGATTGAATGTTTTGTAATCGACCAAGTTTTGCTTGAAATGCCTGTATTGGGTGGGAATAGGCAGCAAAATTGAGGAAGTGTTTCTAGCTATCAATCGATCGTAGGGCAGAAACACTACCACGAAACGCTTGTATGCCAAGGATAGACGTTGTCAATCGAAAATCTTTAACGTTTATGTTACTGGAAATCGACCGATAATTTTTAGGAAACACGGACTTGAAAAGCCAACATACTACAACGGCTATTGGCACATCAACCCTGATAGATCCAATAGCACTGTGAAAACGCTCACATAAAACCACTAGTAAGTAAAACCACAAACCTTCGTAAGGAAGTTTATTCCTATTAACTGAAAAGTGTGAACGCAGAACAAGATCATCAGGGTAGATGGTCGATTAACCCATTCAATGCCAGCGTTGTCATATGACAGCACGCCTACCTGTCCCGCCGTGCCGGTGTTGTCTTATGACAGCCTCTCCTTTGAGGATTTTTCAGTCCAGTCGAATCGGTGGCCTGTTGCCAAAAACCACTCTAATGCTTCTGGTTTGCCACGAACGTCAAGAGGAGGGTCCCCCCCACCACCAGAAAGAGTTGACTGGGAGAAACCCGGTTTCAGGGAAGCGTTTTGCCAGTTTATGTGAAGCACAGTTTGCGGTCTCTTTGATACGTGGCCTGGGGCGAAATCGGTGGACTCAGTGCTGGCATTGAATGGGTTAATTAAAGATGAGTTGAAGAAAATTGGGATGGTGGTGGTCTGTTGATGCCTTGGCCAGTACTCACCCCTCCAGAGAAAAAAACATTAGTCCTTAAAACGCACAGGAAAAAATAAAAATCAATTTATGGTTGCTGTGGCAGACTCTTGATTTAGGGCAGGATTAAGGAGACCAGGGGAATAGTCAGCTAAGCTCTTAGCAATAAGTTGATCAGCAGTATCCTGATAGTCCTCCTTGCCACTGCGATCCAGAATGAACGTCAAAATTTTGTCACGTTCCAGAACAAGTAGTCAGAATTTAGTCGATGTTTAAAAAAAAAAAAAAAATGTGGTCAAAAAGTTCATTGTATGTAAGTCTCTGTAGCTACCAAAGATTGCATGGCACGTTTTCGATTTCAATCTCCACAATTTTGAATGAATATTATTCGCACATTGATGGTCAGAAATGTACCAGGTACCAGCAGTCGACGTTTCGTGGGAACCAGTTCCTTCAAAAGAACGACAGTTCGTGCGAATGCGCTCCAAGGTACGTCAGACCTCTGGTTCATTCCGATCCTAAGGTCTCAGAGTCTGCGCAGGTGCAGTCTTCTCCTATCAGCTACGCCATGTTTGATAACCAAAGAAACTACCAGGGGAGCAAGTTGGAGCCGCAGTCCGTTTATTTGAATCATCTCAACTATAACAGGTAATTAATGGATTTTTACCGACTGTTATTTGGGTTTCATTTATTTGGTGATAGAACGTCAGGCCTAATTATTTTTTTTTCAAGAGTTTTGGAACTCTGGGACTCAAGTTCTATCATTTTATGAAACTTCAAATCAACCATTAAATTGGGGTTTCTTGACTTAAGTGATGCTCTGATTTAGATTACAAGGAAGTCCTTGTTAGATATTAATATCAAAGCAGTCCCTTGAGAATAAATTCAAATTTCGAGGATGTTCATGGATACTTGTTTGGTCACTTGTCAAAAATATGGAATTTGGAACCTATCGGTTGGTTTGCAACACGGAGAACCAGAGAAAAGTTAACAGAGGAGAAAGCCTATGTTAACACGTTCCACGCGGATTGCCTACCGGCAGGCAAACAGAATCCCACCCCCTGAGCAGCTGACGTTTCGATAGATATATCGAGTTCAGATGCTCTAAAATCGATTCTAGACGATTTTGTCGACTCTCTACATTGAATATAAGCAGAAATCGATGTTTTCAAAAAATTGCCTACTGGTAGGCACCCCGCGTTCTCGGTTGGCTCAGGTTATGCAATCTGCAATACTCGTACTGAGATGGCTGCAGGAACTTCAAATTTTTCTTGTCATTGCGAGTGTAAATTGTCTAGAAGTAAATAGAATCACTTTCCGAAAATTATTCAGATAAGTATGTTCTAAAATTCAAGTGAATTAGGCAAATCATGCAGGCATACAGGCAAACAAAAACTTGTGAAAAATGTAAATATCGTACTTATTTCTTTAAATCAAGTGGAAACGCAACAGTTGTGTTTTCATTTTATTTTTTTTTAACGAACCACTCAAAATTTCAGTGACATTGTATAGGTACTTACTTTGAATTTACGTATCGTCATTGATTATTGATTGAACTATCTGTATGATTTTGTATGGATTCTATCACCAAACTGCATTTCTTTTTTTCCCATATTTCTTTTCACATCACGCCTTTCCAGAAACCCTCCCTTCCACTCCTGTTTCAACTAATTGTCTTGAAGTAAATAAAATCACTTTCCAAAAATTATTTAAATAAGTATGTTCTAAAATTCAGGTGAATTAGGCAAATCACACAGGCATGCAGGCAACCAAAAACACGTGAAAAATGTAAATATCGTACTTATTTCTTATAATCGTTTCGATTCTGTTGGTCTGTATCGATTTCATAGTTGTATCAATTCAAGAAAGAATGAGAAAAACGATTGTTTCCAAAGCTTTGAGTGAGAAACAGCGCTTTCTATACGTTGTATGAACTACTAATTTTGGGCGAAATTGCAACCATTGCAATCATTCTACCCAGAAACAAAACGCAACCTAGTGGAGAACGGGTATTACTAAACGAAATCACATGGAGAAATCCTGTTGAAAAAAAATTACCAACTGGTTCAACTAAGAAGAAATAGAGCGGCAAAAAAGTGCCTACTGGTAGGCACCCTGTGCTGTTGGCAAGACCACCTGGTTTGGGATCCGCGTTGGTGATGAAATCACCGTTTTGGGACCCGCGTGGAAAGTGTTAAAATGGCGGGCAAGCATTCTTGTGCCTGCCTCAGTAGCGCCACCAGTTTCAAGCTAAGGAACTACTACAGAAACTAATGTGTTGGAGGGGGGGGGGGAGGCCACGCCCTCTTCACGCTGCTTCTTTTTGAATCACCTGCTTCCTTTCGAATGACCAGTTATATTTATTTTTAATTTCTTCATCATTTTGACTTGAAAGAATAACTTGAGAAAACCAATCGAAACAAAACGTAATTTTCAAGAAGCTCATTCAATTATTGTTGTTTCTCCTACTGCCTGTAGATCAAATTTTCAATCGACAACTTCAACCCATAGAAACGTTTGAATCCCGGTATATTATTAAAAATCAGCTCGGATTTAGTTATAAATATTGAGAAAATAAGTATATGTTATAAAATTAATTACTTTGATGTGGCTAGTAACGCCCCAAGGAGAAATATATTTGTGTTCAACTAGGTGACTTGTTGAGATGATGTTGGCAAAAAGCGATCAAGTCCCATCTGTTGTTTTCATCTAGAACTACGTCCTGGAGCTCCACCAATCAAAACGCTTCTGTGGCTCCCAGCTTTAGCTTTCATCCCAGTGATCTGCTAGGGCTGATTTGTCTTGGCTTATTGGCAACTTGTGTAACTGGCAAATGATTTCTAGATTTTATCGTTTAACGTATTCGAACCTAACTCGTTTATTTAGGTTCAGTTCGTCTGAAGACTGCATTCAGAGGAGTAGAGGTCTCAAAGGCTTAGTGGAAACCTACAACAGTAGACCATCTCCAGCAGCCAGCCCAGTCTATCCTCCGTACTACCACAACTCTCCAGTTACAGCTTCCTCGTCCAATTCGTCGCCCAGCCCCGTTGACCCCCCTCAACCTCAACAGGTACGAATTTTTTATTTTTTTTTAACGAGAGCTCGTTAAGCTGGGGAGAAAATATATGGATGGTACAACGCAGAAGGGGAAATGAGTGCCTTCACAGTCGCTCAGACAACGACGTCTTGAGTCTCTCACTGCTTGCAGTTGCCATTGGAAAAGAGTTTCTGAAGAGGGACTGATGGCAACTCCAAGCAATGCCAGAGCCTAGAAGAGGGTGTAGTGATGGTATAACAAGGAAGGGGAAGCAACCGGAACCATAGAGTCGCCTCAGGAGGTCCTGATAACGATGTCTCGTGTCACTCATTGCTTGGGATTACGATTGGAAAAGATTTTCAAGCTCTGATGGCTTATACTCTTTTTCTTTCAAGTGGCAACTATAATGCTTGTGTAGGGTTAGGATCGTAGGAAGTGTTACGCATTCAGCTCTGCCGGTTCCTTTGGAACAGAATTATGTTAATAGCTTGGGACCCCCAGTTTTTGACGTGTTCTTTGAAAATATTGGTGAGGGTTATTGAACTCTTGCGATAAGATTGTTATGTCCACGTATCGGTTTTATGGAGGACGCCTATGTGGAGGGTGTGTAGACATCATTTCCAGCATATTTATAGTCTGTCTACGATTCTAGTCTGTTTTGAAGGTTGTCTAGGCTCTTTTATCCCCCCCCCCCTCCACCACGTTTTTGGCTCCACTGCAACGGTTTCACTTAATAGAGAGTTCCTAGTAGGTTTGTTTCAGCTAAGACACGGTAGCCGTAGCTGGATCGTCCGCCATGTTTTCAATACGCCACTCTGCATTGCCTCCTGGTGACGTATTCTACCATAATATTATGGCGCCAGATCGGATATGGCGCATTCTTATCACAATACGGCGCTGGATTGAGAGAGTGTGTGTGATGTGTCACACTGTATCTAAGCCAAACCAAACCCACTTCTTCTTCTTCTTGTAGTGCCATCTCCATTACCGAAGGTTGGCGATCATCTCCGCATATCTCTCCCAGTCCTGCACCAGGCGAAACAGGTCTGCGGCTCGGTCGATTCCTGTCCAGCTACGGATATTTGACAACCACGAGGCCCGCTTCCTTCAAACTCCTCTACGTTCGCTGATTTTCCCCATCATAATCGTTTGCAAAAACCCATATTTGGGCCCACGCATTACATGCCCCAAGTAGGAAACCTTGCGCCTTTTTATTGTTGTCAGCAGTTCGCGCATTAGGGAGTTTTGCTGAAGGATGTACTCATTGCGGAGTCGGGCGGTCCTGGGGATTCTCAGCATACGCCGGATCAGCCACATTTCTAAAGCCTCCAGCCGGTTAATGTCCTTAACTTTTAGAGTCCAAGTCTCCACTCCACACAGGAGAATAGACCATATCTAGCACTTCACTACACGCCAACGCAACGCGAAACCCAGTGACACAATATACCCTGCATGTTATTGAAGGCACCCCGAGCCATCTCAATCCAACCACGCATCTCCCCTTCAAGTGACCACGTCTCCAACACCCACTGGCACAAGTACTTGAACCGACAGCCAAATGACAGCCAAAACCCACTAGGAACTCTTTAATGACTGGCCCCTTATCTGTTGGACGAGCGACTGTGGCGCCCCTACCAAGAATACCAGGACCCTCTCATCAACCACCTTACCATCGAAATTCATGACTGCTGCCTGGTCAATGATGAAATTAGCATTTTTTCAAATTACGTATTATGTTCATTCGAAAATGTATCCTATGCTGACTTCGCTGGAAGCAGCAGGGAAAAACAACTATTAATTTCAATTTGTCTGTGAACTCTCGATGACAGGACACTAACGATGGTGAGTCGAGGAATAACACTTTTGCTGAGAACTCTTCTTTATTCTTCTCTTCATTAGAAAATACGATAACACCCTTTCTTCTCTCCATCGGAAAATTATTGCTTTAAATCTCAACCCAAAATCACTTATTTATAGCGGCAGGAAACTCACATGCACTAGAAATTCATGTTTACTTTCATTAAAGTGAGTACATAGGTAACATAATCAAAAATTCAGAATTATAAGGTACCTACTGGATAGTACTTTGGTAGTTGAACTATATCAATTTATCTTTTTACTTGTACAAAAACTCGAAATTCAATTGTCATTTCTATCTTTGACTTGAAATAAATGGGATGTAAAATAGACTTGGAAGCCAAAGTTGCATTATCTACATAGACTACTTATTAGAAACTTAGACTAGCTCACAACTTTGTTGTGCTTCAACTACGCGTGCGAGTGCGAATGACGTTTGATAACATTTACGATGATAACAGCCCCCTTGAGATGAGCAAGATGACAAACAGTTCTTTATATCCTCCATAGGGGCGTGGCAGTCGCGCGTCTGACAGATTAGGGGCCAGTTTCTTCCCTGATGTGCCCTCAGTATCTTCTCTTCTAAGCTCCGGTTGAATCTAATGTTACGAACAACGTTTCCAAAGAAACACGTGTTTGAAAAACGAGTTGAGAGGTAATTTTACTGCATTTCAACTTTGTGAAGCCGACTATTTTACATCGTTTTCCGGCTCAATATTTGTATTCCTTTGCAGGATAACCTACCGCAAGTCTACCAACATGCGATCAGACCTACTCCAGCGCCTGCTGGGAAACCGGTGGACAACTCGCCATTGGATGTTACCCGCACTCTCACTCGACCGATGACTTATGCTTCTGTGATACCAAGATCGGCGCTCAACAAAAACATCTGCGTTACGAGGTAGGCCAGTTTGGGCATTGGTTGACGTTTCCTTGAGGACTTCGAGCTTCAATTTTTATGTTCTGGTGTATGTTGAGAGGGGGGGGGGGGGGGGGGGGGGTAGGACCGACATATCCCCTGAGTTACGAGTATATTACGTTTCCAGAATTATTGTCTAACTCTTGGTATGAGGATTGAAGGGTCCCCTGCTTCACACAGCAATCAAACTACGACGTATACTCCTGGAGCGGTTCCAATAGGTTCATCAGAAAATCAAAACTGTGTTTTCAATAATTGAAAAGATCGGCGCTCAACTTCCAAAAATCGCCTTCTATTGAGCTGGAGTTCTTCATTGTTAAGTTCTAATTCTTTTGTTTCTGAGAAGAGTCTGTTTGAGTTACTATTTACAATAATTATGTTTCATAAAAATTGTTCCTATTGTAACATTTTGTTTGTTTTGTTTTCAGTTTTTTTCTGTTTCTGGGTTGTTGCTGATTCTGTTTTATTTTCGTTGCCTTCGTTCGTCATGGTATGTCCCACCTATTTCCTAGTTTTGACTTTCGTTCCCCAATATGCAGAGTACCCACTTTGGTTATAGACATAGATACTTTCCTTACTAGATACAAAGTTCTGAAGTTCTAGTTTCGAAGTATAGTTTTAAGAGAGAACATTTTAACAAATTAATATGTTTCAATTTAGTAGATTTTTTGTAATTTCAAGTAATTTTTGCAGATCATCTGGTTTCCAGATGTACTTCACACGTTTTTAAAGACCTGTGATGTTCATTTACCATCAATTTGCTTTTGCAAATCACTAGTCCAGAAATCTTTTTTCCAGAAATCCGTAATTGAACTTCACTTTGAATCTACGAGTAAGAAATACGAACTTACGTATTTCAACGATTTTCCATTCAGGGAGGGGAATGGAAAAACCATCCCTGTTGTTACAGAAAATGAGTCCATTTTATACTAAATTGCATTGGCGACGGTCGTTGGGGCGTCGTTGTTTGGCGATGGACTTTGGACCGACGTCTGCGGGGGTCGTGGGTTCAGGGCTCATCGCCGCAGCGTGAGTTTTTCGACGGCCTCGTCGCAACCCAGGGCGGTGAGGCCATAGAAAGCCATAAGCGAAATCATCAGAACAAATTCTGATCTTCCCTTTGGAAGACAGTGATGACTTCTTCGACGCCAGGAATAGCAGTCGGACGATAATTTGTTGTTTACTTTACTTTAATTTTTACTTACTAAATTGTGAGCTACCAGTCTTTGAGGTGTGCAATGCAACAACTTGCTCTTCGTTGAAGTAATTTTGTGAATTTTTTGGAAAGCTTCAAGTTTTTATCAGTTTTCAACACATGAATTCTTTCAAATAGTTGTATTCTGGAGTTCTTCACTACTACTTTTTTTTTTTAATTGATTCAGAGGCGACGAAGACTCTTGGGAGCCGAGAGACAAACGGAGTTTCCCGACCTGCGCCGAAGTTCAAACGCCGCTTCATCTCCAGAGTTTGAAGAGTTGTCGTGGCGACCCGATGAGTCTCGTCAAAACCCTGCAGCAGCAGAATCAGCAGGCGCCCATGAGGAGTGCGAACTTCGAACCTGACAAGAAGCATTTGAGTTCCGACTTCTTCAACAGAGAACCACCTCCTGCTCATCATAATACTTTCACTCAACAAGTGCAGAATGGGTAGAGTGTTCTCTTTTTCATGTTGTACGCTCCTTTTTGCATTTTTACAATCTAGCAACAACTTGGGGGACCTCTCATTTCAGGTATTTCGATTTCGAGCGGTGGAACTCCGCTAAGATGTTTTCTACACCCTCAAGTTTTACTTCCTCACAAAACAACCACAACGGGAAGTTCTCGATTGCTACTCCTCACGTTCAACCTCAGCTGCCCAACTGTGGTCCTGTGACCACCAGTATTCCCACCCCGTCGTCGACTCCCATCCCAGAAGCTGTGGCTATGGCGGATGACGTTAACAGTTCCCTAGGTGGGCTAAATTTCACACAATGATTGATTCCTTGAATAGTTGTGCGCATTTCTCTCTTCCCGGGAAATCATTACCAAGCATGGACTGATGTTCCACTATTTCATCATTTCTAAGGTCACCGCAATCCAGACAACGATAAGTTACCAGTTGTGGAAGTCGCAGCAGAATCTTCCTCTCATCAGATATCCGAAACGCCTTGCGTTGCCACTTCATCGACCTGCCAAAATGTGCCCACTATCGAAGAAGAACTTGGAATCCTCCCATGTGACGCCGATCCTGCTCAAACGAAGGAAAACGTCGTACGGACCAATACGAATGTTGGATTCATGAATGAGTTCATGAAATTCGTACAAAGTAAGTTCAGTGCATTCCTCAACACTTTTTCGCTCTGCAATTTTGAAATCCACTCTGAATACTTCGGGTGACTTGCAGTGACAAGTAAAGAGTTCTTTTGAAATAGTCCCCTGGTGAATACAAGTAATCCTAAGTTGTTCATTGTTTAAGGGTACCGTAAAACCGTCAAAATTTACCCCACCAGAGGTAATTTTACCCCAAAAAGTGAGAATCTTCAATTGTGACGTAAGCGTGGTAGAACTTAGATAAAAGTTAGCTATTGTGTTTTCGTTATTCTCCACATCCCAGAGAATAGATGGCGCCTTTATCCATGTTATCAGCTGTTGTCAGTCATAGTTTCCTGTTCAGCTGTTTTTGTCCTGTTTCTCGTTCTCCAAAATTTCTTCCGTATCAGGTGTTTGGAGTGGATTTACCAGGCAAGCCCTCATCATATCACTTTCAATATCTTATTTTGAACAAAATACACTAATCAAATTCTCAAAAAAGTGTTTTCTTAGTTATGCCTTTGTTTACCAAAAATTTGATGGTAACTTTACTCCAAAAACTGGGAATCTTTACTCCACTATAAAGGTTGGGGTAAAGGTAGCCTCACTCATATTTTTCTTATTTAATCTCGAAAAATATTCGAGTTTTATAATTTTAGCAGTGTTGAATGTAAGGTTTCTAGTGTATCTCATATTAGAAGTAAGAGATGGGGAGAAGAAATGAGAAAAAGCTTGGTACGCGCCCCTACCGAAACTTCACAACTGAACACCTGCATTATGATATGAATATAAACGTGCTTTGGTCTCATAAGTTGTGATTTACAATATTATTTACTCGTGGGTTAACTTTGAAATTTACCATTGCAATTCATTTGAAAGTTATCGAATGTGAAACAGACTTTTTCTGTGATTTTTTAAGTCATTCGTTTATCGTTTATTGTCCTTTAATATTTCTTTACTTGTAGAAAGTTTTGCTCGATTACCTACATAAGTCTGTCTATACTGGAAGACTGAAATTGTGATCTCTTAACCAGAAATATTGCATTTCAAGCAAATTCGTTGAAATAAATTATCATTGGAATTTATATTTTTCTTATAGGTAACTAGTCAAGCTAAAAAGTTAAATTTTTCAGAATTTATTTTATAATATCAAGTATTTCTGGGGTAATGAATTCAATCCCGACGGGTAACATTGCACCACCGCTCGTTTCTGTAGCGATAACTGTGAGTTTTTCAGGTTCGAGTAAAGATCGACTCACTCGTAGGTAACTTTACTCCAACATTTAAACAATTAAATAGGGGGTTACAATTATCTGATCAATGAGCTCGACCACTCAAAATGTTCAGGAAGCCCTGAAGATCAATTCACTTATTAAAAAAATCAATTTAACCCATTTCGAGTGGGAGAAATTGTATTTGGAAATGTTTTGGAGTAAATCTTGTGGTAAAGTTTGACGGTTTTACGGTACCGGCAAGCAGTTATTCGGTTTCTTCGCTGAATTTAAAGAACCTATGTAAATTAAATTTTCACTCAAATTTATTGTCGTAGTCTTGGTTAAGCCATGAATTTTCCACTTCTCAACATCGAATTTTCACATTTTTTTATGTACCTAATTAAGTAAAATTATGTTCCAGTTTCAAAACCAATCAAAAACGTTGCTCCTTTTCCCACCAAAACCGACTCGGTGGTCCCCCTGAACGTCATTAGGGCTTGTCTTGCCTCATCCAATAGTAGTTTAATGGGCTAAATTTCAGTCAAGGTTCATAAAAATTGTGGGATCAGTTCATGATCCTACAATGTTTCCTTCGATTTGTAGTGAAATTATTGGAGTGACTTTGACCTAGATATTATATATTATATCTTCCGATTTTTCACTTTTTAGGCGGTAATCAAGAAAGTCCAAAAGCAACCAAACATCCGTTAGAAAATGAATGTGCGGCGAAATGTGTGAAAATTATGAAACCTGCTGCTTCTGGTGGAAAACGTCATCTCAAAGACTCAGTTGTGGAAGAAAGTTCCGTGAATGGTATCAATGGTGGCGAATCTGAAGTGCTTCGAAGTGGGAGAAATAGTAAACCACACAAAGGTAATGTAGGATACTTATCTACTTCGCAAAATCACGAAATACATCTTAAAACTGACATAATTGAGGCAAAGAGTGAAATCTGCTAGTTTCAACTTACAGGACCTTCAGGGACTGTGTTGAAGATGTGAGCCGATTTTCAGTGAAAATGAAGCTATTGAAATGAACTCAACAAATTATAGGATGGAAAATATCAAAGAAATAACATGCTATGATTTAGAGGAAACTAGTCGGTTTACTCGATAGACAGAACAACTTCAAAAGCTTGTTTTCACCTTCAATGGAAAGAAAAAGTCGAGAAAGAAAATCGAAATCGTCGAAACTAGTTGGTTTGCTGAAGAGACAAGACAACTTCAAAAGCTCGTTTTCACCTTCAATGGAATGAAAAAGTCGAGAAAGAAGGTCGAAATCATAGAAACTACTTGTTTTACTAGAAGTACTCGAAAAATAAGAAAACTTCAAAACCTTGTTTTCTCCCTCAATTGTCTGAAAACATGGAGAAAGAAGGTCGAAATCATCGAAACTAAGTGGTTTACTCGAGAGAAATGGCCACTTCAAAGGCTTGTTTTCACCTTGGATTGTTTGAAAAAGTCGAAAAAAAGGTCGAAATCATTGAAACTAGTGGTTTACTCGAAAGACAAGAGCGAAGTAATTTCGATGATCAGTCCATTGAAGGTGAAAAAAATACAACAACAAGCCTTTGAAGTGGCATTTTTTCTCGAGTAAACCAACAAGTTTTGACGATTTCAACGTTCGATTTCGACTTTTTCAAACAATCGAAGGTGAAAACAAGCCTTTGAAGTGGCCATTTCTCTCGAGTAAACCAACAAGTTGTGACGATTTCAACGTTTGATTTCGACTTTTTCAAACAATCGAAGGTGAAAACATGCCATTGGAGTTGCCATTTCTCTCGAGTAAACCACCAAGTTTTGACGATTTCAACGTTCGATTTCGACTTTTTCTAACAATCGAAGGTGAAAACAAGCCTTTGAAGTGTCCATTTCTCTCGAGTTAACCAACAAGTTTTGACGATTTCGACCTTTTCTTCGACGTTTTCAGTCAATTGAGGGTGAAAACAAGCTTTTGAAGATGTCTTGTCTCTCGAGTAAAGCAAGTAGTTTCAATGATTTCGACCTTCTTTCTCCACTTTTTCAGTCAATTGAGGGTGAAAACAAGCTTTTGAAGTTGTCTTGTCTCTCAGATAAACCAAGTATTTTCGATGATTTCGACCTTCTTTTCGAATTTTTCACTCGATTGAAGGTTCAATGGACTTGGAACGCTTAATTGTAACCTTTTCACAATTATGTCACTAGAACGTTTGGACCTGTGACGAAATATTCCTTGAAATATTCATATCAATTTGGTTGGCCAAGACCCTTGTGGCAATTTGTAAAATTGTCCTCGGTCAGATGGTTAACCCCGAACAGCAGATTCAACTGCATTGCCATTCAATTAAAGTTTTTATGCTGTATGAATACCTAACGAATTATTGACTCCTTACTCAGTTAGAATCATCGTACTGAACGTGTTACGAAGTTACCGAGTTATGAAGTTCGTGAAATGGGTCATTTCAAAATTTGGGGTTATTTTGTCCTCGAACTTTTCCATAAATTATTGTTGAAGTTTTTATGTTTTTTCTCCCGTAAACGTCCTTTGTTTTGGCCACTGAGGCAGATCCTGAAGTGGGCGCACACTTTATCAAGTAGTTTCAAATTTATAGAATTTTGAATTTTTTTCCATAATTTCGACTTTGTAGGGAGAGAGAAAACCAAGTGTGAGTTGAACTCATGAAACCTTTTTATTCCTTCAAAATACGAGAGTCTCTTTTACTTATCGCAATCACAGTCCGAAGCTATAATCAAGGTACATCAGAATTATCAGATTCTTCAAGTCTTTCAATCAGTCTAATCTTTCGTAAAATGTGGGTTAATGAAAAGTCAGAATTATATGACCCAGCGGTGTAAATAGTTCAGGTAACTCTTAAAAATGTAAACGGCTTTGAAAAAAAAACTTCTCTCCCTGCAATTCCATCTCTCTTCCTACAAACCAGCCTCTTCCCAGAAGTTGTAGGTAGAGAGGTTGTAGGGAGAGAGATTTGTGAGGTTATCACTCTCTACTGGCCTAACCATTATTGATTCTGAACGTTAGAAAAAATACATAACACTATGGCATTCATAATTGTAATTTGAGTTTAATTAAACTTAGTTGAACACTTACCCTGATGAGTGAGGTGGTTGTAGGGAGAGAGAAAGTATTTACCTACTCTCAAAGCTTCAACACTTCACAACATAACCCACACAACTGGGAGCTTGGAAATTCAACAAACTTCAGTAGCTTCGGAAGCCATCTTGCGGCAGTGTTCACTTTTGTTTTTCATGACACAAAATAATCGTTTTCCAGGAGTGGGCAGGCATTTCAAAAAAATTGTAGAGAGAGAGAATAAAACCTTGTGACAGCATCAAAACATAGCAAAAACCCTTCCAATTCATGAAATTTTCGTTCGTTTCTAATTTACTCTTGAAGAGGAGAGTATCCTGGACCAATAACGTTTTTTACTTAGATTAAAATATGAATATAGAGTTCTCCAAAAATTTTCAAAGTTCCCAACCTACCCTCTGTGACAGGTATAGGGAGAGAGAATTGGGATCATTAATGATTTTTAATTATCTGAGTTAATTGATTAGTGAAATTCATTCTATGTGATCTTTGTAGACACCAACCTGCTGTATCTCCCTGAAAAAATTCTGAATTTCCAAGACAAATAGAGCGTTCACAAAAGCTGCGTGACAAGAAATAACCCCAAATTTTGAAATGACCCAAATATCCTTGAAATGGGTGACCCCCGAGGATGCCTTCTCTCACTGCGCTCTTAGAACTGGGCTGAGCTCCCACAGACGTCCAGTGCGTACTGCTTCCTACTTATAGAATTTGTTGTTTGCTTTTCAGTTTCTGCTGTTACCACAGATAAATCCGAATCGGGAGTTGCAGATTCCACTAATATCAACCGCATCAACAAAGTTAACGAAAATTTCCCTTTCTCTGTAAGTTTTTTTGTATTTTTCCTACTTTGTTGACATCGGCAATGTTGTGGATAATACTAATTGTTGTTACTAATATTTGACTCTCCTGATTCATCGCAGGTTGGCGATTTCGTCGTTGTCAAATCGGACCTCCTCAAGTTGCATCCACCTATTTGGAAAGTGAAGAAAAACCTCCTTCAAAAGTTCACTCATTTTGTTAGCAGAGGGGTCACGTTCTACTCTAACGTTCCAGTTGTGAGTTTTCATCCTTTAATTAGAATCCGCTGCTGCCGGTCCTCACAAGAAGTGCTTAACCCGTTGCTCCTCTCTTTCGCTTCCCAGTCTACCAAGATGGCGGAAGCTTTGTTTTCACTTTTTCAAGGTTGACAAAAAAAGTTCTCCAAAATCAAATTTTCCACTTGCGTTTTAAGTTCCGGAACAATCCTTGTAGCAGCCTTAACACTTACAGTTTTCATTCGAATTTGATGAAATTGTCTAGGATTGTTCGGATTGGCGTGTAGACGGTCCCCTATGAAAATCATCACCTCCAGACGTATAGTAGTTGCTGCGCAGGCGCAAACGTGAATTCCTTGTAACTGCCATAACTTCTACATTTCTCATCCGATTGCGATGAAATTTTCAGGGAATGTGCGAATTTGGTTGTAGATGGTCCCCTATGGAAATAATTGTACCCATACTGATGGTAGCCACTACGTATGTGCAAACGTTAATTCCTTGTAGCATCCATAACTTCTACATTTTCCATCCGATTTCGACGAAATGGAAGGTACTTAGAGATTGATGTTTTGAGATTAACTACTATGCATCGGACCATCTACACAATCGGGTTATGGATACGAGGAAGCTACTATGTGCCACACCCACTTGGCAAACTTTTTTCTATTTTTTTAAAGTTTTTTTTCTTCAAGGGTTTAACCCTAATGTCAAAAATATGAATGTGATGTTTATGATGAATCTTTATTCACTTCATTCATTTTGGTTTATTATTTTCAATAATGAACCTTTGGAATCGACCAAGAAAAAAACGCTGCAAATGATTACACAATGGTTTATTATTTTTCATAATTGATCACTCGTCTGCAAAGCCGCCAACCATCCAACATGAAGAAAAACATCGATCGCATTTCGGTCAGCTTTAATTTGAATGGAGATTAGGCCTCTTTTGCGATTCACACTCGTGTTTCTGATTTATCGTACGTAAAACCCCTAAATTCTCGAAGGGAGCGAACGGTTTGTCCTACAGAGCTCCGGGTGGTCTCAAAAAATTCTATACTACCTTAAATTGAAAGAAACACAGTACCTTTACATCAAAATTTTTTGAGGTAGGGTGTTTTCAAAATTTCAAACCTTATTTTTCAACCCGCGGCACTTTTGCCACTTAGCATTGACCGATTTTGATGAAATTTGGTATGCAGGCTCCATTTGGGGTCTAGTTGTGCCCCGAAGATTTCGGTTGATGTAGGTCACTTCTAAGGGTTCCAAAATCAATTTTGAAATTTTGAAAACGCCCTACTTACCTCAAAAAAATTTGATATAAAGGTATTGTTTTTCCATCAATTTAAGATAGTATAGAATTTTTAGAATTTTTTGAGACCACGCGGAGCCCTGTAGGACAATCCGTTCGCTCCCTACGAGAATTTAAGGGTTGGACGTACGATAAATCAGAAACACGAGTGTGAATCGCAAGAGAGGCCTAATCTCCGTTCAAATTAAAGCTGACCGAAATGCGATCGATGTTTTTCTTCAGGTTGGATAGTTGGCGGCTTTGCAGACGAGTGATCTATGTAGAAAAATTATAAACCTTTGTGTAATAATTTGCAGCATTTTTTCACATGAATTTGAATTTTTCAATAAAACCATTTAGCTGTAATATAGAGTTTGATGGGTCGCTGTTAACCTCTCCTCTGTAGCATAGCAAAGGTAGCTAAAACCGTTCACTAAACTATATTGCGTTTATTAAATCCTGTTGTGCAGAATTCTTCCTGTTCCAGAATAATTTTTGTTCTACACTATTACCAAAATTTGGTTAAATCCATGAAAACGTCGCTACTCGTTTAGTTCGTACTATTTTTCTTGTCCTTAGTGACGTTTTTGAGATACCGCTACTTTCAAGTTAAAGAGTGATTACCTCTATTTTGATTCAGAGTCCTCATTACAGTTTACTGGTTGGAGCCCTGGAACCAAAAAAGTGTACGAAAAAGTTCAAATCAGAATTATTAAACAGAAGAAAGAAGATATGATAGTCAAATTGATTTCGACCAACATCCTCGCTTTGTCTAGTGGAAGGTAAAAATGTACAGTATTGCTTTGCTCGTCAGTTTTCATTTTAGTTGCCAATACATTGCGTATATTTCACTAAGCAGTATCTGTAGAGGAGGTGGCAACTCCCGCTAGGCACGCTGGTGTTGAAAGTAGTTTCTCGTACGTCCAATAGAGTGCTCTGAATAAAATTACCTTGGAGAGATCACATCAACTTTTTTCGAGTGTCATTGATACTAGACGTTAGGTGTCGGACCGGCGCTAGTTCTCCCTGGCTCCATGGGGAGCGCAGGATAATTGGGATGACCGATGTTACCGATAATTGGAGCGCAAAAACCAGTCAACCTCCAATTTATCGTTATTAGATAAAATTGCATTAATCTGTAAATTATTATTATCTATAACCAAGTCGACTAACCGCCAGCCCTTTGTATCATTTTACACATTGTACAATGGTATCTAATGATTGTTTTATTATATAACTGTTTTATAACTTCATCTTTATACTTCATAGCTCATGCTTCATAGCTTGCCCATACGCTGCGAATTCATTAATTTAGATGTTTCAACAAAAGAGATAGCTATGCAAATACTCAATACGAAACAGTAAAATGAGGCACTCGCAGTTGCTCCAGGGAAATAGTTACGTAAATACAAACTAATCACCAATATTCATGTGTCGTTTGTTTGGTAACTTTTTCATGGTGTGTCGTAGGGAATTGTGAAATTCAAAATGCCTTTTTTAGTCGCTTAGTAAGTACCTATATGAGGAAATAATTCGATTTTCCAACAAAAGAAGGACGCAAGTACCCAAAGAAATCGATTCTAATTAGCGAGATGAATCCTTTTGTATTGTAGGTACGACAGGTATTTTGTCACTTAAGAGATATTTTCGCATAACGCGGTCCAATTGATGTTAAAGCGTGATTAACAAGACTTTGATAGTTAAATAGGTTTAAGATCAAGATAAGAAAAAATGTCTATAATTTGCCACTGCTGCTCTCTCGGGGCTGTCTTGTCAATCACTCATTAACACCAAATTTATCGGTAACATCGGTCATTCCAATTATCCTGCACTCTCCGTGGGGCCATGTAGAACTAGCGCCGGTCCTAACTTCTAGTGACATTGATAATTTTCAACATTAATTAGGTAATTATGTTGTTGAGTTGGATGATATGTCTACTGTCTGATATGAGATAAAATCGAAAAGACCCCTTTTTCTATTACAAAAAGGACCCAAAAATCCCAGAGTCGTTTCACCAACAGAAAAAATCTTAAAAGTGGGCAATCATAAAAACGTGATGTAATCTCTCTAAGGTAATTTCAATCAGAGCACTCTATTGGACGTACGATAAACTAGTTTTACCACCAGTGCCCCTAGCAGGAGTGGTCACCTCCTCTATTACCGCCTGGTGTACATTTCAGCATTTCTTTGATGATTTAATAGTTAACTTTAATCGTCGCAACCCGTTTTTTTTCAGCAGTTTAGTTGCCAACCTGGTTGAAGATTACAAGAAATATCTGGACGACTTTCAGATTTACGTCGAAGCATTGTTATCTCAGGCTCTGAAATCTACATTTTTGAAAGAAATACATCAAGAAAAAGGTTACTACAATTTTTGCGTGATCATACTCGTATATGGTTTTTCGCTGTCAACTCGTTGCTTCGCCATTTTTCATCTAACAAAAAATCGGTTCACCTCTCGTTAGAACCTTGTCATTTTATTGAACGTTTTGTTGTTCCCCTTAATGGGGGTCTCAGTCGGTCGCCGTTCGTTCCTCCCGGGTTAGTATTTCTATCAAGAACCGGGGCTCAAAGTTTGAATTTTTTCAACAATTTAAAATAGTATTGAATTTTTAGAACTGAATGAGACCACCCAGAACTCTGCTGGACCAACCATTCGCTCCCTATGAGATCTTGAGTATTGGACTTATGATAAATCAGAAACACGAGTTTCTCGCAAAAGAGGAATTTTAGCTGACCAAATCGTTGTTCGTTCCTTTGAGTTGTACAGTTTTGGGTCCTAAGCAACCAGTAATCAAATTTCCTAATGAAGGTACCCACTACTCCCTATTTCTTCGAATTGCGTATGAGGCGTTTATTTTTTCAATATTTATAACAACAATATAAACTTGATTGAAACGAAAATATGGTTCTAAGGTAGTGACAATGGCGAAGCTGTATTTTAGAGTAGGCGAGTGATGTATGCAGAAAAATAATGAACCTTTGAGTAATACAGCATTAATCTGTAAATTTTACAGATTTATTTCAATCTTTTACAAATTCAATTCAACCTTTTACAAATTATATTCATTCGTTTACAAATTCAATTGAACCTTTTACAAATAATTCAAATTTTTACAAATTTAATTCAATACTCCACCAATTTAAGTCATCACAACCTTTCAACTGTGATACTGGCGACTAATGAGGAAGTTATCGATATCAAGGGCAGGCAAACATAAGCGATTGTCGGCATTGCACACAGAAGCGATTCTAACCATACAGTAGACATTGAATTGGCAAGGCGCTGAGGTCACATAGGTAGGTACTATGTACATATCTTTCTTTTATACTCCCCTCAAAGACAGAGAGGGCTTGCCATTAATGAAAAAAAATCAAATATAATGGGGAGGACGCCTAGGACTCACCCGATGCGACGCCAGCCCTAGGGACGAGGTGGGGATGGGGAGAAGGTTGAAGGGCGCATTCTACACTCACTGCCTACTGTTTGCAGATTGAAAGAATGCGGATGGTTTGGTGTGGTGTCCTTGTGTATTACAATCCCAAAAACATCGTCCTTCTTCTACCTGCCACTCAAGCCAAGGAAAATGAGACTGAGGGTTGTTGACTACCGTCCGATGATGAAGTGAAAGGATTGATTTATTACAGGCAAAACAAAACGAATATAGAACACTAATAAAAAATCAAAAAAATTCCTTACCATTGGGAAAGTCTTATCAATTAAGAGAATGTACATTCATTCATTCAAAAATAAAATCACGCTTCCAGTACCTGAAGGATGATGCTTCTTTCAAATTTTAAAGGCAACTGAAGGGCACGTCAACTCACATTTGAGATAAAAATAATCGTTCCCAACAATTGGGTGAGTGGGGGGCGCTCTTCCTTATTATGACTCGAGTTGCCCTTATCCCTGGATTACGATTACCGAGGCTCGGCCCTTTCCCCAGCCTGACTCAACAGGCTACCTAAGATTTTGGAACAGGTAGTCGTCTATGTTAGCAGGTATACCCTTAGGGAAATTGGTCAACCGCATTCTTTCTATCTGGGAACAGTACCTACTTACCCACCTACGTGTGGCCTACAACTTATAATCCTAATCAATCAGCTACATTCCATATCCATCCCCTCTGGCGGAGAGTTGAATAGAATTTGTAAAAGGTTCAATAGCATTTGTAAAAAGGTTGAATTGAATTTGTAAAAGGTTGAAATAAATCTGGAAAAGGTTGAATTAAATTTGTAAATGCTATAATTTGCAGCGTATTATTTTTATGGGGTCGTTGGTGTTATTTACAGATGACCATTTCCTGAAATCCATTCAAACTGTGGAAGATTTTTGTTTGGAAATTGTCACCCGTCTGAAAGAAGCCCTGACGTGGAGCAAAACTGAGATTGACAAACTATCCTTATCTCCTAATTACCGCTATGTTAGAGGTAATTGGACGCAAGACAGTTGTGTGTGCTCGAAACCAGCTACCACGCGGGTTGCATTGGGAGGTCTGCCGTACAAAATGGCGACTTTGGAACTATTGAAAACGCCAGTCCCTCAACAGGTGATGCATTTCATCTAATTTATCGGTTTGTGGTGATTTTTTTGTGATCAAAATTTTAATTATTTTTGTGTAATTTTGTTAGAGTGTCTCGCTCTGTGATTCCTGTAAAGACAGCTTCGAGCTTCTTCACAAACTGACGCACCAAAAATACGCGTTGTTCTCCGTTTGTGACGACATTGTTGTAGCCAAGAAAATGGAATGCATAAATAATGACGACTCAGTATTCGTGAAAGATTTGTTGGAAAACGATGACTGGTTCAATAAGGTAAATTGATTCCTTGCGTACCACAATTTTCCTTTCAAAATCAGTTGACTGCTACCAAGTCATTGAGTAGTGTCACCAAGGTTAAGGTAGACTGCGCCCTTAGCTTAACACGTTCAGAGCGGCTGCTTCCACCCTGGATCCACGCAAAACCGGCTGCTTACGGCTGCGGTGTATGGCTGCTTCCACGGTGGATCCATGAACTCATGATTCGGTGGATCCATGAACATTTTTCGAAACGCTCTGGATAGTTCATTTTTCCCCCAACAGGGCTCTTTTTGGTCTCAATCGCTTTGGAATGAACCCACCTTACCGTCCCAACCTTTCGGTTTCGGATATCAGTGCATGTTATCACACAAAAATGCCGGCTTCTCATCAGTGCGACTGTTTTGCTGTGAAGTTCCAAAATTTTCCTAGGTCCTGGGGACAATCTGGGTTTTGAGCCCCGGTCTGAAGGTGTTAAGGCGCAATTACAGTGAGCAGTCCTGCTGACTGGCCCCAGGTGAACACCATGGCGTCCAGTGACATGCCAGTCCAGTGGAAAAGGTCGCCCCAGTCGACTGTCCTCATGAGTAGGTTTCAGGCTTCCCCCACTCCCGAAAATCTGAGCTGGCGACTCACTGGACTCATGTGAATCACATTTTTGGGGCCAGTCCAGTTGGCTGTCCAGTTGAATGACACAGTTCATCATTGCTCTTTGTTTATTCTTTAGCTTATTTTGTTTATAATGCCTACATCTTGTGTTTTTTTTTGTATTTGTTCATCGTGGGAATATTTAAGTGGGAAAACTACACAACATGCCACCGAAAAAGTGAAAAGAAGAACTGAATGTGAAGTTTTTGGGAGCCTACAAGGAAGAAGAATGTCTGTGGAACCAATCCTACTAAGCTATTTTTGTATTCCAACTACCAATAAGTTATTTAGGTTAACGCAGGACAGCCTTGAATACGCCACCCCATCGATAGATGGTTCCATATTTTGTTCTACTGGCTAGTGGCTATGTCTGAACAGGTATTGGAGCCAGGCAGCTGGCTTCCAATTCACGCCAGTCAGCTGGACTTCCCAGTGGCCTCGTATAATCGCGCTTTTAAATGTTGCCAGTTTTCGAGCCACCTAGTGTTGCCGCATCCCTTCTCCCAGATCTACCAACGTTATGTTAAGTGAATCGTTCTCAAGTTGTTTGGTATTTGATGTTTCAGACGTTCAACGAGTTCCTGAAGCTCTGGGCGTATGCAGGGAAAGTCACTCAAGACTTGATGACGCTGAAGAAGATCGATGGACCACCTGAGTGTTGAGGTGAGTCTCGTTCTAGTTGTCATTTTTTTAACGCTGAATCAATTAAGTCTTTTGCTGTCATGAGTGGTACCAGACATTGTGTGCGCTGAAGTTATTAAATTTGATATAAATAAGTTTCCTTTGGCAATTTCAAACTTCATGTTTGCGCAAGGGTCGGGGATGCTATCCGGCCACGTTGATATTAGTAGGGCCAACAATATGTAGCTATTTATAAGGCCTACACCGGAAAATCTTCAGAAATATCGCCTGATGTTGATCAGGAATATCTTGATTGTAAATCACCGAAGTTTGAGTAAATGGTGATGTAAATAGTGGTGGCATTCGTAAGTTGAAAGTGTAGACGTTATGGTTGTTAGAAGGATTTCAATTTCGCATGTGCTGTGTCTAAAATTGAACTGATCATGCAAGTTCTGGCCCTTTATGTTGCTGTGCGTATGTGTTCTTGCTATCTATCATCACTCCCAAGTATCGGATCGATTTAGATGTCCCTACTTTCTGTTGTTCCACTCGTATGGGCACTAAACGTTCCATCCGTTTCTCGGTTTCATGATTGACAAGACTGTTCCTCCAACCATTTAGTTAATCTTATCATTAGTCGGTTGAGCTTCACACTCTCAATGCGTGTCAATAATCAGTAGCACTGTCCCCAGCCTAGACGAAAAACCTTCCCGTTGACTCTATCTTATTGTCCTCCATGTGTGGTTTTCGCATGTTTTCGTTTGTTTTCGCATGTTATGTTGGACAGACTGAAGCGTTATAATCTCTCACGGGACCTTGAAACTGGAGTTTTACCGCTGAAATACTGATTTTTGAACGATTGAAAGGCTCCTTCAAACTTCGCCTCGTCCACCATGTGTGGACGGCAGGCAGAGGGAAGGACCGCAGCGTCCACCACCGGTGGACACCCGCATTGAGAGTGTTCATCTGCAATCCCTCCAGTGTCCTCTCAAGTATGACTGCAGCAAATTCATCAATTCAAGTGTCTTCTGGCATCTCAATGTGTAGAATACTGGCGTAATTGACGTTCCATAGATCTGCTCCATGAACAGAACCCTGGGCCGCCCCAGCAGGTGTGATTTGCTTACCATCTTCAGTGTCATAGAAGCTTCCTGTTGCTCAAGCTCATCATCATCCGAAGGAGGTAAGCAGAGAGCTGGAAACGCATTCTCAGCGCCTCCAATGTGCCACCTCAACAAACCAAAGTAAGTTTTACTTGCACGTGAATAGGCGACCATCTTTATACGAACATTTCATCAAAATCGTACTATAACTTCTTATAGTTAGTATTAATTTGTGAACATAGATCAATTGAAGGGTACAGGAAAAACCCTCATCATCTCAGGTTCTTAGAGATTGATGTTTTGAGATTAACTACTATGCATCGGATCATCTATACAATCGGGTTATGGATAGGAGGAAGCTATGTGCCACACCCACTTGGCAGACGTTTTAAATGCGGTTTTTTGCAGTCCAGATCCAGGAAGTCACATTCAATGTCATTATCATCGGCTCCAGGGGCTTGGTCTGGCATGGTTTTCCAGAGTTCGCCAAAATGGGAAGCGAGATCGTCTGTGATTTTGCTTCCGAGTCTACTTATATAAGGTAGCGGAAGCTTTGTTTTCTCCAAAATCAAAAAAAAAGTTATCCAAAAATGAAAATTTCCACTCGCGTTTCACGTTTCAGACCTTCCTGAACAATTTTGGTTCATTGTCTGTCTGTCTGCCATGAAATCCTTGCCATAGCCATAACTACTACATTTCTCATCCGATTTCGATGAAATTTTCAGGTATTGTGTGGATTGGCGTGTAGATGGTCCCCTATGAAAATTATCATCCCCGGACTGATAGTAGCCGCTGCGCATGCGCAAACGTGAAATCCTTTCCACAGCCATAACTTCTACATTTCTCACCCGATTTCGATGAAGTTTTCGGGGATTGTGTGGGTTGGCGTGTAGATGGTCCCTTATGAAAATCATCGACTCCAGACTAATAGTAGCCACTGCGCATGCGCAAACGTATATTTGCTTGTTACAGCCATAACTTTTACATTTCCCATCTGATTTAGATGAAATTTTCAGGAATAATGCGAGTTGGGGTAGAAATGGTCCCCTATGAAAATCATGGCCCCCAAATTGAAAGTACTTTGTGCACATGCGCAAACGTGAATTCTTTTTGAAAGCCATAACTTCTACATTTTCCTACAATATTCAGAGTTGGTCCCCTATGAGTGTAGCGCAAGGTACTTAGAGATTGATGTTTTGAGATCAACTGATATGCATCGGATCATCTATACAATCGTTATGGATTCGAGGAAGCTATGTGCCACACCCACTTGGCACATTTAAAAATTAAAAAACTAAAACGTCAGGCCTTTTTGTGTGTGAGTGATAGGCCGTATCCCAAAGATTCAGAATCCGTAAAAAATGGATATAAACCCGTTTGAAAGAAAACTCTTCAAGTGTATTCCCACCTAGTAGGTAAATTGACATTCTGAATGTGCTCCTGCCCTCGTATGGTACGATCAGCCCTCGAAACGAACCCTCATCCCCGTTTTACCTCCTTGCTTTTAATTAGTCCTGCAAACCTGCCAACCTCCGCACGTTTCGAACAAAACCGACTCAAGTGCCCACTCAGGGCGGTCCTCGAGAGATCTCTTCAGATGTCAAACTAGGTTGGGAGATGGGACTCCCTCCTCTATTGTATTATAAAACTCCTACCCGGTAACGACGTTTTCAGGACCGTCAATGACGTCATCTCTTCGCATTAGTTGAAAAGTCTCTAAGTTGGGTCGGGAGGCAGAACAGGTCTTCCCCCACTATTCTTACCTCCGCGGGCTTCCCCCCTTGTTTTCATCAGGTTTCGCTTCAGTTGTCCTACTGCCGGCCTCGCGAGATCTCCTGGTCAACAATCAATTGTTTTCCGTTCTTCGTAGTTCGCAGGTACGCCCACTTTCTGTCCCACATCAAAACATCCTTTCGATTTTCCATTTACCAACATAATTCTAACCATTTTTCATTCTTACTTACAATATTCCTGAGTAATTCAAGACATGGTATCTCAAAATGTGAAAGTTTTGGTCAGAAACGGCTGAAATATTCCAAATACATCTAATTTACAATTTGACAATTTTAGCCTTATATTAACCAATTATTGTTAAATTTTAGCCTTATATTAACCAGACTTGTTAAATTGACAATTTAACCTCAAATACCTTCTTGTATTGTCACATCTCGGACCTACCAACTGTCCCTCTCCTGTTTTAAGATGTATTGAACATTTTTTGAAAAGGGAGAAAAAACACTTTATTGAACATTTAAGAAGTAAAAAAGTTGGACGAGGACTCCAGTAATTCTCGAAACGTAAGGGATTTGCGAGAAGTTAGCAAGAAATTCGAATTGTTATCCCGAATTTTGAGTTTCAAATTAATACGTTAATGTACGTGGTCGATTCCCCGTAGCAGACAAAATTGGTCAAAATTATTGTCAGATTATAACGATAAATATTCAGGTGTGGTTTATGATGTAAATGATCCCTTATGAATTGTACTTCTTCGGACCAAATCGTAAAGTGTGAGCGGTGTTTTAACTCTTCTTTTTAAAGAAGAGAGAAAGGAGGTTTATTTTTAGAAAGGAAAAAGTTCCATTTTTGCTGCATAAGTGAATGTGCAAATTTTGGTTCATTATTTTCAATAACGAACCTTTGGAATCGACCAAAAAAAATTTTAACCCCCCTCAAAATTTCTTGGTTTATGTTTCAAGGTACGTAGAATCCAAAAATCGAATAAAAATGTGGCCGTACGCGGCACTTTCCTCGCTTAGCATTGACCGATTTTGATGAAATTTGGTATGTGGGCTCCATTAGGGGTCTAGTTGTGCCCCGAAGATTTTGGTTGATGTAGGTCACTTCTAAGGGTTGAAAAATGGGGTTTGAAATCTTGAAAACACCTTAACTCAAACTTTTAATATAAAGGTATTGTGTTTCCATCAATTTAAGATATAAAAGTTTTAGAATTTTTTGAGGCCCTATAGGACAAACCTACGAGCATTTAAGGGTTGGACTTACTATAAATCAGAAACAAGAGTGTGAATCGCAAAAGAGGCCTAATCTCCGTTCAAATTTTAGCTGACCGAAATGCGATCGATGTTTTTCTTCAAGTTGATTGGTGGTAACAATGGCAAAGCCTTGTTCTTTGCAGACGAGTGATCTATATAGAAAAATAATATTCCTTTGTGTAATAATTTGCGGCGCTTTGAAGAAGAATAATATAGGAAATTCCATGTTTATTCCGAATATACCTTATAAGTAATAGTAGGTACTTTGTCAAGATGGTGTTTTCCACATGAAACCATTAAAGAAAGTTTTTGAGCAATTAATTTCGAAATCTTAATCCCTAAGAGTTCAAAAATGTTAGCCAACGAATTATCCCTTTCTTTTATTTCACTGACGTTATGACAAAACTTTAGGATTTATTAAGAAAAAGTTCAAATTGGTGTGGCAAATGTTTGCAAGAAATTCAAATTGTTCTCCCGAATTTTGAGTTTCAAAGCAACACCTTCTATGTGCGTAGTCGATTCCCCATCGCAGACAAAAATTGATCGAAATTATTGTCCTATTATAACGAAAAATGTTCAGGAACTGTGTGGGTTATGATGGTCCCTTATGAATTGTACTTTGTCGGACCCAATCGTACCGTGTGAGCGCTGTTTAAGGGGGTCTCAATCGGCCGCCGTTCGTTCCTCGTTCCGGATTAGTATTTAAGGAAATCAAAGGCGCAATTTGAAAAGTTGTGCCTAAATTTGAAGTTTTGATGGATTTTAGATATTCATTAGTGCACGGCTCCAGGGAATTTAAAAACAGAAATATTGCCACTGGAATCATCAAAATCGAACAATAATTGCCAGAGAAATAAGGGGAAAACTTGGGAAAATCCGTTTATTCGTTAGTTTCTCCCATTTCTCTTTGGCAATAATTGAAAATCTGCAATATTGCCGCCGGAATCATCAAAATCGAACAATAATTGTTATTGTTCGATTTTGATGATTCCGGCGGCAATATTTCAGATTTTCAATTCCCTAGGGCCGTGCACTAATGAATTTCTAAAATCCTATAAAATTTCAAATTTAAGTACAATTTTTTCAAGTTTTTGCGCCTTCATTTTGGCGAAATACTAAGAACGAACGGCGACCGACTGAGACCCCCTTAACGCTTCTTAGAAAGAAGGTTTATTTTTAGAAAGGAAAAAGTTCCATTCGTGCTGCATGAGTGAATGTGCAAATTTTTGAAGAATAATATTGGAAATTCCATGTTTATTCCGAATATATCTTATAAGTAATACTAGGTACTTTGTCAAGATGATGTTTTCCACATAGAAATAAAGTTTGAAAAAACACACCACGGGAATGCAAAGAAGGAACCCATGATCAGCTGAGTAAGAGATGAATAGCACTATTTTCCAGTTCATCGTAGCATTGGAATTCGATGGGAACACGTTTGCTTGGGAATCACTGGTAGCACTTTTGTTGCTCGAAAAATGAAATGTCTCCCTTAGAGGGAAAAATAATAGATCATGGATATGTCCCTTGTTTCTATCTATAAACAGAATTTTTTTCTCGAAACAAAACTGCACGATCGCACGTAATATATCGCACTATTCTAAAGAATCTTGCTTCATAGCTACCGATATGTTGCTACCATTTTGTTGCATTTTTTGAAAAAACGTCTGCCAAGTTGGGTGGGCAGTATAGCTTCCTCACTCATTGTAACATGGACGTATAGAATCAGTTGGCGAAAAAATTATGATTCAAAGAGTTATTGAATACCAAAATATTAGCGGTCCACCGTCTAGGACCTAACCCACACAATCCCTGAAAATTTCATCGAAATTGATTGAATAGTTGCGGAGTTTTGGTTGTAACAATAAATTTAAAGTTCGCGCATGCGCAGCGGCTATTGCTTGACCAATTTGATTGAAACTGGGTGTCTCTTACAAGTTAGTCCCTAACTAACCTCCAAATTTGAGCAAAATCGGTTCATTAGAAACCGAGAAACCGAGGTTCCAGGAAATTCACGGACATTTTTTCACTTCTTTCACGAATACAAAGCTTCCCTACCTTCGGTAGTGAGGAAGTAAAAAAAAAAAAAAAAATTGAAGAAATAGCGAGAGCTTCATATGGAAATTTGCTTAGTGGTTGCTAAGGAAGCGTAACTGAATACAACTTGAAGAAACGAACAACGAACGGGTTTGGTTAGCTAAAATTTCAACGGAGATTAGAGATCTTTTGTGATTCACTCTCGTGATACTGTTTTATCGAAGGAAAACCTTCAAGTACTCGTAGGGCCCCAAATGGAGCACATGTACCAAATCGGTCCAGGGTTGCTAAGAAAAGTGCCGCGTACGGAGGACGGACGGAAAATTTTTTTTCGATTTTCGGATTCTACGTAGATCAGAATTTGTTCTGATGATTTCGCTCATGGCTTCCCATTGGCCTCACCGCCCTGGGTTGGGACGAGGGGGAACTGGACTGACTTAAAAAAACTTTTTAACAAAAAAACGGACCGACCTCAAAACTGATGATGGCATCCCACTAAAAAGGAAAAAATAATAACGACAACTTATTCAGTTAGGTTGGTAGGTAGGTACGCAGTGAAGTCGCCGCCGTGCCCATCTGCAGAAACAAACATACACAAGTAGATTCCACTTCCATCTGGTTAGTATTACAACATGGGTCGATAGTGCAATACAAAACATGAATGAGAGTGGGTACCTATCATTGAGGTAATGCATGTGTTCCAAAACGATTAGGTAGTACGTCACTGCTGTCGTATGAAGGAGGATGAGAGAGTGACAATAAGTGTGAATCCCCGTACGAAATGTTGGGATTCGAACAAACCATCTCTTGATTAGATAGTATCTAATAGTTATTTATCTAATTATACATGATCAATCTTTGATTACATAATATATAATTAATCTTATATTCCATGTATGGCATATTGAATGTAGAATTGTCTAGATCATGATGTGGGTTTGTGATATGAGTTCATACTCAAATGAACCAGTTAGTGTTACAACATGCGTCGATAGTGCAATACAAAACAGGATTAAGGGTAGGTAAGTAAGTAAACAACCTTCTCATGTTCAATTTTTATCCAACTGCCATTTTTGGTGACGCAGACGTCTTCAGCTGTTATCAAAGGAAATATTCTTACTGAGATTCACACTTATTGTCACTCTCTCATCCTCCTTCATACGACAGCAGTGACGTACTACCTAATCGTTTTGGAACACATGCATTACCTCAATGATAGGTACCCACTCTCATTCATGTTTTGTATTGCACTATCGACCCATGTTGTAATACTAACCAGATGGAAGTGGAATCTACTTGTGTATGTTTGTTTCTGCAGATGGGCACGGCGGCGACTTCACTGCGTACCTACCTACCAACCTAACTGAATAAGTTGTCGTTATTATTTTTTCCTTTTTAGTGGGATGCCATCATCAGTTTTGAGGTCGGTCCGTTTTTTTGTTAAAAAGTTTTTTATTTTACTATTTTTGTATTTTCATAATTTTTTATTTTTTACTTTTTAGTGGTTTTTTAAATTTATTTTTAAAATTTAATTTTTTAAATCATTTGATTTAATCTTTAACTTATTAATTTTTCGACTTTAATTATTTTAATTTTACATAACTTACCTACTACCAAGTACTTTTGTTTAAGTTTTTAAATCATTCGTTTTAATTTTTAACTCATTAATTTTTTCGACTTTTATTATATAATTTTTTTTTAATTTTACATAATTTACCTTCTACCAAGTACGTTTGTTTAAAGTCGGTATTCTTTGAGTTACCGACCGTTAACCTTTTTTCGACATTTTTCGCTATTTTTCTTTTTTAAATCTTTTACTTGTATTTTTTAATCACTAATGGTTTTTTTAATGTGGAATTAATTATTACTTTTTGAGGTTTTTTTATGAAGGTAGTAGGTAACATTATTGTTTAATTTTTACATTTTATTTTAGTACCTATACCTACAGTATTATTGTTTAAAGTAGTTATTAGTGAGTCCAAAAAATTGTTAAACATATTGTTTAGTAATGCATGCATTCCAGGGGACGTCCCATTGGATAAGCATTAAGTCAATTAGAACCTGTTGGTGAGCGAAAAAACACGCATTATTATTTCCCTTCCTCCTGCACCAAACTGTTTCACTCAACGTAAGTAAAATGGGGGCGATGATGTCCGTAGAGGAGTATCCACTCAAATCCGCGCAATCCCAGAAAATACCATCGAAATCAGATGGAAAATGTAGAAAGTATACCTCTTACAGGGAATTCACGTTTGCGCATGCGCAGTGGCTATTATCAGTTCCTTGGCAATGCTTTTCATCGGGGACCATCTATATGCCAATTTGCATGATCTCTGAGAATTTTATTGAAATCGGATGGAAAATGTGGAAATGATGGCTGCTACAAGGAAATTATCGTTTGCACATGCGCAGCGGCTATCAGTCCGGGGGCGATGATTTTCATAGGGGACCATCTACACGCCAACTCGTACAATCTCTGAAAATTTCATCGGAATCGGACTTGAACTTCATATTTTAGCCCGCTGCAACATGTTTTGGATGATGAGAAGGCTATGTGCTAGACCCACTTGGTAGTCTACCGAAATTTGATGGTTATCGGAAACCCCCTCATAAAGCATCTCATTTTTTGTGAAGCTTAGAATCGGACCTTAAATTTGAATGTACCTACACAAACATGTACAAAAATGTACAATGAGTCGGGAAACTCGTCTTTCAATGAAATGTTAAAGTTATTTTCAAAATTGAGTTCAATATTATTTTTTGAAATTAAAATTTTGCTTCATAATCAAGTTTATCTTGAAGAAATGAGCGTTTCACTCTTAATGGGGAGGATGGTCCCCAATGAATGAGAGGGTGGTCCCCCTTGAATTTGTTGAGGGGCGGCAGGCGTCCGAGAATATGCCGGAGGGGACGAGCGGGTGGGTGGCTTCGACGAGTCGGGCGGGGGGAGAGGATGCGGAACAATCTTCCGAAAAAACACGTTTTTTGAACTATTTTCACAAAATTTCGATACTTTTAACAAAGCAAAATGAAATCTGATTAAAACGGGACCACTATGGATACTTGTAGAACACTTTTCGAAAAGAATCAGGCAGATTGGTGGCCGAATAAGAAACTGCTAGTGGTACAAACATACAGAAAAAAAAAAAAAAAAAAATCGTCGTCCCATGACACACCGAACTGTATACCTCCTTCCTTCGGCGCGGCTTCGCCGCGCATGAAGTCGGTCAAAAATTGGAATAGAAGAGAAGAAGAAGGTGGATGTTGACCGTTGTTGAGACCAATGGTATTGATTTTTGAGTCATGAATTTCAAAATCTTAACCTCTTAGAGTTCAAAAATGTTAGCCAACGAATTATCCCTTTCTTTTATTTCACTAAAGTCATGGAAAAATTTTAGGATTTATTTTTTTAAAGTTAAAAATTTGCCAATATTATACTTTTTTCTATGCTTAAACAACAATCAAGCTAAATGCTTTATATCTTCTTGAAAGGGAACAGAAACCTTGCCTTTTTAGGCAAGTATCATGTACGTAGCAACATGTGTTTATTATAACTAACAGTAATTTCGTTGTGGACTTTGATCTACATCAACATCAAAGTACTAATCATGATATGTGAATAAGGGATGTAATAACGCATTTTGTTTAGAGTTTACAACAAGAATGTCGACCTTAATAGTCCCTTACGGGAGACAAATCGTGATTGAAGTTTCGTAACTATGTTACAGACTAATTGCTTCAGATTGATAAGAAACACGAACTTGAATCACATTAACATTTTATTGGCGTTTCTCTTCGTGTTTCTTATCAATCTGATGTGATTAATCCGTCACACAGGTGCTTAAGTTCACTCTCATTAACCCTCTGAACCCTGATAGTTCCATAAATCAACTAAGTTGGTAATTAACCTGTAGATTATGATCTAAGGTGTGAGATTTTAGATAGTTAGACAGATTTAGGCCTCTTCTCCTGATCCTCCTCTTCTCCCTCGTTGAAACTGAGCCCGGAACCGTTTAGCTCATTTCTTCGCACTGAGAGATAATTCTCCCGATCTTTCGTCTCTTCTCCCTATAGTTGCAATTGATGTTAAAAGTAAATGCTCCTGAGGCAACTATCGTTCGGGAGTGATGATTTTCATCTCAATTTTTACAGTGTGTCTACACTTGAGTCGTGCATAACTTCTACAAGGTTCAAAACCCTCAAAATGTCTTTTTTTCACTTCGAATTTTTTTCTCGCATTTTTGATCTCATGGCATTAAAACTATCATAACTCTTGTTATTTTCCAAGTAAATTCAGATTTGAGGACATCGTTGGAAAGAGCGTAGAATTTATAAGCTACCTAGTGTAAAACAAAAATCTTTTAGCAATAAACCAATTCAAAAAAATAAGTAGAAAAGCAAACTTTGATTTTTTTTCTCGAAATATGACTCTTTTTACATGGAAGTGTTTACTCTGAATCTCTAGCTATTTCGACGGGCACTCTTCGGCTCAAACACATGATAAACATGCTCAGTTTTCCATCGGTTTATCAATGTCTTTATCAATCTTTTTAAAATATAAATTAAAAGAGTAAATCAAGTTTGAATGCAAGAAAACGTGAGTTTTACTAGAAAACCCAGTGTTTTACGTGGTGTATGGTCTCCCTCGATCTCAAGATTACTTGACGAGTTAGGTATCATTTCCTATGTAATTTTTCACGCTGAATCCAATGGTGATTTCCGAATATTTCCGACTACTAAAAGAAGAATTTTTTGAAGAAAACCTTCACTTTTGGTACGTAAAATACGCATTGTTCGTAGATATGGTAGTGAGCATAAAGCAACACCTTTCTACTCAATAAAAACATCAGTCAGCTAGATAGGTGATGTTTTCATTGAGTAGAAAGGTGTTACTTTATGCTCACTACCACATCTATGAATGAAAATTTGAAGTTTGCTTTTTGACTTGATTATTTCTGATTCTAAGATTTTTGTTTTACACTAGGAAGCTAGGAAATTCGACGCTATTTCCAACGATATTCTCAAATTTGAATTTACTTGGTAAATTACAGGCGTTGTGACAGTTTTGATAACGTAAGATCGATAACGCAAAAAAAAAAAACCTTCGAAGTGAAAAAAAGGTATTTTGAGTGGGTTAAGAAAACATTGCTGACACTTTTTTTGTGTGGAAATACCTTGTAGAATCGAACCCTGAAGTTATGCCCATCTTAATTGTGGACGCCCTGTATATCGTCTAATGGGGGACCATCTACTCCTGAAAATTTCATCGAAATCGGAAAATAACTTCGTATAGTTTTGCCCATTACAATGATGTGCGGACACAAATTTCACGACAGACAGAAACACTGACAGTCAGCCGGACAGACTGGACACACGAAACCAAAATTATTCAGTAAGGTCTGAAACGCTAAACGCCAGTGGAAATGAGTGACATCATGGCTTCCCCTACCTTGGTAGACTCGGAAAATTCACTTACAAGTCATTTCAGCCCATTGGCCTCAATTCTATTAAAAAAATAAAAAGTTTTAAGCTCCTTCCAACGGGGATCATTTCCAATTTTTCGTGAAGCGAGAAGGGAGTTATACCCGTTTAATGACGTAAGTGGCCAAAAAAGTTGACAAGTTCTTAAAAATGGAAAAACTTGAAGAAATTTTAGAGATAAAAATACTCTATGATATCCACTTCCGGCAAATTTGGATAACATTTCAATTTGCATCCAACTGCTATCAGTGATGAATTGTATTTATTTAATCTGATATATTTTTCGAAATTTGTAAGAAGATACGTTGTCAATTCGTACGTGGGTAGCCCTTGTTACTCCAATCATCCCCACGCGTGACTCAGTCTGGTTGATCGTAATTCTAGTTCGCAGACAACTCATCAGAAGTGTCCTCCACAATTGTATCTTAATAGACGTCTTATCGAACAAATTCGAATGATGTCAAAAATACCGCTTCCTAAGCAGTGATTACGAATTCTATATTTGGTTCGTGAAATCTGCTGTCTATCAAACTGATTGCAACACTTCCCGAAGAGCAGCTTCTTTGGACAGACACTAATCGTTGCTATAACCATTTCCGACATTTTTCGGTCTGGTAATTTCAACGCGTCTCGATAAAATCGTGGAACCAATGTTTTATGATTGACTGGAAAATAACGAAAGCCATTATTCCTGATGCCCTTCGGCGAGAGCTTATCTCCATAAACGCATCACCTTCAGGAATATCTGCTTTCCTTGAACATTTTTCCTCTCCTAGAAATAATTCTTTCGGCTCTGTAACTTCCAAGGAGGTATGAGCGTAGCTGTAACAAAATTTCCACGTATTTTCTAAACTAGAACTATTTTCCAGGATTTGATGGTGGTTTTGACAAAATGAGTCGCTGTGGAGGAAATTTTCTTGGCCAAAAGTTTGTGGACTCACAAAAAAAAAACTCGATTTTTGTGGAAATTTGACAGGAGGGATATAGCGTTTTAATTCCCTTTTTGGTCAGGAGAGACGTTGCGGTTCAGTCTTCCGAGGGATATTGGAATTTAGCTCTCCAAGAGAAGTTAGGGTTTAGTCCTCTGTAAAAAATTGGGGTTCAGCACACTCGGCGAAGTTAATTTTTGGTCCTTTGAGGGCAGTTGATGTCTAGCACTCTGAAGGAAGTTAGAGTTTAGCACACTGAGGGAAGTTGGTGTTCAGCCCACTGATAGAAATTTAGAGTTCGGCACGCTGAGACACGTTGTGTTTCAGCACACTGAGGGAAGTTGGAGTTCAGCCCACTAAGGGAAGTTGCGGTTTAGCAAACTGTGGGAAGTTAAATTTCAGCACATTTAGGGAAGTTAGAGTTTAGCACATTGAGGTAAGTTGGAGTTCAGCCCGCTGAGGCAAGTTTTGGTTCAGTCCACTGAGGGAAGTAGTAGTTCTGCTAACTGAGGGAAGTTAGATTTCACCACACTGAAAAGTTGGGGTTCACCACACTGAGTGAAGTTCGAGTTCAGCACACTAAGGGAAGTTGTGGTTCAGCCCACTGAGGGAAGTTAAATTCCAGCACATTGAGGGAAGTTAGATTTCAGCACACTGAGGGAAGTTGGAGTTCAGCCCACTAAGGGAAGTTGCGGTTTAGCACACTGAGGGAAGTTGGGGTTCAGCCCGCTGAGGGAAGTTAGAGTTTAGCACATTGAGGTAAGTTGGAGTTCAGCCCGCTGAGGCAAGTTTTGGTTCAGTCCACAGAGGGAAGTAGTAGTTCTGCTAACTGAGGGAAGTTAGAGTTCACCACACTGAAAAGTTGGGGTTCAGCACACTGAGTGAAGTTCAAGTTCAGCACACTAAGGGAAGTTGTGGTTTAGCCCACTGAGGGAATTTAAATTTCAGCACATTGAGGGAAGTTAGATTTCAGCACACTAAGGAAGTTGTGGTTCAGCCCACTGAGGGAAGTTAGATTTCACCACATTGAGGGAAGTAAGATTTCAGCACACTAAGGAAGTTGTGGTTCAGCCCACTGAGGAAGTTGGAGTTCAGCACACTGAGGGAAGTTGGGGTTCAGTCCACTGAGGGAACTTAGATTTCAGCCCACTGAGGGAGGTTAGATTTCAGCACACTAAGGAAGTTGTGGTTCAGCCCACTGAGGAAGTTGGAGTTCAGTACTCTGAGGGAAGTTGGGGTTCAGCCCACTGAGGGAAGTTAAATTTTAGCAAACTGAGGAAAGTTTGAGTTCAGCCCGCCTGAGGAAGTTGGAGTTCAGCACACAGAGGGAAGTTAGATTTCAGCACACTAAGGTAGTTGTGGTTCAGCCCACTGAGGGAAGTTGGGGTTCAGCCTGCCTGAGGAAGTTGGAGTTCAGCACACAGAGATAAGTTAGATTTCAGCACACTAAGGAAGTTGTGGTTCAGCCCGCCTGAGGAAGTAGGAGTTCAGCACACTAAGGGAAGTTGTAGTTCAGCCCACTGAGGAAAGTTAAATTTCAGCAAACTGAGGAAAGTTTGAGTTCAGCCCGCCTGAGGAAGTTGGAGTTCAGCACACAGAGAGAAGTTAGATTTCAGCACACTAAGGAAGTTGTGGTTCAGCCCACTGAGGGAAGTTGTGGTTCAGCCCACTGAGGGAAGTTGTGGTTCAGCCCACTGAGGGAAGTTAAATTTCAGCAAACTGAGGAAAGTTTGTGTTCAGCACACTAAGGGAAGTTGTGGTTCAGCCCACTGAGGAAAGTTAAATTTCAGCAAACTGAGGAGAGTTTGAGTTTAGCCCGCCTGAGGAAGTTGGAGTTCAGCACACAAAGGGAAGTTAGATTTCAGCACACCAAGGAAGTGGTGTTTCAGCCCACTGAGGGAAGTTGGGGTTCAGCCCACCTGAGGAAGTTGGAGTTCAGCACACTAAGGGAAGTTGTGGTTCATCCCACTGAGGAAAGTTAAATTTCAGCAAACTGAGGAAAGTTTGAGTTCAGCACACTAAGGGAAGTTGTGGTTCAGCCCACTGAGGAAAGTTAAATTTCAGCAAACTGAGGAAAGTTTGAGTTCAGCCCGCCTGAGGAAGTTGGAGTTCAGCACACAGAGGGAAGTTAGATTTCAGCACACTAAGGAAGTTGTGGTTCAGCCCTCTGAGGGAAGTTGGGGTTCAGCCCACCCGAGGAAGTTGGAGTTCAGCACACTGAGGGAAATTGTGGTTCAGCCCACTGAGGAAGTTGGAGTTCAGCACACTAAGGAAGTTGGGGTTCAGCCCGCCTGAGGAAGTTGGAGTTCAGCACACTGAGGGAAGTTGTGGTTTAGCCCACTGAGGGAAGTTGTGGCTCATTCCTTAGGGAAGTTAGATTTCAGCACACTAAGGAAGTTGTGGTTCAGCCCACTGAGGGAATTCGGGGTTCCGTCCTTCAAGGGATATTTGGGATTTAGTCCGCCGAGAGAAGTTGTGTTTAGTCTTCCGAGAGACGTTGGGGTACAGCACACCGAGTTACTCATATCACAAGCCCTCGGAGGGAAGTTGGCGTCTAGCTCACCGAGGGAAGTTATTAAGTCTAGGCGACTGAGTGAAGTTAAGGTCTACCGCAAATCCCCCGGCTTTATCGTCTATAACCTAGAATCATTATTACAATGCAAATCACTATGGCATAAATCGATTCAACTTTTGGCATACCAATTTAAACTTTTGGCAACGCTATTCGAACTTTTTGGCTTATCAATTTGAACTTTTGGCAAATCAATTTTTCTTTTCGCAAATCCCTTACGCTTTGACAACTACTAGAGTCCTTGTCCGACTTTTCATCTTCTAAAATGTCCAATAAATGTTTTTCTCTTTCGTTTAAAATGCAAAGAATTAAATAAGATCGAAAAAGACCTCCACAAAACCTTTACACGTTTAGTAGCCACCTCAAAGAAACGTGAAACATGAAACAAAGGGATATATTGACAGAAATGGACACCTAACAAGATTGAAGAAGTCGGCTGGTTGACTTCATCCGCTTCAAAGCAGTTAAACTTACAATTCATGTCTTGGATTTTAAAAGTCAGAACTGCACCCGTTCGTTCCTGAAATCGTTTTTCAGGGAAATCGTTTTTTTCTATTGATGGAGCATTTTAATGATCGAGCCAACATGCTATTTATTCTTCAATGCATTACTATCTAACGTATTGAATTAAATTTATTTTACACGAGTATTACATCATTGAGTAATCGTTATTGCCCAACTATAATTGGCTCTTAAGGTTTTTGGTAGTTTTGAATGGCATACGAAGATTATGATTGATGTCTGCCCTCAAAGTTTGGAAAACTCTGATGGTGAACTTTAAGAGAACTTTGCTATCTACGATCTCTAATATTAATTCAGTTCTCTCTTGCCAATTTACGGAGGTACCAGTCAGGGAAAGGGAACTGCCGCAATGAATCTTTTGATGTCTCATCCTTCATTCTTGTTGTGCGGTCGTCTGACATTAAATATTCCGAGGGTGACGTCATTCGAGCGAGAAAGTGAATCGAAACGCTGAAGCTCGCGGCCTCCGCCCTCCTGATCGACGGTGCGATGAACCACGGAGTAACGGACCTCTGCAGTCCCCTCTTATTTGAAAGATTCTTCCATATTTTGAATGGTTCCAACTACAACTCGAACCATTCACTGCATTGATTGGGAGGAAATCAATTAATTTGTTATACTGTTTCTTGGGGACGACTGTTGGTTGAATCGAATGCGGATCAGCTGTGTGAGCCATAATGGTGTGTGCACATGGGTCGGAAAAACTGTTAATCTATATATTTTATAGGTAAAAACCTGTTATGACCATTCACTGCGATGAATAGGAGGAAACCGAATCTTCTACGTGAGTTTATGAATTTTATTTTTATTAATTTTATCATTCAGTTATGATGCTGAATCCTTCCTTATCACCCTTGAGGTTAATCTTATACACATCCTTTTGGAGGTCACTGAGTTTGATGAAAGGAATTCACTGTCGGATGAACTGACTATAATAGGAGTAATCGATTCAGTGCCAATATCACTTAGGTATTCCCCGTGTAAATCACGGGTGAAATTTCATTATTACGCAGATATTCCACGCATATATATACGCGTGAAATGAATATATTCATTAAAAAGGGTAATGAACTCTATGTAAAACGTTGCAAATTATTACACAATGGTTTATTATTTTTCTATATTGATCACTTGTGTGCAAAACCACCAACCATACAACTTGAAGAAAAACATCGATCGCATTTCGGTCAGCTAAAATTTGAACGGAGATTAGGCCTCTTTTGCGATTCACACTCGTGTTTCTGATTTATCGTACGTCCAACCCTTAAATTGTTGTAGGGAGCGAACGGTTTGGCCTACAGAGCTCCGCGTGGTCTCAAAAAATTCTAAAAATTCCATAGAATCTTAAATTGAAGGAAAAACGATACCTTTATATCGAAATTTTTTGAGTCAGGGCGTTTTCAAAATTTCAAAATTCAGTTTTGAACTCTTAGAAGTGATTTACATCAACCAAAATCTTCGGGGAACAACTAGACCCCAAATGGAGCCTACATACCAAATTTCATCAAAATCGGTCAATACTTAGTGGGGAAAGTGCCGCGTACGGCGGACGGACGGCCAAATTTTGGTTTATTATTTTCAATAATGAACCTTTGGAATCGACCAAGAAATAAAATGTTTTAACACCCCCTCAAAATTTGATGGTTTACGTTTCAAGGTACGTAAAATCCAAAAATCGAATAAAAATTTGGCCGTCCGTTCGCCGTTCCCCACTTAGCATTGACCGATTTTGATGAAATTTGGTATGTAGGCTCCATTTGGGGTCTCGTTGTGCCCCGAAGATTTTGGTTGATGTAAGTCACTTCTAAGGGTTCAAAAATGAATTTTGAAAATTTGAAAACGCCCTAACTCAAAAAATTTTGATATCAAGGCATTGTTTTTCCTTCAATTTAAGATTCTATAGAATTTTTAGAGACCATCCGGAGCTTTGTAGGACAAACCGTTCGCTCCCTACGAGAATTTAAGGGTTGGACGTACGATAAATCAGAAACACGAGTGTGAATCGCAAAAGAGGCCTAATCTCCGTTCAAATTATAGCTGACCGAAATAGGATCGATGTTTTTCTTCTTGTTAGATGGTTGGTGGCTTTGCAGACAAGTGATCTATTGAAAAATAATAAACCATTGTGTAATAATTTGCAGCAATTTTTATTCAATTATTGGATTCAATGTACCTTGAAACGTAAACCATCAAATTTTGAGGGGGTGTTAAAAAAAATGTTTTCTTTGTCGATTCCAAAGGTTTGTTATTGAAAATAATAAACCAAAATTCGCATCGAAATTTGCCTAGTCGTTTAAAAGTTGAGTGCAACTGCTTATAATGTTCAAAAAATCCTCCTTCCTTCCAGTTGATTACTGTTTAATCGAACCGAATTTGGTGATTTTCGGTTGTTCCGTTCGACTGTAATCGGTTCCTGACGACAGAAATTTATTGGTCGATATTAGAAAATATATTCTATAGTATTGCCAATGCGTTTACTAATTTATAAGGTATACAATGTATTTCTACGTTGTTCGAAAATTGCCCTCAATGAGACCTCTCAACTTCCCCTTTTGGGTATATAAAAAAGGTTAAATTTTTAAATTATGACTTCTATTGATGTACCTATAGACAGATAGATGCACAACAGGACCCCCACCTATTTACTGAGTCTGGTTGAGACGTCGCGTCAGCATTGTTGGACCTTGAACTGATTGTTATTGATCGTTTCCATTTTTTTCTATATCCGGCTCTACAGAAAGCCCACCGGTCACTGGCGCCTCTCAAGTCAGAATGAATGTGTCCAAGTTTGGCGCCATGTATAGAAGAAGCTTCCGCGTAGAGTTTCTGTTTTGTGTAGGTACTTGTCGGAACTCACTGATGAAAATTATCGATTATTCTGTCGATATCCCATTCTGGTTCAACCAAAGCCAGATTTTAGAGATGTTCTATACCTACACATAACAGTGACCTAATAGGATTGTTAACATTTGTATATTTTATGAATGAAATTCAACTGCATCCTGCTGCAAGGTCAAGGCACGGGAAAGCTCATTCTGCGAAAATGGTGTTACGAATTGATGACACGCTAGGGCGATGCTACATTACAGATTCATGGTTGAGCTGTCGCGAGCGATCTGGAACACCTTCAAAACAGCTCCCTCAGTTTATGTATAAGCTTAGTAGAAAAATGACCTTCGTGTTCCTTTTATTATAAGAAAAGTCGATCTATTGGTTCTTTAAGGCTAAAGGGGATGACAAGTGTGCGAGAGAGACAGCTATATCGGGAAAAGAGAGAGTCAGGAGCTCAATCATTTTCCCAAAAGTTCTCAGCTATCAGTGGACCGATTTTCATTCTGTAAAATTATTTGGTTTCCTTTCTTCGTATTCCATCTTTGTGCCATGTCAAATTTCTCATAAAATCTATATTTTTTGACGAAACACCATAATTAATCTTTTGGTGATTCACTCATTGACCAAATATGCGGGCACTAGAATAAATTTTCCCAAAACCGAGATACCAGGCATATTCTAGCAGATGTCCCCAACATATGGAATCCATCAGAAATCAAAAATATTGAGAATTAGCGACCGAAAGAGAAAACGAAAATCAAAAGGGGTGAACTTCAGTCAGGCAAGCCCCCTCGCCATTCAGAAGACAACAAACCCGCCCTTCAGCTCATCCGCCACCCGCCCAACACAGTTCCCGTACTCAGAAGTTTTATAAAACGCTTGCCAGGTGGGTGTGGCACATAGCTTCCTCGTATCCATATTTCGAAAGTATTGATACTCTTATAATTGAGAAATCATCAAAAACCCGATTTTGAGAATATCATCCCTATTATTCACTAATTAATAATAAAATCGTATGCCAAGTAGGTGTGGCACATAGCTTCCTCGTATCCATATTTCGAAAGTATTGATACTCTTATAATTGAGAAATCATCAAAAACCCGATTTTGAGAATATCACCCCTATTATTCACTAATTAATAATAAAAACGTCCGCCAAGTAGGTGTGGCACATAGCTTCCTAATACCCATAACCCAATTGTATAGATGATCCGATGCATAGTTGTTGATCTCAAAAAATCAATCTCTTAGTACCTTCCACTACCCTCATAGGGGACCATCTACTCGCCAATCCCCATAATCCCTGAAAATTTCATCAAAATCGGATGAGAAATGTAGAAGTTACGGCTATGGCAAGGATTTCATGTTAGACAGACACGTAACCAAAATTGTTCAGGAAGGTCGTATCTAAAACGTGGAAGCGAGTGGAAATTTTGATTTTGTAGAACTTTTTTTGTTCAATCTTGAAAAGTAAAAGTAATGCTTCCGCTACCTTGGCAGACTCGGAAGCAAAATGTTTGCATGAGGTTGTGCCACATACCATCTTCGTACCTAAAATACGACAGCATAGAGATAATCCTATATGCTCAGTAGGTAATAGAAACTTCAATTTCCAACTATCTGTCACAACCCTCCAAATTTGAGGTCAGACGATGATGACATTCATAGGGAACCATCCTAAGTCCCAACCACACACAACTCAGAAAAAAGTACTTTCGCGCATAATATTTGCGCGTAATTGACACTAACTTCATTTTTTTAAAACGAAACCCCCCTTTTGGTTTATTATTTTCAATAATGAACCTTTGGAATCGACCAAGAAAAAAAAATTTTAACACCCCCTCAAAATTTGATGGTTTACGTTTCAAGGTACGTAGAATCGAATAAACATTTGGCCGTCCGTCCGCCGTACGCGGCACTTTTGCAACTTAGCATTGACCGATTTTGATGAAATTTGGTATGTAGGCTCCATTTGGGGTCTAGTTGTGCCCCGAAGATTTTGGTTGATGTAGGTCACTTGTAAGGGTTCCAAAATCAATTTTGAAATTTTGAAAACGCCCTAACTCAAAAAATTTTGTTATAAAGGTATTGTTTTTCCTTCAATTTAAGATTCTATAGAATTTTTAGAATTTTTTGATACCATCATTGATAGTTCATGATACCATTCATTCTTCTGTGCAACGTTAGAAAAATGAATAGATATATACAAAGGTATTAAAAAATATCAAGTATGAACATATTAAAAAAAGAAACGTTGATTATTTATAGTCTTTTTATTCAATATTATTATTAAAAAAAGGTTTTTTAATTATGATTGAATAACATAAATATCCCACTTGAGTAACTATGTAATGAAAATTCATTTATCAATCAATTCATTTTCATAGTATATGATGAATATCACTCAATAAAATTGCTTATTCAGTATAACTTGGTAGGTAGATGTGGAAGTGAAATCGCAAGCAATGTTACTGACCTATTCCGTGGGGGTCAAGGAGGGTCGGATTGAAGGGGAGGGTAACAAGGGTCGCTAGGCAACCAACCTCATACTCCATTTGCTAGCAACCAATGAGCGTGCGTTATTTTTCATTTACCCTTTCCGTCTCCAATTGTCCAAGAATCGGATTTCTAACCAATCATTCATCAATTATTAATGACAATGAATATGCAAGCTATCTCATTTTTTACTCAACACCTTTAATAGCCCGAATTCTGCGATTTCATGATTTAAATAATAATAGTATGGTAAAAACTCAATGGTGGAAAGAGAGATCTACTTATTCTGGACACATTCCCGTATTATAATTGGAAAATATCTTTCGTGGAGGATGAAAAACTTTGGGAAAACTTTTGAGTGCGACGCTAGCGCCATCTCCTAAAAGAGAATCAAACTAGAGGGCTGTCCCCTTTAGCCTTAACTCTATCTTGTATATCCGAAGGAACCGCATAAATTAATCTATCATGAACAAAACCTCCCGGAAGAGCAATTAATAGTTCAATGTTCAAAACACCCTAGATCAAAAAATTTTGATACTAAGGTATTGTTTTTTTCTTCAATTTAAAATAGTATTGAATTTTTAGAATCGAATGGGACCACCCAGAGCTCTGTAGGACAATCCGTTCTCTCCCTTGAGAACTTGAGGATTGGATTTACGACAAATCAGAAACACGAGTGTGAATCGCAAAAGAGGCCTAATCTCCGTTCAAATTTTAGCTTACCAAAACTCGATTGTTGTTCGTTTCTTTGAGTTGTACTCAGTTTTGCGTCCTTAGCAACCAGTAATCAAATTTCCTAATGAAGGCACCCGCAACTCCTTATTAAATAAGGAGAAGAAATTTTAAATTAAATTACAGAAGAAATTTTCTTCTGTAATTTTTTCAAAAATGAACTTGATTGTGAAGGTAAAATATGGTTCCTAGGTAGTGACAATGGCAAAGCTGTGTTCTTTGTAGACGAGTGATCTATACAGAAAAATAATAAACCTTTGTGTAATAATTTGCAGCGTTTTTGAATTTTTAAAGAAAATGTCTTATTCATGTCAGAATTAATTTGGGAGGTTTCTTTCCTCAAAATATCGACATTTAAAAAAATTTCTTCAGAATCCGGAATAGGTACCGTCATGTACCCCCCCCCCCCCCCTCCAGCAAGCATTGTTGTCGACCTTTACCTCTGGCTCTGCTGCAAACTAAATCACCGAAATTTTTATCCAAATCGGACCAAACTGTAGTCGAATATTTTCGTTAAAGTTATGGTCCGAAAATGATGAAAGTTTCACAGACCATCTGGCAGATAGCTTGACAACTCGAATACGTTATTGGGTTGAATTATGAGCTATATTTACCTCTTTTTACCTCGCTATTTACCTACTTAGCTCGTTATTCGACCCCTCATATTTATGTTCCTAAAAAATGGAGTGTTTATGTAAAAAAGTCCGATGATATTGATTCATGTGATTGATGATAATGTGGTTGGAAAGTTATAGGCGAAATTTTTTAACAAACTAGTGATGAAAATAGGCATTTGGAAAACTATTGGTTGGAAAAACGAGCTATCTACAAACTTCAATTGTTTGCTGCGCTTCGATTAAACTATTTAAAAAAATCAAATCATAATTATATAGTTTCTATCCGTCCTTAGTCATAATTAATTTTAGTATACTTGGATTTTTAAAATTTTGAAGCAGGAATTTCTGAAACTTTTTTTGATTCCCAAAAAATTGTGAAAAATGCATATAGCTCGTTTTTTGAGCAAGGCTTTCAATTATGATTATCGAAGCATTATCTACGGATTCTGGCTACAGAAAATTGGGAAAAAGTGGGTAACCCGACCCAATAGTTATCAAAAAAAGTGTTGAGGAACTCCTTGAGGGACCTTTTCATGTACCTCGTTATTCTGCTCTTTTTGAGCCGATTTGAAGGATTTCCTCAATGTCGAGTTAGGATTGTGAATACGACGCTGAGGAAATGGTCATACGACTCGAGGAACTCCTCAAGGATTTCCTCGACATGACGGCTGTGAATAGCGCAGAGCATGCGACGGTTCCTCATCGCCTCCTTGAGGAGTTCCTCGGCGTTGAGGAATGACTGTGAATTCCGCCCTTAGTTTTGTCAGAATCAATTTCTGAGGTTCCTATAATTATAAATATCGTCTTTAAGACATAGATTTACAACATCACTTAATTTTGAAAATTAAAAAAAAAAGTTTTTTCGTGACACAAGAAACTGATGATAAAACTTATCCTGGTTTTGGGGTGTTTTGAAACCGGCCAATAATTGGAATCAGGTCGTCTGTCGACATCTTACGAAGACTTAATTACGATGAATACGACGTCTTAATTTTGTCTGTGATTCTTTTGGCGAATCTCAATCGCGTTTCTGATCTTTTTTTCGTCTAACCGAACTTCTTGGGGAGCGAACGGTTATATCTCTACGAGGTCTCATTCGATTTTATAGGTTTTTTAGCCGTTCAAGTATCCTATTATATCTTAACAATTTCCGAACATAAGCTCTTTAAAATTTTCATCTCACATTTTTCACCTCCTGGAAGAAGCGGCTGATAGTTACGAAACGTTTTTGGACATAATATGTGTACGCTCCGAATGAGGCCTTTGGAATTTGAGTTTAGGGTTCTGCATTGGTAGAGAATACCTGCTAGTATTTTGAATCGATTAATGAAATTTTGAGAGAATTCTGAAGTTAGACGTGTTTTTTCTTGCTAAAAAAAAAGTTTGCGTTAAATTTTTCTACGTATTTCATTGTGAATATTCTAAAATTAGTACAAGTACAACTTAGGTTTAATACACAGGAATTAGTCGTATCGGTACTTTCATGTACTTCGAGTACCTTAACCCCTGATTCTGGAGCAAACCCTGCTATTTCCATTGAAATAGTCATCAAAATCGGACCATCCGGTAGTTGACAACTCTTTTACTAGGTGAGGTCCGAATTTCATGAAAGTTTCAGGAAATGTTTGTTTTTTCCTTTGGACCATAGATTATCGCCCGGTTGATAACTAAATAGATTCGATGGGTGAATAGTAATGATAGCTCCGAAGATAGAACTCATTGATTGGATGATTGGGCTTGTGAGGTCTCCCTATGTAGGAACTCTCATCTGTTATTATTTCATGATCTTCAAAGACTATGTTTATCATTTGCTACCCAGTAGGCTCCAAGATCGATTTTTGAGTGGGTGACAAAAATAGGTAGGTACTTGCCTATTTGAGGAGTCGAAGTGAAGCTTTGAATATTTGATCTGGTCGCAGGGGGTTCCCATCAACTCCACCTGACATCACAGAGAATCCACAGTTCCTGTTCGATGTGAATAGCGTGTCTGTCAGTGGGCCAGGTTTAAAATTGAAGGTCAAAAGATGAATTATTCCATTGAATTCATCGATTATTTTTAAATACATAGCGTTCAAATTTTTCTTTCAAATTGGTTTCAATAATGAACCACTATTATCAATAGCTTGAAATTCGTCCGTTATCTTCTTGTGCTTTCCGCCAGATCAAATATTCAACGTTTTACTTCAACTCCTCAAATAGGTTTATCTCGACTCCTCCTGCCTGTATACTTATTTTTGTCACCCACTCAAAAATCGATCTTGAGCCTACAGGATGTAGCAAGCTGCTAACCATTGTCCTTGAAGACCATAAAATAATAACGACAAGATTACCTGCCTAGTTAAGTGGGAGACCTCACAAGTCCTATCATTACTATAATAACCATCGATCTATTTTGTTATCAATCAAGTGATGCTCTATGTTTGAGGAAAAGCAAACCATGTGCAACTAGTTCCTGAAAATTTCATAAAATGACGTGGAAACTTCTTGTTCCAGGCGCAAAAAAATACGTGTAAACACCTCGTTAACTCAAAACCGCCTAAAACTTGAGAGGCTGAATTGTATGCGGCTCAACCGACGATATTATAGAAATTTTACGGTTTATCTGATGAATTTAGATTTTGACTCGAAGTTGGTAAAATTGACATCAGAACGGGAATTTGGTGAGAAAGGAGTTAGCTCACAGGTGACCGACCTGGAAAGTAGCGCCTATGGGCATAGTGTTATTTTGGGAAATACGAGATTGTGCAGAGTGGAAGTTTTCGTCTGTAAGTTCGTAATATTGTCAATATGATCATGTGGGTATTCTCTATAACGTTTATAACGTTTCACCGTCCTCATGTACACAGCAACTTTCTTTATAATATGAGGAAGCTGTACTGCCCATCTAACTTGGCAGACAGTTTGTGAAGAAAGTCGGTCAGATCAGCCGTTATGGCTGCAACTTTATCATGTGTGGTGGAGTGTGGTGCGGAAAAAGTGCCACGGAGTCGCGTGAGTTGGGCATCTCAGTAGGCGTACTCCGTGGTGTCACCAGACGCGTACTGCTCGGCTCATATTTGAACTGATGGTCTTTTTATAGAGGCACTTCCCTTCATCCCTCTCTCCCACCCCCACCTTCCTCATCTTCCCTCACCCTTAAGGTCGGCGTCGGGTGATTCCTGTGCTTCCTCCCCATTAATATTTGATTTGTTCATTTATTTTTATTTATGGCGTCTTTGAGGGGATCTTATTTAAATTTAAAAAAATATCGATACAGAACATCTCGTTTCTATGGGTTTTCCGTGACTTTCCTCAAGCTATATCTGTTTGATCGGAAAGATTTCGTTGCGCACGAAACCTGCATCAGTTTCCTTCAATAATTCGTCCCTCGAAAAAGTTTCACGAATCAATATCCTCCCATTTTGAATATTTGAATTCTCCAAGTCTGCCTCCAGTCCTACCTACTTCACCTGAGAGTGTCTTTCATTGGCTACCTAACAGCACAGCAGTAGCTAACTTGGCGGTGAGGCACCAATTCACACAGGCAAAATGCCATTTCCCTTTAATTCCTCCATAATATGGAATACTTATATATTATATAAGTATTGCTTCCGAATCTACCAAGGTAGCGGAAGCATTGTTTTCACTTTTCAAGGTAAAAAAACTTTTTCTCCAAAATCGAATTTTTCCGCTTAGTTATACGTTTTAGATCTTCCTGAACAATTTAGGTTTCGTGTCTGTTTGTCACACAGGTCTTGCAATTTTGAAGGATTGTGTGAGTTGGCATGTAGATGATCCCCGTGAGGCTAGTGCACTACTATGCTTCGGATCATCTGTACAAACGGGTTATGGTTTTTTTTTCGTAGGTGATGAGGAAATCTATAAGATCCAGGGGTAGGAATTGGATCTCGTAAGATACCCGAGGGAACCGCTCGCACGGTTATGTAGGATTCAAACCCACTAAAACCTCACCTCCTTATCCCACGTTGGATCTCAGCCTGGAACTGTTCAACACATTGCTTCAGGCTGAGTCCTGGGAGTCTTCTTAGTTCTCTGCTTGGGGCCGGTCCATGGTTCTCCTTCGCTGCCTCTCCCGTTCTTGAAGGATTTTTTTTTTCATTATTGTTTCCACATAATCTGCCACAGTGGTCCAATTCTTCTCGCTTTCCAGCATCTTTCCTATGACCGCCTCTGGGGTTGTGTCCTGTGCTGCGAGATGCAATTTCTCCCTTGGGCAGTTCCTCTCCCCTGTCCATCGCATCCATCATCATCCTTGTTCTCCTGGCAGTTGGGACATCCCCTGTGAGGGTTGTGCACTACTATGCTTCGGATCATCTGTACAAACGGGTTATGGATACAAGGGAGCTATATGCCACACCCACTGGGCTGACTTTTTTCCCTGACAATCATTTTGCGATTCGCGGCTTTATAAAATAGTTTTGCTGATCGATTCCTTGATTCTAGTGAAACTACTCATATTTACACAACCTGATTCGATTTTGATGTAATTTTGGGGAAATTTAAGTGAGTTATCAGGTTTTTTGATATCGATCAGATTTGTTCACTCAGTTTCCTCACCTGCTGTGTAACGAAAAGAAAATTTACTTGGGAAGCCATATTTACGAACTAACAAAAATAAAAAATTAACTTTTTGAGTAACTTGATTAAATTTCTCTATTCACTCTGCGATTATTATTTATATGGTATATATGGGAGTTTGGATTTCTGGTCTGCACTCCTTACTCAATGTCAATAATTCTGATGGGATCTTCGTGATTCGTTTGGATTTCCAGAGCCGCCAAGATGAAGGTGGGCTACCTGACGTTACTGTTTGTGGCCGGCGTGTCCGCGTCGCCTTTTCAAATCTACACTCAGCCTTCGGACATGTACTGCTTGGCTGATGACGAGAACCCCTACCTCCAATTTTCGACGAGGACGTCTTACCAAGTGGCCAGGAACCGCAAGCCGAACAATCAAGTGCCAAGTAAGAGCGATTTTACTACCCTCAACCCCCCCCCCCCTTCCCTCTTAAAGAGTGATGTATGGATTCTTGAAGTTGGAAGTATTAATCTTCTTGCTTTACCCTGAAGTTCCTATCAGATTCGGTAGGTGCCTTTTTGTTTTGAAACGTATTCCATCTTTTGCGAATTTATTAGTTTTCACTAATTCTAGTTAGTCACTAATCTGGTCCTCCAGCCAATTAATTGACGTAAAATGATGGCAAATTCCTTGGAAGGTTTGGTTTCCACAATTATGAAACTGATGTCGCAGACATACATGAAGAACCTATCTAGAATTAACCAATCAGTATTCCAAACTATTAGCGTTCGACCAACTTGGAACGATCGATGGAGTATTTGAATTTCATACAAATCGAAGCTTGTTTCTTTCCGGAGGAAAACGATTCAGCGTGCTGGACGAGGTATGGCTCGACCAAGGCTGTTATTATGATAATAGCTTCCGAACTGGGCCCTTCATGAATTAATTCCGACGGCGAACAAGAACTGCAGAGTAGGTAAAATTGACCTGCCAACCTCCTCACCTACGTAGGAAAATGCGGTGACGTAGGTAACTGCTTCATGACGTTCGCATGTTCTCATACAGTTTTCATAGCGATGACGTCAGAGAATACTTTAAGGAGGGACAGAAACAAACTCAGAATACACTTGGAAAAGTATTATATTTCGTTCATTGAAAACAATGAAAAAACTTACCATCGTTTTACTATTTAGGGCCATTGAGTGGAAAAAAATGCGACCCTCACCCTTCCATCACCATTTTTTCCATTGAAAAGTAATAGCATCTTTCTCGGTCGATTTCTATGCGGTTTGGGGAATTCTGTCTATTATTAAAATTTCTAGGAGCATGGATATCAATACCAGGTGCCCCTAGAGAATTGAAAAGAGACTCGCCTTTGCCCGGGAAGAGCCAAATCTTGTCTGGCTATGGGAATTTCAGTGCCAAACTACATTTCTTCAATAGGAGAGAAGAAGCAACATGTATTCCTAGGAGATGGGGCCAGAACGGCCCCAGATACAATCATCCCCCCGATCAGTGTAAGTGATTTGGACAGACCCACCCACAGACAGACAGACCCACTGACATATTCAGGAAAGTTTAAAACGTGAAATGCCAGTAGACATTTTGATTTTGGAGGAATTTTTTCATCCTGAATTAGTGAAAACAATGCTTATGCAGAATCGGATGCAAAATCTACCAAGAATTATTTTCTATCGCATGATTCATGATTTTTACTTTTCCTCAGCCGACTTGAATGGTCAAAAGGAAGTATTGCAATCGGAACGAATCAGTTGTAGGTACTTAATAAACCTCGTTTCCCAAATTTCCCTTGAAACATTTAGTAGGAACGTTTTAGTTTTAGTTAACGTCAGCTGAATTTTCAACCGCCTACATCGAATCTTGAGATCAGGTGGAAAATAACTAGCAAATCTCAAGAAACTGAGCTCAACTTAGCTGAGATTTTTCCCAGTAGAGCCAAGGACAGCGGGTTCGTGTGTCTTGCATGATTGCGACTTTGGATGTTGCAACTCTTTTCAAAGGGGCGTTGACCCATATGATGAGTCTACAATCATCTCACAGCGCCTGGGGTAGGTTCCTGCATCAACGAATGGGAATTCAACGAAGGATACAGGTGTGAAAAGTGTGCAAAATTGTAAATGGGTGGGCAAGATTTTAACATTGTTCTCATGAAAAATGTACATCATAACGTCATGTATTCTTCCTAATTTTTGAAAGGTGTGAAATGGGTTTACCACGTTGAATTCCCGTAGGAAGATCCGTCCGACGTTGGCTAGGAATGGACGTCCTCGTCAATACGAAACAAAAGGAGACAGGAAACCATAGAGCACGAACGCTTATACGGGAGTACCTGTCATTTAGATGATAGTTCACCTCCCCACGTCGGCCATTGACAACCTTACAGGAAAACACGAAGTTCTCGACTAATTTTGGCTATGATATAACTCGAAGCGCTTCACAACGTTTCAATCACGAGTAAAACGAAGTACTTTCTATATAATTATTGAGCTGCTCATTCATAAATAGTCAAGGAGATATATAGCGAAAGAAATTATTTTTAATTACTAGTAAAGCAAATCGCTAGTAAACGTGAAACGAGACACTCATCAAATTTTGGATACCATTTCTAGATTAAATAGCTTAGTACTATCAAGTGAAATTGGGTAGCCAGATCAGTTCCACCAAGTTTCACTCAGGATTTTATGAATCTATCCGAATTTGGGAGGTCTAACGTGCCGAGAAAAATATTCATTATCTTTCAGCAATTGATTATACAAGTAAAATTTACGTGTATTCAAAAGTGAAGAAAGGCTGGCATAAAATGGGATTTAGAGAATTTACAATATCAAAATTCTAATCTAAATTTTGACAGATGGATTTAAAATTGAGAATTCCGTCGGTTGTAGAATACTGTGCCCAACAAATCAGTATGAGGCATCCTCTAAAATAAATTCTATTCTGAACTAATATCCATAAGTAAGGTACTAGATACAATTTTAGAGCAATCTCTAGATGACAACATTGATGTCATCTGTACAGACTCTCCATGTGCGTCAAAACCACGGGCTCGAATGAAATTGATCGAGCTCAACACAGAATTGTAGCACAAATAATGGTCAACTTACAGGATTTGAAAGAGCACTCTAAAGAGGCAGAGTTCGTCTGCGTTAATGCCCATGTGGGTTTATCACCAAACGAAGGAGTTGATGGCCTTGCAAAGAGGGGAGCACAGAATGGAGTAGAGTTGAAAGCATCCATTTCTGGGAAAGATTTGTATCCCAAATGAATAGAAAGTATCGGCATATTATTATAACCTTGAAAAGTGAAAGCGCTACCTTGATAGACTCGAAAGCAAAATTTCAACCCCCTTCAAAATTTGATGGTTACGTTTCCAGTGTTGCTTAGAATCCAAAAACAAATAAAAAACCAGTAATCAAAGTTCCATATGTGGAACTTTCCTCCCTTTTTTTCGAATCGAGTGTCAAGCGTTTAGTTCTTCCTAATTAACTTGATTGTGGAGGTGTGAATGCAGTAATGTGTGGTAGGTAGGTATTAGGTACTTGTGGATGGAAGGTAAACCAGACCAAACGCGTAGGTAAGTTGGCTCTCGAAAGTACACGAAAAAATTTCTCCCTTAAAGGGAAAAACGATAGATCATGGATGCATATCCATTGTTGTTGGTGTAATTTGAAAATTAGAAAGATGAAATAAAATACACACAAGATATGTACCTACCTATTACTTTTTCAATGAATAAACAGAATTTTTTTTTCTTGAAAAAACTCTTCGATCGCACGTAATATATCGCAGTATTTTAGAGAACCTTTCTTCATAGCTACCGATGTGTAGCTTTGATTTTGTTTACTGGTTGCAGCGTTGCATTTTTTATGGAAAAAAAGTGTCACAAAAGTCAAATTGTCTCATGTCTGAGGTACTGTGCCCAGAGCTTTGTAAGATCAACAGCCATCACCCTGATGTTGTTGGGTGCCACTCCTTTTAGCTCTGACACTGCTTGCCGTAAATCATCTCTATCATACTTTCTTATCTTAGCCCGCCAAGTCTGCTCCATGTCCACGCTGCCGTTGACAACTTGGACATCCAGGATAATGCAAGACTGGTCAGGCTTGACGGCAACAATTTCGGGCTTCTTACCCTGGTCACTCGGCATGTGGTATAACCTCTCCCTCTCAACATCCCAGCCGCTAGATGACAAGGCACCTGCTATCTGCTAGGCGACCGCATCATGATGTAGAATGCGGCCCCCATGAGTACGAGGACACTGCTGCACTACATGATACAGATGTTCATTTCTACTCCGACAGGCACGGCAAAGGGGTAGGGTTGTCCCACGACTACCTCTCGAACACCTCACCGCAGTTGGCAAAGAAGCCACGCGGATGGTGTGGAAGTGTCGGTAGTCATGGGCCCCAATGCCCTCCAAAGCCCAATCAACCCATTGGGAAGCGATTAGGCTTTCGGAGTTCTTTACCATCTACTGACTCATGCAGCGCAGCAGCAAACTCAGCAGACGAACTGGGTTTTGGAGCAGATGGTGTTGCTCGGTCGCACCATGCTAACTGGTGCCTAACAAAATCAAGATCAGCAGCAGCACGGGCGACCCCCGGAGGGCTAGCAGGCGCTGGCGGTGCAGAGAAGAAAATGCTTGCCGAGAGAGACACAATGCCAAGCCCACCGGATTTGACCGGTGCATGAATATAGGCCCTTGGGACACCAGGTGGGAACTTCAGCCAAGAGCGCACAGCAGAGCAAACTTCTCGATCTAATTGTTGCAGCCTCCCCGCCGTAAGCCTGCCAAAGACTAACCCATAGGTTAGCTTTGGCAGGAAGTACGTGCAGAGGAGGCACAGCTTCTGCTGTGGCTTCAATGGAGCCTTGTTTATGCTGATACGGGAGGTAGGCCTTTGACCCTAATGAGCCATCCCTGATCTCCAACCCTTCTGGGTCCCCCACTACTTACCTACAACCTTTCCAAAAATACCCCACTGGTCCCCCCCACACATACACAGATGCTGAAACAAAGCGAATACCACCTCCTGCTCATCACTTCTTCCCCGGAAGTGGAACCGCGCTCACTCGATTAGTATTACCTTGTAATAGCCATAACATTTACATTTTTCATCCGAATTTGATGTAATTTTCTAGGATTGTCCAGATTAGCGTGTAGATGGTCCCCTATGAGGGTAGTGAAAGGTACTTAGAGATTGATGTTTTGAGATTAACTACTATGCATCGGATCATCTATATAATCGGGTTATGGATACGAGGAAGCTATGTGCCACACCCTCTTGGCATTTTTACTTGCACTTTGATAACATTCGTGTAGTTATATTTGAAAAATATGTCCACTCAAGCTTAGATTTGCTTGGAAGGAAGATTAATGCGACTCTAGTGCAATCTCTTTTTCTCGAAATCAAGACTCTCGTAACTTTTATTGTGGTTCACAGACAAATACATTAGTTTGACGGTATTTTCGTGGTTCATGATTAGTGCGACTGTAGGAACATTATTGACGTTGGGTTTGACAATGGAAGATAAATATGTTTTACCTCAAACACCGTTTCTCTATTTATTTTGTAGCACTATTTCCCGACCTTCCAACGCAACTGTAAATATGAAGAAGTGAAGTAGATATATGAATTTCCGACACATTTTCCTCAGAGGCGGCCGGCTTATACTCAAAAATATTCATACTCTCGAGGACTCAATTCTCTTACGGAATTTGTGATCAGACAACATCTGGGCTTTTGCAAAATGTGATGGTTCGAATGCCGGCGGGAGTAGTTTGTTTAGTCTCTTCCCCACTCTCTGCGCATTTTCCTTTTTTTTAAATTTATTACGTGCTCTCTCCGTCACAAAAGACTATTTCGACAGTGAACTTGCAAAACCATGTAAGTCGTTTTCCAGAAATTTTACAGGATAACGAGAAAAACTGTTAGACTTGCTTCGATCGTGGAAGGTTCTAGACTTACAGGTTATTACTTTGGTGCATAGAGAAGAGATAGTCGAGTTTTTGCCAGTTTGGCTCCGTTTGATGGATTAAGGGGGTCTCATTCTATCCACATAGCTCATAACCTTATTTTCGAAAAAAAATCGGACTTACATGGTTTTGCAAGTTCACTGTCGATTTGTCTCTGAGAGGAGTCAAGAAAAACATTATTTTTGTCAAAGGAATCAGCGCTCCAGCTAAGGCGGTATGAGGGGTTTCCGGAGGCCTCGCTGTCTCCTGCGCCTCCCACATCGGCGAACCCCTCATATTGCCTTAGCTGGAGCACTGATTCCGTTGACAAAAATAACGTTTTTCCGCGTTCAAACACGAATTTCTGTAACAAGCCCAACTTTAAACATGAAAATGACTAGATCGTTGGAAAGCTGAAATTTTCGCGCATCTTTTAGGCCTACAGGTAAAAATTCACTTGCCAGATTACGGAACCTATGAGCATTTGAAAAAAGTTATGATTCTCAAGATTTTACCAAATTTTCTTTTTAAGTCCAATTTTCACTCGTTTTTCAGATTTGAAATATGGATTTTGGTTTATTATTTTCAATAATAAGTCTTTGGAATCGAGCAAGAAAAAAAAATGTTAACCCCCCTTAAAATTTGATGTTTTACGTTTCAAGGTACGTAGAATCCGAAAATCGAATAAAAACCAAAAGTGGTCGATATTTTGAACATTTCTTATTGGACGAAAGTTGATGTTGGATCGATTTGTTGGAATATTGAGGTAAGTATCCAAAAGCTGGAGCATGAAAGGTCCAGAAGATGAAACATAACATAACATGTATTTACCGATCCACTAGGATGGAAACCCTATTTTACAGTTTTACTTTGCATTGTAGTCATGATTAATTATAAATGCTTGCATACGAGTCTGCAACACATTGGGACATTTTCATGTCAACCACTACACAACAAGGCAGTGAAGTAAGGTTGTCAGTTCATGTACCCAAGGATCAAAATAAGAAAACAGTTGATTGTTCTCTACGCAACACAGTGAGTCTATTTTATTTATTGGTATCGTGAGCAAGTTTTCGTGAAGATTTTTCAGTTTATGTGCCAAACCAAAGACATGAAAATGTCAAAAAAGTGACAACAGTAAAGCCGTGTTCTCTGTAGACGAGTGATCTATACAGGGTGTAAGCCTAACTGGTCTGCCATACGGTACCAGTCGATTCTACAACTAATTTGCAACAAAAAATGTCCCTTAGCAATTTTTTTAAAACCCTTCTTTTTCGAGTTATTTTAACTTTAAACTTTTTTTTCGTGATTTTGACCTTATGTCATTAAATTGGTCATAACTCCTTCAATTTGCTGCGTAAATTACAATTTGAGGGTACCGTTGGAAAGAGCATTAAATTTTCTATCGGATAGATGCCTTAACTTCTTTTTAAGTCAAGGTTTGAGACATGAAAACGTCCTCTAAAAAGAGAATTTTACGTAATTTTGGAAACCTTGCATTTTTTCAATCTCAAATTGAACTACGAGAACCCATACTTTTTCAAGATGCAAGAACAGTGAAAACTGCGCCAAAATCTCAGCTTTCCAATGGTATAATCAAAACATATTCTACAACCGTATTTGAGGGAGAAATTCGTGTTTGAACGCGGAAAAACGTGCATTTTTTCAACGAAATCGGCGCTCTGGCCTCCTGTTTCCGGAGGCCTCGCGGTCTACTGCGGCGCCTACCCACCCACTGCTGTCGTCCGACCCCTCAAATCGACTAGGCGGAGCGCCGATTTCTTTGAAAAAATTCACGTTTTTTCGCGTTCAAACACGAATTTCTCCCTCAAATACGGTTGTAGAATATGTTTTGATTATACCATTGGAAAGCTGAGATTCTGGCGCAGTTTTCACTGTTCTTGCATCTTGAAAAAGTATGGGTTCTCATAGTTCAATTTGAGCTTGAAAAAATGCGAGGTTTCCAAAATTACGTAAAATTATCTTTTTAGAGGACGTTTTCATGTCTCAAACCTTGACTTAAAAAGAAGTTAAGGCATCTATCCAATAGGAAATTTAATGCTCTTTCCAACGGTATCCTCAAATTGTTATTTACACAGCAAATTAAAGGAGTTATGACCAATTTAATGACATAAGGTCAAAATCACGAGAAAAAAAAGTTTAAAGTGAAAATAACTCGAAAACGAAGGGTTTTAAAAAAAATTGCTAAGGGACATTTTTTGTTGCAAATTAGTTGTAGAATCGACTGGTACCGTATGGCAGACCAGTTAGGCTTACACCCTGTATAGAAAAAATACACCTTTGTGTAATAATTTGCAGCATTTTTTCCATGAATTTCGTAGAAATTTGTTATTTTTGAACGTTCGAGCCATAGCAATAACTTTACTTCCCCCTCCACTGATTTCGGTTTACATTGAGTAATAAATATTCGAACTGTACGAAGGATTAAAACAAAGCTCGACTTTCGCAATTTCTCTTGATAACTATTAACGAAGGATGGATGGATTAAAATAACGTCGCATTACTCTGCGTATTTGAAATTCGAATCACTCGAAAGCTACATTAAGGAGCCACGAACCAATAATAAATGAAATCGGTAGGAGGTTGTTCTACCTAAGCCAGAAGGTAGGACCCTGTAGGAGTGGCTCGCTCAATAACCTAATGGGATCGATCATGTGTGCATCCTCTTTTATTCATCAAAAGTCCACCTTGTCACAGACCTTCCGTCAAGACTCGTGAATATTTAAATCGACCAAAAGAAAATGAAGATTTCGAGGGGGCCTCAGATAGCGGATTTTATCGGGAAGGTTAGAGGTTAGGCATGCTGTGATTTGCTTGGCGTGTTGCCTTACGCGAAAGGTCATTATTATCCTCCCATAAAATATTTTGGTTTATTGGAAATTGAGACTGCTCCTGTTCAGGCAAATCAGACAATCAAAATGCAGCAGATATAATTTTTCCTGTCATTTTCTTAATCTGTTTGATTAATAGTATAGGGGCATGTTTGTTATAATAGTAAGGTCTCAGTTCGGTACTGCTAAAGTAATTTAATAACATGATTAACAATAGCTAAAATCTCCACTGTTCTCAATTTAGTTCATACATCGATACCTTAAAGTACTAAGGCGCTATGTCCAAAAATGTTTTGAGAAAAACGCGAAAAGAGCACAATTCCTAAAATACCTAATGGCTTGTTACACTAAACTCTTTAATTTATTCAAGACATTTGCAAGCTATAATCGCCAAGAAGGTTAATAATAGTTTTCTTGAATTTGAGTTTTTCTGAAATTAAAAAAAAAGTCTGCCAAGTGGGTGTGGCACATAGCTTCCTCGTATTCATATCCCGATTGTGTAGATGATCCGATGCATAGTAGTTAAAAACTCAAAACATCAATCTCTAAGTACCTTCCACTACCCTCATAGGGGACCATCTACACACTAATCTGAACAATCCTGAGAAATTTCGTCGAAATCGGATGGAAAATGTAGAAGTTAAGGCTGTTACAAGGAATTCACGTTTGGGCATGCGCAGCAACTACTATTAGTCCGGGGGTGATGATTTTCATAGGGAACCATCTACACGCCTACCCGAACAGTCCCTGAAAATTGGACAAGGAACCAAAATTGTTCAGAAAGGTCTGAAACGTAAAACGCGAGTGGAAATTTCGATTTTGGACAACTTTTTTGTCAACCTTGAAAAGTGAAAACAAAGCTCCCACTACCTTGGTTGACTCGGAAGCAAAATGTGGAAGATGGATAGTGCCTTTGTGCTTTAAGGTATCGAGTTCCAACATCTACTAACCTTTGATTCATAGAAATTTGTATTAATTCATTATTTTCAATGATAAACCATTGGATTTGAGCACGAAAATCATTTTTAACCCCTCTGATGGTTGAAGGGGGTCTCAGTCGGTCGCCATTCGTTTTTAGTATTTAGCGAAATTGAAGGCGCAAAAACGTAAAAAATTATACCTAAATTTGAAATTTTCAAGGATTTTAGAAATTCATTAGTGCACGGCCCTACGGAATTGAAAAACGAAATATTGCCGCCGGAATCATCGAAATTGAACAATAATTGCCAAAGAAAAATGGGAAGAACTACTTAATAAGAGAGAGAGAGAGTGTACATTTGTGGAAATACAATGCATGTATATCACAATTGTCGAAAATGCAGATAATGGAATAACAAATAATAAACAATGGATAGAAATGATTTACAACAAAACAATGAAATAGTCGTATATAATAAAATGTCACTGTGCATATTGCAATGCGTGCCAGGTGTGAGGGGGGCTTAGGACTCCCCCATGTGCCGGCCGGGGGCCACCCGACTGGCCACGGGCCCCACCCACCATGGCGGCTTCCCGATACCAGACCGCCAGAATGAACGGCCACCCATCCCAACAACAAAGGCCAGCAACTTCGCAAAAGCGAATTCGAGAGCCGCCGCCCGCGGCCAACCGAGCGCCCCCTCCAAACAGAGAAGAGACAACCCACCCAAACAATAAATAAATATCAAAATAATTCGCTTAACCAATCATTCAATAAATTACAGACACACTAGCACACACATACAATCACACAGTTTACTACTAAGTTACAAAAAAAGAACATTGAAGAGAGACAAAACTATATCACAAAATATATCACAGTATTCTGAACAGAGTACTTTTTAAAAACATTCCTCTGTCAGCCTTACATAACAATTACAAAGAAAACAAAAACATAGGGTAAGCAATCACCATGTCATTAAATCCTCAAGTACTACGTATCCATCAATAAACTGATTTTCCCATGTTTTCCCCATATTTCTCTGGCAATTATTGTTCAATCTTGATGATTCCAGCGACAATCTTTCAGTTTTTCAATTCCCAAGGCCCATGCACTAATGAATTTCTAAAATCCTTGAAAATTTAAAGTTTAGCTACATTTTATGAGGAAAACATAACTGAATTTTGAGTCATTTGGACTGAATTTGGACTCATAACTGAGTCCAGCGGCAATATTTCAGTTTTTCAATTCCCTAGAGCCGTGCACTAATGAATTCCTAAAATCCTCTATAATTTCAAATTTAGGTACAAGTTTTCAAGTTTTTGCGCCTTCGATTTCGTGAAATACTATCCCAGAACGAGGAATGAACGGCGACCGACTGAGACCCCCTTAACCCATTTCAAGCCAAGGGTAGAAATAACTGAATAATGAGGAGAGGAGGAGTCTGTTTTACAGAATGCCAGCCGAAATAAAGCATCATTTGCACCCCAATCGAGAGCAAATATACTCGATACTTTCCAGGAATGACAGTCCGAAAAAAATCCAACCTCAAATGGTTGTTTACTTTACTTTTACTTACTCGATATATTATGAATTTTACTTTTTAATGAGATTTGAGAGGCCTGAGTTTTCCATATCGATATGATCTATCCCGTTCATTGTTTTGGTAGAATGTAACAGTCTATTTATGGACCGGAATATGTTTCAACTCATGGCCCAGAAAGCTCACTCGTCCAGAATCGAATTTGAGCCACCATACTCATGCCTTCGCCCTAGAGGCCTCCTTTTCAAAAAATTTCCAAAATTGCATTGAGCTCCCGAACATCAAAGAAAACTTTTCTGAAAAGTTTAGGAACAGCATGATCGAGAATAAATTCTCCTGCAAAGATTTACCACTATTTTCAATATTTAAGAAAATCATAAATATGAATGCAAAACGCATTAGTGGCCGGAAATGGGTTAAGTAGAATCCAAAAATCGAATTAATTCCTTCCGTACGCGGCTCTTTCCTTGGTTACGATGGACATATTTTGACGAAATTTGGTATATATACCAATATAGCCCATATATGGGCTCCATTTAGGACTTAGTTGCCCCGAAGCTTTTGGTTACTGTTAGTCACTTCTAAGGGGTGAAAAGTAGGGGTCGTAATTTTTAAAAAGCCCTTGCTCAAAAAATTTCGATATAAAGATATTATTTTGTCATCAATTTAAAAAAGTATTAATTTTTAGAATCGAATGAGACCACCCAGAGCTCGGTAGGGCCAACTTCACGTCAAAGGAGGTTGAGTCGAGTGATGAAGCAGAAACACGAGTGTGAATCACAAATGACTCCTCACTGATGGAAATACGACAAAAATTCTCCATTCAAAGTTCTCTCGATAAATGCAATCTTTTAGCTTTCTTCGATTAGAGTTTCTTGTAGACATGGGCGGTATTTAATGTAACAGTTAAAAATAACCTATTACAGGGTTTCGTAAATTCTGCTTGGAACCTACTTCCAAAATAACCCTGTTATTAAATAACGTTTCAGGGAAGGCTTCAAAACGTGTGGAGCCAGAACAAAAGCTTGGGTTGTTTATTATCGAAAAGGAGGGAAAATACACTGACCCGTAAATATGTCGGAATAACTTGATAGAAAACCCAACTAAGGTAGAAAAAGAAAACTAGAGATCAACGGAATGATACCTGATACTTTGGAATGGAATAACAATATAACATGATAAACAAACGAACGTAGGTCGGGAACGAAAAGAAACGATACCTTGGAATGGTATGAGCTTGTGAGAAGGTCCCTGAGATTACCTATTAATAAATAATAGGTTATTAGAACCTATTACCAACCAAGAGCAGTAACGGTGGAACCTAATACGCAAATCGACAGTGAACTTGCAAAACCATGTAAGTCCGATTTTTTTCGAAAATAAAGTTATTAGCTATTTGGATAGAATGAGACCCCCTTGATCCATCAAACGGTGCCAAACTGGCAAAAACTCGACTATCTCTTCTCTATGCGTCAAAAGCAACAAATATGAACCAACAATGAAGTGTTAGGTCCACTTTGAAGCAAGTTTTTCTCGTTTCCTGTGAAATTTCTGGAAAACGACTTAGTACATGGTTTTGCAAGTTCACTGTCGAAATATAACCGTTTCGCCCATCTCTAGTTTCTTGTCTCAGTGTTGTGCTTCCTTAGCAACAACAAAATTTTGTTATGAATATGAGGGCTCCCACAGCTCTCGTATAACGATGTTTTGTTGCCAAATAAAGTTGATAGTGAATGACTTTCTTATTTATTCCCATTAAAGAGATGATGTGGGTCTAATATTAGAATACACGACGACGGGACTTGACCCTAACTACTATTACCCACTTCTATCAGGCTGAAGAAAGCGGCTGAGTTCCGTACAAACATGTTCCAATAAACAAATACCTACTATCAAAACTCCAATAAATTGAGTTACACGAGTAGTCTTCCTGTGATTGATAGAATAAGACGACATTCCGAAGCAACATTGAGGTTCAAACAACGAAACAATCGGATCACACACAAAAATGATTCATTCGTCCGTTCTTTCACATCCCGTCGCTCCAACTAATAGACCGACGTTTTTCAGTTGTTTGCTCAGGTTTGCCAGGTAGAAGATGAAACTTCAACAAAAGGAAACGTTCGTCAAAAATCGGAAGGCGCTAAACTGAATGAATAATTCAAAAGCCTGCGAAAACTGGGGCAAGTAACAACAGAATGGCGACCTGTAAAAAAAAGAACATAGACAATAGATAATTGAGAGGATCTGAGCGGAAAACGACATTATTTCGCGAGCGGCATAAGGAAACTGTCTCTGATTTTCGCTCATTTCAGAGTTTATGTGGCGAGTCGGAGAAAATCTATCAATAACTTGTCATTATTCAGCTTCGAATGAGACCTCTTTAGATAGCTTATTGAAATTTTGGGGATTTTTGAAGTTTCAAAACCAAATTTGTAGGTAAGCGTAGTTTAGGTAGGTACCTAACTACTGCAAAAATTGAAAAACAATTACACTTTTTTTTTGTTATTTTGCCTCAAAATAATTCTAGAAACCGTGGCATTTCAAAGCCAATTACGAGTATATATATTTTTATACTCTTAGGTATATACTCGTAGGTATATTTTTATTGTTGATCGGTGTTAAATTTCTTACGAAAATACTTAATATAATTGTATTTCATTTCAAATTTCCAAGAATCGAATCTTATCTAATAGTGGTATCTTTGTCTATCTAATGGAGTGGCCTCTTTCGCAGTTCTATTTGCGCATTCATTGACTTAATTGAAGTGGAATATGTTTCTAGGAAAGATGTTCAAAGTCGACGATGTTACCGAAATATGTCGTTTGACTATATTAATGCATTATGAGATAATACCACCATGCGATACAAATTGACGTGACGAACCGATTGACGACCTTATTTTTTTTTTGGTTGGAAGCCCGGAAATGGCTCAACACCGAAAAAAGTCAATGGCCTATCAAAAGTTTATCGCCAATATGTCATAAGAGACACCAGTTAAGCTATGGAACATGCTGAGCTTTTGGGTTATGGATACAAGGATCTATGTGTGATTGCGCGCAGGAAGTGGTGGCATGAATTCACCTCCTCAAATTATTAATTTCTATGTATTTCTAAATAGAAGTTACATACCAATTTCTACCTTGGTAGGAACTTAACCAACCTCATTATATTGGAGAATGTTCGATGATTCAGCTGTGATTGTAGAGATCCACCTCCACCGTACATAAATCGCTCGAAGCTGGTGTATCCGCTTTTTTCCAATGCACTGTTAATTCACAAACACAAAACCCACGAATTTTAGGCGAAATGACCATAAACCGCACTGCCTGTTCGTTTTAGGCCCGAAATAGGGGTGGTAAGTCCGGCACTTCATTCGTAATGTAATTAATCTGAAATCTATCGACAAAACACTCAAGATGAAAGCAAAACCCGGGCGTAAACAATCACAGAAAAACTGGTACTTGATACTAGTAGAGAAAAACCAACAGGGAACTAATTACACAATTACACAACACCTAATTACGTGACAGGGGAGGGAATGAAATATGAAAGTCATGCGAAAAAACCGTTACTTCGATTTACATTGAGAAGAGATTCAAAGAGAGTGCGCGTCCTGCAGCAACCAAACTAAGGATTGCAAAAAACAATCGATTCTTTTAAAAAACTATTCTTGAAGAAAACTATAGATATCTCTAGATTTTTAAAGAGAGGAAAAACACTTTATTGAATACCTCTAGATTATTTTTTACCCTTCAGTTTCTCCGGTTTACATTGAGAAGAGATTCAAAGATAGGGCATCTCCAGCAGGAACCAAACCTGCTAGATGTAGTGATAAGCTAGTAATGGCAGTCCAGGAACTATCTCTTATGGCCCAGCGTTTAAATCTAGTTTTTTGGGTTCCATACCTTGATATAGTAGTATTTTACCTTCTAGTTGAACCTTTTTCATTTTCCTTGTTTACCAAGGTAAAAAATCGAGTGTTTATAAAAATGTAAAATTTTTTGTGTACCTACCTACCTCCCGTTGATAAGTTGACGTTCCGAGGAAGTTTTTCCCTAGCTGGAGAGAGATTGGAAGACGGCTAACAAGACCCACAATGAGTCAAAGAAAGTTGTGATTTCAACTAATCATATCCAATTTCAATGTTTAGGGTTACTTTTGACCCTTGAGCCCTACAATTTAAAAATTACTTCGACTAATTTAGCGCTCGTTCCAACGATGATATCAGATTTTGATTTTCTCAAAATTGAGAGAGATATATGGCCATTTTAGTGTCCTATGGTTGAAAATACGAAAATTTGTATAGTTAAGAATACGAGGGTTTTTATTGTGTTAGAAAAAAAACTGTTAGAGGACAAAAGTTGCTGCTAATTAGTTGTAGAATTGATCCCTGAAGTTTGGCGAGTCGAATATGATCAACGGCCAGTCACCTTTCGCAGCACAATATAAATGTTTCTTAGTTATTATTAAAACAATAATTAATTTAGGTGAGAAATGGACCAATAACTTATGGAAATGGTCCACTAACTGTTAAGATTTCAAAAATCGGCAATTTGACCACAGGGTACTTGGAAATTTGAGAATCTCGCACCTTAAACGAAAAAATCTCAACTTCGTCAAAAAGATTCATCTCTGAAAATTGACAATGTGATCGTGAAAAATCAATTTCATGTTATGAAATTCATCAGAGATGAATCAATAATACAATCAATGCAGCACCATGTTATTTTATATGGGGAAGATATATTGCCCACCCAACTTGGCAGCCTTTTTTATTAATGGAAAAAAAAACCAGTCTAAACAGGGAGTGTTCTCTTTCTCTTTGTGTTCATTTTCATATCACCTCACTTCTCTTTTTCGAGCTATCTATCCTTTTATTCAAATTCGTTTGACACGGAAAATACGTTAGATAACCATCATCTCTCCCTAGGTAGCCCAACTTTTCGGCTATTTCTGCTCTCGGAGCGCGTGACGGCATTCGATTAGGCAAATTAAATGTCCCTAGGATGTCCGTTCCGTCATTTCAAGGGTGTGGTAAGATTGGTAGGTCAGGTTCGGTACTTCACAGTAGTATGAAAAGCTGTCGTGAGTCGATCAATATGCAAAACAGGATCGATCATGAAGTGAGCCCTTACGACTTACACCGAGGTCGCCACTACAGTAGTTATGTATGCGAGACGAGTTCATTGATTCTTCAATCTCTAGTAATCTCTATTGTCTATAAGTAATGCTTTCATTCAAGGTGTCTATCAATGAGGTAGAAAATCCATGTCGATTCTATTCCAGTACTACCAAGGTCGTAGATGATCTAGGAACTGAACATTTAACTTTGATTGCTTTTCTCAAGCTCTTATTCACTTAGAAAAGTCAAAGAATTCCATTAATTGAAATAGAGGAAGTCAGGTGGTTCTGCACCTTCGTAGTGGTGTGATTGTTTCTTATACGTCTGGATGGAGGTTGTAGTAGTACCTACTGTATGAAGTGAGAGGGTCCTGAGTCCTCAAATCGTGTTTTGTCTCGAATAATTTGATTTTGCTTCCGAGTTTACCAAGGTATCGGAAGCTTTATTTTCACTATTCAGGGTTGAAAAAAAAATGTTCTCCAAAATCAAAATTTCCACTTGCGTTTTACGTTTCAGGCCTTTCTGAACAATTTTGGTTCCGTGTCTGTCTGTCATGAAATCCTTGTAACCGGCATAACTATGAAGTTATTAGATTTCTATCAGCTGCGGCCGAGCGAGTTGCGGTGTAAGTCTCTGGAGACGAGACTCGGACCAGTTGCGGGGCCGTGAGTTCGAGGCTCGCCTCGGGAGCATATTTTCGAGCAAGCCGGTCGCAGTTCCCCCTCGTCCCGACACAGGGAGGTGAGGCAATGGGAAGCCATGAGAGAAATCATCAGAACACATTCTGATCTTCCCTTTGGAATACAGCAGATGACGTCCACGACGCCAGGAATGGCAGTCGGGCGAAAATCCAACCTGAAATGTTTGTTTACTACTTATTAGATTTCAATGAAATTTTCAGGGATCATACGGATTGAGGTGTAGATGGTGCCCGATGAATATCATTGCCCCCGACTGATAGCTAATATGCATGCGCAAACGTGTAGGTATTTCCTTAAAACAGTCATTACTTCCACATTTTTCCATACGATTTCAAATAAATTTTCAGGGATCATACGGATTTGGGCGTAGATGGTCCCCTGTGACGGTAGTGCAAGTTACTTAGAAATTGATGTTTTGAGATTAACTACTATGCAATCGGGTTATGGATACGAGGAAGCTATGTGCCACACCCACTTGGCAGATGTTTCTTCTTGGTGGAGTAGTAGGAAAGAGTCTCCGATCTACACCATCAGAAGATCTTCAACTGCTCTTCGATTCATGAATGTCACAGTAGATCGCTGGTGAAACCCCACCAATTTTATTTCATTCTCTGTTCGTTCGCAGACCATATAATTAGAGATGAGTGGCTCAATAAAGAACCGGCTCTTTGAGCCGACACTTTCAGAAGAGCGAGTGAACCACGGGTCAGTAAAAATGAACAGCGGCTCTTCGGATCTTTTGAGCTCAGTGTTGGTAGTGTTCTGTGAAGATCCGTTTTTCAAAAGAGCGGGTGAACTGCGGATCAGTAACAATGATAAATGAATCGCGGCTCTTCGATCTTTGGATCTTTTGAGATCGATTAGGAATAAATGAACGACGGCTCTTCGATCTTCGGGTCTTTTGAGATAGGTAGTGTTCGGGAAAATTCGGACTTCCTTTTCTTCAGCTCACTGTTGCGAATCCATGGTATACTGAGGGAAATATACAGGGTGTCTACACTTAAGATGGGCATAACTTCAGGGTTCGATTCTACAAGGTATTTCCAACAAAAAATGTCTCGTAGCAATTTTCTTTTAATCCACTCAAAATTCTATTTTTTTCACTTTAAAGTTTTTTTTCGCTTTTTCGACCTTACGGCACTGATATGGTCATAACTCCCTTATTTCTCCTGGAAATTCGATTCTGACTACACCGTTAGAAAGAGCGTTAAATTCCCAAGCTACCTAGTACAAAATCAAAATATTTCAGCAATAAAATAGTTTCAAAAAATCAAGTCAAAAAGCATACATTGAAACATTTTCGAAACTTGACTTTCTTCGACCAAAGTTTTCACTCTAAATCCCTCCCCATTTCGATGGGCGCTCTTCGGAGAAAACATGCTCAGATTGTCAGCTTTCCAACGGTCTATCAATTTTTTTTTTTAACATTCAAATTGGAAGAGTAAATGAAGTTTGAATGACAGAAAACGTGTGTTTTACAAGCAAATCAGTGTTTTAAGCGGTTTATGGTCCCCCTCGATCTCACGATTTCGGTGTCCTTTCCAATGTAATTTTTTACGCTTATTTTTTACGATCTAATGGTGATACTTCCAGATGATTCCGACTGCTAGAAAGTGGATTTTTCGAAGAAAACCTTCGTTTTTCGTACATAAAATACGTATTATTCGTAAATGTGGTAGTGAGCATGAAGTAACACCTTTGAACTCAACAAAAACTTCAATCAGCTAGAAATTCGATGGTTTACGATTCAAGGTTATGTAGAATCCAATAATCGAATAAAAATTTCTGGGTACAGCTAAAGTAAACCGTTGTGCAATAATTTGCAGCTTTTTTCATCACATGTTCACCTCTACAATAAATACGAGCGCAAAAGAGCCAAAAAGAGCCTCTGATCCGTTCAAAAGATCCTCTTTTGAATGAGCGGAGGCTCAGAGCCGTTCTTCTTGGTGAGCCGTTTTGCCCATCTCTAGCGGAAGTTTTATTTCACTTTTCAAGGTTGAAAAGAAAAGTTCTCCAAAATCGAAATTTCCACTCGCGTTTTACGTGGATTAGTTTTACATGTTCAGACCTTTCTGAACAATTTTGGTTCCGTGTCTGTCTGTCGTGTCATGAAATCCTTTTAACCGGCACAACTATGCGAAGTTATTGTCCGATTTCGATGACATTTTCAGGTATTGTGCGGGTTGGTGAGTAGACGGTCCCTTATGAAAATTATCGCCCCCGGACTGACAGTAGCCGCTGCGCATGCGCAAACGTGAATTCCTTGTAACAGCCATAACTTCTACATTTTCTATCCGATTTCGACGAAATTTCTCAGGGTTGTTCAGATTAGCGTGTAGATGGTCCCCTATGAGGGTAGTGGAAGGTACTTAGAGATTGATGTTTTGAGATTAACTACTTTGCATCGGATCATCTATATAATCGGGTTATGGATACAAGAAAGCCACACCCACTTGGCAGACGTTTTTTGTTCTGGATACCCATCCTTCGTATTTCTAGCAGAAGCACGTGCGAAAAATACAATATTGATGAAGGAGTCGGCTTCTTTCCAAAGCTCGAACGAATCACAAAGGAGCAGATCAATAATTAGATCACGTCATTGTGTTTTCTGTTACCAACTCATAATACAAACACTGAATGACAAATGAAAGAACAGTTCAAATAGACAGTAGGTCGAACAAAGAGCGACCTTTCACTCGATTATGAAAACTCGTTAAGAAAACGTATACGAAAGGTTCGGTCTGATGTTGTATAGCTATTTTTAGAATCCATTCGTGACCTTGAAATACAGCCTTGCATTGTGGTATTCTATAGCTTTTTAAAATCAGTGAAAAACGATATCTTTCCGTTGGTTTTAAGCGAAAATTTTTGAAAGAAAATAGTCTCTTAAATGATAATAAATGAGGTTAGATAACTACAGGCGTGATCAAAAGTTTTCCCATGCAAATCTTTTAATTTTGTTGTTGTTGAAAATTAGGCAGTACTCTTATAAATTAGTACAAACATGTATACATAACCTTAATTGAGTTATTAAGGGATCCATTACTTCTTGTTTTGTGGCCATGTAGGTACTTGCCTTCTGTTCATGTATTTCAACCGACTCTTTGCTCCTCTGGAGATACGGTATTGTTCTTGTGTGTCGAATTTCATTCCATTTGAAACAGATATCTCACCAGAAATTAACTTTTTGTCACCACTTTTGCGGGCATTTCGTACCTGATAAACCATGTTCGCAGACGTCCGATCAACTAGCTGATGAAAAGGAATTTCAGCCCACGTGAAATGAGCTTCAATTCCCACCAATCTCGTTACACAATTGATCTGTCCTGCTAAATTCAAATGGATTCTTTCCCACACCCTTGGAGGAACGTTCCTTAGATATAATGGCTCCTCCACATGACAATGCTAATCCCAGCTCTTGTTTTTTACTCGTTTGATTGCATCTTATCCTAATTTCCAATGAAACGTTAAGGAAACACAGCAGTTCGTTCTATTCAAAACCATAGAATGATCATTTATTTATTTTAATGACTCACAATTTATTAATTTGATTGACGTTTTTATCGGACGGCAATCACGGATATCGGCCTATCCGTCATTTCTGCCAGCCTGTGGGTGAGAAAATTTCAAACGATTCAAATTCTCTTTGCGGAACACCATCGTAAGAACAAATTAAAGGAGTGAAAGAACTACGTAGGTCTTCAGCTGCCTCTTCATATTTACAGTGTTTGGCTCGAGCAGCATCTCTGTAAATGGCAACACAGTCCTGGTAGAGTGAGAGGTGGCGTCTGCCATTATTATTCTGTTATCCAAGTCCGCTACCCTCTCTCTCTCTCTCTCCCACAGGGTAGGGATCATACGTACATTTATTAACCCTTAATTTTGGATTTTTTAAATTAAATTTAGATTTATTATGACAAATCTATAGAATATTTCAACAGAAGGTTTCTCAAAGGCCCTATTGCAGCTTGTCAGCTCGAAAATGATCTTTCCTAAAGCCTCACTAGAATCTGGGTCAGAAAAATCTGTCTATCTGCCCAATTTTGTTGAGTAGAAGAAAGAAACTTGGAAAATCCTTGGTGAGGGTCTGTATTTCTCATAAAGTACAGAAAAATCCTTGGTTGGGGTATTTTATTCCTCATAAAGTACAGAACCAAGGAATAAGGTCGAGAAGGTACACTTGATACAGGGATCTATGCTGCTCTAAACAGTGGCGCCATCTCTGACGAGGGAATCCAACATATCGACAAGGGGAGAAATGAAGGTAGAAGGTACCTCGAAGGCCCTATTACATTCAGTCAACTCGAGAATTATTTTGTTTTTACTGTTCACTAGGTACGTTTTCTTATACAATCGGATAGTTGGACGGCTATCAGTTTTGGCTTAAAAGTTCATAAACGTTTGCAGATAAAAATCAGTCTTCCAAAAAGATACTTCAGGATATTAAGGGTTAATTAACTACGTTTCCATTTCGACATTATACCCGCAAAATCGTGAATGTCGATTTCCTGAAATTGTACATGAGACTATAAAAAACCGTCAAACTCACTCCACGATCGCATGTCCTTATTTTTGAAAAAAAATCGAAGATACACGTTTTCGCAGGTATACTATCGATTTGTAACTACAAATCATAATGTTGAAGTCTCCAATCTTACTGTAGGCTGTCTCCCAAATCAATTCACTCAGTTTGTGAGGTTATGTTTGATGAACAAAAGCGTTAAGATTCTTGTCTAGTTTGAAAGTGTATTTTGATCTAGCAGGTACATAGGCGAAAAGGATAAGAAAGACGATTAAGCTGCTCATCCTCAACCTGCTCCTCCTTGCGGGAAGACCCCCGAAAGCGTTAACCCGTACCCGTACCGTGTTTATCCCCAAGAAAGGGGGAAGTGGGCCTGGAGGCTATCGACCGATCTCTGTGTCCTCGGTAGTCTTCCGCCTCTTCCAAAAAGTACTGGCATCTCGCCTCCAGGTGGCTGGTGTCATTGGTGATGTCCAGAGAGCGTTTCGGCCAGCGGATGGCACAGCGGAGAACCTTACAGTTCTCCAATCTGTCATTTCGCTGGCCCGTATTAAACGCCGGCAACTCCACCTCGCCGCTCTGGACGTCGCTAAGGCCTTTGACACAGTCAGTCACCTTGCCCTGACCGATTGCCTTCGTGGTGTCGGGGCCCCATCTCGGTTAATCGAGTATGTGGCCTGTCTGTACCAGGAAGGCGTGACGGTCCTCGAGGCAGGAGGTGAGGTATCAGGGGATATACGGATCGGGCGTGGGGTACGCCAGGGGGATCCCCTATCACCACTCCTCTTCAACCTGGTTGTGGATACGGCCTTGGGTAAGCTGCCCACTGAAGTAGGGTTTGATCTCGCCCCTGGGGTGCGAGTAGGAGCATTGGCATTTGCCGATGATGTTATCCTACTCGCAGAAACCCGTGAGGGCTTGCAGATCGCCCTCAATGCATTTGCTAAGCAGCTAGCCAGGTGTGGACTTGTGGTTAACCCCGATAAGTGTGGGTCGGTCTCCTTGGTCCCGTCGGGTCGCCAACATAAGGTGAAAGTTGTGGATGGGGGTTTTGTCGTAGGACAATCCCCCATTCCATCTCGATCCGTGTTGGAGGTTTGGCGGTACCTTGGAGTCGACTTCATGGGGGTGGCCACTATTACTGCCAGCCGTGTGGACCTTGGTAGAGCGCTAGCTCGCGTTACCAAGGCCCCATTGAAGCCACAGCAGAAGCTGCGCCTCCTCCGCACGTACTTACTGCCGAAGCTAACCTATGGGTTAGTCTTTGGCAGGCTTACGGCGGGGAGGCTGCAACAATTGGATCGAGAAGTTCGCTCTGCTGTGCGCTCTTGGCTGAAGTTCCCACCTGGTGTCCCAAGTGCCTATATTCATGCACCGGTCAAATCCGGTGGGCTTGGCATTGTGTCTCTCTCGGCATGTTTCCCTTCACTGCGCCGCCGGCGCCTGCTAGCCCTTCAAGGGTCGAGCTGGGAGGTCGCCCGTGCGGCTGCTGATCTTGATTTTGTCAGGCAGCAGTTAGCATGGTGCGACCGAGCAACACCATCTGCTCCAAAACCCAGTTCGTCTGCTGAGTTCGCTGCTGCGCTGCATGAATCGGTAGATGGTAAAGAACTCCGACAGTGCTCCGAAAGCCTTGTCTCATCCCAATGGGTAGATTGGGCTTCGGAGGGCATTGGGGCCCGTGACTACCGACACTTCCACGCCATCCGCGTGGCATCTTTGCCAACTGCGGTGCGGTGTTCGAGAGGTAGTCGCGGGACAACGCTACCCCTTTGCCGTGCCTGTCGGAGTGGAAATGAACACCTGTATCATGTGGTGCAGCAGTGTCCACGAACTCATGGGGGCCGCATCCTACGTCATGATGCGGTCGCCAAGCAGATAGCAGGTGCTTTGTCATCTAGCGGCTGGGATGTTGAGAGAGAGAGATTGTATCACATGCCAAGTGACCAGGGTAAGAAGCCCGACATTGTTGCCGTCAAGCCCGACCAGTCTTGCATTATCCTGGATGTCCAAGTTGTCAATGGCAGCTTGGACATGGAGCAGACTTGGCGGGCCAAGATAAGGAAATATGACAGAAATGATTTACGGCAAGCAGTGTCGGAGCTAAAAGGAGTGGCACCCAACAACATCAGGGTGATGGCTGCAACCTTGTCATGGCGCGGTGTGTGGTGCGGGAAAAGTGCCACGGAGTTGCGCGAGTTGGGCATCTCAGTAGGCGTACTCCGTGGTATCACCACCCGTGTCCTGCTCGGCTCATATTTGAACTGGTGGTCGTTTTTTAGAGGCACTTCCCTTCATCCTTCTCTCCCACCCCCACCTTCCTCATCTTCCCTTATCCCTAGGGCCGGCGTCGGGTGAGTCCTGGGCGTCCTCCCCATTATATTTGATTTATTTATTTATTTTCTTTAATGGCGTGCCCCCTCCGTCACCAAAGACAATTTGTCTTAAGGAGAGTTCGAAAAAAAAAAAAAAAAAAAAAAAAAAATGGATACTGGATCCTTCATATTGAAGACTATCCAGATACGGCAACTTTTAGAAAACCTACCTGCGCCTTATTAGGACTCTTTATAGTTGTTCACTTCGGTTAGGAAGAGTTCATACCATAAAAAAGAAATTTGTAGAACCACGTTTTTTGATGCGGAACAGGCGTTTGATCGTGTGTGGCATACAGGCCTGTTGATTAAAGTAAAACCCCACCTCCCAAAGAACGTTTTCGACATACTTCAAAGCTACCTAGACAATAGAACATTTGTTGTCGATATTAAAAACGAGACTTCGCCAGTTCGAACGATAAGAGCTTCAGTTCCGCAGGGAAGTGTCTTGGGGCCTTATCTTTACACCCTATTTTGCCACGATATACCTTTACCAGTCACTCCAGAATTTTCTGGGCTCTTTGTAGACGACCTTGTTTATGCCATAAGCCGTACCGATCCAAACGAAGCGTCTCACGTCCTGCAATCATTTATTGATGAACTCGGGCAGTGGTGCACCAAATGGAGGCTTAAAATTAATCCTGTCAAATCTATTGCTGTCACTTTATCTTACCGTCGGAAATTTCAGGACATCCCGCTCTACTATGATGGCCTTCAACTACCCTCTGCCTCAAGCTGGATTCACAAGGGACGGAACGGACGGAAAGGACGGAAAAGCGGAAGGAATAACGCAATCTGATTGGTTGTTGGGACAACAGTTGAGCATGGGGGCCGCCATCTTGGTCCCACGGGCAGACGGAATCGGCGGTAGAAAATTTCATACCGCCCATACCGCTTCCGGCGTTTCCGTCGCCCCTCGCAGTGGACGGGAAGGTTATAACCACAGTAGAGGTTGCATTATTTTCGAGTCGTCTCGTCCCTCTGCTTCTCCGTCCGTTTTGGTTTATTGTTTTCAATAATGAACCTTTGGAATCGACCAAGAAAAAAAAAATTTTAACACCCCCTCAAAATTTGATGGTTTACGTTTCAAGGTACGTAGAATCCAAAAATCGAATAAAAATTTGGCCGTCCGTCCGCCGTACGCGGCACTTTTGCCACTTAGCATTGACCGATTTTGATGAAATTTGGTATGTAGGCTCCATTTGGGGTCTAGTTGTGCCCCGAAGCTTTTGGTTGATGTAGGTCACTTCTAAGGGTTCCAAAATCAATGTTGAAATTTTGAAAACGCCCTAACTCAAACAATTTTGATATAAAGGTATTGTTTTTCCTTCAATTTAAGATTCTATAGAATTTTTAGAGACCACGCGGAGCTCTGTAGGACAAACCGTTCGCTCCCTACGAAAATTTAAGGGTTTATATTGAAATATATATATATAAATCAAAACACGAGTGTGAATCGCAAAAGAGGCCTAATCTCCGTTCAAATTAGAGCTGACCAAAATGCGATCAATGGTTGGTGATTTTGATTTTTTTTTATTTTTTTTTTTTCCTTCACATTGGATGGTTGGTGATTTTGTAGACGAGTGATCTATATAGAAAAACGCTGCAAATCATTGCTCAAAGGTTTATTATTTTCTGTATAGATCATCCTTCTGTATAGATCACTGGTTCTCCATCAATAGCACCTACCACCATCTGTATTCTCCCTTGACCTTCCCTCTCAAATTTCAGCTTCTTGCGTTCAATAGGATTGAAAATGGCTTCGGAGCTCACTCAGCTGATCAGTGATCTGAAGAGTGAAGAAGATCTCCTCGAATGCTGGAGACGCCTGGAAGAGCACCTCCATTCAATAGGATTGAAAATGGCTTTGGAGCTCACTCAGCTGATCAGTGATGTGAGGAGTGAAGAAGATCTCCTCGAATGCTGGAGACGCCTGGAAGAGCACCTCCATTCAATAGGATTGAAAATGGCTTTCGAGCTCACTCAGCTGATCAGTGATGTGAGGAGTGAAGAAGATCTCCTCGAATGCTGGAGACGCCTGGAAGAGCACCTCCATTCAATAGGATTGAAAATGGCTTTGGAGCTCACTCAGCTGATCAGTGATGTGAGGAGTGAAGAAGATCTCCTCGAATGCTGGAGACGCCTGGAAGAGCACCTCCATTCAATAGCATTGAAAATGGCTTTGGAGCTCACTCAGCTGATCAGTGAGCAATGATTTGCAGCGTTTTTTACCTACAAACATTGTTTTACCTACCAATTTTTTTTTTACCTACCAACTATTGGTAGGTATTACCTACCACACTATAATGGCTTCACACCTTCACAATCAAGTTTATTAGAAAGAACTAAACGCTTCACACTCGATTCGAAAAATAGAAAGCTTGATATGGAAATTTGATTACTGGTTACGCAGAAGGCAAAACTGTATACAAATCGAAGAAATGAACAGCGATCGCATTTTAGTCCGATAATATTTGAACGGCGATTAGACCTCTTTTGCGATTCACACTCATGATTCTGTTTTATCGAAGGAAAACCTTCAAATACTCGTAGGGACCGAACGGTTTGTCCTACAGAGCTCCGGGTGGTCTCAAAAATTTTTAAAAATTCTGTACTATTTAAAATTGGTGAAAAAACGATACCTTTATTTCGAGAGTTTTCGAGCTAGGGCACTCTTGAAAATTTCAACCCTTAATTTTCACCCCTTAGAAGTGACCTACATCAACCAAAAGCTTCGCGGCACAACTAGACCCCAAATGGAGCCCATATACCAAATTTGAACCAAATCGGTCCAGTGTTGCTAAGAAAAGTGCCGCGTACGGCGGACGGCGTACGGCGTACGGCGTACGGCGGACGGACGGAAATTTTTTTATTCGATTTTCGGATTCTACGTACCTTGAAACGTAAAACATTAAATTTTGAGGGGGGGTTAAATTTTTTTTTTTCTTGCTCGATTCCAAAGGCTTATTATTGAAAATAATAAACCAAAATAATAAACCATTGTGTAATAATTTGCAGCGTTTTGAGATGAGAGAGGTTTCAAATCAGATAGGCTTCCGGGGAAGGTTATGATTCCGTCGATTCCGTCCACCACTCCATGTGAAGGCTCTTGGCGACTCCGCCACCCCCTCCACTGGTTTTTCCGTCAATTCCGTTTTTCCGCTTAACGCTCGTTCCGTCCCATGTGAATCCAGCTTCAAACCACAAATATTTAGGGGTCACCCTAGACCGCCATTTAACTTTCAGGGACCATATTACTGACGTCATAAAACGAACGAAAAATAGAACCAACCAGCTGAAACCATTATTAAACAACCGGAACCTTTCTCTGCCTAACAAAATCCTAATTTACAAAACTTTAATACGTCCTATCTGGACCTTTGGTCTAGCAGTCTGGGGAACGTGTTCGGATTCCCAATTCAAGCGTCTTGAGAGTCAGCAAAACATACCTAATCCTACAAAGAAATGTCATCCACAGGCCACCATTCGTTCGCAATACTAAAATTTATAATGACTTCACCATGGAAACTTTACTCCGACCATTCCAATCCACTTGTCATCGACAGCTTTGCACCTTTTGACTACAGAAGACTCACCAGACCGCGGCATATCAAATACTTTATCACACCATCATCTGAATAAATGCCAACTTTACAATATTTGAGTATTAAAATGTGATTACACACTTGTCTATGAGGTATGATATTATTATGTAACAGACTCAAACAAAATAAACAAAATTAAAAATAAAATGAAAAAAAACTTCGGTTAGGAAAGCATTTACTGAGGGACATTTTATGGAATAACTACCATATTTATACTTGAAATAGGTATAATATTCCACTTATATTTTATTCAAAGTAGAAGAGAGTTCTTCTGAGTCTTTGATTGAATTTGTGTGAAAATCTGGAGGTAAATATTAAGCAGTGTATTTTGGACGAAGGGTAGGATAGAATTGTGTCGAGGAGGTCTTGCTGGGATGTTAGCACGGATCTTAAGCCTCGTAGGCTTAAGGGTGCTTTGTCTGTCTGAGCCGTTTTAATTAAGCGGCTTGTAATGCATGGTAACTCCTCGATATTGTTTACTCAAGGATCAGGATAGTTGCAGTTGGTATTGTAAGCTGTTGCGTACCCGTGCGTTGTTGGCAGAGGGAGGGGTGAACCTACCGCTGTCCCCAAGGCGCGAGTATATCGTTCAACGAGTGACGACTGTGTCGTCAATCGAGGAACGATTTCGGCACGAGTTCTGATGGGGGGAGAAAGAAAGCAAATACCAAAACACAGATAATTAAAGTTAAATGAAAGGGTAGCGTGAGTATAGTTACCTGTGGCGAGGTCAAGTCGAATTTGGAGCTCTCGTGGCGAGGTTGAGTCGAAATCGATGTTGCCTGAAGGGCGCTGAAAATTGTATCAGACACAAGTGTGTCAGGCCTGAGGGGCTTTCTACTTGATCCTGAAGGGATTTTATAGAGTGAACCTGAGGTGTGTCGATGCACGTTCCTCGTGATTGTTATCTGAACCAGGGGAATAGAATGAGAACTACAAGGTTAACAACTAATAGCTTTGTTTTATTAAAGATCCATAGCAAGTTCGTGAAGCGGAAAAGATTATAAGCCTGATGGGCGGTTCAATGTCGACATGATTTCGTCACAAATGAGTATGATTCAAACAGTTCCTAGCGTTCTTACAATCCGTTTTCATTCTCAGTATCAATGTTCAAGGTCCAAATCATCAACAATATAGCTCAGTTATACAGTACAGTTTCGTTGCGGTTTTATGTCTTTAGTAAAATATGGTTACTCCTACACTGCACCTACTTTGGCCAAAGTGTAAAGGTAAATGGTTTGTTCACTCACGCAGACGGGGCCCGTAGGAAATCCGTGTGATGGGTGGCGGTTGTAGAGGAATGTCTCTTCACTGGAGCTCGGGGACTTCGCGGCGAGAGGACTATTCGGGGGTGATGGATCGATTTCGTGTTGATATTCGTGCGCGCACAAAATAGACTGGGGGGGAGGAGAGCAGAGGGTAGTGGGCCAGGCTCGCGGCTACCTCACTGTCTCGAAGCTTGAACTGGACTAGACGAAGACGTGGAATCTTCTGGAAATTCTGTTGTGTCTCCCCACCCTCCACTAAGGTGTTGGTCGTGGAGGGATTTGATTGGTTGACGAGGAGGACAGCTGTCCCTCCTCGTCGGGGAGTTAGACGCTCAGCTGGAGGTGGCGTCTTGCATCGTCTGGGGAGACTCAGGAGGGAAGCTAACTTAGCTCAGCGCCGCTACTGTTGATGTTATTCAGTGAGCGAACGCTCACACCCCCCCTCCCTCCGGAAGCCAGTGTCGTCAACGATGACACTGGGTATCGGGAGTGGAAGAGAGGGGTGCGCCCCCCTGAGCTCGAGCTCGTACTGATGACGGCGGCATCCGCGGCAGGCGACTGGGTTGCGGCGCGAGGTGGTGTGGGCGCAGGCGGGGATCTCTTTGCCTTGGCGATGGTGGGCGATCAGTCGCTGCCAAAACTCCTTGCACGCGGGACAGCGGAAGGAGTAGAGCTTCGCCACTGCCCGCGTGCAAACCGGGCAGGTAGGCCGCTTTCCTCTCGTCATCCTCATCACGATCCTCGGTCGCTCCTCTTCACCCATGACGTCCTCCAGGACCACATGGGGCTCTCGGATCGGCGTGGACAGCGGCTCAGGTGCGGGGCTCGACGTCGGGGAGGAGGTGAGCCGCCGTCGGCCACGAGTCGGTCGTGACTGGACCAGAGACTCGGGCGACGACTCACTCTCCCCATAAGGCACGTTCGGGTGCTCGGGAGTGGTCGGGTTGGATTGGGCCAACGCCGAACCAGCTCCTGCAGTACTCGCCGCAGGTGGCTCTGCGGAGGTCTGGTCGGGTGCCTCAGACTCTGTAGTCCTCGCCGCAGGTGGCTCTGCAGAAATCTGTGCCTTGGCCCTCTCCAAGTCGGCCAAAGCATCGTTCCTCTCGCCGATGAGAACTTCTCGATCCTTCAGCCACTGCTCTTTGCATCGTGCCAGAAAGTCTCGCTCTTGCCGGATCCGCTGGTACGCCGGGATCCACTTGGCCACTTCCAGCGAGATCAGGAGGGCGGCTTGCCCATTGTGCTGTCGCACCGTTTCCGTGTCGCCACACATCGTGAAACGGATAAAGTTGGCGAGGCTCTCCAGGTGTGCTTGGGGTGTGGGGTTCGGTTCAGGAGTACCGATGAAGCCGCTAACTTGATCCTCTAACTGTAGCTGGATCGACTCCACACAATTGCGCATGTGGGCGACGAGCGGGTCCGGTGCAGTGGGTCCGCCCTCAAGGATCTTTGCCTCAATTTGCTTTTGTGACATCCTACAACAACAGAGAAAAGACCCTATGTGACATCCTGCCTAGGAAAAGTGACAAAAAATGAATTTACTGTACTTTATGTATTTCAGGTACTTCAAAATTTTGATAGGCTCGAGTAGAACGGTGAAAGAGTAACGTGGTGTGATCTGAAGGATCCAAGGTAAGTTTGGTGATCTGAAGGATCCAAGGTAAGTTTGGTGATCTGAAGGATCCAAGGTAAGTCATTTGTCAGTTAGTATTCTGTATGTTTCCCTAATAGTTAGTCAGTCTCGTTGGTCAGTTCGTGTCATGTGTGTTTCCCTAGTAGTCAGTCAGTTTGTCGTTTGCCTAAGTGGAGTTGTCGGTAATCTACATTAGACTCTCGCTTTCTTAGAGAATAACGTGCAGGTGTATCCTCCTCATATCCTCTTAGGCGTTTGCGTGGTGGGTCATTCTCTGCATCCTTGAACTCTTCTTCTTCCGATTCTGAGTCAGGGGAAGAAGTGTGGTGTTGGTTTTCCTGGTGATCGTGTCGATTTCCGTGGCGATCGTGTGAGACGTCGTGGCGATCGTGTGAATCTTCGTGGCGATCGTGTGAATCTTCGTGGCGATCGGGTGAATCTTCGTGGCGATCGTGTGAATCTTCGTGGCGATCGTGTGAATCGTCGTGGCGATCGTGCGTCTCCGGAGTGCTCAAGTCCTTGTGGCGATCGTGTTCGCCGGTCACCTTGGATTCAGTAGAGCGATCAAAATGGTGATCCGCGTCTCTGAGGTGACCGGTGTCCCGCGATTCGTTCAGTTGGATAGAAGTCTCCTTGTGAACCGCGTCGTGCGCCGGTGTGCTGGTGGACGGCAGGTTCGAGATCGTCACATTCTGTCTTGTTTCCCATCCATATTCTTCAAATCGGTCGTCTTTTTCTGTTTCAGGTGTTTCTTCTACTGGTGCTGAGGTCGTCGTTTCGTGTGGGGTCCGTTCAATGTCAATGGGATCGATGAAGGTCTCGTCGGGAATGCCCAACACAAAGGCTGGCTTTAACCGGTTGATGTGTACTGTCTGTGTCCGTATGTCGGGTTGATCTCGAATTTCATAGGTGACGTCGGACAGTTTTCGCAGCACTATCCAGGGTCCGGACCACGGACTCCAGAACTTTTTCACAATTCCGGTTGGCGGTTGGACATCCTTCAAGTAGACGGCTTCTCCTGTCGCGAACGATCTCAAAGATCTTCGAGCATTTATGGCGTCACTTCGTTTCTTCCAAGCCTCGTGGAGGCATTGTTGGGTCGCCTCACGGGCGGTACGGAGATTCTTCATGAGTGTAGTTTCGTCAGCACGGGGTTTTAGCCCCTGTAAAGTCTCGTTAGGGAGTCGTATTTCTCGTCCAAAAGTCAGGAAATTCGGCGAAAACCCGGTGCTTTTATGTGGAGCGGATCGGTACGCCGCAAGAGCGATTGGGAGCATGGTTTCCCAGTCCTTCGTCTTCTTCGTGATCTTCGCTAGGATGTTAGTCAGCGTGCGATGAAACCTTTCGCAAACTCCATTGCTTTCAGGGTGATAGGCGGTCGTGAATACTTGCCTAATACCCCACGTTTCACATAATGCTCGAGTTGATCCGGACGTGAATGCAGTCCCTCGATCGGAAACCAACCTTTCGGGAACGCCGTGTACCGGAATGTATCGATGCGCTAGGTTTCTTGCCACCGTTGATGCCGTACAGTCGGACGTGATATACGCCTCCGCGTATTTAGTAAAGTGGTCAATGACCGTCAGTAAGTATTTCGTCGAATTTCCAGTAGAAATGGGTCCCACGAAGTCGATTCCGACTATTTGGCCGGGTCGCTCGGGGAGGAGTGGTTTCTGTATAGGGTTCTTCAAGTTCGGTGGTGTGTTTCGGCGGAGACATGCTTCGCATCGTCGAACGTTCTCGCGCACATCCTTCGACAGTCCGGGCCAAATCCCAAGTTTCCGAACGTGCTTTTCAGTAACTTCTGCGCCGGGGTGACCAGCCCATTCATTTTTGTGACAACGGTCGATCAGCCACTCGCGGAGCGAACTCGGAACGAGCGGTACCCACTCGTGGCGTCCGTCATGGCGAACCTGTGTTTCCCAAACTCCGTTGGTGTTGCGAAGGTTCCCTTGTTGTCGGTCTAGAACGAGGGTTTGAACCCAGGTGTCCAAATTCTGTGCGGCGATCATCAATTCACGGGGGAATTCGAGGGTTACGACAGCAATATCTCCCCTACTTAGTCCATCTGCATGTCCCATTTGTGAGCCGGGACGATATCTCGCTACGAAATCATATTCGGCTAATCGCAGAATCCAGCGGCCGATGCGCGAGGTGGGGTCGCGGAGATGCATGGCCGCGGTGAGAGCCATATGATCCGTTTGAAGTTCAAATGTCTGTCCGAGTAAATATTCTTGAAAGTGGCGGACCGCCCATACAACTGCGAGCAGTTCTCTCTCCGTAACCGAGTACCTAGTTTCTGCGCCGCTTAATTTCCTACTTGCATAAGCCACGGGCCTCTCTTCCCCATCAAAGCTTTGTGAGAGGACAGCTCCCAAAGCGGAGCCGGAAGCGTCGGTCGCAAGAATAAAAGGTTTGGTTAGGTCGGGGTATGCGAGTACGGGCTCGGCGGTCAACTTGCCCTTGAGTTCGTCGAAGGCCTTTTGTTGTCGGTCAGTCCACTCGAAGGGAGCATCCTTTTTGAGCAGGTCAGTTAACGGGACAACTGTCTCCGAGTATTTTGGAATGAAGCGTCGGTAAAACCCAGCAAGTCCCAAAAACGACTGTAGCTTGAGCTTCGAAGCAGGTGCAGGGAATTGCTTGATTGCAATTATTTTCTCAGGTTCGGTCAAGATTCCGTCAGGTGTAATACGGTGACCTAAAAATCGAACCTCATTTTTCAAAAACTCGCACTTGGCGAGGTTGACCTGTAACCTTGCCTCCGATAATCGGTCAAAGACCTGCGTGAGTTTGTCCAGGTGCTCCTCTCGTGTCGCAGAAAATATTATCACATCGTCTAAATAGACGAGGCAGTTACTTCCCAAAATGCCGTCAAGGGTGTCATTCATGACGCGTTGGAATGTTGCCGGGGCGTTTTTCAATCCGAATGGCATCTTCTCGTATTCAAAATGACGTCCGAGAACCGAGAAAGCCGTCTTTTCCTTGGAATCTGGATGTACCGGAATCTGGTGGTACCCAGATATCAGATCTATGGTTGAAAACCAACGGCATCGTCCGAGCATCGAGAGCGTTTCTTGCAAACGTGGGAGGGGGTAGGCATCTCCTTTAGTGATTTTGTTTAACTGACGAAAGTCCGTACAAAATCGCCAAAGTTGTTTTTCCCCCGGCGGTGTCTTCTTCTTCACTAAGAGGACCGGTGCGCACCACGGGCTAGTTGACGCGCTGATAACTCCCGACGAAAGCATATCCTTTATCTGGGTCTCGACGACTTCTCGTAATGCGTGCGGGACCGGGTATGGTTTCTGCTGGGCGACAGTGGGTTGCGTGGTGACAATTTCGTGCGAGACGTTGAGGCTACATCCTTCTCCCGTAGGAGGATTAAACAGATCCTTAAATCGGCTTAATACCTCCCTCGTAGGTTTAGCATCCGCTTCATTGAGATGTTGTAGTTTCTTGTTCAGGGTTGTTTCAAATTCGGGTAGGGGTGGGTCCCATTGGTCCGTGGGTAATTCTTCCCATTCCTCTTCTTCACTGGACTCTTGAATTGAATTGATATGACCCCCTTTTTCATAGTCTTGATCAAGTTGGGAAATTCCACCAATTTGTAAACTGTCACCAATTTGTAGCTCATTATGACGTATTCGTGCGTCGTTCATGGTGTCGATGAGTATTTCCAGGGGTGTGGTGATTCGACAGAGGGATGTGTCGACGTGTGTGTCGCTACCCTGTGACAATGTGCCGACGGGTGTGTCGATCGTGTCGATACCCTGTTGCGACAATGTGTCGTCGGGTGTGTCGATTGTGTCGATACCCTGTTGCGACGATGTGTCGATGGAGGTGTCGAATGTGTCGATACCCTGTTGCGACATTGTGTCGAGGGGTGTGTCGGTACCCTGTGGCGATGTGTCGATGGGTGTATCGATGGGTGTGTCGATACCCTGTTGCAGTGTGTCGACGGGTGTGTCGATACCCTGTTGCGGTGTGTCGACGGGTGTGTCGATACCCTGTTGCGGTGTGTCGACGGGTGTGTCGGCACCATGAGACCTGATGGTAATAGGTCTGGCCACAGGTGTGTCGAAATGTACTCTTCTCGGTGGTCTGGGTTGGTCTTCTTGATCGTCATCAGTCATCTGTGGTCGTCCGGGAAGGTGGTAGTTCGGAGTCTCGTCACACATGTCGATAGGTGTATCGATAGGTGTGGTGGTTCCACCGAATTGTCGAGTCCAAAACTTCAATCCGCCCATTCCGCTGTTTGGTGTGACGGAAGTAGTCGAAGTGTGCGGTGTGTCGATCGTCATGTCGAAAGTGGATCGATCACGTTCATCCATGTTGGGAGTGGCTGTTGCCACCGAAAAGGTACTAGGGAGGGGTGTGTCTGTGTCGTGTTCATGGCTACGATCATCAAACAACCCGGGTTCCCGCCTCTCCGGTCGCAACACCACCCCCACGCTGTAGGGCTCGTCGATCATGTCGACGGGAGTGTAAGGTCGGATGGGTCCCTCTGGCGTGTGGTACTTCATCTCGGGTCCCGTGGTAAACGTGATCGGCACTCTCCGCAAAACGTCAAGTCCCAATAGGTCCAATGTGGCACTCTTCCTTGCGAATACGAGAAAAGTGTGTTCGAAGGAACACCCCCCGATTCGTGTGTGCAGGCGCTGTTCTCCCGCGAAGTGTAATGGCATACCGTCGGCCCCCCATGCGATCGTGCGCGTAGGTAGGAGTTTTACCCCCTTCACAGGCGTTGACAATACCGACAGGGCAGCTCCCGTGTCGACAGTCATAGATCGCTCTTCAGGGCCCAAACCGACGGTAATCTTCATCGTGCGCGTCATAGGAACCTCTATTGCGGGAATGTGCGCTTCCTCGGTCGGCTTCTTGTAGCGAGCTACTTCCATCGTGTGCGCGGGCGCCATTACGGGTTGGGGGACGGGTAGGAGTCTCTTCTTCTTAAGACAGTCTACCTCCAAGTGTTCCCTCATCCCGCAGAAGTCACAAAAGATCGTTCTGTGTGGGCTGAATGGACAATTCACGGGGAAGTGGTTTCTATCGGCACAGAACATGCACGGGTAGCGCGGGATAGGTTTGTCTTCATTCGTGTGTTCATGCGTTCTATCCCGGCGGCGTTCTTCATCTTTGTGTCGGTTGTCTTTCCGGGGGCATCTGGCGGCGAAGTGTTCGGGGCTACCACAGTTGTAACATCTCCGATCGTTCGTGACGGCCGCCAGGTCCCATCTCTCTTCTATGTCTGTCGTGTCGTCTAACGTTTCCTCAAGCTCCTCGGCTTTACTGAGCGCATCCTGAATGCAACGGGGTCGATTCGTGAGTAGTAGTGCGCTGATGTTCTTCCCTATCCCGCGTATGAATGCGTTCAAGGTCTTCCTCTCAACCCAATCGTTCCGATCGTGGCGGTGTAAGCGCGCCCCCTCTTCTACTACGGCGCAGCGGGCTAAACCGCGTACTCGATCCGCGAACTGGCGCAGGGTCTCGGATGCGTTGCGTTTGACGGTCCATAATAAGGCGGCGGCGTGCTGGGGGTTTTCCTTTTGGAACCACCTCAGCATGTCGTCCCTAACGGTTTCGTACACGTTGTCGACATCCGGTGTATCGTCCCGGTCTATCAGGAATTGCTTAGCTACCCCGCGGGCTTTCGTGCGGAGGAGTCTGTACCGCTGTGGCGACGTTAGACCTGTCGTGATTGTGTCAAAATTGGCAAAAAATGATACTACATTTAGTGCGCCTAGTGCGTCGGGGTCCCATGGTTCTATCTCGAGGAATACCGAGCGCGGTATGTCCTCCCTATCATGTTCGTGCGTTACTGTGTTGAACCTCTGAAGGAGTATGTTCATCTCCCTCATAGTCTGCGTCATGGTCTCTACCGCCTCCGTGCCGGAGGACGAGTGTGTGCCGGCCCCCCTTTCACTAGCACCGGAGAGGTTCAGCGACATCGTGGCGAATTTGTGTCTAATCGGGTAGCTGTGTGTAGAATGACCTAGACTACCACTTAGGCAGAAAAGTCAGTACGCGTGTGTTGTGTCGGGTTTGTGTTGAAGTTACAAATACTACGAGAAGAGACGTCTCCTCGTGTAGATCAAAGCTGAAGGCGGATATGGCGAATCTGTGTCACTTTTCCTGTAATTACAAAAGTTGGATGCACATCCTACCTAATTAACTTCCTTGGTTCAGATAACGTGTGTGTTTTGGTAGACTCTACGTTAAATGTCGAACTCGTGTCGACAACAGACCTACTATGTTTTGGGTTCGTGTAAGCCGAACTCACAAGAAATCCTACTAGCTGCCACCAATTTGTAAGCTGTTGCGTACCCGTGCGTTGTTGGCAGAGGGAGGGGTGAACCTACCGCTGTCCCCAAGGCGCGAGTATATCGTTCAACGAGTGACGACTGTGTCGTCAATCGAGGAACGATTTCGGCACGAGTTCTGATGGGGGGAGAAAGAAAGCAAATACCAAAACACAGATAATTAAAGTTAAATGAAAGGGTAGCGTGAGTATAGTTACCTGTGGCGAGGTCAAGTCGAATTTGGAGCTCTCGTGGCGAGGTTGAGTCGAAATCGATGTTGCCTGAAGGGCGCTGAAAATTGTATCAGACACAAGTGTGTCAGGCCTGAGGGGCTTTCTACTTGATCCTGAAGGGATTTTATAGAGTGAACCTGAGGTGTGTCGATGCACGTTCCTCGTGATTGTTATCTGAACCAGGGGAATAGAATGAGAACTACAAGGTTAACAACTAATAGCTTTGTTTTATTAAAGATCCATAGCAAGTTCGTGAAGCGGAAAAGATTATAAGCCTGATGGGCGGTTCAATGTCGACATGATTTCGTCACAAATGAGTATGATTCAAACAGTTCCTAGCGTTCTTACAATCCGTTTTCATTCTCAGTATCAATGTTCAAGGTCCAAATCATCAACAATATAGCTCAGTTATACAGTACAGTTTCGTTGCGGTTTTATGTCTTTAGTAAAATATGGTTACTCCTACACTGCACCTACTTTGGCCAAAGTGTAAAGGTAAATGGTTTGTTCACTCACGCAGACGGGGCCCGTAGGAAATCCGTGTGATGGGTGGCGGTTGTAGAGGAATGTCTCTTCACTGGAGCTCGGGGACTTCGCGGCGAGAGGACTATTCGGGGGTGATGGATCGATTTCGTGTTGATATTCGTGCGCGCACAAAATAGACTGGGGGGGAGGAGAGCAGAGGGTAGTGGGCCAGGCTCGCGGCTACCTCACTGTCTCGAAGCTTGAACTGGACTAGACGAAGACGTGGAATCTTCTGGAAATTCTGTTGTGTCTCCCCACCCTCCACTAAGGTGTTGGTCGTGGAGGGATTTGATTGGTTGACGAGGAGGACAGCTGTCCCTCCTCGTCGGGGAGTTAGACGCTCAGCTGGAGGTGGCGTCTTGCATCGTCTGGGGAGACTCAGGAGGGAAGCTAACTTAGCTCAGCGCCGCTACTGTTGATGTTATTCAGTGAGCGAACGCTCACAGTATCTTCTAGGGACTCCACCTCTCGTTATTGCCTTATTCCAAATTTCCATGGCAACCTAGTTAGAGCTTTCATACATCCTTCCATTGCAGTATGTACTGGATTGAGAGTTGTATTACCCTCAATAACTCATAATTAATTTTCATTGTTTTGCAGATTGCAAGCCAGAAGCTGCTTGGCTTTTGGTTCGCCATGGAACGCGATACCCAGAGGCTGATGTGGACGCTCGTCTTCGTGAGCTCATCCCGATTGCTACCACTATAATTGAAAACCACGAAAGAACTGGACATAGTAAGTTAATCAAGTCTTGTTCGTCCAAGATCATTTCAGATTATCAAATACTATCAGCAGACTTTGAATTACTTAGCGAAGAAAAATGAACAAAAATTGTATGTTTTGCTGCTTTGATTATGTACCTACTCCATCTTGATATCAATTGAAAACTGACCATGACCGTGTAAGACGATTACGAGCTAATGTTTTTATGTGGATGTGGCTGAGCTGAGGGATACTATTTCTAAAGGATCTTATTTCCTAGTCCTAGTTTTTTTTCTTAGTCTTATTTTTTAACAGACATTTTCAAACCAGAGATTTTTCTATATAGACCACTCGTCTGCAAAGCTACCAACCATCCAACATGAAGAAAAACATCGATCGTATTTCGGTCAGCTATAATTTGAACGGAGATTAGGCCTCTCTTGCTATTCACACTCGTGTTTCTGATTTATCGTACGTCCAACCCTTAAATTCTCGTAGGGAGCGAACGGTTTGTCCTACAGGGCTCCGCGTGGTCTCAAAAAATTCTAAAAATTCTATACTATCTTAAATTAATGGAAAAACAATACCTTTATATCAAAATTTTTTGAGTTTTCAAAATTTCAAGATTCATTTTTGAACCCTTAGAAGTGACCTACATCAACCAAAATCTTCGTGACACAACTAGACCCCAAATGGAGCCTACATACCAAATTTCATCAAAATCGGTCAATGCTAAGTGGCATAAGTGCCGCGTACGGTGGACGGACGGCCAAATTTTTATTCGATTTTTGGATTCTTCGTACCTTGAAACGTAAACCATCAAATTTTGAGGGGGTGTTGAAATTTTTTTTCTTGGTCGATTTCAAAGGTTCATTATTGAAAATAATAAACCAAAAAATCGGTTCGGATATGAATTTTTCATGAAATTTGACGTGGAAGGCGAATTTGTAATAAAAAAGTGGGGTTCCATTTGAAAAAATGAAGTTTGTGTCAATTGCGCGGAAGTTTTTTTTCCTGGCTTCCTCACAAAAAATTATGAAGAATAGCGTTGGTCCCAATTTTTTACGCTGTATTTTGGGGAAATGAAGGGGGTGACACCTTTTCGTGAAACACCCTGTATAAGGCACGAAATGTCAACTAAAAAAAATTATCTGTAAACATGTAATTTATTAAATCAAAAAATCATAAGAAAACGCTTGCATACGAGTCTGCAACACATTGAAACATTTTCATGCCCCCCCCCCCTCCCCTCCCGACACATGAACTACATACCTCCCATAAACTACATAAACTACTAATTCGACTCAGCTGATCTGGTAATATCAAACTGTAAAGTACCTACTTAACTGTAAAGTACCTACCTGTAAAGCACCTAACAACTTCACTTCTGATGGTCATAATCATCATTGTGGCGACTTGGGACAATTTTCGTCGCAACAAATTTCGTGACGATTTTTTTTTTATGTGCCATATGAAAGACATGAAAATGTCAAAAAATTGATGTCACGGCTTAGAATCGAACCCAAGTTTTACAGACTAATTATTGTACTTTCAGTCAAGCTACCGAATTTGTTTATCGGTCTCGCATTACGCTTTTCGATTCTCTGTGCCAAACTAAAGACATAAAATGTCAAAAAAGTCTTATCGTGGATGTTGGAAAAACTGTGGATTTGGATCTGATTAGGTACCTACTTACCTGTCTTACTTACAGGTGGACAACTGTGTAAAGAAGATCTGGACAGCTTCAAGGCTTGGAGATATCGTTACACTCCTGATGAAGCAGAGCAGCTAGCGCCCGAAGGGAAGTCAGATTTAAGGATATTGGCCGGTGCCTACAAACTAAGTCTTCCAGAACTTTTCGAAAACCCTTCCCCCGACAGAATGGCGGTAAATTATATTTTTACTTAATGATCATATAAGCATGTACCTATGTTATTATTGTTATGTCGGCGTGTCGTCAAGTGATGGCGACGGTCTTCTCGATGGCTAGACTGATTTTATTTGGTCCCTACTGAGGTGAGATTGATCCGTATGCAAGATGTATGCACTATTTCCCGGGTACGTAATGCCGACCGATGGGAGTAGTGCAAGGAGATAGCTGTCTGCCTTCTCCGGCGCCTATAGCTAGGCTGACCGTTAGTAAGCAGAGAGTAAGCAGTACCGTAGACTGGGGTGATAGTGATCAATTTCTACAGTTTTTCCTTGAAAACTACCAGTGTAATAATTCAAAAAAATCTGAAAAAAATAGTTTATATTCTCCCACATCCTAAGAACAGTATCCTATATCAAACTTTGAAATTTTGTTGAATTAAGCTCATTTAAAAAAAGAATTAAATTGATCAGTATCACCCCCCACATAGGGGGTGATAGTGATCACCAATTTGAAATCGAACTTAAACATATTAAAAACAATTAAAAATCGAACTTAAACAATTAAAAATTGTTTTTTAGTACCCTGAGGTTAAAAAAAACCACTAACAACTCATTTCAGAACAATTTTTATTGAAAAACTAATGAAAACCAACTCTTTACTTATAAAAATCAGAGTCAAGCCAAAATTCAAGACTCGTAATATCCTCTTCAGTATTTATTATTATAATAAGACCATTCGTGGCACATGCTTGGTAACTGACAAGAAACAACTAATTTTAAAGCACTTGTTACCAAAAATGATGATGGACCAATCACTTTTTGATAGTTTCGGGCATTTCGGCCGTGATCACTATCACCCCCTGAAAATGATTTGTTTTTGTTTTTAACAGATAACAAACTGTAGTAACACGGAAAAAACAAACTAATTGCAGATATTTCATGCTTACCTCTAGTAGAAACAAAATCTTTTCGCTAGAACTTCACCACACAACACCCGACAACGGCACAACAGAAGTTACAATCACATGTGAGCTGGGCCCGATTTTGAGGTTTGTTTATTTCCTTATCAGCTACCATGGTAACCTAGACTATCGGGCGGGAACGATATCCCCCCAGAGAAGACATTGTTACGAACACATAACACGACCTAACTTTCCAATTTAGGACTGTGTGGAGTTCCGCAATCGCATGCATATGAAAAAAGGCGTGTTGATCAGTATCACCCCAGCATATCAGTATCACCCCAGTTCACGGTACCTAGTATTCTTAATGAGACTCTAAGAATACTAACATAACGTTCAATTAGGTTTCACCAAACCTATAAAACGAACTTTTATGTAATGGAAAAAACTTTTGAATATAATGTTGAAAAACCTTTTAATAGTTGACAAATTATATAAATTGGTCAAAAAAAAATAACAAATGGAGTTTTTACACCATTATAATCGTCGTAATTGACCTCGAGTAGATCTTCAAGGTACCTTCGTAGCTCACTTCAAAAGTGGCACTTGAACGCGGACTCGAACTCGACTTTCGGCACGAGAGGCCTCTATTAATACCGCGCTCAACCATCACTCGAGAGTTCGTCTTCGGAGGGACTTCTATAAATTCGGTTGGATACTCCAGAGCTACTCCACTCGATTTCGAGGCTTCGTCATTCGAGTGACTTCTATAAATTCGGATGGTCACTCCAAAGCCACTCCAATCGCTCTGGAGGCGCCTGCTGTCGTCAGATTCGACGAGTTTTTATTAAATATTTGTTGTTAACAAAATATTTAAAGAGAAAGACTAGAATGAGAAGAATGAGTAACGAATGAGTTGGAATGGAATGAGAATTAGGAAGTAGAGTTGGAAGAGAGTTGAGTGAGTTGCAAGAGTTAAGGAAGTTGGTACAGGCAGAGAAGAAAAGAGAATTTTGTCGACGACACCTGCGGCACTCGAGTGCCATCTATAAATTCCAGCCTAATGTAAAGAGATTGTAGAGGCTGGTGCCTTGGAGAGCAAATTGCTTGCTTTGAGGAACTAGGCTAGTTTGTAGGACGAAGGTGAGTAGAAATGATCAAGTTGTTCAACTGTTGTTGAGTGCATGTTGGAGGACCTCTGAGTGCAGCTTATATGACTCACTCAGGGGTCTCCCTACACCTTTGTTTATTGGAGAACTAAAATACTAATTGGAACTATTTCATGTACACCATTACAATTATGTTAATAACATCCTACCTTGAGTCGTCATTGTTCATGGTCCTGAGTGTCTGTCCTCATCCCAACTTCCTGGCTCAGTGGCAGGCTCTACTGTAAATCTAGTGTGAAGAAAGAGGGCGCTGTCTTTGCATCAACGCTTTTCCCAGCTTCCACCGAAGTTTTTTTGTCAATCCCGGTTATAAGTGAAAAATAGGACTTCGATTATGTAAATGAAAATTTCATGCTTTTTTTCATGTAATAATCTTGAAATTTGGACTATTTTTGGTTTTGGTTCCATACTTACGTGTACAGAAAGGGTAAACGAATATGACGTGCTCTCATTGGTTGTTAGTTAGGGAATGGGGTGTTTCGGTGGGTCAGAAATTCAGGTTTTTGACCTCAAATTTGGATTCAGCACCCTTGAAAACCTATATACTCCAACTTTAAGCCCAATGATACTATAACATGTGGTAGAAAAATTAATTAAAGAGATCACACGTTTGAAAAAAAGGCGGGCCTCCATGAACGCACACACATTATGCCACGCACGTGTGTGAGTAGTATTTTGTAGTATCCAAGAGGTCCTCCAAGAGTTTCATCTCTTCTCTTTGCATGGATACTTTATTCAAAGACAGTTTTGGCTACCTACGTCACGATTGGCTAGCTACGTCACACCATTCAAATCTTCAACTTTCCTTAGCTTCTCTGATTTTTTCAAAACATTTTCTCGACGAACAGACCCGATTACCGTTATTCCTGAGCCATACACTTTTGAAAAAAAAATCAAAAAAATTAACTGAAATACCCCATTGAGTGGTTGGTTTCCTAGTCTGTCAACAAGAAGAAAAAAATTAAAAAATTCGTGATGTCGGTGATTGACGGCGAGGGAGCAAACAACATCTCTGTTGAATACTCTTTTTTGCCTTGATGGAGCTTTGAAGTTCATTTATATGTGAATAAATTTAGCTAATAAGACTACATCATATGTAGTATTACAGGGTTGCCAACATATTAGGACGAAAAATCTCAGTCGTTCTAGGGTTTTTACCCTAAAACTTCCTTTTTTCTGCGAAAGTTGTTGTGTTCAGAGACAGCAGAGCCTGCTGCTGTGTTCAGAGACAGCAGAGCCTGCTGCCAATGTCAAATACCAAATCCCGTCCTTCCGTAGTATAATCATAATTATAATGTAGTATTACATGTAGTATTATTAATACTACATGTAATATTATTACAATCATATTATGATTGTTTCAGGTGAAATATACCATTTCTCAGAGGACACGTGACAGTGCTGAGGCGTTCCTCGAAGGTTTATCTAACACCGTCAATTGGAACTTGAGTGACAACAATATTGATGACATCCTGATGGTGAGCAGTGGATATAATGCACTGGATGTAAGGCACCCGATTCATATCATTGCTCACATCATGTATAGCTTATTTACACACATGTTTATTAGAATTGTAAATATGTATAGACTGCATGTATCGCAATTTCAACATTTGAATAAGGCAGAGGGCTCATCAACGCTCTTTTGAAAGATAAGTCATTCATGATTGTACTTGCAATAGTAGGTATTCGAAAAATTACGTGTATAAGAAGGTATCAATCGCAACTGGAGTCGCAGTGAAGTAGAAGGTTTCATTGAAAAGAAACTTTTGAATGCTACGAGGCATGTCCAGAAAGTAAGTGTACTCGATTTTCTTTAGGGTTCAAAAAAATTTATTAAAAAAAAAAAAAATTACGTGGTTACATAGTTATACATCTAAGCTATTTTTGTACGTAGTCGCCATTTCTCTCGATGCAGGTGGTTAGCCAGGGGATCAAGTTTTTGATGCCTGCCTCGTAGAAATCTGCTGCCACCTCCTTCGTCCACTTGTCGACCTCCCTCTTCACCTCCTCGCCTTTTGAAAATTTTTTCCACCCATGTGCGTCTTTAGAGAAGTGAAAAGATGATAGTCTGAAGGCGCCAGGTCGGGGGAATAAGGGAGGTGGCTTAAAACATCCCATCCAAAAGAGTCCAACAGTTGCTTCGTGACGTTGGCCGTGTGGGGTCTGGCATTGTCATGGAGCAAGCAAACTCCCTTCGTCAAAAGACCCCTCCTTCGATTTTGAATGGTTCTTTTCAATTTTTTTAGGGTCTCACAATACCTTGCCACGTTTATGGTCTCCCCCTGAGGCAAATAATCGATCAGTCCTTTGTGGTCCCAAAACACTAATGCCATGATTTTTTTGCCAGAAATTGTGGTTTTGAAGTTTTTGGCTGAGGGTGAAGTGGTGTGACGCCTCTGTTCGGACTGTCTCTTGGTTTCTGGTGTATAGTGCGTTACCCAAGTTTCATCTCCTGTAACAATACACTTGAGAAAATCATCACCCTCTAGTTCATACCGTTCCAAAATCTCATTAGAGGTCTGCACTCGATTCAACTTGTGTTGTTCAGTCAGCTGTTTTGGGACCCATCTTGCGCACAGTTTATGAAATCCTAGGGTTTCTGTGATTGTTTCGTCCAGCAGAGATCTGGATATTTGTGGAAACTTCATTGAAATTTCGTCCAGAGTCAATCTGCGATCGTCACGGACCGCATTCTCAATTTTTCCACAAGTTCGTCAGTCACAATCGACGGTCTCCCACTCCTCAAATCGTCATGCACATTCGTACGACCGTTCTTAAACTCCCTACACCAGTTGTACACACTCGTACGATTCATATGTCCTTCACCATAAATTGCCTTCACCTCATTGAAAATCTCAATCGGAGATTTCTCCTTCACAACGAGGTAACAGATTACCGCGCGGATTTCGCACTTGGCGGCAGAGTCGATCGACATCTTTCACGAGAAATGCTCCTGAGACCAAAGTTTTCAACGTACTGACCTCGTTTTGGTCTTGTTTTGAAGGGGAGGAGTCGCACTACACGGCAGTGTGCCCAACATAGCAAAAAAAAATTCCCTACGGCTGCGGGAGCTTCAGTACACTTACTTTCCGGACATGCCTCGTACATCTCTACATCATGTCGAGAATTTACCGCATTTTTAATTTTATTTCTCCTGTATGTAGGTTGTCTTTGCGTCTCCTGTAAAATTAGGTTTTTGGGACTTGTCCCGTTTCTTCACTCAGCGATTTTCAACTATGGATACTATAATAATGAAGGACTCGTGTTTTTGATAAATGTGTTATTGAACGAGGAGCGAGTTTTGGTGATCAGGTATTTGTTTCGATCTTAGAGCTCATTTGTAGAAACCCACTTGATTGGTATTGGCATTTGATTGGTCGCGTTCAGCCGCCCGAGTACTTTTGGAGTGGACTGTCGCATCTAAAAATTCAGATATTTGTACGCGTCGAGGCGCAGCCAATCAAATGCCCCACCGCTTAACCGCGCTCATGTGAACACACCTTAGGTCTTACTACGATTCTCTGTAGAGAATAACGTGGATGTTTGATATTTAGTTGAACAAGAACTGCACGGAGTGGGAAAACAGTCGAGTCAGGCCAGAAGCGAAAATTGAAAGGAACAAGTTCGCCGAGTCTGCAGACATGAAGGAAGTCATACATCGCGTAAGCAGCCGGTTGGGATTCAAGTACGACCTCGATTTCAGTACGTTTGCTCTGTTTAATAGTAAATTTAGTAATATTTATTTGTGGTAGATCGTGGTTTTGGCTCCTTACTCTTACACTCAACAAAGTAGCTCCGTCTGTGGTCTAAATGGACTGAAGAGGATTGATGACAGTTTCGCTAGCATCGGAGTTATGGCCCCTTTGCTCGATTTTTGTCCATAACTACTGTCAATGCTCTTTTTGCATTTCACCAGTTATTTACGTTATCTTACCTTATAATAGTCAAATAAATCTATTAAGAGTCTTTAAACCAACCATCAATTGGCTTCCTGGGCCCCAGATTCGTGATTAATTGAGAGGATTGACGCAGGTTTCAGGTCTGTCCTAAAGTTTCTAGTCTCTGCTGATGAACTGTGCAGACCATCAGGTTTTCAACCATATTACTGGCCTTTCCAAAACTTTTCAGTTTCGACCAATGAACTGCAAAGTTACCTCAGTTAATCCTTCATACTATGTGGCCTCAGATATTTCTGTTCAATGCCCCACGTTACTCGTAAAGGTTTATTTGTATTATTAACCCTTAATATCCTGAGGTATCTCTCTGGAAGTATGATTTTAACCTGCAACAGTTTATCAATTTTTGAACCAAAACTGGTAGCCGTTGGCTATCTTGATTCTCCTACTACGGAGTAAGAAAATTTGTGTAAGAAAAACGTAATAATTATAACATATTAATTAAAAGAGTTGACAAACTGTAATATGGCCTTTGAGGTACTTTCTACAGGAGCATCTAGGGGAAGAAAGTGGTGGATCGGCCCAAGCGCTATCTAGCAACGATTAGATGAACCTTCTCTTCTTTTTTGGCAAGATGGATGCACCTCCGTTATCACCAGTGGTAATATCTGTAGATCCCTGCCTAATCTATAGGAAACGAGAAATTTGCCTTCAATGAAAAAGGAAATCAAATCTGTTTCACGCATCAATAAGAAAGGGATTCAGTCTGAAATAAAAATCCATGTACTCGTAGGTAAACAAAATTAATTTTTAAATTATTATATTATTTACGAAATAATTAGAAACACAAAAAACGATACCTACATCACATATACCAACTGATAAGAGAGATAAAGTAGGTTTTTGAGCTCTGGAAGGTACATTTTATCTTCGCTAGACAGCGCTCACGCCGTTCCACCACTTTCTTCGCCTAGATGCTCTTTCTTTCTACCCTCATTTCTCACCTTGTAGGCTACTAGTAGGGTTTCTCAGAAAAGGCAGCACAGGTTCCTCTATGAAGTGAATCTTCTCCTTACTTGGTTCTGTACTTTATGGGAAATAGCAGATCTAACATCCCGACAAGAATTTTCACAAGTTTCCTTCTTTTACTCCATCAAAATTCGATTTATGGACAGATTTTGCTGACGCAGATAGCGCTTGAGTGGCCCTTGGAAAGATCATTCTTGAGGTGACAGATTATATAGGGCCTTGGAGGTACCTTCTGCTCAAATATTCTCTAAATTTGAATTCAATTTTCAAGCCAATAAATGTAATGTCCTTTTCTCGGGGGTGGGGGCAATCAGCCTTCGTGCGATTCTAACTCATTTCAATTAAAAAAATTAATCAGATTAAAAGATTAATTGTATGAAAATTGGGCTTTAAGAAGCAATGAAACACCTGAATGACTTTCGCTGGCTGTTTTTTCTGCACATTTATTTCTAAAAATGCCTTTTACAGATAAACTGAACTAGAATTTCGTTTTTCAAGTAACCAAAATGGAATATAGGTGGCCCACTTACGTTTTTGGAGTTCACACAGGTCGTGAACTCCGAAATGTTGAAATGCTTGTACAAGTAGAAGTAGAACAGTGGTATCCCTCCTCCAAGAACTGATAGACTGGCCAGCAGATTTGACGACTTCCAAAAAATTAACAATTGAGAAGTACAACTTTGCAAATTTTAACTTCAGTTCAACTTTATTACTCGAGGTGATGCGTGCGTGTTCGTCCGCATCTAGCCCTCTAACTGAACTCCGAAAAAAACATTTTTTTCCAAACAAGTGGGAATTTAAGGGTTAATGTTCCAATTCTTACGATTCCAGAAACCGTCAAAAACATGTACGGCCTGTGCCGAAGTGAAAAAGCAGTCTTCTACAGTGAACCCACCTCAACGTGGTGTGCCGCCTTCACGAAAGAAGATCTTCAGGTGCTGATTGATTAACCAATTCACCATCGTAATGAATATGAAATGGAAATATGGGCTGTCATGATCTCTCTGTAGCATGCGCCTCAATTTATCCTGATTTTGATATAACTAGCCAGCTTTCTGTCCGCTGATTCAAGAAATCTGCTATTCAAGTAGAGCTTTATAAGATATGGTATTCCTACGTACTTCTTGTTCATTTCCGAAAAGTGATTTTTGCGTCTCTTTTCCATGGTTTCAGGTTCTCGAGTACTACATGGATCTTTCTTACTACTACGATTCTGGTTATGGCAACCCCATGACTATGAAATTGGGCTGCCCGCTCGTCAGAGACATGCTCCTGAAATTCGAGTTAGTGTTTTTTTCCTTTTGTTGTTGTTGTGATCAGCGACCTCTTCGTATTTCTGTCCATTCACTTCCTTAGCTCATGTGGTAGGAGCTCCGATTCAGAATCCGAATGATACGAGAGCGATCCCCGGTCGAGGGAAGTTAATTTTTGATGACTTAACAGTATGGCGCAGTTGGTAGGACCCAAATGGTCTCCTCAGCATTTCTCAGAGAAACAATAATTCATTAAGATTAGGTCATCTAAACAACTCCCTCCCAAGACACGAATTGAGCCACCGCCTATTCGGTTAAACATTGAGGTCAGCAGAACCCCCGCCCTGTCAATAAGGAACAATAACAAAAAACTCCGAAGCCAGTCAAAAATACCCGTTCTCAATGGGTTGTAAAACGCTGGCCAAAGAAGCCTCACTAACTAGGTAACGGAGTATCTAAGATTTCCTAACGGGGGGGGGGGGGGATGTTGTGATCAGCGACCTCTTCGCATTTCTGTCCATTCACTTCCTTAGCTCATGTGGTAGGAGCTCCGATTCAGAATCCGAATGATAGGAGATCGATCCCCGGTCGAGGGAAGTTAATTTTTGATGACTCAACTTCTCTCTCATCTTCTCAATAACATTGTAGGCTATCAAGTTCTAATAAAGTTCCTATGAACGAAAAAACATTCTTCAAATATTCATGGTCATGGTGTTGTAAGATTAAGATTTATATTTTGTTGAACAAAATCGGGATTTAATCAACACCTTTGCTCGAAAAAATACAAACATAAGTTTTTGTTCGAAAAGTGGAGAGATCTCTGCGTAAGTGTATGTGGATTCCATGTTGTGTCTTGCAAATAGAATTTTCCTTTATTCCAGGAACATAACGAAGAACAACGGAACAGCTGATACAGTTCCAGTTACTCTGAATTTTGCTCATTCCGTCACGCTCAGAACTACCATGACTAAATTGGGACTCGCCCGGGACTCGACTCCTCCAAAGCACAACAACCGCCAGGAGGTGACGGACCGGCAGTGGAGAACGTCTAGACTCTCCCCTTTCACTGGGAATCTAGCAGTCATTTTGTACAGGTGAGTCTTTGGTATGTTAGAGGTAGGAGGACTTGTAGAAATGATTCGCAAATGTTGAGTTGGACATTCAGCAGGTATGGTGTTATAAGAAATACTGTAGGAATGGCGTTGAGCCGAATAATATCCGAGCTGTAAGGAGTGGCACCAAGTTTCGATCAGATACCACAGAGATACTCGAGCTGAGAATCTCAATAGAAGTGCTCAGTTGTATCTCCACCCTCATTCTCCTAAACTATCATCTTAACTAGTGATCATTCAATAAGAACACTTCCTATCATCCTTCTCTTTCACCCCCCCCCCCCCCCACTTTTTTCATCTTCTCTGATCCAAACAGCAGACGTTGAGTAATGAGTAATTTCACCATGTCGGAATTTCCTATTTTTGTCCCCAAAATCGGATTCAGCACCTTGAAAAACCACCTATGGCAAACATTCAGCCCTTTCTTCCTAATTTACGAATAAACAAAACAGTGTAGAAAACATGAACGTTTAAAAGATGACGTCAACCAGCTATAGTTCATGTACGGCCGCTTGAAGCGCAGAGATCGTGAAATCTCACTTCATACAGTCCTTGGAGGCAACATTTCACAAAACCAGTAAAGATCGGAATCGAAGAACTGCAGAGAAAAAAATTTAAACATATTGTTCATTAATGCATGCAATCCAGGGGACGTCCCATTGGATAAGCATCAGGTCAATTTAAACCAGTTGGTAAGCGATAAAACTGTTTCACTCGATGAAATGTACTTCGTATTTTAGGCAAGAAATAGTGGTCACCCCCCCCTCACCATTATCTAGCATAACATTTCTAGCGGCATGGGAGCCTCGAATTTGAAGACCATTTCAAAACCCATGATCTACAATAGCCACATACGAATTCGAGTTCACCCCCTCCCCCTCCTCCTCCAATGGTGCCAGCCCAGTGGCGGCTCTGATAGATCATTACAGGGTAGGCGACAAACGTAAGCTTAAAAGGGGGGGGGGGGGGGTCGGTAGATGGACTCATGGAACAAGAAAGCTACTGAATCTCAGACAACGATGCAATTTCAATGAACTGACAATAATTTCATGAATTTATTGATCACTAATTTATTTATGTTAATCAATGATACATCTGGTGCTCAGCAAGCCCTTTCAATGTATAAAGGGCCAGTAACCAGGACACGCCCCGGGGAGGCGCACCAGATCCGTGTCCCACCCGATCCACCCCAACCACCCATCCATGTGGATCTTACCAAAAGACAGATTAACCATTTTATAGGAAACTGAAGGAAGGTACGTTTGGTCCCGTCAGTAGCTTACTTGTTTGAAATTAGGTGACTTTGGTAAACTAGGTAATTTGCATTATCACAGCATAATTGTTTTTTTCAGACTGTGTTATCAGACCTCCTTCAGTCTATTGACTTCATTATTATACTTCCAATAACTCAACCACTCTTAAATATTCCTCTTAGTAGGGGTTAAATACCTAATGATCCTATAAGATCAGAGATACCATCGTGCATACTAGATATGGCATGCATCTGAATTGGGATCTGATCTAGGTAATATTATATATATATGTGGTATCACCCATCCTACAAGAGAGGCGTTGTCCTACAGGCTTTGTTAGTAGATGAGTCCAATCTTCCAATCTTTAAGATAGGCATACTTCTCTATAACTACTTCATGACTAGAGTTAGAAGATGAGATCAATCTTTCTGCCTTTAAGATAGGCATACTTCTCTATAACTACTTCATGACTAGAGTTTGAAGATGAGATCTATCTTTCTGTCTTTAAGATTAGCATAATTCTCTATAACTACTTCATGAAGAGCCCCATTCGCTTTTAAATCCATCAATAATCTCTTTTCTATGGAAAACGTCGCCAATGCACTAAGTCTTTCTTGGCCCATCGTATTTCTCAAATACGTTTTTACCCGTTTCAAGCATGAGAAGCTTCGCTCTGCGGACGACGAGGAAGATGGTATTGTTAAAATCAATGAAAAGAATTTGTGACCCTCGCTAAGTACGCCTTGTAAATCCTTTTCAACCAGATATTTCAGAATATTTTGTGGGGACAGTTTGTTCATGTCTTTATCGTGATAGATGAATGATAACTCATTTTTCAATTTAGTTAGATCTAAGAATAAAGAAGGATAGGCAGTGCTAAGTGCTTTCAATGCGTCAGAAGGGAAGTTATCACAGTATTTTGAAAAAGAGGAAGTATCTGCCAATTCAAAAAACTTCAGCTTATTCATATCACCAAACCTTAAAGATATTTGAGAGGTAATAAAATCAATAATTTCAAAATATAAACGTTTTAAATTAAATTTATGCGATTCTGGATTTGACACTCCTCTTTTGCAAGGAATATCTAAGGTTTGAGATATCAGGTCATAGAATTTTTGAAAATGGTCTTCACTTCTCTTAATTTCAATCAAAATTTTGGTTTCATTAATTTTTCTCAAACAGTACGTGACATCCAGAGATTTTTTCTGAAGCACATCAAAAAGAATATCAGTATGGATGAATATGTCATTGAAAATTTGTGCCATAAATGCAAAATCAAAATCATTAAATTTTCCCAAAAATCCATCTGCTCCAAGAGTGGTTTCATTCGTGGAGGACGGATCTTGGATTAATTCCTGAAAAACTAGTATGAAACTTTCCCACTCTGATGTTATCAATGATATGACTCTGGACCTAGAGCACCACCTGGTCGCTCCGACTTGTGGTACTCTCCTGCCAACAATTCTATCAACTACCTGTGTCCTTGTTGACGAACCATGAAAATAAGTGGAAATTCCAGAAAGGGTAGCAAAAAATATACGGCATTCGCGAATTCCTTTACAGCTGTCTTGAAGTACGAGATTAAGTCGATGAGCATAGCAGTGAACAAACAATGCTTGTGGGACAACTTCTTTCACTTTACTCTGCAGACCATTCAGATGACCAGACATCACACTAGCACCGTCGTAACACTGGGCAACAAGCTTATCCTTATAACTGTACTTCGAAAGTTGATTGTTGAGATGTACAAACATACTCTGAGCATCTCGGCCTGTACTAACATCAACGAAGCCCAGAAAATGTTCAACAATTTCACCAATAGGATTAACGAATCTAACAATCATGGTACATTGGCATTTTTGGGTGATATCAGTAGTGTCATCTACTTGAATAGAAAAGAATGGAGCCCCATCAATAGCACATGTTATTGATTCCTGCAAGACTGTGTTTAAAACTTCAATAATTTCATTCTGTATAGTTTTGGAATTTCCAGAAAAAATGGACTTCATAGAATTGTAATGAATTTTCACATCAGCTGAATTGTGATCAATAAGAGTTTGTAATGTCTCAACGTAATTACCTTTGTTCAAAGATGTTGTTGATTCATCATGACCCCTGAAAGGCTGCTCAGTTTTTCCAAGAAGAATAACTGTGTCTATTATATTTGCCATTACCCTACGATTCAGACTAACTTTATCATTAAATGCAGCCTTGCTGATTTTATGATGGACATCAAGCATTTCGGCAACGGTTGAACAGTTATTTTCGAGTCTTTTCAGACAAACTGTGGCACCTAAATGATCTTTCGAGTCATTGTGTTTTTTTATGGCAGTAGATACATTTTTGAGGTCAGAATAGCCACAAGAATTCCACGGACTTTTACAATTATTCAGCAATAAACACGGCCAACAGAATAATGCATTTTTGGAAGAACTTATACAAATCCATTTGTATTTATCGAGCCAGGATCTAGTGAAAGTACGAGTATAGGTTTTACCTTGTTTGTGGTCGTTACTAGATAAATTAACCTGCGGAATTGGCCGTCCATTTCTCACCAAGATTTGCTTATCTTCTTCTTTCCATCGCGAGAATGGCTGATCAAGCAGGGCTAAAATAACATCCATCACGATATCACGATCACAAACGCGAATGCCACCGAGAAAATTAAAACGGAAGGTAAACGAAAGGTAAAGGTAGTCGAAGGCAAAGGGCAAAAAGTTCAGACCGAGTTCTGATAAGAAAGGAGGGGAAGGGTAAATACGAAGAAGGCATGAAGTACAGAGTTGCCAACCCTATGGGTAGATTTCTCCATACTCAAGCCTAATTAACCCTTGAAAAATCCGAGATTAAGAGTGAAAATCCTTACGTTTTATAAATACTATACAAAGCTCGAGAGTTCAAAAATGAATCAAGTCAAAAAATCCCTTGATTTTGATGAAAAATCGGTTATTTGGGATGAGAACCAAAAATTCGTAGATATACGGATTTATCAGTAGGGTTGTCAACTCTGGGTGGCTTAGAGGGGAGGGCGAAATCGGGAAAGGCGAAACTCCCCTCCAAGCTCCCATCGCCTAACTAGTGGGAGGGGATCGTCTATCTTAGCCTATTCTTTATCAATGGATTCTTTTTCTGATGAATGGCATGTCAGGCGAAAACGCGCTTTCGCCTAAGGAGCCTTTGTTCCTCGCTCTTATGGCGGGGGGAAGGGGGGTGTAGTTCATAGAACGGTTCCTTTCTGCTGGTTCATAGAACGGTTCATAGGACGGTTCCTTTCTGCTGGTTCATTCCACTTTCAAGTTGACTTTATTTCCCATTGAGCAAAGTGAGATTGAGTTCTATAACCATTACTCAGCAACTTCGAAGAATAATTAATTTAATGTAGAAAAGAAAACTCAACTTTTTTTCAAAAATTTTATTTATTTTTATTTTTTTAATTAAAATATTTTTTTTTCAATTAAGCGTTTTTTAAGTATAGATTGCAGGTTAGGCGGTGCCTACCTTGCCTACCCTGACCAGCCGCCACTGTGCCAGCCTGGCACCGAAGCGGAAATACGTCATAACGTTGAACTTTCATCTGTTTAGGTAGTCCCTATTAGTTCTTATCCGTATTCAAGGTGAAAAAAGTGGTACCACTATTAGTTCCATGGTGGCACAGAGAATAATACATAAAAATCCGGAGGTAAAATTGAGAATTTTTCGTAATTTCAAAGTTGGGGTACAATATTAGTAAGCTGTAAAGGAACCAAAATATTGAAAAATCGGATATTTTGTGAATGTTATCCCCCCCCCTTTCCCTTCTCCAGGCTAATTTTGATACTCTGGTGAAATAGTGTGCAATTGGAAAATTTCTGACAAACAAAAAAAGAAACACGCAAATCAGTTGGAAATTGAGGCCTGGGCAGAATTTACAAGATTATGCCCGCAAACGCAAGTTTTTTAACCATTAACCCCCCCCCCTTCCCACCATAAAAGGCAAAATTAGAATTTCCACCGACATAGTGCACAACTAGATAGGTTTCCGCATCGAATACAAAAAGAACCACAAATATCGGTTGGAAATTGAAGCCTGTGCAGAGTACACAAGATTATGCCCCAAAACGCATGTTTTTTGAGAATTAACCTCCCCTTAAATGCAAAATTCAAAATTCCGCCGGCGTAGTGCACAACTAGATAGTTTTCCGCGTCGAACGAAAAAAGAACCACGAAAATCGATTGAAAAATAAGGCCTGGGCAGACGATACAAGATTTTGTCATACACACACACACAGACATTCACCTATGGTTTTTTCCGCGGATTTGGATTCAGAATGGTCTAAAACGGATTAGTGTGTAGTTAATTTTTTCTGTTGATTGTTGTCCAACTTTACCCCAGATCAATCAACTGAAGCTGGATTCACATGGGTCAGAAGAGGGCAGAAATGGAAAAGACGGGAAAAAATCACAATCTGATTGGCTGACTTTCCTCGGTTGAGAATGGTGTCCGCCATCTTGATGGAAGCCATCGACGGAAGGAATTTTTATACCGTTGTCCATCTTCTGTGCATTCCATGCGCCTTCGCAGTGGTCAGGAATGATAACCACGAGTGGAGGTTGCACTAGGGGTTGCCAACTGTTGATAGTAGCCAACAATTGATTGTTTTGATACCATCGACTCGATTGATGCGTTGAGGAGTTGTGATAATGTATTCCCAGAATTATTGCAGAATCCCAACTGTGAATTTTCTAGAAACATTGTTCAGCTGGCATTCGTAAAAATCAATGAGCATGTGGGCAAATTGAAAATTCCAAGAGCAATATTACTCCTTTGTTGAAAAAAACCATCGAAACTATTGATTGCTGGAAAAAAACAATCGAATGTTGCACCCCGAGGTTCCATGCTTGCGCTTCATTTGTTTGTTGCGCTGTCCTTTTTTTGCTCGTTTTTTCTTCTTTTTGGTTTATTATTTTCAATAATGAACCTTTGGAATCGACCAAGAAAAAATTTTTTTTAACACCCCCTCAAAATTTGATGGTTTACGTTTCAAGGTACGTAGAATCCAAAAATCGAATAAAAATTTGGCCGTCCGTCCGCCGTGCGCGGCACTTTTGCCACTTAGCATTGACCGATTTTGATGAAATTTGGTATGTAGGCTCCATTTGGGGTCTAGTTGTGCCCCGAAGATTTTGGTTGATGTAGGTCACTTCTAAGGGTTCCAAAATCAATTTTGAAATTTTTAAAACGCCCTAACTCAAAAAATTTTGATATAAAGATATTGTTTTTCCTTCAATTTAGGATTCTATAGAATTTTTAGAGACCACGCGGAGCTCTGTAGGACAAACCGTTCGCTCGCTACGAGAATTTAAGTGTTTGACGCACGATAAATCAGAAACACGAGTGTGAATCGCAATAGAGGCCTAATCTCCGTTCAAATTTTAGCTGGCCGAAATACGATCGATGTTTTTCTTCAAGTTGGATGGTTGGTGGCTTTGCAGACGAGTGATCTATAGAAAAATAATAAACCATTGTGTAATGATTTGCAGCGTTTTTTAATACATAATTAATTTCAACGAGGAATTGAACGTCAAATTCAAAACACAGTCAACGGAGGTTACAGATCAGAGAGAAGTTATCATTTCAGAGGTATCCAGGAGGAAGGTTATCATTCTGTCCTTTCCATCCTTGTGAACCTTCCGCCAACTCCGGCTTCCCTCTCCACTGGTTTTCTCGTCTTTCCGTCTTTTCCATTTCCACCCTCTTCCGTCCCATGTGAATCCAGATTTACTGTGGGACGTCCTGGAAATTACGAGAAAAAAAAATTTTCTGGGTGGAGTGGTCCCCTTAAAAAATTCTAAAGGCAAAGTTGTGATTAGTTCCAGTTATTTAATTTTGTTTTATGGCTTGTTTCCTCGGTCTTTCAAGGCAGGCATTAAATTTTTATTAGTACCTAAATTGATTTTTTATATTTCGAACACTATTGTATAAAAGGCAAATAAGAGGTTGTTGTTGTTTTATGATGATTGATATCCTCAGTACAATGTTGTTTTTACCATCAGGTGCACGAGTGGTGAAGAGTGGAAACTCATGTTTTACCTGAACGAATATCAGGTGAACTACGAAGGCTGTGACCTCGGTCTCTGCAACTGGTCCTACATCTTCGACCGGTTCAAAGATCACATCGACCCCGAAACCTGCAATTTGGATGTCTGCAACGCGCCGAGCTCCGCTTCCAATATGGCCGCCGTCCTGTCCTTCGCGCTCGGTTTAAGCACGTTAGTAAGGCTGATACAGTAGGTTTTTTTGTTCTCGTTAACTTCGTATCGATATTTGCCAAAGACTCGACACATTCTAGTACGTTAAGGGCTGACGAAAAGATGGAACATGAAAACTTGAGGGTAACATCTGCCATTTGGCACTTATAAAGAAGAAGAAACCTCTGGATTGAAGCAGATGAGTTTCTCCTCCAAACATGCTTTGTTAATGACCTTCAAGCTATTAGAGAGTTCCTAGTAGGGTCGATCAAGTGCGCCAGAACCAGATCGTCCGCCATGTTTTCAATACGGCGCGCCGGATTGCCTCCTGGTGACGTATTCGACCGTAATAATATGGCGCCGTATCATATACGGCGCGTTCTTATCACAATTCTGCGCTGGATTGAGAGTATCTAAACCCACTAGGAACTCTCTATTGATTCACAATTCAGCCATCAAATGCAGAAGGCAAGTGTTGTGATCTACTCAGTTGGCAACCATGAGTATCATTGAAGCCTGTAACCCTTAAAATTCAATAACAATAGGTACACTGGTATACCTATGTACAAGAATATGTATGTTCAAGTTTAGAAGAAATTATTTTTGCCTGTGATTTTTCTTTTTTCTACCCTAGGTGCCTGACTAGGTTTATGAAAATTATGAAGCACCTACCTGTTACTGTTTCCCAGTCTACCAAGATGGCGGAATCAGTGATTTCACTTTTCAAAGATTAAAAAAGTCCTTCCAAAATTCAAATTTTTTTGTTTTGTGCCTTAGTACTCGCAAATTCCTTCTCATGGGGAAACTATAGAAGTTACTGTCCGATATCAATGAAATTTTCAGTATTAGGATCTAGACAGTCCTCTGTCAAATACATTGTAATCAAATCATCAGTGTTTCTGCACATGCGCAAAAGGCAACTTCTACGATTTACTCCAGAATTCGACGACATTTTCAAAGTTAGTGCGGATTTGGCTCTAGACGGGCCCCATCTTGAAACAACCATAACTTCTACAGTTCCTTCCGAATTCGATGAATTTTCAGGGATAGCGATCCCTGTGAATTAATATCATAGTCATTCCAATATTCAAAATTTTTAGGTTATGAATACTAGAAACTATGTGCTACACCCACTATGCAAACTTTTTTTTCGGAAAGGCGATTTATGCGATTTAAAAAAATCGATATTCTCCTCCAATGAGCTTCTCCGAAGTTAATATTTCCTGCAGTTGGAAAAAGACTCCATGAATTCGACTAAATTTGTCGCAGTCCATTACAATGCTTCGTCGATTAATAGTTGAATCCAATCCTGGTAGTTTAATACAAGAAAAATCCCTTTGTAAATTTTGTAATGTGCCTTGAAATTTGTATATACACAATTTAGAAAATAAAAGGGGCATTGTAAGACCTGCTTAATTTTACCTTCGTTATCCTCGAATTTATACTAGTTTTTTCTGATTTCTTAAAATGAGGTTTATAAGTACCTACCTGAAATTTTTCCAAAATATTCGTAGCGTTTATTTTTGTAATTGAATGAGAATTTGAATGTGGAAAATAAAGATAGGATAAATGTTTGTTGAAAATAAAGATGGGATTTATATTTGACTTATTTGTTTTGGATTGTGTACAACTTCCTATTGAAAATATCGGAGCTGATTGGGTCTGTTCGGAGAGGCAGTCTGGAACAGTTTGGAACCAAGCCGGAACTGAAAAGGGGAGGGGATAGAGAGGAATAGGCTCCTCCGAACTCCTTCGGGCTCCTCCAAGCCCCTCTGAACCGTTCAGGACTGCCTCTCCAAACAGACCATAATCATATTATGATAACCTGCTGTCCTCCATCATCTAGGAAAGACCACCAAAATGTTAACCCAACCAAGTGCAATACGAAAACAAGTGCCTAAACAAAAAAATGAGTGATTTATTGTTTTGTTCATTCTATATTAATTATTATCCTCGCGATGGAGAGATGTCACACTGATAGAGAGAAACATAAAATGCATTTTCACACATTTTTGAAGTATCGTATTGATACGTTCTAGATGTGTCAATACGATATTATATCGATACTTTTTAAGTATCGGACATCCCTAGGGCCGATTGACCCCTTAACGCAGTAAACATGTTAAAAGAATAAAAACATCATTTTGGAAAAAATATATCGATATTTCGGTGCCATGCCTAAACCTACCAGAGTTCGTTCTCCATACATTCACAAATGTCAGATGGGTTTCTGTTCACAAACCTCCGATCATTTTGTCATTTATATGACACGTTCCTTAAGACATTATGACAAAAATAGCTATAAAAGCGCTACCAATTATTACACAAAGGTATATTATTTTCTTTCATAGATCACTAGTCACATAGATCATTCGTCTGCAAAGAACATTGCCACTATTTTTTTTACCAACCATAGGCACTACCACATACCTACTTCACAATCAAGTTTATTTGGAATAAATAAACTCTTCACACTCAATTCGAAGAAATAGGGGTTGTGGGTGCCTTTATTAGGAAATTCAGATCCCCCTGTGAAGTCAGATTACTTAGGAAGCCGGATACCTACCTACGTCACAACATGGCTGCCCCCATACCGATTCCGCTACATTTCAAATTGCCATCTTCCTTAAATTCTCTAAATTTTTTGGATATGTACTTTTTTGAGCAGTACACTAGTTTTCTTCCTTATCAGTGAACCCTCTTTCGAAAAAAATTAAAACGCTTTCTTACGAGTCTGCAACACATTTACGTCTTTACTTTTCTCCGCTACTCCCGATACTTACCTATGGTTTTGGCAGTATATAATTTATGTATACATTTAGGGCTTTCCAACGAATTGTGAACGATTTTTCTACGAACACGAATGACCAAGATAAAGTTCCGTAGCAACGACTTGGTTGTAAGTGGAAATCATTAATAAAACTAACTGTAATGCTTTTTCGTAACTTTTTCAGCTTATGTGTCAAAGTAAAGACCAAGTGTCAAAAATGTGGGGCAAATTCCTCACTGCAAGTCTGTGTGGTTTTATAGTGTAGTTGTAAATACAAAATGGCGTATCAATTATTAGTAGGTACCCATTTTAATGAGTTTTTACGTCTTAAAACTCGTAATTTCTCCACACATTGTGCCTCTTGTCAGGGGCGATGGCTGGAAGTAGGTATAGGAGTCAGACGTGTTGAAAGAATCGACCTTGAAAAGTGTATCTAACTCTGAAATCATTCAAAAACTTCAGGCGGAGAAATAATAATTTGGAAACAAGTGCAATAAAAACTAGGAGAAAGAACGAGAAACTCACACACCTATCTCATTACATTCGAACTGTTGAGGTGCGGTCGATTAAACGAAAATGGTCTCCAACGTTTCGCACGTTTATTCGTACATCTTCAGGAAAAATTGAGTTCTAGTGGGAGTAGTATCGGACAACACTAGGTACTTTTGAACTGAAATAAAGTTTTTCTCCTTAGGTTTCCTTTTTTTAACTTTAACAGCACTAACTAAGTCCAGTGGTTTTTTTCGCTTGAGTCGCCGGAGTTCATCTTTGTTGTCCAAAACGTAGAGCATTTCCAGGTTCTCATGATTGTGGAGGCGTTGTTCATACCTCCTTGAGTACCTTGCAATAATTTCGTGGACTGTTTCCATCATCGTTCCTCATGTACCAAGGTGCACGCACTATACTTCTCAGTATTTTATTTTGGGAGGTTTGGATTTTGTTAATGTTTGATTTTTTGGCACAGCCCCATAACTGAATTCCATAGGTCCAGATAGGGCGAAGGATCTGCATATTAATAACCAGTTTATTGTGGAGAGAGAGACGAGAATTGCTTCCCATCAACCAATACATCTTTCTGAATTTGATTTTAATTTCCTCTTTTTTCTTTTCTATATGTTTTTTCCAGTTTGATTTGGAGTCGAGGGTCATACCCAAATATTTAACCTTAATTTTTGCATCACTTTCCAACGACGCTAGTTTTCCCTGAAAATTCACAAATGAACGTAGGAAAGAAACGTCAGGGAGTTTTAATTCAATTGCCCTCATTTCAAGTCAAATGATTTCATTGCACTAATGTAAATCTGTTTGGTTGCCAACAAATGTTCATCAAATTAGGTTCGATGCAATTATAATACATCAAAATTTGTTATACCCTCTTATTTAATACCCTCTTAGAACATTGAACGGTTGTCCGATTTTGCATCGTCTTCGTTACTTTCAAATTTTTATTTTTCCTAGTTGGTTGAAATTTCCTTCAAGCCTTGAGATGTCTGGAACAGAAGCAATATTTCGTCAGAAACTACTTCAAATCAACTGATAAAGCGAGGCGACGCAATAACATGTTATGAACAACGATGGCGTCACCGTTTGATCTTTTGAGCTCATCGATTTATCTCTGGAAAAAGAAAAGACTCATCTTTGACAATAATCTAACAAACATTCGGATGAACGATATTTATTTTAAACAATATTAGTTGGCAATAAACACCTATCGTCATGATTGACTGATACTGCAATAAATAAGTACCTACTCAGAGATATTATTCGCCTTCATCATTTTTTATTAACACGAATTCAACTACGACTCCAGTTGAAGCGAAATTCAACTGATTCAAAATACTAGGTGGGTATATTATTAACAAGCGCCTTCCAACCAAATCTTGAGAAGATGAAGAGTTTTGAATTTGCACCATAAGTCAAGAACGAGAATAAAATCAGATTTTAGAAAAACATATTATCTCATACGGATAAACAACTCACAAACTCTGTCACACGAATAAACATCCAGAACTGAATTCAAAATTTAAGTAGGTATTAGAAATACATATATGTATATCGGTTAGTGACTACAGGCCTACACCCTTTACCAAGAATTAGGTAGGTAAATTAGCCAACATCATACATTTCAAATGAAAACAACCATTACCTACTCATTTAATTTTTTTTTAACTTCCCTCAAAGACAAATTGTCTTTCTGACGGAGGGGGCACGCCATAAATGAAAAAAATAAATGATATATAATGGGGAGGACGCCCAGGACTCACCCGACGCTGGCCCTGGGGATGAGGGAAGATGAGGAAGGTGGGGGTGAGAGAGAAGGATGAAGGGAAGTGCCTCTATAAAACGACCACCAGTTCAAATATGAGCCGAGCAGGACACGGGAGGTGATACCACGGAGTACGCCTACTGAGATGCCCAACTCGTGCAACTCCGTGGCACTTTTCCTGCACCACACACAGTGCCATGACAAGGTTGCAGCCATCACCCTGATGTTGTTGGGTGCCACTCCTTTTAGCTCAGACGCTGCTTGCCGTAAATCATTTGTGTCATATTTCCTTATCTTAGCCCGCCAAGTCTGCTCCATGTCCAAGCTGCCATTGACAACTTGGACATCCAGGATAATGCAAGACTGGTCGGACTTGACAGCAACAATGTCGGGCTTCTTACCCTGGTCATTCGGCATGTGATACAATCTCTCCCTCTCAACATCCCAGCCGCTAGATGACAAAGCACCTGCTATCTGCTTGGCGACCGCATCATGACAGAGGATGCAGTCCCCATGAGTTCGTGGACACTGCTGCACTACATGATACAGGTGCTCATTTCCACTCCTACAGGCACAGCAAAGGGGTAGGGTTGTCCCACGACTATCTCTCGAACACCGCACCGCAGTTGGCAAACATGCCACGCGGATGGCGTGAAAGTGTTGGTAGTTGCGGGCCCCAATGCCCTCCAAAGCCCAATCTACCCATTGGGATGAGACAAGGCTTTCGGAGCACTGTCGGAGTTCTTTACCATCCACTGACTCATGCAGCGCAGCAGCAAACTCAGCAGACGAACTGGGTTTTGGAGCAGATGGTGTTGCTCGGTCGCACCTTGCTAACTGCTGCCTGACAAAATCAAGATCAGCAGCTGCATGGGCGACCTCCCAGCTCGACCCTTGAAGGGCTAGCAGGCGCTGGTGGCGCAGTGAAGGATACATGCCGAGAGAGACACAATGCCAAGCCCACTGGATTTGACCGGTGCATGAATATAGGCACTTGGGACACCAGGTGGGAACTTCAGCCTAGAGCTCACAGCAGAGCAAACTTCTCGATCTAATTGTTGCAGCCTCCCCGCTGTAAGCCTGCCAAAGACTAACACATAGGTTAGCTTTGGCAGTAAGTACGTGTGGAGGAGGCGCAGCTTCTGCTGTGGCTTCAATGGAGCCTTGGTAACGCGAGCTAGCGCTCTACCAAGGTCCACACGGCTGGCAGTAATAGTGGACACCCCCATGAAGTCGACTCCGAGGTACCGCCAAACCTCCAACACGGATCGAGATGGAAGGGGGGATTGTTAACTTCTTAACGTCTTTGAATACCTATTATTTTTTAAAGACGGAAGGCTGATTTCATTCATTGTATTGACTTGATAATATAATACTCACTCCACAATGCACTTCTAGATACACAGATTGTTGGTACCTTCTACTTGTAGAGTTGATAAATTACCATTAATCACTATTTACCGCAAAATGCTGCCGAAGTGTAGGCTGTTCGTCTTCTCATGAAGGGAAAATATCAATTTCATTCACCACTAAGCCATCAGGAAGTAGAAAGAAAAGTACCTACCTATTTTGACGAACCCCATTTTTGAAAACTACCTAGTCTAGAAAAATATCTAACTGATTGGTTGCTCGAAAAAATTATACTTGACCACCGTTTTCTGGGTAAACACGTTCTCAAAACCTTACGATGTTCCGATCTTATGTGATGTTGAGTCAGATTTGCAATAACAATCTGCCAAGTGCCCACATTTTTGGGTTTGTTTGAAGTTTTGGAAATAAAAATACATTCAATTTGATTTTGAAAATAACGCGCGTTTTGATTGTCAGACGTGTCCAATCAGATTTCTTCAATCTCAAATGTTCAAGTATCCACGGATAAGAAATTGGTGCTGTATCTTCTCCATGCGCCTTATCACCAAGTTATCAGTACTACTCAGCTGATGAGGTCGCCGCGCATGCGCCGTGCCGTGTATTTCGCGATTCGCCCTACTACGCCGTTCGCGTTCCGATTGAAGGTCAAAATATAAAAAGTCCCTGCCTGCCCCAGTTTCTTCGCAGTTGGAACTAAACTCATCTTCGGATCAAGTAGTTTGTCCTCCTTCTCTCTCATTCCATCCTATAACAAACTAAATTGTCAGGTCCAGTGAGGTCTACAATTTAGTTTTTCTTCGACTTCAATCAACTTCAACCTCTTTCGAGAGTAAAAATGGCTCAAGTCCGTCAGAACTTCCACTCCGACTCCGAAAATGCCATCAACAAGCAGATCAACATGGAGCTGTACGCCAGCTACGTGTATTTGTCCATGGTAAGTCCACGGAAAATTTATTTACCATTTTGATATCAATGCGTCTTGTAAGTTGAGCGACTCGCATTTTATAGTAGGTAACTGTAGATGAGCCACCAACCTATAACTATGACCTAGGACATGTTTATCTGTCCTCAAGAGTAGGTATTCATTGCGCTAGGATGTAGTGGACTTCAGCACCAGATCGTCTTACTTGTAGTTTGTATTTACCTAGCTAAATATTTTTCATCAACACGTCACAGCTTCAGATATCACGAATACGTGAATCGATCTTTTTAAAGAATATTGAACGTAAACTATACTTTAAAGGTAAGATCTATCCTAAGTCTGCGCCAGTAAGGTGATGTAGTGCCTGAAAGAAAACCGTGAAGATCGATTCTGGGACCAATTTTAAATAGAGCGTATCTGTGAAACGGTCTTTCGAGCTCCAGTGTGTTCTCTTGGTCCCCTATCAGAGAATATCTTGAGGAAAGTACCAAGTACTCCAATTGGTAAACATGTACGTCGCGGACAGCCTTTCAAGAATAGGGATGGCTCTAAATGAGGACTAGCGATAAATTCGTGGATTTAAAACAGCCCTTGTTTAACCATCTATTTTGTAACTTATACGTTTCAGTACAATAGGACCATCTTTCTAGAGTTTTATCTTGTAATCTTGTTGGTGGTCGAAACGACTCTAGGTCCTCTTTGTGAATAAAAAGGGGGTAACGTTGATTTTTGGTGTTTAATTCTCATTTCTAGCTACAGTTTCGCTGGGGCAACTTGCCTGCATCTTCAGGCTTATCAGTCTTATGTAGAATATACTTCTAGTAATTTGTTCATTTCTTTCTCAATTCATTCAAAATCGATCGTTTCAATAGATCCAAACTTGTTTGATGGTAAAATAGGCCAATGGAGAATATCAAAAGTTTCCTTTGTTTACTATGAGAAATCTCCTTTTTTCCGCAATTATATTAAAGTATAATGCTAGATCTAAACTCTTTCTTAATCAATGTTAAAGGAGGTATTACCAAACAATTTTACCATCAAACAAGTTTGGATCTATTGAAACGATCGATTTTGAATGAATTGAGAAAGATTGAGAAAGGAATGAACAAATGACTAGAAGTATATTCTACGTAAGACTGATAAGCCTGAAGATGCAGGCAAGTTGCCCCAGCGAAACTGTAGCTAGAAATGAGAATTAAACACCAAAAATCAACGTTTCCCCCTTTTCATTCACAAAGAGGACCCAGAGTCGTTTCGACCACCAACAAGACTTTATCATCCCACTCAACACCCTTCAACAATTATCTTGTAATGCCAACATGTCTACATCTGAGACCCAAAACACGTACAAAAAAAGGTTCTCAGGGCAGAAACAGAACCGGATTTGAAGAAATGAACCAAGAAAAAACCTGTCAAATATGAGAAAAACGTCTCTTCTTTGTTTCTTATTGGATTTTCAATCACCTTAGAGTACGAACGAGAAACATTCGAGGAATTTACAGCTTTTTGGAAAGTAATAAATTTATCGGTCTGAAAGATTTGATTGACAATGGATGAAACTCGCTGCCGTCCATTATTCTCTTTCTTGGTACTTCACCATTTCTTTTATAGACGTCACGTAAAAACTGAGGTAGAAAAGATCAATTTTTCACCATTTTATGACTTAGTTTTACTATATTTGATTAATTTACTTATTTGGATAAAATTAGATTGGAAGATCATGATATTAGCCGAAACCTCATGTCGAATATCGGGTATGTTTCCAGTACATTGGGAACTTATCAGTATTCTTCTGAAAATGTTTTGACTTGTTTTGGCTGTAAAATGTTTTTCTTTTAAAAATTACTGTTAAAACTAGTCAGAATCATCACTGTTATGACTATGATTGTAACTATGTTCACAATTTAAATTCTTTAAATGAAATTTTACTCATTTAATTGGGATTTTCTGTAGAACTTACTCTAGATAGAGAATATAAGGAATAATTAAGATGGGAGTTTGTAGACTGGCATGCAGAACTGTTCTGCCGTCCAAAGGAGAAAAGCCGTAGACCGAAGAAAACTAGTTTTGAGAAAAATGAACCCAAAGTTTTTTAGCTGTGGCACAGCTATTTCTCTATATTTTTCCAAGATTTTTTTTTCTGCTGATTCAGAATGAGTTACTGCATTTATTCAATCTAGTTTTATTACGTTTGGGTGATTACACATGATTTAATTCGACCTACTGTTTTTCTCCGTTGTGATAACAGGCAATACTTGCGGTCGATAAAACGGTAGTGGAAATGGCGTTGGAAAAAATCGCTACGAACGTGATACAACGGAGAAAGGCCGTAGAGAACCCCAGCGGCGCTACGGTGAAGTTTTTGGCGGTCATTACAATACGAAAAAACCGTACCGTATTTTGCATTGAGGCCTAATAGAGTTTTTTCCAACGGAGAAAAGCAGTACCTTTTATCTGAGCTGAAACATCATGACGAAGTTTCCAACGAATAAATACCGTAGGTTAGGGATCTACAGCCTTTCTTTGTTGGTAGAAGTTCTACGGTTTTTCACTGTTGGAAAACCCTCAAAAAGTCAAAACTCCGTTTCGTTTTTCCTAAATTACGAATCGGGAGAATTTTTCTTTGCCAATTCACCAGAACCAAAAAATGTAGTTTAAAAATTCGAATCCAATGTTACCAAAACCTCAATTTCGGTAAAATTCGAGTCTACGGCTTTTCTCCTTTGGACGGCAGTGTTATAGACCGGGATATAGATTGGAATGATTACCTGGCATTGGGGGCGTGTTGGTCCAGGTATTTCCCTGGAACGGTTCTGATGAAGAGGTGTGTTGGTACAGCTGTACTGAGACTGTGGAACCGAGTATCAACTTGGAACGGTTCCATGCAGTGAAAAAAACTCGACCCTTACCGGTCCAGTTCAGGACCGATAAGATATCTTGAAATGGCTCTGGACCGGGAAGGGATCTTTCAGACCAGGAATGATGGAACTGGACTGATATCATGGAGAATGGCTTTGGACTGGCAAGGGTTTTGGACCAGTAAGCATATATCTTGTTCTCACTTATGTTCCATGTTGTACCTGGAAGCACCATTACTACTTCCATGGACTGAGAATATAATAGTATCAAGGAATGGCTCTTGAGTGGGAAGTGATCTTCTGGACTGGTTAGCATGGAAGTTGTTTCCAGTATTATTGATTTATTATCATGCTCATCATTATTGCCATTACTTCATTATTGTCATGCTAAGTTCTTAAACTGCAACGTCATTATTCTTTCCTTGAATTGTTTGGTCACTATCATCTAATTATATAAAACGCCAACCGTACGTACGTACGTATGCACGGAGGGGTTAAGAGTGGGCGGAATCAGAGACGGTCGGAGTTGGGGGCGGGAGAAGTCGGAGTTGGGGGCGGGAGGAGTCGGAGTTGGGACGGGAGAAGTCGGAGTTGGGGCGGGAGGAGTCGGAGGAGCTGGGGACGAGAGGAGTCGGAGGGAGTGGTGGAGGAGTGAGTCGGAGGAATCGTTTTTGCCTACTTTTAGTAGGCTTTTCAGCTAGTTTATAATAAATTGTCTCTTTTGTACACTTGTTCAAATTCCTTCCTTCTAGCGAATTTTCAAGGAAAATGATGCTTATTGTATTGCAAGTTGAGATCATAAGCATGGAAGAAGGACGATAGGGATTTGACTGCCTGCTTCATCCATGTCATGAGAGTGGGATTTGACCGCCCTCGGTAGGCAGTACCGGTAATTTGGAACGGTTACATCTTTGTCACTGTAACCGTTGGAACCGTTCCAGGGAAATACCTGGACCGACACTCCTATTCTGATGACAAAGATGTAACCGTTCCAAATTACTGGTACAGTTCCATTACAGTTACTGCCGACTGAACGCGGTCAAATCCCACTCTCACGATCTTAACTTGCAATACCAAAGAAAAAATTCAAACAAGTGTTGAATAAGAGACAATTATTTAAATATTGTGATCAAACATTTCAAGGAAAGCATCATTTTTCGTTGCAGTTGAACATAACATAAGAAAGAGAATACAGGAGACAACTTCCATGCTAACCACTCCAGAAGATCTCTTCCTGGTCCAGACCTTTCATGATACGATAACCCTTCTCGGTCCGTGGAATCAGTAAGGGCTTCCTAGTACATGGAGCTGGACTGGTTAGGGCTGATTTTATGTCTTTGCATGGAACTGTTACAAGTTGATTATCGGTTCCACAGTCCTGGTACAGCTGTACCAACACACCTCTACCTGGCATGTAGAATGGATAGCAATATTGTTGAAAGTGCAGAAAATGGTCAAGAGAATAGAAACAATTGAGAAGTGATCAATTCAAGTTGGCTGGATGAATTGCAAGGAAATGTTTGGCCTTCTCGAGTAGGAGCATCTAGGAGAAGAAAGTGGTGGAATGGCTGAGATAAGGTGAACCTTCCAGAGCTCAAAAACCTTGGTTATCTCTCATCAGTCGGCCTATGTGATGTAGGGATTGTGTGCTGTGTTCTTAACTCGTTCCGAAATGTTAGAATGCGTTAAATAATAATTTTGTTCTTTTACCGACTACATAGATTTTCATTTTTGGCTGAATGCCTTTTTTTAATTGACGCCTCAAACAGATTTGAATGCATTTTTCATTGATGGCAAATTTCTGTTTTGCTACAGATTAGGCAAGGATCTACAGACATTAGAGAGTTTTTGCTGTCAAAATTTGATGGGCTCTGTTAGGAGGAGACTAGCGCGAGCAACGATGATGCTACCCAGTTGAAGGTGGAGACCCAGTTAACATTAACGGTTTTGTGCCGGGGGGGGGGGGGGGGGCTCTAGAAACGGGGGACTGACTGGGAAACCCTTTTATCGTCGCCCACTGTTGGCAGGAGGCGAATTCACAAGCCCCTGTGGATTCTGAGCTTTGTGTAGAGGTTCTACGGGCCTGCAAAGACTCTTTAGTATCCTTGGTCAATAAGGGAGGTGGATCCATTTTGCCAGGGAAATGAGGAAAGGTTTATCAAATCGTCGCTAGATACCGCTTGGGCTTTTCCACTATTTTCTTCCCCTAAATACTCTTACTCGAGTACTCATTCTCCTTATCTTTATTGTGAAGTAAGTAAAACACTGTAGGAGGAAGGCATAATAATTACTATCGATGATGACGTGATTTTTTGTTCTGCCCTGACAGTCGTACCACTTCGATCGCGACGACGTCGCCTTGAAAGGGTTCCATGAGTACTTCAAGAAGGCTTCGGACGAAGAGCGGGAGCACGCCATGAAGTTGATGAAGTATTTGAACTCGAGAGGAGGTCGGATTCAGCTCCAGAACATTTCCAAGCCGACCAAAGATGACTGGTCCACCGCCGAAGAGGCCGTGGCCGCTGCTTTGCAGCTCGAAAAAGACGTGAACATGGTGAGTTCCATCTTTCATTTGGTAGATACGTGCAGTGGGAGAGATTAGGCCTATTTCCGTCAGTCTTGCGATTCACAATCTTGTTTCTGATTTATTCTAAGTTCAACCTTTAAGTCCTCCTAGGAAGCAAATGGTTGGTCCTACAGAGCTCTGGGCGGTCTCAATAAACTATAAAAATTCAATTCTATTGCTTCCGAGTCTACCAAGGTGAAGCTATTTTCACTTTTCAAGGTTGAAAAAAAATTGTTCTCCAAAATCAAAATTTTCTTCTTGAACAGTTTTGGTTTCTTGTGTGTCTGTCGTGAAATCCTCGTGTCGGACCAAACTATACGAAGTTGTCCGATTTCGATGAAATTTTCAGGTATTGTGCGGGTCGGCGTTTAGATGGTCCCCTATGAAAATCATCATCCCCGGATTAATAGTAACCTCTGCGCAAACGTAAAATCCTTGTAACAGCCATAACTACTATATTTTTGTATCCGAATTTGATGGAATATTCAGGGATTGTGCGGATTAGGGTGTAGATGGTCCCCTATGTAAATCGTGGCTTCCTGATTGATAGTAGCCTGCAAATGTAAAATCCTTGTAGTTAATAGCCATAAATTCTACATTTTTCATACGATTTTAATGAAATTTTCAGGGGTTGTTCAGAATGGGGTGTAGATGGTCCCCTATGAAAATTGTGGCTCCCTGAATTGATAGTAGCCTCTAAAAATAAATAATAAAAGCCATAACTTCAAGATTTTTCATTCGAATTAGATGAGATATTCACAAATTGTGCGGGTTAGTATGTAGATGGTCCCCTATGAGAATCATGGCTTCCCGATTGCTAGTACCTATCCTGCAAACGTAAAATCTTGTAGGTAATATTCATAACTTCTACTTTTTCATATGAATTTGATGAAATTTTCAGGGATTGTTTTGATTAGCGTGTAGATGGTCCCCTAGTGCAAGGTACTTAGGCCCACTTTCACCAAAAGTTGTTCTAAACTTGCTTAGCTAAATGCGTTAATAGTTAATCTGAAGGAATAAACCCAGCAAGATGGCGAGCGTCTTTCACCAACCCAAATCATCGTTAAACGTCGTTTAAGACAATCGAGTTTGTCTAAACTTGAAATGTTGAGCGAAACGAATGAAAGTTGGACATTATGACGTATTTGGGCAATAGAAACGTTGAACAACAACCACTACCGCTTGATATCAGCAGATTGCCGCCTTGGGCATCTTTATCAGTGTCAGTTTTTCGAATTCCTTGTTTTTATTATTTGCTAATTCCTGCGGTTTGTTTCGAGTTTTCCGGTTCCCTTCGTTTTATTTTGCTGAATATTTTCATCACCTACCTATTGAGTTATTACACATCATCACTTTGAGCCACAACGAGCGTAATAACTCCAGTATTTCTCCAGACTCAAGTACCTTCCATGATGTATCCTAGTGAAACACAGTGGCAGCCGCCTTGTTCTGATCGGTAGGAATTTACTTCGATAATTTTAATGATTACCGATGGATGTAAACTCGAAGATAAGGGCCCCCGATTTCACCTCAATAAAAATTTATTTTGGTCGAACTGGTCTTTTATGATGGTCAATTTGTATAATTGGTCGAATAGAAACAACCAAGGAATGTAGGTTGCACTATTATGTTATTGAAAAAACCATTATTCATTTTAAATTAACGTGTTGAACTTATTTGTATGACGGGGACTCGAGGCGAGTGTCAATCTAGTCGAGCACTTGGACGACTCGGGGCTTGGAAAGGCGGAAATTCAGTAACGTACATAATCTTGGAATGTGGAATCCGATCCAGGATTCGACTCGGACGTCGTCGTCATCGTCAGACGAGTCAAAAATAATTTGAAATGTGGTCGCTGTTTTCGATTGAGTCGTTTATGGACTACTTGTGTTTATTCAAATGAAAAGTGTGATTGTAAGTTGGTTCAAATACGAGATGGTATGTGAACTGATTTTGAAGTCAAAGTAGGGAGGAAACTGATCCATGAAATGTAAAGAGGTGGTTGAAAACAAGTCGAAAAACTTATTGTCGATTATTATCTGTACTGCGTCAAGATGAACCAAGGTCAAGCCAACCGTCAAGGTGACGTGGTCTATGATGGATGTATGTAGGCATTAATGATCTTGATCATTCATTCTCAAGTTATAAGGTGACAAAGAAGATCGCCACCTGCATCCGGAGTGCCGTGACAGGATTCCTCTGTCTGTCATAACAGGAATTCCTCTGTCTGCCATCGGTTGATTCCGAGATAAAAAAACGATTTGTCACTTCCTGAGACCTCCGGATGCAACACAGCGTCACCACGTAGAGATTCCTATGAATCACATCTTGGATACCACACATGGTCAGCTTAGTTTCATCAGAAACCTTTTAAATACCTCGTACTAAAAGAAGTTGACTCATTGAATCTTGAAGCTGAATTATCTCCTCAATAGAGATTTGATCACAGTTTTCAACTTATCAAATTAATAATCTAGGAACGAGCTCTATTTTCAATGAAACTACCATTTTTTCAACTAGCTGTTGCCTTATTTGTAATAAATCGTTGTTTTTTTCTTCTCAAAACCTTTACGTACCGAACCATGTTGGATGGATGACAGGAAAGCTATGTGCTACACCAACTTCGCAGAGTACTCATCACGTAATTTTTCTATTTGCTCATATTTGGCAGGGAACCTTTCCTACTTAAAAGTTTCAAATCGCAGGTTTCACGTTCTCGGGTCACCTAAACCCATGGAGGCTTTTCCCAGCACAAATCTAGTCAAACCGCTACTGGCCCTTAACAAAGGGCTAGGACTCTCTGACTAGGAACAGAATCTGCACAATAAGCCGCTAGGCTTCAACGCTTTGGGCTTCCATCACCCTGATCCGCGGATTCAGCTACAATCTACTATCTTCCTACTTGAACATTCATGAACACGTGTGGTGAGGCTCATGCAGGTTTTCTCCCACCCGCAGCACCTTTTAGTTATCGGAACCCCCCTCATACAGCATCCCATTCTAAAGCTTACAATCAGATCTTTAATTTGAATGTACAAATGGCCCTTCAATGACTCAATGGGAAGTTACTGAGGAAGTGACGTTAATATGGATCAATCTTCCCAAAATCACCAACCACGTTTTTCTACTATTTCCACTCATATTCAACATTTTCAACAAAGCAAAATTAGATCCCTTTGAAACGGGACCACCATGGATACTGATAGAACACATTTCTAAAAGAATCAGGTAGATTAGTACCAGAATTAAAAAAAAACAGTGTTCAAACATACAAAAAAAACTCGGCTAATGAAATTCAAGAAACATGGAACATGCTTTAGCTGTGTTTTTTTTTTTTTTGCTGTTTCCTTTTACTAGGAATTTGTTTGTTGTTTTAATTTGGCTCTTTATGGGCCTGCTTTTCAAATTGCTCGTGATTTCATTCACCTCGTGATGTTCCACAGGTATTGTTATTAAGAAATCGGAAACATCTAAAACGTCGTAGAACACATCGCAAATAAAAGCCTAGGTTACAAGATCCTTTGATTACTTTTCGGTAAAAACGATGCCAGCCAATTGCACAAATAAACGTCCGCTAAATCGAAGTTGGCGGTTAATGTCAACAAGACAGAGAAGGAATGCTGAACCATGCAACGAGAAGGATTGTGGACCAAGCAGCAGGAAGCTGTTTTGGCAGTAGATAATTTACACATAAATTGAGGGCTTTTAACGAGTGGCGAACGATTTTCGTGGGATGAAGGCTACATCTCCTACAAACTACACTAAATTTCCCTAGAAACGGGTCGGTTGTATGTGAAAATCATTACAAAATCCCGCGCTACTTACGATCTACAGTTTCGTCGCGTTTTTGCCCAGTTAGGTGTTGGCTAAAGCATGTTCCATACTAAAAATTCATTGGCGGAAAAAAACAAAGTTGATTTTCCCCCATGTTGAGTATGAGCGGGAAGTGGGATGCTATTCATGCTGAGAAAAATTCTTTCGAAATGAAACCCTTTCGAATTGGCCCTCTGGAAGTCCATCATCCTACGGAGGTTCTTGGAAATTTACAGGGCGATCGAGCCACTCTGTCAAAATGCGTCATGCCGGGTTGAGTGTGTTAAAAAAGAGTACTCCTTCGCGTCTAAGGTGGTTTCGAAGTCGAAAAGAACTGAATTTCTTTGACCCCTATCCCGATCAGTTTTACCATTGAATTCTGGTTGCTTCATTGCAAGGACTCAGATCAACAAGTGAACATCATATTTATGAACAAATAGTTACAAATTAATATTCTGTTGAGACTCGTGGAGTCGTCCCAACTCAATAACAATATTGAAAATATACCTCTTAATCTCCACCTATCTCCACCTAAATCTGAATCCAAGTTCTGCTTTACCAGGTCTATTCTGTATTTTTTCATGCTGAATCGAATGGAACCAACTCCAATTACTTGTATTGGAAATTAATGAGTATAATTGAGGAGTTTGATTCCAAAAGGTACTAAAGACCAGTTTCGTCGACAGTGTTAACACTTTCGCAGGGTTTTACGGGGTAGTTCTTCACAAAAATGCGTTCGTTTTGGAGCAAAAGATAGTCCATTCCCTTGAAAAACGAAGGTGAATATTCCGTTTCATTTCAAAAGTTCAATCCAGCGCAACGGCGGATTCTTATCCATTTTGTTTCGAAAAGTACTTCATTCACTTCGTTTGATTTCAAAAAGCAAAGTATTCACTTTTTTTATTTCAAAAGTACTAAACGCCACGTCTTGTTTCAAGAAGTTCTTACTGTATCCATAAATCTGATATTTCAAATCTCGTTCAAAATTATTTTAAACGTTGAACTAATTTGCCTTTTTTCCCCAAAAATTCCTATTTATTATAATTTACAAATATGTAAAAAAAAAACACCATTGGCTTTCAGCACGTTTTGCTTCCTCACTACCGAAGGTAGGGAAGCTTTGTATTCGTGAAAGAAGTGAAAAAAAAAATGTCCTCCAAAATCAAAATTTCCACTTGCTTTTTGCGTTTTAGAGCTTCCCGAACAATTTTGGTTCCGTGTCTGTCTGTCTGTCGGTCTGTCTGTGGTCAATCCTTGTCCCGGGCAAAACTATACTAACCTGTGGTCCGATTTTGATGAAATTTTCAGGGATTGTGCGGGTTAGGTCCTAGACGGTCCCCTATCAATTTCAGCACCTTCGGACCAATAGGAGCGAGTGCGCATGTGCAAACGTGAATTTCCTGGAACCTCGGTTTCTAATGAACCGATTTTGCTCAAATTTGGAGGTTAGTTAGGGACTAACTTCTAAGAGACACCCTATAAGTTTCAATCAAATTGGTCAAGCAATAGCCGCTGCGCATGCGCGGACTTTAAATTTATTGTTACAACCAAAACTCCGCAACTATTCAACCAATTTCGATGAAATTTTCAGGGATTGTGTGGTTTAGGTCCTAGACGGTGGACCGCTAAATAAAATTCTACGTTGAAAATACAAAATATTATAAACTATAATACCTTATAAAAATTATAAAAATATTATAAACATTAATACCTGCAACCCTATCCCGCATATTATCGCCAATATTTTGGTATTCAATAACTCTTTGAATCATTATTTTTTCGCCAACTGATTCTATACGTCCATGTTACAATGAGTGAGGAAGCTATACTGCCCACCCAACTTGGCAGACGTTTTTTTTTAGGTCTCAGTTGTTTTTTGCGTTTTTCTCACTTTTGACGAGAACGGACGTTTTGGTATCGACCTCCTCAATTACTCGATCATGGAAATCGAATGAAATCACCGCTGGTCGAATGAGTCCAATTTTGGAATGATTTGACGAGGCCATTTTTCTCTCAAAACAATCTTATACCGTGAATGTCCAAATTGAAGGAATCGATCTGGTGGTCTCATACGATTCCGTTGGCACCTATTGAAAAACTTGTGTAAAATTACATCTCACGACCTACTTGATGCTAGTCTCTATTATCTCATCTTATCACAAATGTGTTTCCCGAGTCCTGAACTAAACCTGTTATTTAGTGTTTTTTACTAGGAAAAAATCGAGCTTTCGGTCACTCCACATCGAGTATTCTTAGAATTTCCCTGTACTGCCACGTAAAATTTACCGATAACCTTGACGTGGGTTACCTATCTCGAAACTATTGTTTCTCTACGAACCAATTAAAAATAATGAGTTGTTAGGAACTAGAATTGTTGCTCACGATAATACGATAAACCTGGCGAACTGTGGAAGAGGTTACCCATCGTGTAGACATTACGTAATAATTCGATTTTAATGTAACTCAAGTGGGCGTCTCAGAAACACGATAAGATAAAGCTGCAGTGTCACTCAGAAAAAACAACAAACATCTTGAACCGCCGAATCTTGTGGTTATTTTTGTTGGTTTTTGATCTTCTTATCAACGACTGCTCGGGTCCAGGATTATTGCGGTTTAAATTGAATCTTCCGACACCGATCTCTTTTTTTTTTTAACAAGCGGGTCATCGCTGTGGGACGATATCGGATGCAATAAGGTCGATCGCAGGCGTTTCCCTGTGATGCAAACCAGGTTGGAACTCTCAGTTTTGCTTCCTCACTGAAGATAAAGAAGCTTAGAGTTGGCGTATAGATGATCACCTATGAGGGTAGTGGAAGGTACTTGGAGATTGATGTTTTGAGATCAGCTGCTACTGTGCATCGGAAAGCTATGAGCTTCACCCAGTTGGCAGAATTTTAAAATTCCAAAACGAATTGTGGTGGAAAAAACTATTAGTTACCGAAAAGTTTGAGCCCACTGCAGTAGTTACATTATCTTCGAAAATTCGCCAGGAAAATTATGAAGGGGTTCAAGATAGGAGATATTTCCTTTTCGACATCATCTTAAACCCTTTGGAATTGTCAACTTCTGTTCGACTGTAGTTCAACTGCAGTTAACTGAATTATCCTGTTGGAACAGCAGTTGACTTGACCCTTCAGCCAGCTCATCCTGGAGCGACTCCAGTTCTTCTCATCCGATTTCAAAGAAATTTTCAGGGATTGTGCGGGTTGGCGTGTAGATGGTCCCCTATTAACCCATTGCCGGCCAACGATGCGTTTTCGCATCGTCATATTTATGAATTTTTTTTGGAATTGAAAATATTGGAAAATCGTTGTAGATTAATTTTTTCTCGTTTATACTGTTCCTAAACTGCTCAAAAAAAATTTTGCTTCAACGTTCTGGAACTCATTGCGAATTTGGAGAATTTTTTGAAAAATAGGCATTTTCCATGGTCTGGAGGAGCTTTGACCATGTGGAATTTTTCGTTACTTTGGAGAAGGAACAATACTTCTCCTCTCTTATCCTGAATGCTTGGAATGGTGTAGAAGCCAAATACATTCAAAACAAAAAATAAATAAATAATGGTATTGGTTGTACAACGACGAAAATCGACGAATGCGAAAACGCACCTTTGGCCGAAAGCACTTTTGTTTTGAAATTTATTGAAAATTTTTGAGCTTCATTTCATGTTCATATATTCTTAAATATAATGTTTTTACATAAAAATTTCAACTTTTAAATTTATTTCTACCCTTGGCCGGAAATGGGTTAAATCATTAACCCCGGATTGATAGTAGCCACTGCGCATGCGCAAACTTGATTACCCTGTAGCAGTATTAACTACTACAATTCTTATCAGATTTTGATGACATTTTCAAGGACTATGCGAATTGGCGTGTAGGTGATCCCATATGAAAATCATCTCTCCCGAATTGATAGTAGCAGCTGTGCATGCGCAAATGTGATTCCCTTGCCACAGCCTTAACTTCCACATTTTTCCATCCGATTTCGATGACATTTTCAGTAAGTATGCGAGTTGGGGTGGAGACGGTCCCCTACGAAAATCATAGCCCCCAAATTGAAAGTACTTGGTGCGCATGCGCAAACGTGAAATCCTTGTAACAGCCACAACTTCTACTTTTCCCAACAAAGGGGTATTTCGGTGGGTCGGAAATTCAGGTTTTTGACCTCAAATTTGGATTTAGCACCCTTGAAAACCTAAATAATCCAACTCTAAGCCCAATGAAACTATAACGTGTGGTAGAAAAACTAATTAAAGAGATCACTCGTTTGAAAAAAAGGCGGGCATCCTTAACGCACACACACTATGCCGCATGCGTGTGTGAGTAGTATTTTGTAGTATCCAAGAGGTCCTCCAAGGGTTTCATCTCTCCTCTGTGCATGGATACTTTTTCAAAGACAGTTGGCTAGCTACTTCACACCATTCAAATCTTCAACTTTGCTTAGCTTCACTGATTTTTTAAAAACATTTTCTCGACGAACAGAACCGATTACTGTTATTCCTGAGCCATACTCTTTTGAAAAAAAAAAAATTGAAAAAATTGACTGAAATACCCCATTTACAGTGGTAGGTACGAGATTGGCTAGTATGCATCGAATCATCCATACTATCGCGGGATGGATACGAGGAAGCTATGTCCCACACCCACTTGGCAAATTTTTTTTCCTTTTCAATGTTGAAAGAAAATGTTCTAAATCACAATTTCAACTTGTTTGTTACGTTTTAGGCCTTCTTAAACAGTTTTGGTGTCTGTATGACATCCTTGTAACGGACCAAACTATTCGAAGTTATTGTCCGATATCGATAATAACAACTTAACATAATTATAATCAATGATAACTTAATAATTGTTGTCAGATGATTATTGGATTAAGAAACCGTAGGAGATACCGATGGGGTCTTGTCTGCTCTGCCTTCTTATGAATATCACTTTTCATGGTCATAATTTATGCCCAACACTACGAAATTATCAATGTAGAGATTGAAACAGAAGACGAATCAAATGAAAAATTTCACCGAATTCTGTTTGCATTTTTCCTCAATAGTTAATGGTGTGGGATAGATGAGAATCGGGTTGATTTCGGAAGATAAGTCTCCTGTTATTTTTGGGAGACAATCAAAATTTATGATTTCAAATAATAACCGGAAAAACGGGAACAATGTGAAGCGGGAACGCTCGCTGATTGGCTGTTCGGCTCGCCGTCTCCTTCCATTGTTGCCAGATGGTATGACGAAATCGTGTCATCTAAGAGGGAAGTTATCAAACAAAAACAGGGGAAACCTAATTTTCTCCATCTTGCTTTTTCTATTTTTTTCTTCAGTTTTTCGATTTCGAACTTTATTGGTTTTGTGAAATGTTGCATCTGAGGACTACAGATTTCTCGATCTCAGCGCTTCAAGTGGCCATAAATGAACTATTCTAGGATGACGTCATGCTCCCGGTTTTTTTTAAACGTTCATATTTTCTACACTGTTTTGTTTATTCATAAATTAGGAAGTGCGGGCTGAAAGTTTGCCGTAGGGGGTTTTTCGAGGTGCTGAATCAGATTTTGGGGTCAAAAATAGAACATTCCGACATGGTGAAATTCCTCATTCTTTTTCTCAGTTCCTCGTTGTTTCAAGTCGAAGTTTCGCAAATCTATTATTTGTTTCTAATTCGTCTGCTTGTTAATGCCCTCCATCTCATTTCTCAACTGGCCCTCAAGAACTCCATGAACGGTCGTTAATTACTCGAAACTCCCAAATTTGACCATTTCATATCCGTAATAACCGTGAATAAGGCCAAGGCGCCGGCTTTGAGACTCACACTAGAAATTCAGTGAACAAGGGGCCTTCGACGAGAAGTAAAACATAAACAAGGTTCAAGGACGACCAGAAACGATGGGTCTAAAAACTGAGGTGGAGATACGCCCATCGACAAAATCACCGTGCTGGGTGATAGGTAACAATTCAATTCATTTCAATGACGAACTATCTTAAATTCTCAACTTGCTAGAGCAGTGTTGTTTCGATACTTTCGATGGTGATGTTTGTGAGATCGATATTTTACTGTCGCTTTACTGTTACTGTTACTGATCAGAGTTGGGACTATTAGAACAAAAATCTAGTTGAAACTAAAAACTATTTTAGTGTTTAGTTTGACTTTCAAAACTAATTTTTGACCGACTTCATACCTCGGAAGGAGGTATACAGTTCGGTGTGTCATGGGACGACGGTTTTTTACATTTTATGTTTTTTTCTATGGCACATAAATGAAAAATCGTCACGCGGGGAGCGTTAAGAGGGGAGCGTTACGCGGAAATTTCTGATGATTTTCACGTACAACCAATCGTTCCTAGGGAAAACTAACTTCCTCATTTTCCACCCCACAAAGATCGAAATTTATTTTTTATTTTATTATTATTATTATTTTTTTTTTGTTTATTGGAAAGCTCTCAATTTATTAAACATAAGACATAAAATGTCTCTCGTGGTTGCATACTTGTACGAAAGCTGTATCCACCGTTTGTGTTTTCTCTAATTTTCATTCATTTTCTTTTTCTTGCTCGATTCCAAAGGCTTATTATTGAAAATAATAAACCAAAAAGACGTCAAAGCTCATTTCTTCTTGACAAAATGAGCAAGCTATAAAGCCATCAACGTATTTTATTATTCGGGATAAACTTCTCTTGTTTTCAATTGTATTCCAAAAAGGTCTGCCAGGATGGGTGGGCAGTATTGCTTTTTCACTTACGATAACATGGTCATATGGAGGTGGTTGAAGTAAAAATGGTTGACAATAATAATTGTACCTATAACTAGCAGTGTATGCGACATTTCCTGTATAAAACTGGCTTTTCACGATGATGGTGACAGCAACACGATTATGTTGATGTCAACATGATGAGGATGTTCTCGATTGAGAAGTCAAGGCAGATTTTGTTGGTTTTTCTTCCGAGTCTACCAAGGTAGCGGAAGCTTTGTTTTCACTTTTCAAGGTTGAAAAAAAAAGTTTTCCAAAATCAAAATTTCCACTGACGTTTTACGTTTCAGACCTTCCATGAACAATTTTGGTTCCGGGTCTGTCTGTGTGTGTGTCTATCATGAAATATTTGCCGGGGAAATCCTTGGGATTGTGAGGGTTGGCGTGTAGATGCTCTCCTGTGAAAATCAATACCTCCGGACTCATAGTAGCCGCTGCGCATGCGCAAACGTGAAATCCTTGCCAATCAATCAATCAAAGTTTTTTATTGCAGAAACCTAAGAATAGGTATAACAACGTCAGATAAACACATAAACGAATAAACTACTATTCCAGGAACACACAACAATTCATAAATAAAACAACAATAACAGTGATAAAGAACAAGTCATCAAAACAGACCGAAGTAATCCTTAATACTGTAGATTTCAGCATCAATCAGAATGCCCTTCACTCGCCGTCGAAACGCCACTGAAGACAGCTGCCTAACATCGTGAGGGAGAGCATTGAAAAACCTGGATTCGAACTGTTCGGGATTACACCCGATTTATGCCACAGCCATAACTTGCACATTTTCTACCTGATTTCGATTTTCGTTATTCAAATAATACTCCTCTCAATAGTCAATGGCAGCAAAAGAATTGCGCCCGAACAGGGACTCGAACCCTGGACCCTCAGATTAAAAGTCTGATGCTCTACCGACTGAGCTATCCGGGCTCATGAAATTTGGTAATCCATAACTATCCACTCCCAAATTGATCAAAGAGCTCTATTACGCCAAGTGCTAGTTTTGAGCGCACGAATTTTTTAGGACGCTAATATTCCTAACTTACAAAGGAAGCTAAAAACTAACTTTATAAAGTGCATAAATTAATTCCATTATAACATGTTATGTTTTTATTATGTATGTTGTTTCAATTCAATACAAACCTACCAAGCTATCCGTCCTAATCGAATCCGTTCACGTTCTTCCGCGTTCAAACACAAATTACAGTAAGAAGCACCACAGTAAAATTAAAAATGGCTATACGCGTAAAAAGTTTTTCGCGTTTCTGCATTTTGAAAAAATATTGGTCCTTGTAGTTCAATTTGCGATTGAAAAAATTCGAGGTTTCTCAAATTACGTAGAATTCTCTTATTGTTGAAAATTAGTTGAGTGCTGTATGGCAGACCAGTTAGGCATACACCCTATAATATGATATCGAAGGAATGTCGATGTTTCTGTGAAATTTCGTTTTAGAGTCTACCATTGTTTTCACTTTTCGTGATTGAAAAAAAGCTGAAAATTATTGCACAACTGTTTATTATTGTTCTGTTCGGATCACACGTCTGCAAAGAACTCGGATTTTCTTTTATTAGTGCTTACCGTATTATAACTAACATGAAAAATCAAGCAAGAATTACTGTCAACTTTATTTGACAGCAAAACATCGTTATCCAAGAGTTGTGGAAGCCCTCGTTTTCACAACAAAAGTTGGTTCTTGGTTGCTAAGGAAACACAACACTGAGAGACAAGAAACTCTAATAAAAGAAAGAGAAAATATTGCATTTATTTGTATTAAGTGTACTTTAATGGAGATTTGGCCTATTTCCGTCAATGAGGATTCATTTGCGATTCACACTTGTGTTTCTTCTTTATCAGTCGACCCACCAGTCGTAGGAATTGGCCCCAGCTCTGATGATTACATCTGTCATGATTCGTTAAGAAAGAGAATTTTTTGGTTTATTTCGTGAAATAAAACACAAATTTGTTTAAAATTTGTATTCAAAATTCAGACACAGTATAATCAATCAAAACTAGCTATGCGCCCCCACACACTTTTTGGTTTATTATTTTCAATAATGAACCTTTGGAATCGACCAAGTAAAAAAAATTTTTAACACCCCCTCAAAATTGGATGGTTTACGTTTCAAGGTACCTACGTAGAATCCAAAAATCGAATAAAAATTTGGCCGTACGCGGCACTTTCCCCACTTGGCATTGACCGAGTTTGATGAAATTTGGTATGTAGGCTCCATTTGGGGTCTAATTGTGCCCCGAAGATTTTGGTTGATGTAGGTCACTTCTAAGGGTTCAAAAATGAATTTTGAAACTTTGAAAACGCCCTAACTCAAAAAACTTTGATATAAAGGTATTGTTTTTCCTTCAATTTAAGATTCTATAGCATTTTTAGAATTTTTTGAGACCATGCTGAGGTCTGTAGGACAAACCGTTCGCTCCCTACGAGAATTTAAGGATTTGACGTACGATAAATCAGAAACACGAGTGTGAATCGCAAAAGAGGCCTAATCTCCGTTCAAATTTTAGCTGACCGAAATGCGGTCGATGTTTTTCTTCATGTTGGGTGATTGGTGGCTTTGCAGACGAGTGATCTATATAGGAAAATAAAAAAAAACCATTGTGTAATAATGTGCAGCGTTTTTCTCTGGTAATTGTTCGATTTTGATGGTTCTGGCGGTAATATTTCAGTTTTTCAATTCCCTAGAGCCGTGCACTAATGAATTTCTAAAATCCTTTGAAATATCAATTTTAGGTACAAGTTTTTGCGCCTTTGATTTCGTGAAATACTAACCGGGAACGAGGAACGAACGGCGACCGACTGAGACCCCCATAAGTAAATAATACAATTTTTTTGGTTTATGACGTGAAGTAGTAATACACACAAATTTGTTTAAAATTTGTATTCAAAATTTAGACACAGAATAATCAGTCAAAACAAGCTACAAGCTATGCGCCCCGACACACTTTTCAAGGGAACCCAGCTGTAGGTTTTGTATCTTGTTGTTCATAGCCATGTTCATACAACACTTTATTATTTTCAATAATCCCCCCCCCCTCTCATAATTTGTAATCTACGAACGAAATGATCTCGTTTTCTTGTTACGCCTCTTTCTAAACATAACAGATGAAAGCTCAATCATCACGTATTGACAGAATCCGAGGCCAGTTCGAAGGCACGTTCGTTGATTTTCAACTCAACATTCAGATAAACCTACTGTAAACAATAATTTGTAGTGATACAAAATCAAAATCTTTCCGGGTCTCGATTGAACCCAAGAAATTAAATGATGTTTACATTCGTTACATAATGAAGAATAACAGACCTTTGCTACGTACAAGTTTGTTTTGTCTTCGTGTTTATCTTTTCACCTTTTTCCGGACAGGAGGGAAAATTCGATAGGCCAGCAGATAAAATCGTCATGTTTTCGGGAGGGATTTCGGGCTTCTTCGGGTGAGTTCGTCAGGCTCCTTTGTCTAGATGCTCCTGAGTTCGCCTACAGGTTGCGAGGATTCTCGATTGTTTGGAATCTCCATCGCTTGGCTGGTAACTGGGAAAACATTACCAACATCCTGGTAGCTCAAACTCTAATCCGTGGGCCAAAATCAAACCCACACAACTCTATTCATTAGTGATGGGGGTCTCAGTCGGTCGCCGTTCGTTCCTCGTTCCGGGCGAGTATTTCTGTAAATTACAGGAGCTAAAAATTGTACCTTAATTTGACATTTTTAGGATTTTCGAGATTTAGGGAATTGGAAAACGAAAAAATTGCCGCTGGAATAATCAAATTCGAACAATAATTGTTGAAGCCAAAATAATGTTTATGTGACTGCAATATTATGTTAAAATTAACCACATGATGTTAAGCTTTAATTACCAAATATCTAAAAATATATTCTTGTGTTGAATGCTTTCTATAAAGGTTGATTGTGATTTTTTCTAATATAACTAGTTCATTTGATTAGGTAGCCGATCTTATATATTTCTATAATAATTGCCAGAGAAAAATGGGAAAATTCTTACTGAATAAACGGTTTTTTGCCGGGCACTGGAAACCGCCATGGTGGGTGAAGCCTGGATCAATGCCTGGCCAGCACTGTGGGGAGTCAAGTAGACCCCCTCACAACTCCGGGCATTACCCCATTATTGTTCTATTCATTAATTCGCCATATTGTATTGTTGACGTATCCATACTATGGTTTATTCTTTTCAATAATGAACCTTTGGAATCGACCAAGAAAATTTTTTTTTACCCCCCCCCCCCCCTCCCTCAAAATTTGTCGGTGTACGTTTCAAGGTACGTAGAATCCGAAAATCGAATAACAATTTTTCCGTCCGTCCCTTCTAAGGGGTGAAATGCCCTAGCTCAAAAAATTTTGATATAAAGGTATTGTTTTTCCATCAATTTAGGATAGTATTGAATTTTTAGAACTTTGTGAGACCACGCTGAGATCTGCAGGACAAACCGTTCGCTCCCTACAAGAACTTTAGAGTTGGGCTTACGATAAATCAGAAACACGAGTGTGAATTGCAAAAGAGGCCTAATCTCCGTTCAAATTTTAGTTGACCCAAATGGGATCGCTGTAGGTACGTGGTAGGCAGGTGGTGACAGTAGTGACGATTCGATACTTTCGATATTCATTGATATCTATATTTCCGATATTATCGAGTATCGAAAGGAAAATATTGATATCGAAAGAAAAAAAATATCGGTTGTGATGGTTATATTCCTTCCCACTGTAATTTATCAATTGTTCCTAATCGATAAAAAACGATGCAAAAACATATTCGATATCGGTGAAATCAATATTCTTCTTTCGATTATTTATGGTGATCACTGATATTGATTTTAAAAAAAGATGAAAAATCATATTCGATATCAGTGAAATCAGTATTTTTCTTTTGATATTCTATCGATATCACTGATTTTGATTTAAAAAAAAAGATGAAAAAACATATTCGATATCAGTGAAATCAGTATTTTTCTTTTAATATTCTATCAATGTCACTAATATTGATAAAAAAAAGATGCAAAAATATATTCGATATAAGTGAAATCAGCATTCATCTTTCGATATTCAATCGATATCAGTGAAATCAGTATTTTTCTTCGATATTCTATTGGTATCACTGATATTGATTAAAAAAAGATGCGAAAACATTCGACTTCAGTGAAAATGTCACATCGATATTTTTGTAAAAAAAAAGATGCAAAAACATATTCGATGTCAGTGAAATCTTACGAGTATAGGACTGGGTGCCATAATGTAATCAGTACCTATTTTTCATTCGATTTTCAATCGATATCACTGATATTGATAAATAACATGAAAAAACATATTCGATATCAGTGAAATCAGCACTTTTCTTTCGATATTCTATCAATATCACGGATATTGATGAAAAAAGATTTTAAAAAAAATCAGTGACAATGTCACATCAATATTTTGTTTCTATCGATATTAGTGATATCGATATTTTTCTTCCAATATTTTATCGATATCAATACCGATATTATTTCGATGTTGAATATCGCACCGAAAGGTAGGTAGATCCATCGAACTAAAACACCTGGAATGCTATCTAGGCGGGCGGGGATAGGGCCCCAGCGGTTGGGCCTCGTTCGGCCTACCCCCACTCCGTGGGGGGTTCTGAACCTGTTGCGTGCCGTGTATACATTGCAATGTTCACATTCATTGTTTGTGATTCGACGTACAAAGTATTTAATTGAAATGCAATACTATGTAGTGAAGACCGTTTGCACCAAATACGATGACGATTACTGCGTAAGATGTTTATTCCTTACCATAAAATATAGGTTCGTTCTATCTACTATATTCTAGATAAGGTTTTGTAAGTATTTTGTTCATTTTTGATCGACTTTATTCATCTTGTCAGTTATACAATCATCCTGTCTTATTAACTTAATTCTCGTCATTATAAGTTGAAACGTCTGCCAAGTGGGTGTGGCACATAGCTTCCTCGTATTCATAACCCGATTATATAGGTAATCCGATGCACAGTAGTTAATCTCAAAACATCAATCTCTAAGTACCTTCCACTACCCTCATAGGGCACAATCTGCAGGCCAATCGGAACAATCCTGAGACATTTCGTCGAAATCGGATTGAAAACATAGAAGTCATGGATGTTACAGGGAATTGACGTTTGCACATACGCAGTAGCTACCATCAGTCTGGGGACGATGATTTTCATAGGGGACCGCCTACAACTGAATTCGCATATTCTCTGAAAATTTCATCGAAATCGGAGGAAGGTCTAAAATGTAAAACAAGAGAGGAAGTTTCGATTTTGGAGAACTTTTATTTTTCAACCTTGAAAAGTGAAAACAAAGCTTCCGCTACCGTAGATGTACCCAACATCGGCCACTTTTGGAGGTTTTTTTAGTTTATTCAAAGTCAAATATATGAGTAAAAATCTGAAAAAAATAATTTAGATGGCAGCAGATCTGCTCTATAGGATGTCACTATACATTTTTTTTTATTATCAAAACCTTGGCCTTTTTTAAAAACTTGAAGTGTGGCCGAAGTTAGGTACTTTTGTGCTCCAACTTCGGCCACCTATGGAAAATGCATTAAAAACGAAGAAGTAGTAAGTATATTGTAACTTCGGTCGCCGAATAATTTTTTAAAAAAGCTTTTTTGAATTTAAAAATCATAAAAACCATACAAAGACTTTTTTGGAACACCTATAATACAATAACACCTTAGGAATATCATGGAAAACATCCAAACAAAGGTGAAATGCAGTAAAAAATATCTATATAGCTTTTCAAACGTGAACTGATTATTTGAATTTTAAAACTTCAAATCATGGTAATTTTTAGGTCAACATTTCAAAAATATCATCATTATCAGTGCTAATAATGTCAAAAATACGAGATCGTCACACTAGTCATAAAACAGCCAAAATTATTTGAACATTTAAAACATTCATTGGTAATATTAACTTATCTGACTTCTCTTGAAAAATTTGTGTAATATTCTCAAAAGACTATATAAACTCATGACTAATCATTATAATAATGTCATTAGAGTGAAAATTGAAATGCATTGGGGTGACCCACCTTGAGAGGATTCTTCTTATTTATCTTATCCTGCAAAGTCGATCTGGGTACTGCATATTTTTAAGATGCCTTCCGAATTGACAATTTCCTAGCCCTAACCTCCTTCAGTGCGTTTTCCATATATATCGGATTATAGTTTTGGTACTCACGTCCACTAATTTTCTATCTTCGAGACGGCCGAAGTTAGGTACACTGACTCAGTTATCGGAAAAAACTCCCCAGAACTCCCTCAAAACACGAAGTAAAAAAATGACTTATCACTCACCTTCAAGAACATTAAACTACGAACATGAAACGGTAAGAGCAAGTTCTAAGATCACATCACATCAAAAACTACAATAGTTCTAAAGCAGACAAGCTGAAAAATGTCTAAACTGCTTGTTTACATTTTGATTTTTTTCATGGGAAAGTGAAAAGAGTAACAGGCACGGGAGATATCAACATTAGGCCCCAAAGACACCTGTTGAAATTGAAAAAAAAATGAAAGTTTTTGATGACCCCTGAAGAGCACAGCTTCATCAGTACCGCCAATATTTGAAATGGCCGAAGTTGGGTACATCTACGGTACCTTGGTAAACTCGGAAGCAAAATGTTTAGATACCTTAGGCATTTTTCAATACGTAACATTAAGAGTATCTATACAATATCTATGTTGTTCCCTGATCGTTTTGACTATTTGAAAATTTATTACTGAATACCCAAAAAGAAATTCACCAATTTTTAAGAAAATAGCAGTTTAGATATTAAACTGATTTTGATGATGCTTTTGGCCGGCGTACCCATTCATCCCCACCTCGTCATACATAAAAATATTGCATACATTTTTTCATAAATCTAGGATCAATTTCAATATTGTATTTCAATTTAAAGCATTTAATAAACGGTTTTGAAAATGACCCACTGCATTAATTTATTCTATTATGAGTTAAGTACCTATATTATACTGACAGTAGGTAGTACACAAGTACACAGTACATTCTTAGAGTACAGTGGATAGGTACAACCTACATTCTCAAAACTTGAGACTTTAGGACCAATGGGGAAGGTTCGGTGTCGCAGAACCAACAACGCAGGGACCGAGTGATAAGAGCGAAATAAGACCCTCACTGACGTTCTTCATTAATACGTAATGTGAAAAATATTATTTCCCGATGCTATAAAAGGTATCTGAAAAAAACGGGTCAACGTTTTCCCGGTGAATGACAAGCCAGTACCTTACTCAAGCGGGAGAGAAAATGCCCAGTGCTTTTGGATGGGAGTAGGCGCATGGGTACACCCCACGGGGTGGGGGAACCCCTCGGCTAGCCGGACCACACGCTCAACGCTGAGACGGCGTTCCAGGTGTTTTAGTTCGATGGGTAGATCGAATCGTCACTAGGTGACAGTGGCAAAGCCGAGTTCTTTGCAGACGATTGATCTATACAGGGTGTCTACCATTTGGATGGACCAAACTTCAAGGATCGATTCTACAACTCATTTGCAACAAAAAATGTCTCCTAGCAATTTTTTCTTAACCCACTCAAAATTCTTTTTTTTCCACTTTAAAGTTTTTATTCGTATTTTCGACCTTGCAGCACTAAAATGATCATAACTCCCTTATTTCTCATGCTACTTCAAATCTGAGTACACCGTTGGACAGAGCGTTAAATTTCCTATCCATTTAGTGGGAAACCCAGTTTCTTAAAGCCATTTGTAAAAGTAAAAAAATAAATCAAAGTCAACATTTATAATTTTTTTCGAAAATCGCCATTTTTCAGGCTAACGATTCCCCCGTAAAAAATACCACTATCGTGGTGCACTCAACGAGAAAAACTACCCCAAGATTTCACCTTTCCAACGGTATGTCAGTTTTAAGGTTTAAGAGGAAAGTTTCTTTGAAAAAATTGAGTTTTATGCGAAAAAACGTGCTTTTTTAGGCATATTCCTGCTAGAGAGTCGACCAAGTATTATTGCCTTCTCTTTTCAAGGATTGCAATAAAAAGTCCACCAAATTACATTTCTACTCGTATTTTACGTTTTGGACCTTCCTGAACAATTTTGGTACCGTGTCTGTCCATCTGACAGTCGGTCTGTCTGTCTGGAAGTCCTTGCAGATGGCAAAAGCAATACGAAGCTACTGTCCGATTTCGATGTAATTTTCGGCGATGTTCTCCATAAAAAACAAAGTCAAAGCGTTAAATTTTCAAAATCAAATTCAAAAATTTATTTTTTAAATAGAAATTAAAGTGTTTTGGTTTATTATTTTCAATAACAAGCCTTTGGAATCGAGCAAGAAAAAAAAGTTAACCCCCTCTCAAAACTGTTTTCTTATTTCCCCGTAATAAGTAGCGCTATCGCGGGGCCACTCAATGGCCAAAACTACCCCGGGATCACATCTTTTCTACGTTAAGAATCAGTTTTTCGTTTAATTAGAATAAATATCATGAAATTGACTTTTTGTAGCAGAAGAATAACTTAAAGAATTTCATTGACAATAAAACTTTTTTTTAAATTATATTTTTACAATTATTGACTTTCCACTCCGATAATGAGTGTCGTTCATTGTACCTACCAACACTTTCTACCAACGTTATTATGACAATTTTTTTCTGCTAATAATTAGCAGAACAATTATTGTTCTTTAGAAACAAAATGTTTTTTGTTTCTGAAACAAAATGTAATTGTTATTTAAACAAAATGAACGGTTTTTCCGTTGAGTGGCCCACGATAGCACAACTTATTCCAGGTTAACAATAAACCTAACAAATGGTAATTTCTATTTAAAAAATAAATTTTTGAATTTGATTTTGAAAATTTAATGCTTTGACTTTGATTTTTATGGAGAACATCGCCGAAAATTACATCGAAATCGGACAGTAGCTTCGTATTGCTTTTGCCATCTGCAAGGACTTCCAGACAGACAGACCGACTGTCAGATGGACAGACACGGTACCAAAATTGTTCAGGAAGGTCCAAAACGTAAAATACGAGTAGAAATGTAATTTGGTGGACTTTTTATTGCAATCCTTGAAAAGAGAAGGCAATAATACTTGGTCGACTCTCTAGCAGGAATATGCCTAAAAAAGCACGTTTTTTCGCATAAAACTCAATTTTTTCAAAGAAACTTTCCTCTTAAACCTTAAAACTGACATACCGTTGGAAAGGTGAAATCTTGGGGTAGTTTTTCTCGTTGAGTGCACCACGATAGTGGTATTTTTTACGGGGGAATCGTTAGCCTGAAAAATGGCGATTTTCGAAAAAAATTATAAATGTTGACTTTGATTTATTTTTTTACTTTTACAAATGGCTTTAAGAAACTGGGTTTCCCACTAAATGGATAGGAAATTTAACGCTCTGTCCAACGGTGTACTCAGATTTGAAGTAGCATGAGAAATAAGGGAGTTATGATCATTTTAGTGCTGCAAGAACGAAAATACGAATAAAAACTTTAAAGTGGAAAAAAAAGAATTTTGAGTGGGTTAAGAAAAAATTGCTAGGAGACATTTTTTGTTGCAAATGAGTTGTAGAATCGATCCTTGAAGTTTGGTCCATCCAAATGGTAGACACCCTGTATAGAAAAATAATAAACCTTTGTGTAATAATTTGCAGCGTTTTGTAAAAGTGGAGGAAATGAATGCTGAAATGAAGTGGCATGATTTAATGCTTTGAAGATCACTGGGAAGCTCATAGATAAATTCCGCTTTCTGTTCCAGAGTCTCCTCAACTTACACGGGATCGCCAACTCCCACAACGACGCGAACCTCTGCGACTTCCTGGAGAACGAGTACCTCCAAGAACAAGTGGACTCGATCAAGAGTCTGGGCGACCTCCTGACCAACGTCCACCGCGTCGGCGAGGGTCTGGGCATCTTCGTCCTCGACAAGGAGCTGGAGAAGTCCTCTTAAGCTCCCCCTACTCTTCGAATCGAGTCAATTTCGCTCTCCGGTCAGCCTTCGCACGTTTTTTTCTCTTCAACATCTCATGTACACCTCTTAGAACACCTCTTGTGCAGCCTCGTTGCATAAACATACCTCTTAAGCTCAGGCACCAGCCTGAGCACATCTCAATTTAAGCGGCCCCAAGTAGTTACTTAAATCTCTTAAGAACCGCTTTAGTACCTCTTAAATACCACTCAAGGTACCTCATCGAACCAAATCTCTTTTTTCCATCACCCTACGTGATATTTTGTACATTTCATAAATCTCGCTGTGTATAGTCGTTAATTTTTCGTATAAACGAGTGATTTATTCCTGTGAATTACACGTATTTCTTTCTGCGTTATCTTAAGTCGAGTGATTAAATTTTGTTTTCCTATTTTTTTGTTAACGAAACTGACCGGAAACGCTATTTAGTTGGTTTCATGTAGAACTTTATAATCATTCTTTGGGAAAAATATTGAATTAGATGTCAATAAAAAAAAGTTTAATAAATTAATACTGGTTTTGTGTTGAATTACCTGTGTATGTTCTTACTCGTAGTTTCTAAGGAAGCTCTGCAAAAATAAGACTGACCCAATGGGGTATTTTGGTGGGTCGGAAATTCAGGTTTTTGACCTCAAATTTGGATTCAGCACCCTTGAAAACCCATACAGGGAGGGTGTCCAAGTAACTACGCTCTCCCAACTTATTTTCTCTAATAGTGAAAGAAAAAAAATCGGATTAACGCTATTCTTCATAATTTTTTGCGTAGAATTCAAAAATGACAAAATTGCGCAGTGTGCAATCGCGCAATCAGCTTTGTTTTTTCAAATGGGAATCCCCATTTTTTATTGCAGATTCGGATTTTACGTCAAATTTTATGAACATTTGACTTCGACAACTTTTTTTTTTGGACGCGCGCAGCCCGCTCAGCGAGCGCCCAAAGATGCGCAACCCAGAGATTGCGCCAAAGTTGAGATGAAGGTTAACCTCAAGTGCGGCACATCACTTAGCACTGTTTTTCTACGCTGAATCGCGTGGTGATATCCCTTTCTTGATTTGATTTGATTTTACCGTATCTACAACCGAAAAAGTCACTTTTTGAGGAGGAAATCATCGATTTTCCGTGGAATCTTTTCCGAATATTGTTTTCTTCTCGAATTATTACTTCTTTGTGCAGGTAGACAATACAGTTTACATTGAGAGTTATTATTTATTAAGAGTTCTCAATTTATCAAGAGTTTATCGCTTAACTGTTTCAATCATTGTTCATCCAATCATGTTTTTAGAAGACAGAAAATTATTTTGCAACATATTGTGATGACTGTAAAAGTTTCCCGTTATTTTACAATTTTAAAAATTTAATTTTTTTACATTTTTTTTAGGATGATTGTAAGAATGTAAGAAAATCACTTTTGTAATAAAATCGATGATTTCCTCCTCAGTGACTTTTTCGGCTGTAGATACGGTAAAATCAAATCAAATCAAGAAAGGGATATCACGACGTGATTCAGCGTAGAAAAACAGTGCTAAGTGATGTGCCGCACTTGAGGTTTACCTTCATCTCAACTTTGGCGCAATCTCTGGGTTGCGCATCTTAAAGCGCTCGCTGAGTGGGCTGCGCGTGTCCAAAAAAAAAGTTGTCGAAGTAAAAAGAATCTGAATCTGCAATAAAAATGGGGGTTCTCATTTGAAAAAACAAAGTTGATCATGATTGCGCGATGCGCAAATATGTCATTTTTGAATTCTACGCAAAAAATTATGAATAATAGCATTAATCCGATTTTTTTTCTCTCACTGTTAGAGAAAATAAATGGGGGGGAGCGTAGTTACTTGGACATCCTGTATACTCAAACTTTTAGCCCAATGATACTATAACATGTGGTAGAAAAATGAATTAAAGAGATCACACGTTTGAAGAAAAGGCGGGCCTCCAAGAACGCACACACAGTAGGGGAAGGACGTGTACCTTGGGCAGCATGTACCTTGAGCAACTTTTCATTACTCAGACCCTTGATGAGAGAAATATTGAAAGATCGTGCCAAAATATTGCATTCATGATGGCAAGACTGCTCTCGAACAGTGGAGCGCTTTGCGTCGGTTGTAGAGGATGTACGCCGTCCAGTTAGTTTTGCCCTCCCATTTTGGGTAACTAACCTCTGTGCTTCGAGGTTTCCCAGCGACCTGGTAAGTGTTTATAAATGATATTTTTGGTGGATTCAGAAGCTGTGGGGTGTGGGCTTCAACGAGATCTATCGATTTTTGTGTTTGGTTTTCAAGGTTTGAATTGAGAGGTCAAAATGTTCTCCAAGTCCTTTCCGTGTACCTAGAGCAGCTGAAGAACGTGTACCTTGGGCAACAAGTAGGGGTTGCTCAAGGTACAAGCCACTCGATTTCCTGTGCATTCTGGTAACAGATTTCACTTAAGAAAGCATCTGCTGAGTATGAGTGAAAAAGTCAAGCTTACCAAGAAGCTGAATTTTGGCTGTGGGGAATTTGGATATGTAGAGTTCTGGCGGAGAGGATGATGGAAATTTGGACTATCTAGGAAGGGAAATGGTAGGAAAAAACCGAGGAATGTATTGGAGGTAAGTGGGATTTCATCAACGTGGTGGTCAATTTTAACAAAAGGGTTTTGGTCTCTTTTTCTACACAGAACCTTGCCAAATTTTACGTCTGTCCAGTTCTAGAAGCCGACAGTGACAAGTGACAGTGAAATTGTTGAGGAAAAAAAGGAAACCTTTCCATATTGACATGTTTTCCGAGTGAGGGTCAGGGACATCATAAAATTTTTGCCTCAGCCTATTTTTAACCGATGAGGGATACATTTCAATGTTTCTTTTGCGGGGTTCGACCTTTATTAATTTTATGATTTTTTGTAATCTTCGCAAAACTCCTTGGTAACTATACCAAGTGTTCGCTTTCTGAAATGATTAATAGTGTGAAGTCGTTATTTTTATACTTTTGTATTTTCAAAACATATTTCCCAAGGAGAAAGTTTGTTTTACGTCTTATTTGGGCTCGTGAATAAGTTACTGCAACCCTACTTTAAAAAAATGTTTGATGAAAAATTATACTTTTATAAATGATATGTTTCCAGAGAGTTAGAGTACTTACCTATCGTGTTTTTTATATTTTTTCACCCATTTCTTTATTTGTTTGAAACACTAAAATGGGTGCCCAAGGTACAATTAATGTTGCTCAAGGTACAATCCAAGATTGTACCTTGGGCAAAAATCCACTTTTTACAAAATCAATTTTAATGCATCAACCATGGGAGATTTTTTTAATTTTCAAAGGTATTCTGAAAGCCAACGAGATAGAGCATTGCTATATCTTGAAAAAACTCCAAAAAAACGACGTGAACTACCCCAAATTTAGCAATGAAGAAAATCTGCCCAAGGTACACGTCCTTCCCCTATGCCATGCGCGTGTGTGAGTAGTATTTTTTAGTATCCAAGAGATTCTCATCGGATAGCGTTACTTTATGGTTCAATCATTAGCGTTACCTACGTCTGATGTTTGTAACCGGTTGTTTTCTGTTCGCTTCCTTCGTGGTTTCAACTTACCATATTTTCAGCTAGTGTATCGCCCATGATTTCTTTTCTTTCTTTTGTTTTTAATATGACAGTAAAGAAGAGGAAGATCAACGTTCTGGAGCTTCAATTTGAACCTGCTACCAGTGAGAACATTCCGATCTCTTCTCTGTGCATGGTTACTTTTTTCAAAGACAGTTTTGGCTAGCTATGTCACACCATTCAAATCTTCAACTTTCCTTAGCTTCTCTGATTTTTTAAAAACATTTTCTCGTCGTACACACCCGATTACCGTTATTCCTGAGCCATACTCTTTGAAAAATTTTTTTTTTTCAAAATTGACTGAAATACCACATTGGCCCAATAGTTGGAAAATTGATGGTTTTTCCGTAAGAGAGCATAAAAAGTCAAATAAACTCACATGGAAATAATTTCAAATTGTTTATTTTTACTCCAACGATTTGCAAACAACTTGACAATTAAATTCCATCCGCTTGACACAACAATTTATTACATGGGAACGTAACGCTCAGTACGAGGAGTAATTTCATCAACATCAATGGTGGAGAGGCAAATAATTCTAAAATAAAAATATACAATGATTATGTACAAGGCCTCATCTGCCAAATTAGGGAGGATGACAGGATTTGTCGAGTGATCGACAGACAGGAGGAGTGACCATGTTGATGATGGAGAGTTGGAGAATATTTTTTTCAATTTTTTTATTTTTGGTACCTACAAGTTACGGCAAAACTTCGTCGCCTTCCTCAGCCTTTAAAAACTGCATCATCCCCATGTTGCCATCATTTCATTGTTAGTGCCAGTCATGGAGCAGACATAGTTTTTCATTTAGCATGGAACATGCTTTAGCCTTGGACTAACTAACCGATAAAGTCTCACAGGAGGGTGATGGGCGTGTGTCATGCAGGGGTTATTCTCCACCTCATCCCTACTTCGCCAAAAAGCGCGGCTAAAGCATGTTCCATGTTTCTTGAATTTTAGCCAAATGATTAAGTATGAAACATTGGCGAGCTAGAACGTGCGCCTCAAACTGGAGGTTATAACAGGTAATGGCAAGGGCACTGATAGTGTGAACAATCCCTCTCAGGAAGAGTTTTTCTCTCATTGCTTGCAGCGAGGGGGTAGACTACAGAGTTATTCTCTAGAAATCCCTTAATCCATCTTTATTTGAAGGAAGAAATTAGACATCCTTGACTGATTCACTGGGGATTTGGTCCGTGATTCAAGGGACAGTACCCCTCTATCATGCCTTCGTTATGCTCAAACTGTAGATACGTCTGCAGGTGTTGTTAAAGCGGAAGGATCAGGTACCAATTCTCTGATCCAGGCCAGTAACCAGGCATGGCATTTAGGGAACTGGCTAAGCCAGGGAACTGTATGGACAACCAATACTGGCACTGTGGGTGGGGGAGCTACAGGCACACCGGCGTTTGCAAAAGTGCCACCTGCCTGCCCCCCTGATTGAGGAAGGATTCGCATGGTAAGGCATATCTGAAGGGATGGAGAAGCGTGCCTCAAACACACTCCTGGCATGTGAGTTTTAGGACTGTCAAAAACTCGGAAGCTGACCTGCATAATTGGAAGTGAGAGCAAGAACGCACACGTCTACCTGTAGGTTATAACAGGGATGTGTGTATGCAAGGACGCTGATTGTGTGAACAATCCCTCTCAGGAAGAGTTTTTCTCTCATTGCTTGCAGCGAGGGGGTAGACTACAGAGTTATTCTCTAGAAATCCCTTAATCCATCTTTATTTGAAGGAAGAAATTAGACATCCTTGACTGATTCACTGGGGATTTGGTCCGTGATTCAAGGGACAGTACCCCTCTATCATGCCTTCGTTATGCTCAAACTGTAGATACGTCTGCAGGTGTTGTTAAAGCGGAAGGATCAGGTACCAATTCTCTGATCCAGGCCAGTAACCAGGCATGGCATTTAGGGAACTGGCTAAGCCAGGGAACTGTATGGACAACCAATACTGGCACTGTGGGTGGGGGAGCTACAGGCACACCGGCGTTTGCAAAAGTGCCACCTGCCTGCCCCCCTGATTGAGGAAGGATTCGCATGGTAAGGCATATCTGAAGGGATGGAGAAGCGTGCCTCAAACACACTCCTGGCATGTGAGTTTTAGGACTGTCAAAAACTCGGAAGCTGACCTGCATAATGGGGTATTTCGGTGGGTCGGAAATTCAGGTTTTTGACCTCAAATTTGGATTCAGCACCCTTGAAAACCTATATAATACAACTTTAAGCCCAATGATACTATAACATGTGGTAGAAAAATTAATTAAAGAGATCACACGTTTGAAAAAGGCGGGCCGCTATAAATGCACACACACTAAGCAAGGACTACGCCGCGGACAGCCCCGCGCGCGTGTGTGAGTGGAATGTTGTAGTATCCAAGAGGGGTTTCTGTGCATGGATACTTCTTCAAAGACAGTTGGCTAGCTACGTCACGCATGGCTAGCTACGTCACACCATTCAAATCTTCAACTTTCCTTAGCTTCTCTGATTTTTTAAAAACATTTTCTCGACGAACAGACCCGATTACCGTTATTCCTGAGCCATACTCTTTTGAAAAAAAAAATAAAAAAAATTGACCGAAATACCCCATTGGAAGTGCGAGGAAGAACGAACGCCTATACCTGTAGGTTATAACAGGGACGTGTGCATGAAAGGGCTCTAAGTGTGTGAACAATCCCTCTCTGGAGGAGTTTTTCCCTCATTGCTTGCAGCGAGGGGGTAGACTACAGAGATATTCTCTAGGAATCTCTTAATCGATCTTCATTTGAAGAAAGAAATTAGACATCCTCGACTGATTCACTGGGGATTTGGTCCCCAATTCAAGGGACAGTACCCCTCCATCACACCTTCGTAATGCTCGAACTGTAGGTACGTCTGCAGGTGTTGTTAAAGTGGAAGGATCAGGTACCAATTCTCTGATCTGGGCCTGTAACCAGTCATGGCATTTAGGGAACTGGCTAAGCTGGGAAACTGTATGGACAACCAATACTGGTACTTGGGTGGGGGAGCTACAGGCACACCGGCGTTTGCAAAAGTGCCACCTGCCTGCCCCCCTGATTGAGGAAGGATTCGCATGGTAAGGCATATCTGAAGGGATGGAGAAGCGTGCCTCAAACACACTCCTGGCATGTGACTTTTAGGACTGTCAAAAACTCGGAAGCTGACCTGCATAATTGGAAGTGAGAGCAAGAACGCACACGTCTACCTGTAGGTTATAACAGGGATGTGTGTATGCAAGGACGCTGATTGTGTGAACAATCGACTTTCCGGAGTCAAACCTACCCTGGTTGTTGGGGCGTCGTTGTTTGGCAGTGGACTTTGGACCGACCTCTTGAGGGATCGTGGGTTCAAACCTCATCACTGGCAGCGTGCGTTTTTCTGCGGCTGGGCGCCCCAACCCAGGGTGGTGGGAAGCCATGAGCGAAATCATCAGAACATATTCTGATCTTCCCTTTGGAAGACAGCTGATGACGTCTGCAACGCGAGGAATGGCAGTCTGACGAAAATCCAACCTGAAAAGGTTGTTTACTTACTTCTTTTTTTAAAATTAAGTAGGAGGTCTTTAGTGAGTTGATTCAAAAACTCCTTCCACTGCGAACTAATGAGGTCTATTGTGGAGTGCCTCCAGGCTATATTAGCCTACTAAGAAGGGTTTACTAAACTCTTCTTCTCCCCACTTTTTGGCGAAGTGGAGAAGGTCGGTGTAGGTCACCTTAGAGATGGTGTCAGGAGCTAAGACACTTCCGAGCGTTGTGAATCTAGCTCGACCCAATGCTTCGTAGTAGCATAATATGATATGTTCGGCATCCTCCGTTTCCATATCGCAGAAGCGGCAGATGTCCATTGTTAGTTTGCCTATCTTCTTTAGGTGATATCGAAGTGGGCAGTGGCCTGTTAACATGCCGACAAGTATTCTGACGTCCTCTTTAGGCATAGCAATGAGTTCGTCAGCCAGTCTCTTTGAGAATGTCACAAATAGTTTTGCTTGTCTTAGACCTGTGGAGGTTCTGCCAGTACCTTACTCGCTCATCCCTTTTCCAGTTGTTAGCCACGTTCTGTAAACAGCTTTTGGTGGTTCCCAGAATCAGTTCCGGCCCTATTGACAGGGACTCTGATCCTCTTTTGTCAAGTCGATCAGCAGTTTCATTACCCTCATAACTTTCATGTCCGGGAATCCAGAGAAGGGTGACCCGATTTTTCTGGGCCACTGTTTTGAGGGTATTCAGGCATTCCCAGACCAGCTTCGAACTTACAGTGTATGAAGCAATGACCTTCAAGGCAGCCTGACTGTCTGACCTCAACCAACTTCCTATTAGAAGGAAGAAATATTGTATGAACGACTCTCAAGAACCTGCAGATTGATTTTTTTGATTGGATATCCTTCAAAAGGGTTTGCGTTATACACAATATGGGCACCATTGATTTAATCTAACTGAAAATGAGAGAATATCCACTATAAACGATCCCATCACTCCACGCTAGGATTCCCATTTCTGATTTTAAACAAATTGCAAGGCACAACCTGAGTTGAGACTAATGCGTTATCTTGGCATAAACCTTGGTATCCAAATTACCTATTCATTACATTATTCTGGTAGGTACCCTGATGAAATAGTGATCTAAAGTAACTGTCCATTAAAAGTCAAATATTGGTGCGTTCTAAAACCAGTTCATGAGCGTCACTCGTAAATTAGACTCCCATCGATGTCACCTCCCAATTTTTGGCACGAGGCAGAAGTTTTCCAAACTTCACTTTTTCGTTTCCAAAACTTCACAGGTATAAAATAACAAAGGAGAGGGGGGGGGGGTACAAGTAATCAACTACCAACAATGGTGCAGTCAGAATATAGAACGAAGACACTTCATAGTTACAACATCAATATCGTCTAGGATCTACACTATGACATGCGTAAATTAAATGTAGTTTTTCCTAAATAATAACGCACAATAGAGTGTTTTTGTACTCGTATTTCTTTCAATGGAGGCGAGCAATAAGCAGCTGAAGCAAGCATGCGCGGATGCTAACCTTTCAATTGTCTATAAGCTCATCTTTCCACAGAATATTTTCATTGGCGGAACGAATACCATGAATAAACAGAAAATCCTTCACAGAATATGACAAAAGCTGCCATCCATTAGATGTAGAAGAGAAATACGGAAAGCACAAAAACGCTCTAATATTCCATCTTGTTACAACCTAAAACTCCATTTTATCACACTTTTAACAGACTGAATGTGGTTTTGAGTAAGAAAAATCACGATTTAGAGACTTAGCAATGTCTTGGATGAGTGACACACCATGGAACTCCACTTCCAGCTGACGTGACATCGAGCGAGCATCGTATAGTTTCTGTGGGTGGGGGTTTTCGTTCCCAAATAAAGATCGTGGAATAAAGAGAAGGAAGGTATATTTTACGATAAATCTGGAGCCTTTTCTACCATAAGGCGAGCTGTTTGGGAACAAAGTGAAGGAGAGTCATCAAGAGCGTAAAAACTTTGTGACAGAACTCTCTTGACGGCCTGAAGATGATGTCTTTACATCGAAAGCGCTCGCCTCCTGTACTCGACTTGCTGGTTACGACGGATTCTCCAATACGGTACGTAGATAATATTTGTGACAGAAGATCATTGCCCTTGGATATCAATGGGTTCCCAACAACCACCATATAATGTTTTAACTCTTTAAAATAATCTCAAACAATGAATTCAATAAAGTAAATTGTTCAAATTTAAATCTTGTCATTCAAGAGGCGACAAGGATAAGCTCTGTTTTCAAAAACTGGAATGAGGAGCTGGAAATGAACTCGACCAACCACAGGGCAACACCACATGGTACTAAAGGCAAAAAATCTGCAGAAATTGTATTCAGGCAGATTCCTTCCATGTGTTGAAGACGTTGACGTCAATGAAGATGTGCTTGTGAGAGTCTCTGCTCAAGAAATAGAAATAGGCAGAATATGCCAACTTGCTCTTCACAACAAACCACATGTTTTTGGTGTCAACGACCAGGTACTTCTCAAGAAGCAAACCAATAACAATTCACGCTAGAGTTTTACACTCTACCTAACCATGTTGCTTAGGTACGAGAAGGTCAAGTGACAACTACAATGAGGGACAATCAGGTGACTAGGAACTCATCATTTCAAAAAGTAGAGGAGGAGGACGACCTGGAGCTGTCAGGATCGTAGTCAGTCCTGCCAGCTATGATTTAATGTGAGACCTGGAACTTTCACAACACCTGGGGCATTCTGTCAGGCAATTCAGCTAGAACCTCATTCTCCAGGAATCCAGTACCAGAAGATCCTCAAGGCTGGTTTGTCTTTGAGAGAGGTTGCAGGATTGTGCTTACCTTGGGGAAGTTAGCTTGGTTGGAGAGCTTGGCCAGTCACAGGCGGCAGCCCCCATTGCTGGGTTGCTTAGATGGGTGTCTACCTTGGCTGGCTGTTGCCTGTTGGGTGGCCTTTTGCCTCTGGTGGTGGGGGAAGCCAGCATGTTCGCGTTGGCTCTCCATTGGCAGTTGCCAGGCCTGGGAAACCACCATGGTGGGTGAGTGCCTGGTCAGCAGTGAGGGGAGTCTGTTGGACCCCCTCACAACTCCAGGCGATTCATACCTTATTCATGCATTATTTTATTCATTCCTAGTTAATCAATTTTGACACCTCCATATAAAAGTTAAGGAAATAAAGGATTTTATTAGATTAGTAACGCTCCTATGTAACATCCAATTGTTTTGACCAACAATATACGAGTCTCAAGATGGCCTCCACAGTTCCACAAAATGGCCGCTAAACGTGACTTACCTGAACCGCATTCAGTCATAGACTTATCACCCATAACCTAACCACAAACACGTGTCCACTCTGAACATGATACAGTCATAAAAATATATATACAATACATAAAGTAGGTACACAATACAATCAAGTATGAATAAACGAGTAGTGCAACCTGCAGTTACAACTATCCAGTAATTCTTTAGCGATGGATTTGCCAGTTTAGTCGAGTTGGTATTTACTATCACTTTTTCGAATTTCCAACAAAAAATCGGATTAACGAATCGATGCAAATTCGAGTTGCAAATTATTTGTCTACACGAAAACAATAATGGATTTGATCCTTCGGGTGAATGCAGGAAATGGACGTATGACACAAATGATTCTCGAAAAGACAGGAACTAGAGTAATTTGCCTCGTAGAGCAAAGCAGAGATTTACCATATAACCATTCGGTAACGTACAAATCAGTTGAAAAAAACCAATGAATAATATCACGTAATTTCTTGGAAGAAGGTGAGAAAAGTTTCGATTCGTTGAAAACCTTTTTACAGAGTAGAGTACGTAGGAGCGAGAAACGCTGACAAGGTTGATTTCACGAGTTCGTGAAGGTAGGAAGAGAAACCAACCAACATTTGCAACTTTTTTCTGCCGCTAGTCTAAGGAGTAGGGTAGAGTGAAAACTGAGCCAGAATAGGGCATTATTCAGATACTTTCCATAAAATTGAATAGAATTCGAAGGATAGGAAGGTTCACTTCGTAGGTGGAACTGTGCTGTCTTCAACACTGGTGCCATCTCTGGAAGCATAGCAGAACTAATAGCCTACCAGGTGGAACAGTGAAGTGTGTGAATGAAGTGTCTTTTAACTTCTTTACAATATTTTCATTAAATAGCTTCATTTTCACTATTATTGGATTATTTGGTCCAAGTATGGTAGGTACCCTGCATTCTTTAATTGAAAAAAAAACCCAATTTTCAACAAAACAGGTAACTTGTTCCAAAAAAAATCTACAGTATAGTGCATCAATTCTGAAATGATCAATTTTTCAGAGAAAAACCTTCAAATTTTAGCGCATTTACTAGTAACCTTGATTGAACCTTCCTATCCATATTCTATGACTGGACTCTCATGACGCTAGAAACAGGGATGCGATGCCAATTTTTCTGAGAGTTCCTACCAGGTTTGGTTCAGCTTAGATACTGCACGATGTATCCTCAATCCGGCGCCATATTGTCAATAAGGAAGAGCAGTATCCGATCCAGTGTTGGATTCTACTGCAACAACGCGTTGCCTTGTTGAGGACGCCATTAAGGATGCGTCATGCTGTATCTAAGCCGAACCAAACCTACTATTGAATAGAGAGTACCTAGTAGGTTTGGTTCGGTTTAGATACGGCGTGACGTATTACGCACACACTCACAATCCGGTGCCATCTTGTTACACACTCTCAATCCGGCGCCGTAATATTACGACAGAATACGTCACTCAGAGGCAATCTGGCGCGCCATATTGAAAACATGGCGGATGATCTGGTTCCAGCAGTGGCGTATCAACCCTACTAGGAACCCTCTATAAACAGACGTTCGATCCGTCTCGTTACCATTTTCTCAATCAGTAAATTGAACGTTTCAGTAAATCAACGTAATCGCCCATGACTATACAAGTTTCAATTATCTCTTATGCAACAGAGAACGTTGCAACGTAATTATCACTCGTTTTTCGTGGAGGTTACAACTTTTGCCTAAACATCGATGGTTTTTTTTCGATAATCAGAAACATCGACAGCGCATCCCATCTAGAAACTTCTTTAAAATGATTTCCCTATCTCAGTACTCCAATATTCAATCACATTTTGATTCAGACAAAATATAAAAATAAAAACTGAATTAAATTGATTTTTTAATGATAATTATGCTAATAGTTATTTTGATAAGAACGTACATAGATAAAATTCTAATAAGAAAAATAATGTGAGCAAAACGTCTTGATTTACACATACACTTGAGTCACAGGAGTGTAATGGAACTTGAAGTATAAACAATAATGAAACATTGTTCGAATGTTCTGGCATGGAATATGAAATTTTGCTCTCACACGACACGTAGATGAGACGTGCGACCGATGTAGGACTGACCAAACCAAAAGTTCAAGGGATACTAATGTGCGTGAATTGGAAATATTACAATAATTTATCCGTCAATGTTTGTATCCAACGTCGAATAGACATTAAAAAATTTATTCTTCGAATTTGAAAAACCTAGAAGATCTGTGGTAAGCAAAACCTGGCAAAATATATACTCCGTTCGATCAAAAAACAAAAACAAAAAATAAAAAATAATAAAAAAATGAAAGAAAATAGAAAAATAACGAATAATTCGAAATAAACGACTAGCGATTTTGGAATTGAACGAAATTAAGGGAATAAATAAATAAAACCTAGGATTTTAGAAAATAATTAGGGTTTTGAATCGGGCGGGGGCTACATGCGGAAGAGATGTGAAATGCCGTTGTCTTGAGTAGCGAGGGCGTCTTGGGAGAGTTTGGGTTTCGAAGTTTCAACACGAGGGAGGTCCCGCATGGCGACTTTCTTCCTGAAGAGTTGTCCGACGTTTTGTCCGATCAGCTGGGGACAAAAAAAGTGAGAGATGATACAGGAGCGTTTAGAGAAAAGGACATAACACATTATGCGCTCGGTGAAATAATTGATGAATAAACGAACTTGCGAAGTTCATTTATAATTATATCCTGAAGGGCACTTTGGGACATTAACATGTAGTAGTTTTAGGATAAGGCGTATTTTCTCGAAATTTGGAAGATTAGGTAGGTAGGTAACCACCTATTTTCGAAAAAGCGCGCGAAATCGCGCTTCCATTCGAAAAGAGAAAGGATAACAGCTTCCAGCACCTCTGAGAGGGGTCAGGGTAGCCACCCTGATCAACTCCCGCTTCCCTCCCACGCTGGCAACACTGCTCACTAGTTGAAAGATTCATCCAGCCGCACCAGTCCTCCAACACAAGGGAATTGGGAAGAATGGGTGGGCTGTAATGTCCCAAAGTGCCCTTCAGGATATAATTATAAATGAACTTCGCAAGTTCGTTTATTCATCAATTATATCCCTCTTGGCACTTTGGGACATTAACATGTAGATGTTGAAAGGAACTCATCGCTGGAGCGGCTGGTCCTGAAGAGAAACCCACGCTCAAAAAAGAATCATACTCCTGCTCACTGGGAACCATAGGTTCTGGAGCCTGAGTTCCATCCCTCTGATCAACTTTCGGCATAATTCCCCCCCCCCCCCCCCTTTCTCCTCCTCCTCTAAACCATGAAGAGGCAAGGTTGATAGCTTATCACCTGACAAGTCCTCGCATTATTATAAATATAGACAATTACTTACCAAATAATTCAGCAAGAACGTAAATGGTGCAACATAGGAATTCAATTGAGTGATCCAGGAAGGATAAAGTGTGAAAGGTTGTAAAAACACCTCTCCATTTGAAAGAAACTGAAAAATGGACATACTTTATTAAGAAATAATGTCTTGAGCTTTACTAGCATCGTAGAAATTATATTGAATTCCAATCAACTAAAAGTGAAAACAAATTGTACTTGAACCACTGTGAGAAAACAAAGTATCAAGATTCGTTAAAACTGGTATAGTATCAGAAAAATTTTACAAAAAGCAGTAGGTATATCCCAATGAAGGTGATATAGTTTGATAAAAAACCATTACAATAGATTATAATGTACGAGGTGGCATATGAGAGTTATTCTCCTGGCATACCCCAAGATAAGGTCCACAGGGTGTCCCTGTAATAAAAGAAGAAGTCTCTTACTATATGTTGGTTGGGGTTCCTGGGAAAATATGAGAAAAAAGGGTATTATTTTGTGAAAGTGGCCTGTTATAAAATTTTGCAAACATTGTTGATTTTTCTGACCATCCTGCTGATTTGAAAATCGTATCAAGGGAAGCCCCCGCCCTGGCTGCTGCTGACACAGCTGCATGCCTAGTGGAGTGAGGTCTAAAATCTTTACTTACTCCTGCCTCCTGCAGAATACCCCCGACCCATTTTGATACAGTTTGGCGTGAAGCCGCTGTGTATGGTTCCCTGGCTATTATGAACAAGGCCGATGTAGAAGAGGATCGTAGAGGGGCCGATACAGAAAGATATTGCCGCATAACAGATGCCACACACAGGAGTGGTCGTTGAGGGAAATATGGAATTTCAATAACTGGTTGATGCTTATAAGCTGCTGAGGTCTTAAGTTTAGCGGCAATAGAAATCTTTAGTCCAGAGTCTGGATCAACCATTACCTCTTGTACTTGTATAGATACTATAGTTTGGAGCCGCTGCCCTGTTGCTAGGAGAAGTAAGATTATCAACTTTGAAGCTATTTGTTGTAGTTCCGACACTGGTTTTTCCAGCCACTTTAAAACTATATGGGGATCCCATGTCATGCTATATTTTGCCCCTGGGGGTCGCAAAGAAGCTACCCCTTTTAGAAATCTGGTAACCAGTGGGTCTGATCCCAAAGGTTTTGCCGCGATCAGAGATAAGGCAGATCTGTAAGTATTGAGGGTGGAGTACGCCACCCGAGTTGACTCCATCATTTTTTGTAAAAAGTGAATAACTTGTACAGGTCGTGGGTCCCAGAAATCAATGGAAAAATCATTACAAAATTGCCACCACTTACCAAAACATGTTTGATACTGCGCATATGTTGCATTTGACAAGGCCGATACCATAGTTTTTGCTGCAGGAGCAGAAATCCCCCTTCTCATGAACGCCTGGCTGACAATCTCCCTGCAATCAATGTTAGCGTCTGGCATTGAGGATGCGTGATGTTCCTGAAAGGCATATGTAGAAGTTCCTTATCAGGACCAAAGTATAGAGGGTCTCCAAGCAACAGTTCAAAAAATACTGGGAACCAAGGTTGCGTAGGCCAATTAGGGACAATTAAAATTCCTTCTGCCTCATCTGACACCACCTTTCTGAGAACCCTCAGGATGAGGGAGAATGGAGGAAAAGCGTAAAAATATATGTTTGACCACGAGTGCGTGAAGGCGTCGATACCCACCGCCCTAGGGTCTGGATGCCATGAGAAAAACCTGTCACATTTTGTATTGGCTGCTGAGGCAAACAAATCTATAGTTGGGGACCCGAAATGCTTCGAAATTATCTTAAAAATTCCGTCGTGAAGAGACCATTCAGTCTCACCAGGCATGATGCGTGAGCATTCATCAGCCACCAAATTGTCACCTGACGCTATGTATGATGCAAAAACGAAATTGTCTCTAAGCTCACACCAATTCCAAATTCTTCTAGTGACTTCAAATAAAGAGGCGGATCGCATTGATCCTTGCCTGTTTATACAAGCGATAGCTGTCGTGTTATCAGCTCTAATCAGGATCCTAGCACTAGTGACATCACTACAGAAATGTTGAAGAGCCAACTCGATGGCTCTCAGCTCCAAAACATTTATATGCCAGGTGGCTTCCTCCAAGGACCACCACCCATGTATTTTCGTCTGCCCATCAGAGGCTCCCCATCCTGACAAGGACGAATCTGATGTCAAAACAATGGAATAATCGTCGTTTTGTAAACGTTTATAAATAAACATGATATTGTCGCGCCACCAAGTCAGATCAGGTAAAATACACTTTGGAAGGGACACCCTTGCCTCGAAATTTTCGTCACTGTCCTTAAGGAGTTTCACCTTCGTTGCTTCAAGATGCATAGTGTATAACTTACCATAAGGTGTGGCTGGGCATGCTGCCACCAATGTACCTATTATCTGGGCCAAACGTCGTATCGAACACCTTTTAGTTTCTTTGAACGCACACAACATAGTATGTATGCGTGATCGCTTTTCCGAAGGAAGAGCGATTGTCATATCGACTGTGTTGAACATGAAACCCAGAAAGGTAAAACTTTGAGATGGTGTTAATACTGATTTCTCCTCATTCACTATGAACCCCAAAAATTTTAGTAGCTGTATTAGCTGGTCTACATTATGTTCGCATTCCTGTTGTGATTTTCCCAGTATTCCAAAATCATCAAGATAATTAACCAGCTTGACCCCTCTAGAACGTAAATATTGCACTATTGGGCGCATAAGCTTGTTAAATACCCATGGGGATGACGACATTCCCATTGGAAGGGACTTAAATTGAAAAAGCTGGTCCTGTATTATGAAACGGAGGTAAATTCTAGAGTTCTCCGCCACTGGACATGTATAATAAGCATCTTTAAGATCTACTGTCGCTCCAAAACAATTGGGAGTGATGAGATCACGCATCGTGCGATGGTCCTCTAATTTGAAGTGAGGTGCATCGATGAACTTATTCAGATGTTTTAAATTCAAAATGAAACGTTTTTCCCCTGAAGGTTTATCGACCAAAAATATGGGTGAGACCACTTGACTTGGATGAGGCACACATGGCTCTATAATCCCTTGGCTCAATAATTTTTCCACTGAAAACTTCAGACTCTCCACGTCTCGTGCCACCGATGGTGTATGAGAAAGTGGAGTGGGGGTAGATATGAAGGAAATTTCATAGCCCCGCAACCAGGATAAAATTACACCATTATCTGTAATATATTTCCAATTTGACCAAAATTCACATAACCTACCTCCGATTGGAGGTGGAATTACCTGTGAAGGAGTTGAAGGAGGTGCGACTGCAATCCTCACTGGCGATATCCTCTGGTCTGACGACGTGAACCTCCCTGGTTCGTCCTGAATGGATGAGGGTTGTTCCACTGTGATGACCCCTGGTCCTGGTATTGTGGTTGGAATGCTTGGGGTTTGGCCTTGCTGTGAGTCTGCCCCCCCCGAGCAGCTCGGCCTCTCCCGTTTCCCGAACCCCTGGTCTGCAGGCTTACTTGCCTCTGCGGCTGTGGTTTTTTAGGAGGGTTCGGGGGCGGCTTCTTCAAGGACACTAGTCCCTTGCAACTTGATTCCAACCCCAGTCGGGCCCGAAAACGGGATCCCAACTCATCACCGAACAACCACTCCGAAGGAGGGACGTCTCGGGAAATCGTTGTCAGAGTATTCGTACAACAATTCTGGATAATCCTACGGCGGGTACGACTAATATCAAAAAACAACGCCGTCATGGCTCGGCCTGCGTCACACAAGTTTTGATAACTTGGTTGCATTATCGCTGTGGCTTCGCCTCCTTGCTCAATTATTTTTGTTAATCCCATGCCCAACGCCGCAATGGCAGTGGAGCATTGTTTCTGTAGTGAAACATATTGTGCATCCACGGATTTTTGAGTTGATCCAACAGAGGCCACGATCTCCGGGTTCAGCTTGGGAGGAGACAGTAATTGTAAGTTGGCCGGAACCGGGTAGGTTTCCTTTATAGATGTAAAAACATCCGCCGGCAAACCATGCAAAAGATGGTGTTTCCACCTGTCCGCCACACTCTCGTGCAATGCAGGGGCGGGGGGTGGAGGAACCAGAGGGTTCTCCCCCAACGCCTTCAACAACCCCGGGTCTATCCCCGAATCGAAGTTTTTGGAAACTTCGTCGGTCCCCGGCATGGAGAAACCCGCGAAATCGGGTGAATCCGCCATATCTGGGGCCTTGCGTTCAGACGCACCATTGCCCGAACTCTGGGTTCGGGTCACGGTAGCCGATGGCATAACATCGCCCAAACTCTGAGTTTGGGTCGATGTTCCGGGTTGTTGGGTCCTCAAATTCGAGTGTTCAAATTCGTCGAGATAATCATCGGCAGCGTACGAACGTGAAGACTCGGAGTCTTCATCGTCCGAACTGTGATAACGACCGCGCTCGGGGCTCGGTTCGGTCACCCGCCGACGACGCCACGATCGATCTCGATGCAGCGGAGACCGCGATCGATGACGCGATCGTTGAAAATTTGATTCGCAATCAAATTTCGTGCGAAGGTATCGCGAATTTTCGTTTGATCGTTCCATACCCGCGTCGGAAGAACCCCATCTGGCTTCCCGGTTGCGGGAAGGGGATCTCCTGAACATATCAAGTAGGTATAAGAAAAACCACTTACCGGTATTTCCGTGGAAAAACTCGTTTCTTAAAAAAATCGAAATTAAACCAGTTCGGACCAATTTTTTGCTAAAATTGAACAAAATTTGATGAGAGAAACAATCTTCGTGCGAGAAGGACGCCGTCTCGAAAAACAAGTGAGCAGTGTTGCCAGCGTGGGAGGGAAGCGGGAGTTGATCAGGGTGGCTACCCTGACCCCTCTCAGAGGTGCTGGAAGCTGTTATCCTTTCTCTTTTCGAATGGAAGCGCGATTTCGCGCGCTTTTTCGAAAATAGGTGGTTACCTACCTACCTAATCTTCCAAATTTCGAGAAAATACGCCTTATCCTAAAACTACTACATGTTAATGTCCCAAAGTGCCAAGAGGGATATAATAGAGGGTTTTTAGCAACCACTTGTGGCGATTCTCGATCATTCGGAATTTCCATCAATTGGTTGGTAATTGGGAAACAACATTGCCACCAGAGAATTTTCCACGGGATCATAACAGATCCCACACAACTCCTCTCGCCAAAATTGGTGACCCCGACGTGATCGAGAATCGCCACACAACTCCCCTCCTCAATAAAAGGGTTAAGGAATTACAGAGGTTTGCACGGTAGCTTGTTTTGTTCTCGCTAGGCTGGCAAATAATGCTATGCATTCTATTCCTCGTGTTCCTCGGGGTCACCAATTTTGGCGTGATGTTTGAAATGCTCGCCTATGAAAGTGGCAATGTAGAAATAGCTGTGGTCGTAACCGTCGCACTTCTGGAGGACTACGGGCACTTGCGCCTCTTTGCAGGCCACTATGAAGTTGTCGGGAAGAAGTTCTTTCTCCAAGAATTTGTCGTCAGTTCCCTGATCTATCAAGATGTCGATGGGCGGACCGTCGTACTTGGCGACCAAACACGTGGCGTCGTAGTCTTTCCAAGACTCCTTGTCTGAACGCATAGCATTATTTGTCAGCCTAGCGAAAATCAAACAAGCTACCGTGCAAACCTCTATAATTCCTTAACCCTTTTATTGAGGAGGGGAGTTGTGTGCCGATTCTCGATCATTCGGAATCTCCATCAATTGGTTGGTAATTGGGAAACCACATTACCACCAGAGAATTTTCCACAGGATCATAACAGATCCCACACAACTCCTCTTGCCAAACACTAATGGGCCCATGGAACCTCTTCACAAAGCTCGGAGTTCGCGGGTGACGATGAATTTGCCACCCAATATCAGCGGGTGACGATGAAAGGGTTCCCCAGACAGTCACCCGTCCCTAGAGCCCCCCCCCCCCCCCTGTCATTAGTTATTGGGTCTCCTCCTTCAACTGGGTAGCATCCTATGTTGCTCGCGCTAGTCTCCTTCTAACGGGGCCCATCAGATTTTGGCAGCAAAAACTCTCTAATGTAAAGCTTGGTTCACATAGGCATGTAATATCCATAATGCGTAATTAGATGCTATTGGCTGGAGCCAATTGATGGGGCAGGACTGATCTTCGCGGATGATGACTTTTGGAGCAGAGTGTATCGTTTTGAAAAATTGGATATTTTACTTTAATTGGTTATTTACTTTGCTCAGGCCTTAGTTTCCAACCAATTTGGATACATTTTGTGATCTTTTACGGACTTCCTACTGAAACCAACGTCACGACGTAACACCGCTGTGGTGCCAGAATATTACATGGTGGGTATCGAAGATCTCTTAAAATGCAGTTAAAATTTGAGGCTTGAATGTCGCTAGAAATGTTAGGTGGCGAGGTCCACTTTTCCGATATCAAAATTTCAAGTTTCAGGCTCTCATAATGCTAGGAGACATGAAAAATGGCGGCTTATATCTTATATCAATATAAATTGACTTTTACGTGACATAGAAAATACTAACAGGACTGGTGACTTTCTTGAACATTTCCTTCTTCCCCTTTTCAACCTTGTTCCCTTTTTGAACGTCTTTGAGCATCCGTTCGTCCAGTTTCTGAAGATCAGCCATACTGACATCAGGAATCTGCTTCATGACCTGGAACATAATATTCATAAATATACGACATGAAGTAAGTTTCTTATTGAAACAGATTAATATTCTCGCTGATCTTTATTAAAAAGACCGTGGTGTTGTATGATCCACCTCAATGGAATCCCTCACACACAGAGTAGAAAGCAAACGTAGAAAGATAAGTATTGCAACAGTGATCGATGCCCACCTGAGGTACTGCAGATTGATCAGATGGTGGTAGCGACTCCCTTTCTCATTGGTAGCTTTAAATAGATTCTTCATAAAATAGATTTTCTACATAGAAATCATTGAATAGCAATTATCTTGCTACATGTTTCTTTAAAGTTTTCTATACAGGGTGTAAGCCAAATAGGTCTACCAAACCACAGGAGTCGATTCTACAACTAATTTGCAACACAAAATGTCTCTTAGAAAATTTCAACTTCGTTTTCCCGCGTTTTTTATTTTTTTAATTTAAGATTTTTTTGGTGTGATTTTGACCTTACGTTACTAAAGTGGTCATAACTCCGTTAATTTACTGTGTAAATTCAATTAAAGGATACCGTTCAAATGAACATTAAATTTCCTATCGGTTAGATGCCTGACCTTTTCTTTGAGTCAAGAGTTAAGACATGAAAAAACAAAAAAACCGCAAAATTGACGGTTAACTAATTCTGCTTCCTTTCGTGGATATTAAATATCACAAATCACAAATTTTGTGATTCACGAAGTACGATGTTTCACAACATAAAACTAACGGAATTTGGGTGAAAGATGCCAAACTCAGCACTTCAAATGTTCAAATATGGAATGAAAGAGGATTTCAAGTCGAATAGATAGCACTAACCACGAAAGAAAAGAAAAAAAGTATACTTCTTATTAAAAATCCGTGACGGGCGGGTTATGTTAGTGTTACCACTTTTGGGCCCCAAAGTGCCAAAACAGATATAATATAATAAACCACCAGAAAAGCCTGCTAAAAGCATAGGGTTGGGGTTTTATGAATTAGGATAATAAAGATTATAATAAATGTAATGTCATACATTTCTAGTCAGTGTTTCTCCAATAAAGTGACGCGTAGGAAAGCATGAGCAGGCATGAGTCATCACCAACGTAGGTGAGGTGAGGAAGGAAAGAACACGTCACTTGACGTCATCTTTTTCCACTCTCCCCTCACCATACTAACTTGAGTATATAAGCCACACTATCCGATCTATCATTTCTTGTCTTACCTACAGCCCCAGTTCTTCCGAGGGAACGGTTTGCCCCATAAAGGAGCCGAACCTCTAGCTCCCCTTAGGGACCTCTTCAGAATAGTAGACCTCACTAGGTAAATGTTCTGCCTCCTGCCGGTGAGTCTGTTATCAGACGCCTAGGTTGTCGGATAGATTTTGACGCACTTGTCAGTACGTTCGGCCGCAAGGCGCCACAGATGGAGTGCTGAAGCCCTAGGCTTTTAGGGATCAATCTCTCTGTTGAGTAGGATTCAGGCTAGGAATAATTCAGCACATCGAGAGGACCATCACCCTCACTTGACTACACGCAGAACACAACAATAAAGATATAAGTAGTGAAACCAACCTGAACAATAGATGGTGCCATAGGGCGCAGGAGTCCATAAAGTTGTGTACCGAGGACTAGGAGTGAGCCCTGGTTGGCGTCGTGCTGACCGTGCATTTGTAGACCGAGAAGCACGGCGAGTAGAGCGTTGCCCGCCAGTTCCTCATTGACTCGCCCTGACGTCACGAGATGAGTCATCACTCCGCTCACCAGGCTTGTGCACTTGAGGCTGGCAGTGCTGTCCGCCCAAGAGAGAGCTCTGCAATACATGAATCTATGAAAGAACCAGTTCCACTCGAAGCTAAATCATTACTGGCTTACACCTTAGTGGCTTACCTTAGAAGACAAACAGTGATGGCCTGGCAGGTTGGATCGAACTGAAGAACTTTGGCGCCGAGCTCGCTCACTGTATCACTGTTTTGAGGAGGTTTCTCAGAATCTTCAGTGTCCATGACTCCATACAGAACCACTTTGAGGACGTCGACATACTCTCTCGTCATCGTTCGGTTCAACATATCCTCCAGCATTTCCTGAAAGTCAAAAAGTAGAGAGAAGTTACCTCAAATATGAAGCTAAATTCAATAAAGAATGAAGAACGGTGGTTTTCTCTACTGATAATCGAAGTAGTCAGCTGTAGTTACCTGAGCATCAGTATTTTCTTCATCTAAACTTCCATTTTCCGTCAGTTGAGACAAATGATGCCATCGAGTGCTCAGTCGAGTATACACTAAACAAATTGTAAACATTCCAATTTAATATTGTAAGACTGTTATACTTTTCTCCGTATAAAATAGAATAGAGTTCTTCCAACTAACTGTAAGGAGTGATGTGAGCCAATACAGGGAGGAGGACAGTGTCGTAGCAGGAGATCGGGCAACTTGTGACGAACGATTTCAGGAACACTCGGATCAGACCTCGTAACTTGTTGTCTGGTAGAAACTGTAAAAATGAACGTACAATTATTGTTACAACCTCAACAACAACATGAAACCAGCAATCATAAGGTTGATGATCCGCACAAGAGTGCACTGTCGAGTTGCTGGACGGCTGTTGAATTTTGAATTTACTGTTTGAAATCTAAATTAATCTAACTGAATGAGGTTATAAGGACATTGGAGCACCGTTCTTCAATCTGTAAGTATGGTGACTTCGGATATACCTGGCAACTTGGGTACCAGTGGTGAAGGGAAAGGTTCACCTCTGCTATCAACTCGCAGGTATATCTTCGGTCTTTTTTGTCCTAGAGGATCTAGGCGCTTGGGTGGTCGGGCTCACCAACTAGGTTAATGAACTCGACAGCCCAAGTGATCGCACGAGTTGTTGGGGGGTTGATTTGAAAATGAATATTGGCTGAAAAGAAAACAAGACAAAAGTCGAAACACAGATAAATTATAAAGAAAGGTATTTACCTGTGAAGAATTTAGAATTAAAGATGCGTGGCGAAAAGCGTGGTGAAAAAGCGTGGCGACCTGAAGCGTTCCGTGGCGACTTATGCTGAAAGTTAAAAGCCTGAAGGGCTAAATGCAATTTGGATACACAAAGGTGCTCCTGCCTGATGGGCTTACGTGGCGGTCCTGAAGGGACTTGTCAAAACCTCGAGGCGTGGCGATGCACTAACCTCAACTATTAAATTGGTAACCAGGTATACTCTGACAAAAGGTAAACGAAAATACAAATATATGGCACTTTTATTAATATAGAGACAACTTCAAAGTTCGTGGCGATTTGCATGAAGGTAAGTTTATAATGTAAATGAATAGTACTTTACTCAGTATGGATTCCTAATATGTCGTTACAATCCATTAATCATTTGGTATTCAAGTTCAATTGCGAGGTCAGAAAAATCAGTGGTTCAATCAGAAAGTCTACTAAAGTTCAATTTCAGATAAGTTTCGTGGCGAAAATGTTGTTAATGTTATTAGGTTTTACTCTTATGACTACACGTCACTCCTAGTTCATTGGCCAATGGAATGAAATGTAAATTAGTTTGTGCACTCACGTTGGGGCCCGTAGGTATCCTTCCGATGTTGTGTGGCAGAGGTAGGTACGTGGCGACGCTGATGTCCAGGGGGTCGTACAGCGTGGCGGCGTGGGGGGAAAACTGTGGCGGTTACACGACTCACGGGCTGGGAGCTCTCGGTGGACGTTAACTGATCAGAGGTTGGAGAGGGAGTAGTGTCGTCCAGGCCTGACCCGAGGTTCCGTCTTCTCTCCCCCCTCCTCCCGCGAGGTGGTGTTGGCGGGGGCGGCGGTGATGGTGGGGGAGAAGCTCTTGCCGCTTCTCCGGCCGGAGGGGGGAGGGCGCGCGAGATGTTGGTTGGCGCCTCCTGATTGGGCCACGTTGACGTCACCTACGAGTCAGGCCGAAGGGGGTCGGTGGCGTTGACCCGGCCCCACCCTACTGGAGTAGCGTTCCTGTGGGCGGGAGCCCACACCCCCCGTCCCCCCGGGAGCCAGGGTCGTCAAAGACGACACTGGGGATGGCTAGGGGTTCGGAGGGGCGCGCCTTCTTGATGGCCTGCTCGTAGGCGTGGCGACGGCAGCCTCGGCATCTTGTGGGGTTTCGGCGGTTGGAGTGATCTTTGGCACAGGTTGGCAGCTCCTGCCCCTTCCTATGCATGGCCTTGAGCCGCTCCCAGAACTCCTTGCAGGCAGGACAGCGGAACTTGAACATCTTGGGGGCGGGTCGAGTGCAGACTGGACAGATGATCTTTTTGCGCCGCGTGATTTTGATCTTCAACCCCGGTTTGGATGGGGGTGGGCTGCCTGCCTGCAAGATCACTTGAGGTTCTCTGATCGGAGTGGGCAGCGGCTCAGGTGGTGGTTGGCTTGCTTGGTCTTCGTTGTCCCAGTCAGAGTCAGCAAAAATCCCTGTCCGGCTTCGGCTTCGTGGTGGAGGGCTCGAGGATGGTAGGGGAACGCCGCAGTCAGGAAGGTCCGGAGAGTAGGACTTGGAGGAGATAGAAAGTACCATCGCCGATGGAGCTGGGGAAGGGGCCAACTCCCCCACAGCTCCTGCAGACCTCGTCGCAGGTGCCTCTGCTGTTGCCTGTGAGGGTGCCTCAGATGTCCGCGTCCGTGCCGCAGGTGGCTCTGCGTCCACCTGTGCCTTGGCCCGCTTCGCCTCGGCTATGGCCTCATTACGCTCCAGGATGAGGGTTCGTCGATCCTCCAGCCACTGCTGCTGCCTGCGGAGAAGGGAGTTCCGCTCCTGAACGATGCGCTGGTACGCAGGGAGCCAGCGGGAGACATCGAGGGCGGTCTGAAGTGCCGCGCGGCCAGTGATTCGTCGGGCGGCCGGAGTATCTCCCACCATAGTGAATCGGGTGAGATTTGCCAAGGTCTCAAGGGTGGGGAAGGGGTCATCGATGGGTTCCGGAGTTTCCACGTATCCTTCAGGTTTGTCATCCAGTTTTTCTCGTATCTGCTCGCGTTGACTCCGCATGAGCGTCACTACTGGATCGGGTACGATCGGACCTCCTTCGACCTCTAATGTCTCATCAGATTCATGTGCCATATCCTACAACAAACAAAACAATATCCTATGTGACATCCTGGCCTAGGAAAAGTGACTTGCTTAAATAGGAATTCTACGTTGGTACTTCAGCTTTTCATGCACGGCCGTAGTAGGACAGTGTAGCCATAAGAGGTAGGCGATCAGAAGGATCAAAGCGAAGTGTTACGACCTGAAGGGTCCAAGTTAAATTTGGTGACCTGAAGGGTCCAAGTGAAATGGGGTGACCTGAAGGATCCAAGTGTAATGGGACCTGAAGGGTCGGTCAGTATTGCGTGTGTATGTGTGCCCTAGTAGTCCGTCAGTGTGTCTTTTTCCCTAAGTGGAGTAGCCTATAGTCAACAGGTTTGTGCCTTGTTCTAAATGGATAACGACTAGGAGTCTCCTCCGCTTCTTCACAACGTCTCTTAGCCGGTGGGTCTTCCTTCGCTTCTTCAAACTCTTCATCGGAAGATTCAATTGGCTCTCCGTCTTCATTGACTTCTTCTGTACATCGCACCTTGTGGCGGTCAGCGTTGCGATCGGCGTTGCGAGTGGCGTTGCGATCGGCGTTGCGATCGGCGTTGCGATCGGCGGACTCGTCATGATGTGTGGTGTGGCAGAGTGGAGTTTCGTGGCGATCAGCACGGCTCGTTTGAGGGTCGTCAGTCCCGTGAGGTACTTTACTTCTTTCCGTTTCACGTTCAGTGGAGCGATCGAAATTGTGATCCGCGTCCATGTCACGATCCAGTTCCGAAGGGATACTATGTTGGGTTGACGCCTCTCCTCGAGGTGTCCTCGGCGTGTGTTCTTTCGAGCTGGTGGTGGGTACTGGTGCTGGCGCCACGGCTGCCGGTGTCGACCAACCGTAACTTTCATACCAATCTTCTTTGTTTGTTTCAGGTGTCATCGTCGTATCGTGGGGTTCTGGTGTCGCAACGTCTCGTGGGTTTGACGAGGAATCGTTGGAATCAATGAACGTTTCGTCTGGTACTCCCAACACGAAAGCTGGTTTCAGGCGATTGATGTGCACAGTTTGTCTTCGAATATCCGGTAAGTCTCTAATTTCATAAGTAACATCGGAATGTTTCTTCAGTACTATCCATGGGCCGCTCCACGGGCTCCAAAATTTCTTCACAACGCCGGGTGGCGGTTGCATGTCCTTTAGGTACACGGCGTCACCTCCCTCGAAGGACCTCAGAGTTCGTCGTGAGTTGATGGCTTCGCTACGCCGCCGCCACGCCTCTTGAAGGCTTTGGTGGGTGGCGTCGCGTGCGATCCTCAGATTTCTCATCGTGGTGGTCTCATCGGCACGGGGTTTCAAGCTTTGCAGTGTTTCGTTGGGCATTCGCAATTCACGACCGAAGGTAAGAAAATTCGGACTGAATCCCGTGCTCTTGTGCGGAGTCGAGCGATATGCGGCAAGCGCAATGGGGAGCATACTTTCCCATTCTTTCGTCTTCTTGGATATTTTCGCTAAGATGTTAGCTAGCGTTCGGTGGAATCTTTCACAGACTCCGTTACTTTCTGGATGATAAGCTGTGGTAAAAATTTGTCTTATGCCCCAATTTTTGCATAGTTCTCGTGTTGATCCGGCCGTAAAAGCGGTACCACGGTCCGAGACCAACCTTTCGGGAACTCCGTGTGTCGGAATGTATTTGTTCGCAAGATTTCGGGCGACGGTTCCAGCCGTGCAATCTGAAGTAACATACGCCTCCGCGTATTTCGTGAAATGATCCACGGCGGTGAGTATATACTTGGTCGTGTTTCCGTTTGAGATGGGGCCGACGAAATCTATGCCGACGATCTGTCCGGGACGTTCGGGAAGCAACGGCCTTTGGATAGGATTCCGAAGTCCGGAGGGTGTATTTCGTCGCGCACAGGTTTCGCAACGTTGAAGATTTTCTCGAACATCTTTCGCAAGTCCGGGCCACGTTCCAAGTCTTCGGACGAGTTTTTCTGTGACTTCAGCTCCTGGGTGTCCTGCCCATTCGTTCTTATGGCAGCGATCAATCAGCCATTCTCGTAGCGAAGTTGGAATTAGTGGTACCCATTCGTGTTTTCCGTCTTGACGGACGCGTGTTTCCCATACGCCGTTTGTGTTGCGTAAATTCTCGTGTTTTCTATCGAGAACGAGGGCTTGAATCCAGTTGTCCAAATCTTGAGCGGCAATCATGAGTTCTCGCGGAAATTCGAGGGTTACAATCGCAACGTCGCCTCTACTTAAACCGTCGGCGTGTCCCATTTGTGTGCCTGGTCTATATCGGGGTATGAAGTCATATTCCGCTAGGCGTAATATCCAGCGTCCGATGCGCGAAGTCGGGTCACGAAGATGCATGGCGGCGGTAAGAGCCATGTGGTCGGTCTGAAGTTCGAACGTTTGTCCGAGCAGGTATTCTTGGAAATGTCGGACCGCCCACACAACCGCTAAAAGCTCTCGTTCGGTGACCGAGTACCTGGTTTCGGCCGGGTTCAGCTTGCGACTCGCATAAGCTACGGGCCTCTCTTCCCCATCAAAGTTTTGTGAGAGGACGGCTCCCAAGGCGAAGCCGGATGCATCGGTTGCGAGGATAAAAGGTTTCGTCAGATCAGGGTAAGCGAGGATGGGTTCGCTGGTCAGTTTGTCCTTGAGTTCGTCGAACGCCCTTTGTTGTCTCTCGGTCCACTCGAAGGGGTTAGTCTTCTTCAATAGCTCGGTCAACGGAACAACAATCTCGGAGAATTTAGGGATGAACCTCCGGTAGAAACTGGCGAGACCCAAAAAGGATTGCAATTTCACCATTGAGGTAGGTATCGGAAACTCCTTAATGGCCTTTGTTTTCTCCGGTTCCGTAAGAATTCCGTCCGTGGTGATGCGGTGTCCTAGGAATCGCACTTCGTTCTTGAGAAAGTCGCATTTAGCGATGTTTACTTGTAATCGAGCTTCTGATAGACGTGTGAAAACCTGGTTGAGCTTCTCGAGATGTTCTTCCCGTGTGGCGGAAAACACAATTATATCGTCGAGATAGACGAGACAGTTGTTTCCGAGAATACCATCGAGCGCGTCATTCATCGCGCGTTGAAACGTGGCGGGTGCGTTCTTCAACCCGAAGGGCATTTTTTCATACTGGAAATGGCGTCCAAGGACAGAGAAGGCAGTTCTTTCCTTTGAGTCGGCATGTACCGGAATTTGATGATACCCAGCTATAAGATCGATCGTAGAGAACCATTTGCACTGTCCGAGCATGGCGAGTGTTTCTTGTAGTCGCGGAAGGGGGTATGCGTCTCCTTTGGTGATTTTGTTAAGTTGACGGAAGTCGGTACAAAAACGCCAAAGCTGCTTTTCCCCCGGCGGCGTCTTCTTTTTGACTAATAAGACGGGCGCGCTCCACGGACTAGTGGACGGGCTAATTACTCCGGACTCGAGCATGTCTTTAAGCTGTGTCTCAACAACTTCTCTAAGGGCGTGAGGAACCGGATAAGGTTTTTGTTGAGTAACGGTGGGTTGAGTGAGGATTATCTCATGGGATACATTTAAATTGCACCCCTCCCCCGTAGGTGGCTTGAATAAGTCCCGGAATGTATTCAACAAATTCCTCGTCGGTTCTGCGTCCGCTTCGTTCAGATGTTTCAATTTGTCATTGAGAACGGTGTCAAATTCGGGCAATGGCGGGTCCCATTGGTCAGTGGGGACTTCTTCCCATTCCTCATTTTCTTTGTCATCTTGCAGGGTGTTAATTAACCCCCTTTTTTCATCGTTTTGAACATTTTCGTCGTTTTTCGGGCTTCGGTCAGCGTGTGCTCCCTCAATTTGCATCAGTGATTTGAGGTGCTGCGTGACGATTTTCTCAATCTGCATGTCGGGTGTATTTTCACTTTTCTTTTCTTCTTTCAACATTGTTAGAATGTCAAGATCTGTATTTATTTTTTCGGGCGTGGCGACCACCGTGGCGACGTGGCGATTTGGCGTGGCGACCACCGTGTTGTCATGTTGGTGTGGTGTAACCATCACGGTATCGTTGAGTCGCTGCGGCGTGGCGATGATCATGTTTTCGTGTCGATCGGGCGTGGCGTTGAAGCTCCGTATCATCGTGGCGACAGGCGCGTCGAGTTTCCGGATTGCCCTTTCGACAGCTGCATCAATGTATTGGTCAAGCGACAATGTTTCAGGTTGTTCGTAGCTTGTGTCGAACCGAATGGGCGTCGCTTGTTCTTGCGTGGCTGGTTCTTCATCACCATAAACGGTCACCATGTCTTCAAAACGTACTCTTCTTGGTTCTTCGGGGACTCTTTCGGGGTTTCTAGGCGTCTGTTTTTCATTAGGGTTTTCGTGGCGAGATGCGTGGTCGTACAGATTGACGGGTGCGTCTATCGGCGTGGTGACGCCACCATAATTCCTACTCCAAAACTTCATGCTTCCGGTTCCGCTGATGTTTGAGGCGGGCGTGGTCGGCGTACTCAGGGCGTCAGTATGCGCGTGGCGAACAGGCGTCGCTTGTTCGTCAACTTGGGGAGTGGCTGTTGCTCCCGAAAAGGTACTAGGGATGGGTGCGCTTGTGTCAAAATGTGGTTGTTGACTACCAAGCGTCCCGTTTTCCCGCCAATCCGGTCGCAACACCACCCCCACGCTATACGGCTCGTCGAGTAGGTCGACAGGAGTATATGGTCGTGATTTCTCCTCCAGTGCGTGAAATTTCATGGTTGGACCCGTGGTAAAGGTAATTGGTACGCGTCTCAGTACGTCAAGTCCTAGCAAATCGAGTGTGGCGCTTTTTCTCGCGAACACGAGGAAGGTGTGTTCGAAGGTGCAACCACCGAGTCGCGTGACGAGGCGTTGTTCCCCTGCGAAGTGTAGCGGCATCCCGTCCGCGCCCCACGCGACAGTGCGCGTCGGAAGCAGTTTGATCCCTTTTACGGGAGAAGACAATACCGAAAGCGTGGCGCCGGTATCAACGATCATGTCGCGATCTTCGGGGCCTAGACCAACGGTTATCTTCATTGTACGTGACATGGGGGCTTCCACGGCGGGGATGTGGTTCTCTTCGGCGGGTTTCTTGTAGCGTACAACTTCCATTGTGTGTGCTGGTGCCATCACGGGTTGCGATACGGGGAGTAGGCGTTTCTTTTTGTAGCAATCTTGTTCCAAGTGCTCTCTCATTCCACAAAAATCGCAAAAAATTGTTTTATGCGGACTAAACGGACAGTTCACGGGAAAATGTGTTCGATCGGCGCAAAACATGCAGGGATAACGCGGAGTCGGTTTTTCCTCGTTTCGTGGTTCATTTTGTTTGTCCCGGCGGTGATCTTCTTCTTTGTGGCGATTGTATTTCTGCGTATTGTCATCTTTGCGTGGGCATCGGGCGGCGAAATGATCGTGGCTACCGCAGTTATAACACCGCCGATCATTCGTGACGGCCGCTAGATCCCATCTTTCTTCTAAGTCGGTCGTGTCATCGAGGGTTTCCTCGAGTTCTTCGGCTTTGCTTAGAGCGTCTTGGATGCATCTCGGTCGGTTTGTGATTAGGAGGGCACTCATGTTCTTCCCGACGCCTCGGATGAAAGCGTCCATCGTCTTCTTCTCCACCCAATCGTTTCGTTCGTGGCGTCGTAGACGCGCTCCTTCTTCCATCACAGCGCAGCGCGCTAAGCTTCTCACGCGGTCAGCGAACTGCCGAAGCGTCTCCGTCGCGTTGCGTTTTACTGTCCATAATGAAGCGGCCGCATGTTGGGGGTTTTCTTTTTGGAACCACCGCAACATGTCCTCCCTGACGATTTCGTAGACGTTGTCAACGTCCATGGCGTCATCACGGTCAATCAAAAACTGCTTCGCGATCCCGCGTGTTTTTGTGCGCAGTATTCGATAGCGTTGTTGAGAGGTTAAGCCCGCGGTCACTAGGTCAAAATTCGCAAAGAACGAAACTACACTGAGTGCGCCTGAAGCGTCTGGGTCCCATGGTTCAAGTTCTAGAAATACTGAGCGCGGTAAGTCCCCGCGTTCACCCTCGTGTGTGGCTGTGTTATAACGCTGAAGGAGTATATTCATCTCCCTCATCGTTTGTGTCATGGCTTCTACTGCTTCGGGACCGACGGAGGAGTGTGTACCTTCTCCTCGGTCGCTTGCTCCCGACAAATTTAGAGACATTTTGTCGGTTCGTTAGAAAGAAGTGTAGGTGAATGTGTTGGAGTTTAACTACTACCACTAGGGTGAAAAATCTGTCTGCGTCTGTGTCGGTCTTATTGAAGAAAAAACAGGTTACTACTGGAATTTTGAAGAATTTTCGTGGCGATCGTGGCGATCGTGGCGATCGAGATAGGAGGCTGCGTTTACGTCACTTTTCCTATAATTACAATAAACGGATGCACATCCTACCTAACAGTATACCTGGTTAGACTATGTGTTTCGCTTTATTTAAGTTTGAATTTATGACTCTAAATTTTGAAAACAACTCGTGGCGATACAAAACTTACGATTTAATTTGTGGGTCCGTGTGAGGCTAACTCACACAAAAATCCCGCTAGCTGCCACCAGTTTGTAAGTATGGTGACTTCGGATATACCTGGCAACTTGGGTACCAGTGGTGAAGGGAAAGGTTCACCTCTGCTATCAACTCGCAGGTATATCTTCGGTCTTTTTTGTCCTAGAGGATCTAGGCGCTTGGGTGGTCGGGCTCACCAACTAGGTTAATGAACTCGACAGCCCAAGTGATCGCACGAGTTGTTGGGGGGTTGATTTGAAAATGAATATTGGCTGAAAAGAAAACAAGACAAAAGTCGAAACACAGATAAATTATAAAGAAAGGTATTTACCTGTGAAGAATTTAGAATTAAAGATGCGTGGCGAAAAGCGTGGTGAAAAAGCGTGGCGACCTGAAGCGTTCCGTGGCGACTTATGCTGAAAGTTAAAAGCCTGAAGGGCTAAATGCAATTTGGATACACAAAGGTGCTCCTGCCTGATGGGCTTACGTGGCGGTCCTGAAGGGACTTGTCAAAACCTCGAGGCGTGGCGATGCACTAACCTCAACTATTAAATTGGTAACCAGGTATACTCTGACAAAAGGTAAACGAAAATACAAATATATGGCACTTTTATTAATATAGAGACAACTTCAAAGTTCGTGGCGATTTGCATGAAGGTAAGTTTATAATGTAAATGAATAGTACTTTACTCAGTATGGATTCCTAATATGTCGTTACAATCCATTAATCATTTGGTATTCAAGTTCAATTGCGAGGTCAGAAAAATCAGTGGTTCAATCAGAAAGTCTACTAAAGTTCAATTTCAGATAAGTTTCGTGGCGAAAATGTTGTTAATGTTATTAGGTTTTACTCTTATGACTACACGTCACTCCTAGTTCATTGGCCAATGGAATGAAATGTAAATTAGTTTGTGCACTCACGTTGGGGCCCGTAGGTATCCTTCCGATGTTGTGTGGCAGAGGTAGGTACGTGGCGACGCTGATGTCCAGGGGGTCGTACAGCGTGGCGGCGTGGGGGGAAAACTGTGGCGGTTACACGACTCACGGGCTGGGAGCTCTCGGTGGACGTTAACTGATCAGAGGTTGGAGAGGGAGTAGTGTCGTCCAGGCCTGACCCGAGGTTCCGTCTTCTCTCCCCCCTCCTCCCGCGAGGTGGTGTTGGCGGGGGCGGCGGTGATGGTGGGGGAGAAGCTCTTGCCGCTTCTCCGGCCGGAGGGGGGAGGGCGCGCGAGATGTTGGTTGGCGCCTCCTGATTGGGCCACGTTGACGTCACCTACGAGTCAGGCCGAAGGGGGTCGGTGGCGTTGACCCGGCCCCACCCTACTGGAGTAGCGTTCCTGTGGGCGGGAGCCCACAAATCCGAGGCATCGTTTATAGACTTGGGCCATGGCCCAAAGCATGAAACAACAAGCAGCGTGCAGCACTGGCAGAACTGGCAAAGCTGGCATGGAGAGGAGTGATGGTAGAGCCTATCAAGCTCGAGAGTGGCGATGGGACTCCAGGCCTTATTGCCGACATAAAAGTTCACGGTGTGTGGGATAGGGAGAGGGCGGCTTTCTTTGATAACCGCGTAATCAACGCCGACGCCCCTTCCTATTCCACCCGTGACTGGCCAACCATTGCAGATGAAGCAGCACGAGCCAAACACCACAAGTATGATGGAGCAGCCGAGGACCTACGAGGATCCTTCACACCTCTCATCACCTCATGCGAAAGCGTTCTCCACCGTGAATTTTCAATGTTTGAAAAAAAAATTGGTGAACGCCCTCTCTGACAAATGGGGTAAACCCCGGTCCGTAGTGGCAGGATGGGCGAAAGTCAAGATACTGATGGCAGTCATCAGAGCCGTCTCCATCCGGCTGAGGGAATCCCGACGACCTTTGAGAGGAATTTCGCGCCTGGAGAGAGAAGTCGATCATGGAGCGGACTTGGGGCTGGAAGATGGGGCTCCACTGCCGCTTCCCATTGACTGAAGAACCCAAGGCACAAAAAAAGCTATGGGGGAAGACCGATGCAGACGAATCCCAAAGGAGATTTTCTCTTCAAGTCCAGGAGTTTTCGAACTGAGCCGGCGCTTGGGAACGTCACGTTTGTGAAGAAAATTGGCATCGCCAATTTCAGTCACCTCGACTATATGGCTGAAAAAACGTCAAGTGGTATCTGTGCGACGACATAATAAAATTCACTCGTTTGTTTTGAGTCCATTAAAAAAAAGCAGCGAGCAGCGTGTTATAACTGCATTGCATGGAGTTGTAACACGTAAGTCACTTGAGAGAGGCTTCGCCCACTTTTCAGACAGAACATCTTCCTTCAACTATGTATCATTCTCTGTATGGAGAGTTCCATCGCAGGCCACTTAAGAGCTCTGGGCAACTGTGAGCCAGTCAAGGGAACCATAAGAGGAGTCGTCAGGCAGGGTTCACGACCGGAGTATCAAAGTACTGCCTTTTCTTGGTTCTACACTCGATGAATTAGTACACGGGCCACCAGCATCATCACATTCTACCGTAACGAGCTCCAGACCAACTAAACTACATGCAATGCAGAAAACTCACACTCCAAGTTCTTACAATTCATACCATGGTCCAGATCCATTTGAGCTGGACCAATCATGTTCAATCATGTATTGTTTAGTAATTTACTTATTACTGTAATGTATAGTAGATATCAATTTATTCACCGATATGGAGCGATTTCGCAAAGATCCTACCCTACAACACGGGCCAAGCAAAACGTCGGGTAGGAAATCTGTGCGAATCGCATCGCATCATGAATTTATCTTCTTATAAAAGTGTACAAAATGGCGCCAAATAAACATATAATATATGTTTATTATATAGATATTATCTATCTTAGCTCCACCTCTACCACATGACCCTATCAATCCAATAGGAAGAATCCACGAAGAGAAAAATAGAAGATCATAGAACTGTATTGTATGTAAAGAAGAATCCGAGAACATTGCATTGTCTTAGGATCCAATAAGAAAATTAAAGTAATAAGAAGTCTCTGAATACGTTATTAGGAGCCTTCACTGTTGATTTAATACAATATTTCTTGACAAAAACATCATAAACACATATTTTGGAATGTTTTCCTTAGACACTGATGTACAAGTTGCAATACTATCATTCCAAAGCACTCCACAAACTTTGACGAAATACGTGAGGTTGACTTACCTCCATGTTGGAGAATACCGTTGCTATGAGGGAAGGCGCCAGGTTAGGCATGTTGTATATCTCGTGAGAGAGGGAGTGAAAAGCGTTTGCCAGTGTGTGATACGTATCCTCATAGATGCTGCTGATGAAATTCTGCATGCGTTGAAGCGGTGTAGTTTCCCCTCTGATATCCGAAGCCACTGTATCACCAACGTTGCTCCCTACGCCTAGTAGATTCTGTTTTTCGAGGTCGAGCATCGAGTAAGCTCCTTTGTAACCCTGGAAGAACACGAAGGTAAAGACAAATCAATTCGCTATACTCCTATGCGGTTATGTTGCGGAGAGATTCCAAACTAAAGCCTGTTTCTGCAAAGCAGCGTAGCACCACCACAGTTCAAATATCCGAAGTCTTAGAGGTTAGTTATTATGTACTACCATTTTAAGTGAAAAGTTGTGTTTCATAGGTTATAATATTCAGAATTGTTACAATGGGGAATGTGTCTCACAATTTTTTAATTTTTTTTCGAAAGAGGGTTCACTGATATTGAAGAAAACCATTGTGTGCTGCTCGAAAACGCGTCCAAAAAATTTAGAGAATTTAAGGAAGATGGAAATGTTAAATGTACTGGGAGTCTGTGACGTGATGAGTTTCCCCTTATGACAGCAGTACCTCTGAAAGCGCACATGAAACCATTAGCTCACATGATCCAACACAAGAGTGCGCCGTGAACTGGCAGAAAGAACTCTGACACAAAAGTGACCAAAAGAAGCAATAAAAATAAAAATTGCTCTTTCTTTTTTACAATATGATTTTACCTATTAGTTTATCAAGCATTATTAGTCTTCACCTTCTCTTATTCAGTTACTTACTATACTTGTTAGTTTTGATATTTGAATCACATTATTAGAGTGGATCGTTTCATGTGGTCACAAGGGCGCCTACGACTCTACCTGTTGACAATAGAGAGTTTTCGCCACGTCTTTTGTGACGACCGTCCGCGTGTAATATCCATGCAACCGTCTGAAAATGATGACTGCGCATGCGTGACTACTCGGACGGCGAGCTCGGTTGTCACGGACAACGCCGAATGCCGGCTTTTGGCGGCGTCGAGGACGACGACTTTCTTGACGACTCAACCCTTGATAACCTCACACTTTTGTAACCAGTTTCAATTTAGGTCGGATGTAGCAGGATTCTGTGTTGTGTTCGACGGTCGACTCCCGTGTTTTGGTTCTCAATTTTAGCTTTCATTCGTAGAACAGTTTTCTTTTTCCCGGGAATTATCAAGTTTTTCATCTCCCGAAACAAACTACTCGTCACCAGAATTCTGTTATCTTCGCATCAAGATCGAGTGAATCCATCGTATATTATTGATGACTCTGTGCGAATTTTACATTGTTTGAATGTCTATGAAATTTCTGAATAAATGTACCCTTGTTTTTCATTTAATGTTGCATATTATTTATTCATCTACCAACATACCTAACTACAGATCTACAATAAACAGGTGATGGGAGCGTAAGTAGGTACCATTTATGATTTCAATTGATAGTTCCGTTTACTGTGATCATCGTACTTGTAAGTTGCATGTCAAATTGGAAAAAACGCTCTTACAACAGTTATCAAGTTCATTACCTTTGAAAAAATACATTCTTTTCACACAATAGTAGGTATTTGGTTAATTATGGATGTCTGCATTTAGGTGTTATTTAGGAGTTCTATAAGTTCGTACATCTATCCTAGTTTGATGGATCTATACTTCCGTTTTTGTAATAGTCTACACTTCCTGGTAGGTAGAAACGAAGTACCTACCTACTCTAAATTATCTATAGATATGTTACGGACGTGTTGTTAGACAAACAAGGAACCAGTAGAAAGGTAGCTACTGCAAAATCGGTAGTAAGGTATTATAGACCCAAAAAAATGCAGTAAGAGATCTGGAAAAGCTTGTGTTGTTCACTACTTTCTAAAGGAGAAAACAATCAAAATCATCAGTGGGTAGGTTTTTATATCGCAATGTAGGGTCAGAAAGGGATGTAAATAGGTACCTACCTATCCAAGTAGTAATAAATTTAGTGCTTTTTCAATACGGCAAATATTCTAATTTTCGATCTGAAAAACTCATTTCGAGACCCCCCGAAGTCTGAATCAGCTGTTCCCTATCGGCCATTTTCTGGTGACTTCACAGGTCGGTAGCTGTTTAGCGTCACATCACAGAGTCTGCACCTTATTTTGTGACGACTCGAAATCCACCAAAAAAAGTTAGCATCTGCGTCTGCTGGCCCCATCTGTCTCTAGTCGTCACGAAGTCAAGTCGTCGCGCCTGACATGGCGAAAACTCTCTAATAAGTTGTAATTTAGAGCAATAAGTAATTTTCAAAGACAAATAGATACCTCGGAGAGGATTGAGAGGGCTTGAGGTGACGTCAATCCGTTTAGCACCTGGCAAAGCGCGAGAAGTCCAGGGAGTAACGGGATGACATGAGGCGCAGCAGGGTTCCTGTAAATGGGGTGACCAGCGGGGGTCGTGCACACCAAGAATCCTCCACGAACAGCCAGTTCGGGATCGGTAGGCCACATGCACCTCTTCACAACGGCGAGCAATATCCCGAGGCATCGACTGATCTGGAATGGTAAATTGTATGCTGTCAGTGAGTTTCATGTCTGAGGAGGCAGTTCACAGCTGTGACAACAGTGCGGTCGCGAAGGAAAGTCCATTTCGACGTTTAGGAAAACGTTTCTGGGATTCCATCCATAGAATATATCCACCTCAGGAGCTTGCTGATCATATTGAAACCAATAAAATAAGAATACAAGTTGTTGTTTGTTACTGTTGATGACACAACTCGACGACACGCGGTCAGGAGGCACATAGGTAGGGATAGACTAAGCTACCACCTAAGGCTTCACTTTCACCTTTATATTATCAAAATTCAATCCCCTTTTCCAATTGTCAAATAAAGCCCGAAGGTATCAAGTACTTAGGAACAAGCAGATAGTCGAATATTTAGATCCGATGGCAATAGCCCCGGATTTACCCGATCCCCGGCCAGGTTAGTTAGGAAACTTAGCGCCTAGGCAGGACAAAGGCAATTTATCGCAAATTCCAATCCACGAGTAGGCGCAGAAATAAGTCAGGCCTAACCACTGAAACCGCGGAGGAGGCGAACCTTACATTAAATGTAAGGTTAAACTAAATTTTAGTTTAGATGAAATTGCCCACTACTTGAGTAATTTAGCATTAGCATTTAGCACTATTATAGATTATTTTTGTGCAAAAAATCTGAACAACGCAGACTTTTGCTCCCGAGACTACCAAGGTGGCAGAAGCACATTGTTTTCACTTTTCAAGATTAAACTAAAAGTTTTCACTCGCATCTTACATTTTAGATCTTCCTGAACAGTTATTACCTAGTTTCCTAACTCGGTCGAGTCAAGTCAAAATGTTTTTTTTTGTAGAACCAATCACTAGATGTCATTACAATAGTCAGAATACTAAATTAAGGGAACATAAAACACAATTGTCATACAAATAATTACCAAAACAAATAAGTAGTATCAAAATTCCAACTTAAAAAAATCCAAAACAGTATACAATTCAGCCTCAATCAATACCTCCTTCACGCTCTTTCCAAATCGATCAGCCGGTAATGCCTGAATCCGATCAGGTAGTCGATTATACTCGTACAAGCGAACTCCCTGTTGAAGAGGATTAGAACGAGGGAGGAAGAGAGATGAGCCAGCGGATCCTCGTCGTAGGCGTTCTAGATTATTCTTCGTAAGAACTAACACGTGAAATACATAGAGCCCAGCAATTGTAAGACTCTGCAGCCGCCTAAAATATCCACGGCACGACTGCCTATAACTCAGACCGAATATGATTTGAATAGCAGCCTTTTTCAGACGGAAGACATCTCCACAATGGACATCTCCCTTATGGAGTTTCCCCATAAGGGCACACCATAGCAAAAAGCTCAAAAAGTAAGCAAAATAAACAGTCCTCAGGATTCGGTTGTTCCACACCTACTAATAACGGCTGAATAAATGGAGTCAATCGGATCAGACTATTGTTGCAAAACTGAATCCCGGGCATCACAGAATAGGACAATACGCTATCTGTGGTTAGATGGTTGTTGTTGATCGACGTTCATTAGCACTACGAGTTTTGTAACAATCATTTTTCATTTTTAGAAAAATGGCTACTGAATTTTTTTGTTGCAAATTAGTTGTAAACCCCTTGAAGAAATGAGACTTGTTTTGTAGACATCCTGCATAGGAACATTAATGAGCATCAAAATAAGCACACAATCACGTATCCCAGTAGCAACTCTCAGAAGACTTTATATTAAGCTCACTTTATGACGTACCTGTGACCTGTTTTGACCGGTGGTGTCATCAGAGCCAGGCTCAACAGGAGGTTTGTCTAGTCCAATGTAACCCATGAAGTTGGCCGTGGAGACGAAGGCAGAGGAGGTTAGGAGGAGCCAGGGTTGAGTGATGGGCGTCACTACTTCTCCGACGAACCGACTTTCCCGCTCGTAGTCGCAGAGATGATTGCTGATAAGCAGCAAAGCTTCCTGAAATCCATCATTGAGAATACGATAAAGAATAATTTATTGTCATGCAAGAGAAAAGGTCAGCCTTTACTGAGCAGCACTAAAATCAAATTGTGAATTACCAAGGTACCTCAAGGTTCCAAATTTTCCTCACCTGGAGGCATAGTGCTTCCATCGACGATAGTATGTGAGGCTTGCTTTGCAGGCTCGCCACAATCCCATGTATCCTGGAGAATACTGGAAGAAGTAGGAGGGGGTATTTCTGGGCGATCTTCACCATCAAAGACGCTGCATGACGTCTCAAGTTCTTGACGCTTCGCGACCTTTGGTTCTTCGGCTCACCAGGCAGCGTGAAAACCAGAGTAGCAAAGATTTTGTCGAGCACCCGCGGGAGATACACCTGAGGTATAAGAAAAATCAAGTAAAATTGTCAAGTGGTAACACTGATCAAATTTTAAGCTATTATTACAAATAAGTTGAGTTGCATAGCTTGTTCAGTTACCTGATTCAACGTATTGGTTATTGTTTTATTATTACAAAGACAATCCAACTCACGGAAGTCGTTTCAAGAGGTGCCATACTGAGGAATACGAAGAGAGCTGAAATGCAGGACAACATGGCCGACATGACGAGAGGATCTGTTGGCTCCAGGGCCAAGCAGAGATCTAGAAGGTGGAGTCCACTCAAGACATCGGGCCGCTCTTTGGCCATCACGAGCTTGCTCAGTACTGCATCCATCGCCTGGTGAAAGAATGATCAATCAAATAATGAACAATATGCGAATATTTTAATGGAAAATTTGTCAGTACGTCAATAATAATAATAAAAATGAATGGATGTTGAGCGGGTCTCTTTCTCCTGGTTCCTACATCCACAATAACGAAATTTTCTAGTCCCGTAGGTTCACTACTTAGATTACAACAATACTGACACCGATCAAAATTAATAATAATTTAGCGTAATAAAACTCACAATCGACAGTGCATCCCATTCTCTGTATATTTGAGAACTAAGAGTGCATGGTTCCGCGCTGCTAGATGCTATTGTCTTCTGAATCTGAGCTTCCAGCCATCGTTCAACGTAAGAGTAAGTGACCAAGGGTGCCACCAGAGTCGCCTGCAAATACACATGATACATTCTGAACGGAAGGACACAGTTTGAGGTTTCGCATGCTTCTTTAAATGTATAGCACTTGAGTCTATCAGAGACTCCAGTGAATCAATCCAGTAAGAACTAATTCCAAATAATTGTATCTTTTCTAACTAAGCTAACAAGGACAATCATTTCTATAATGGTTCACTTCGAAGGCTGGTCAAATGGGGTAACTTTGAACCACTTTACTTTTTTCACTTCATTTAACGCTTACAATTTTATAAAAATGTGTAGTTTCTCAGCTGAATAATTAATAGCAAGATGAGACCTTCATGTATTAGCCAACACATCTGGAAAGGAGAAAACGTGCGCCGCGTGCGAACAATAATATTCATCTTTCCAAGTGATTATCAGTGCCCAGTTTTGATAGCCAGTTTTCGTTTCGTTATTAGGAATATCTAGGAGCATCTAGGGGAAGAAAGTGGTGGGACGGCGTGAGCGCTGCCTAGCGAAGATAAGATGAACCTTCCGGAGCTCAAAAACTTAGGTTATCTCTCTTATCAGTTGGCTTATGTGATGTAGGTATCGTGTGTTGTGTTTCTTTGTTTCTTAATTCTTTTGTAAATAATAGAATGCTTTAAAAAATAATGTTGTTTGCCTACAAGTTCATAGATTTTCATTTCAGACTGAATGCCTTTCTTATCGATGCCTCAAACAGATTTTATTTCCTTTTTCATTGAGGGCAAATTTCTGGTTTTCTAAAGATTAGGCAGGGATCTACAGACATTACCACCGGTCGATAACGGAGGTGTATCCATCTTGCTAAAAATGAAGAGAAGGTTCATCTAATCATTGCTAGATAGCGCTTGGGCCGTTCCACCACTTTCTTTTCCTAGATGCTCCTGGAATATCTGCTCCTAAGGTGTGTGTAACATTTTGATTCCATGGTTACTATTTGTATTTCTAGTTTTGAGATTACTCGCGAGTAGATTTCATCTTCATTTTCCAAGCAAACTGATCACGAAACTTTGAAGCCACCTCCAAAATGAGGTAAAATCAGGGAAACTTTGAGCAGGTGCAAAGTTGGCCATTTATGTTAAGGACGTGGAGGCGCATAAATCACATTCACTTTTTCTCCTATGAAATCAAACCTCAGTCCCAACATTGCACCAGGTGGAACAATATTGCTGAAGGCGACATCGGACTTTCTTGTGTAGGGGTAGCCACATTTATTTTTTTGATGATCTAAACTTTTTTTGTAAATATCGAAGTAGACAGTCAAGTATTTTGTTGATGAAACAAAAGAATAATATGTAAAGGAATATTGGTGTTTTAAGAGGAAATCGTCCAGGCTCCTTCTGGACTCAGAATCAAGCCGAGATTATTTTTCAATTGCTGAGTTATAGGAAACCACCCCACTCTTCTGAGTCATACTCAATGTATGCCAAATTTAATCTACTCTCTACTGATGTAAGGTGTTTTTGCCTAAATATCAATGAAGCATCCGAAATTTAGCAGTTTACAGACAAAAACCAGAGGTGGTTCAAAGTTACCCTGAATGCCTGGTTAACTTTGAACCACCCTAAAAACAAGAATTTCGAGTATTTAACAGAAAGGTTTTTTAAAAAATTATTTATTGTGAAACATTTGGACCAATTACTTCCCGTTTTCGACATAAAAGGCCGGAAAATTGAATTTTAACACAATACGTAGCCAAAATCATTGAAAAGTGGTTCACAGTTACCCTAATTGGGAATTTGCCTCACTTTTTTTTCCAAATGAGGGTTTATTTTTATGGAATAAAACCATAGTGAGCTGCTCGAAAACGCATCCAAAAAATTTAGAGAATTTAAGGAAGATGGAAATTTTAAATGTGGTGGCAATGTGTAAGAGGCAGCCATGTTTGAAACGTAACGGATATTCTACCAATCTGACTTCAAAGGAGGTTCTGTGGCGCTTACCACAGAAGCGGAACATACACGAACTTTTAGCTTCCGAGTAGTGCGCACAAGAGTGCGCCGCGAACTGGCAGGAAGAACCCAGACACAAAAGTGACCAAAAGAAACAATATTACTCACTTTTTTACAATACGAATCTACCTACTAGTTTATCAAGCATTATTAGTCTTCATCTTCTCTTATTTAGTTTCAAGATTTGAATCACATTATTCGAGTAGCAATTTCACTGGATCATTTTGTGTGGCGGTGCTAGAACTCTGTCTGTTGTCGGAGTTGTTTTCGCGTCGTTTTTTTTTCTTCGTATGACGTCAACAATATTCCTCGATTTTCGCGGTGTTTTGTAACAGAGGTTCACTTGTTTAGTCATTTTCTCCTATGGTAATTTTTTCCCCTTGGTTATTCCTAGTGTTAAACGTTATTCTAGGGCCCTATTATAGGATTTGACTTGAAATTCCAGAATCTAAAATTGAGGCAAATTCCCCATTGACCTATTGAGTGCAATAACCTTCCGGAATGTTGTGCAAACCCGGTTTCAAGAGGTACCTACAGAAGTGTCCAATGTTGAAGCAGTAGGTTGAAACATGAGCCCTGCTGGTTTGTGTGAGTCGCTACATGTCACATTTCAAAGACTCACCAAATTGTTTTGGAACTTCTAGGAGCACACAGTCAGTGTCTGAGCACAGTGCAGACGCAGTTTCAGTTTTCTAGATTTCACAAAAGTAGGGCTCTGGCACGACTATTTCATAGCAAAGAACAGTTAGCGCAATGTAAATGGACTGATCAGTCATGTTGGCATTCAGATCTCTACGTTGCAGTTATTCCAGATGGTAAGTAAACTGAAGGATCCAGGGAAAAAACCGACTGTCACTTTTTTTCAAAAATCGAGTTTTTTAAATCGTTGAACTCAGAAAATGATGCTCTTCATTTTAGTAACTAGAAAAAGAGGAAAAACCGACGTAGTCGGAAGTTATAAGGTTTGGAGTTTTTGGTGTACAGGGAAAGAACCGACGATGTATTCGCGTCCAGGGAAAGAACCGACGATGTCACTGTTCCTTCACTGAACCCCCAACAGCGCAACAGGTGGTCTCCACCACCTTGCCTCTGTGATTCACAACATTTCTTATCAGTTCCGTATTGTTTCCTTCAACGAGTGTGTTCCACCGTTTTTTTTCAGTTCCTCGAAATAATCCTGTATTTATTTTTATAAATAACTATGAAAATGTCTACTAGTGGTGTGATTGGACCAAGACCCAATGAGCTGAACATAAGCAAGGAGAATTTGAATTGCCCTTTCCCGCCTACAAAGGTAAGCATCGTTTGATTATACAATTCAGATTAATACAGAGATAATACAGCACGCCATAGTACAGATTGACATTCGTGGTTTTATTTTTCAGGTTGGCTATCAGTCTCATAACCCAAGTACCGCGACATAATGAGCTTCCTGAAATTTTGTGGCCCAGCTGCGGTCAAATTTTTCTCAAAACTTCGGCACGAGTGATGTCTGTAAGTATGGTCGAGCTCTTACTTCCAAAAAATGATATCCTTTTTTTGTAAATCCTTAAAAAATGAATTCGATACCTAATGAGAGGGAATGGTTTTCTTTTGCTTCAGATGGTGAAAACAGTTCAAAAGGCTACCAGGAAAAAAAAACACCTCTACCTATGTTCGTCAGAATTTAAAATTTCATTTTTGCTTGTTTTTTGTTTTTTGTTTTACCACTGTAATATAATTAAACGACGTTCGAACAGAAAAACATGTTTTTTCTCCATTGGACGAGAATTGACATCGTCGGTTCTTTCCCTGTTTTTTGGGGGGTTTGCTCAGTTTTTGAATTTTTTAACAAGTAAGTAGTATAATAATAGCGTCAACATTTTGTGGAACACTTCAATAGATGTTTTAGTGCATAATAAGAATTTTTTCAATTTTTTATTTGCATCTAGTCAAACACAATCGCGTTTCAAACTTTCAAAATGAGTTTTCTCGTTTTTAAGAAAAAGTGACTTAGTCGGTTTTTCCCTGGACCCTTCAACTTGCCTGTTTGAACGTGTCAACCAGCTCCACTCTGTAGCGGTGAAAGAACCCGTTGAACTCATCTTCTGCGTCGTAATCCAAGACGGAGTAGGCTTCTGGTGTGTTGGGCTCAACGTTCGATTTGGAAGAAGGGAATAGAACCTGCAGAAATGGATTTTACAATAAATTGATCGCTTCTGACGGAGAAGGCATTTTCACTAACATATAAATATAATATACTTATAAATATATGGCATTGTATGCTCAAACCCGTCTAAGACTAATTACCAATGGATATCATTAGTGACGATTCGATACTTTCGATATTTGTATCGATATTTTTCTTGCGATATTATCGAATATCGAAAGGAAAATATTGATATCGAAAGAAATGAAATATCGGTTGGGATGGTTATATTTCTTTCCACTGTAATTTCACAATTTCCCCTAAAATATGAAAAATAATAAAAACCCAAAAGTAATTAGAAACTGAAGATGAACGCAACACATGAACAACAATGTTGAAATAACATGACAATCAGCTAGATCCGACATAGTCCTCATGCTCCATAATCGATATGGGAAGAGCAACACGTTTCGATTTCACGTTCGCCATTTCTATTTTATATTAATTTATTATAATATATTATGTATTATTACAACTTTTTACGAGTAAAATTCGAACTGGCATTATGTTTGGATATCGATTTTTTAAAAACAATGCAAAACATATTCGATATCAGTGAAATCAGTATTTTTCTTTTGATATCGGTATCACTGATATTGATTTTTTTTAAATGCAAAAACATATCCGATATCGGTGAAATCAGAATTTTTCCTTCGATATTCTATCGATATCAGCGACATCGATGTTTTTCTTCCGATATTTTATTGATATCGATACTGCATTCCGATATTATTTCGATGTTAGATATCGCATCGAAAGGTACATCGAATCGTCACTAGATATCATTGCCCGCCTTATTTTTAAAAATCACTGAATTTCATATTGCTCCACAGCAACAGTGGGAACCTAAGGGCTAAACAGTCTGCTAATCGAACAACATTATATTTTACCAGCTCCGCTTAGATTGACGTGTTTTCCAACCTCTGAGCGTGCGTGCTCAGTGCACACAATATTTAATGTACCAGTACAACAAATAAAACGTACAAACCTTCATTATTTTAGGTCCAGCAGCGTCCACCCATTTTGGAACGAAACTAAGGAACACTTCATCCTTAGAGATTTGATCGTGTTTCATCAGCTGCAGCCACAGCGAATTTGCATAGTAGACTAAAGATAGAGACGCATGGCGTGTGAAGGTGACGATGGCTTCAAGATACATTTCGAAGTTAGGAGGCCTCGGCTCTGTCTCTTTACTCCATAAAGAGCACAGCTGGGTTCCCAAACCTGTGAGCACCTGGTGACAAAAGTCCACTAACATTTGAAATAGATAGTTTAGCAAGATCACTTCTCGCTACAACAAATTAAGAAATAAAACATATTGAAGGGCACAAATTGCAATATACGTTAAAAAATGACTTTATCGTGATATTTTACCCGAGTCAATTTTTTGAGGAACTGGTAGTTTTTGTTGACCGAAGTGTCGGCAGAACTGAAAATGCACCTCATGGCGCCCTCGCTGAAAAGCACGAGGAGAGGTCTTCGTTCGTCCACTTTCCCCTTTCGAGAAACGATCTGAAATGAATTTTTCCAACCACTTGAAAAAAACTATTGGTTATTATTGGTTCAGCTGCTGCAAACTAGTGATGGGTATCGATTGATCGGAGTAATGGATTAATTTGTGGAATAATCGATGTTTACTGGGTTCGATCAATCGGATAATCGATTAATTTGTAACGATTATTTGATGATTATCCTCTCCTTATCATCACTGATAAGTTATTTTATTGTTAGTACCTTGTTACGTTATTATTTTACCCACTATTACCTACTTACGTTATTGTAAAATGTATTTTGTAATAACTTTGTAAAAAATCCAACAAAACCCGTTATTAAATTGGAAACAAATGGTGGAGACTTATCTTGCGGTTTCTAAAATTTCCCTGAAATACATTCCTGCAGTGGCTCCTTTGTTGGGTTTTGCATGAAGCTGGCCAAACTTCAAAGGGACAGAGGAATGGGGAATTTGCCTCACTTTTTTTTCGAAAAAGGGTTCATTGATATGGAAGAAAACCATAGTGTGCTGCTCAAAAAGGTATACAAAAAAATTAGAGAATTTAAGGAAGATGGACATTTTAAATGCAGCGGCAAACTGTATGGAAGCAGCTATGTTGCAACGTAACGAATTTTCTAATCAATCTATCTTCATAGGAGGTTATGGGCCCCTTATGACAGTAGCGCTACCTCTGGAAGCTTACATGACGCTAAATGGTTGAACACGAGCACGCGCGCTCTGGAAGATAAAAAGGAGGAGCCAGTGATGGAGTTCCTATGGGAAGGGTTGAAGAATCTCAATAGACAGGCATGCCTAGTGACCATAATGGAGGCAAAAGCAAGTTGCTGGGAAGAAACCCGCACTTGAAAACCAGACTATTACCAATATCCCGTGTGGCCGAAGGTTATGGTCAGCCGAATGAGAGAAAGAAGAAGAATGTTCCCGAAAATTTGATCAATCAACACTAATATTTAAATTGCACTAAATTAAATTTTTACCTGAAGGAGACATTCAGCAGCGCCATCTTGAAAGGGCTCGTCATTGAGAAGAACACAGAGGAACTGAAGGAGCTTACCATCTTCAGCCATAATATGTGCCATAGAGACCCATTCGACGAATCCACCAAGTGTCAGCAAGACAACCTACAAGAAATTCGTAAGAACTTGATCAAAACTTCAGATGCTTTAAAAGGAGGAGATGTAGTATCCCATAATATGGAATATATATTATATTTAATGTTACTAAATTTAAAAAAAATCTTTCCTCATAGACTCACGCTATAAATTAAAAAAAAATATAAAAAATCAACGTTATTGGAAAGATGAGAAAGGTGGGAATGGGAGAGAGGGATGAAGGGAAGTGCCTCCATAAAATTACCACCAGTCGAGGTATGAGCCTAGCAGGACACGGGTGGTGATACCACAGAGTACATCTACTGAGATGCCCAACTGGCGCAATTCCGTGGCTCTTTTTCCAACAATACCATCACATTGAGACACCATATTTGACTGGTGCATGGTTGTAGGCACTTACGACACCAGATGGTAATTTCAGCCAAGAGCATACTTCTCAATATAATTCTTGCAGCCTCCCCGCTCTAGGCCTACCAATATATAAGAAGTATTTTTTCTGAACCACTCCTATAAGATTGATACCAGATAAAAGCAAAGCGAAGAGAATGAATAACGTATGAGAGTCTGGCCCCAGCAACCCTTGTCAGGTTTCAGCGCTATCTCTGGCCACTTCAATAGGCTGATCATGTTTGCAAGCGCTTCCTAGCGTCGCTCCTTCCAACCAGCAGTAGGAACGCTTCACCGTTCCAAACTGAAAAATAGGAACTAGTGACGATTTTGGAGATCAGCTTTGAAACTGAATAACTTTGGGCACGTTTCGCAACATAAAACGACACTTGGCATCATTTTCACGTCCACATCTGTTCAGAGAGAAAACGAAAACTATTACGAGAAAACAATCTTTAGAATGGTAGTTATGGTAATCAGGAATGGTAGTTCATTGAAGTGGCGGGAGGTAGCGCTGAAACCTGACAAGGATTGTTGGAGGCTAGACTCTCATGAATAATTTTTATTGTTTTTAATTCCTTAGTAAGTAACTAGATTGACGCATGACCAAACTAGTTTAAATAATCAAATGTGTGAATCAAAAACTGAAAAATATAAACGACTGTAGGTAGGTACCCTACAGCTAGCTTTGGCAGTAAGTACATGTGGAGGAGTTGGAGCTAATTACAATAGTTCTTAAACCCTTACTTGAACAACTTGAGCGTGTTTGGCAGCTTCAAGGGTGTTGCAGATGGCTGTGTTCGAGCGGAACATCTCATAGTGCTTTTCAATGAGACCCCTGAAGAAAGTGAAGAGATCCGCCATGTTGACCGTCAGAGCTTGGTAGATGTCCTTACGCCTTTGATTTGACTCCAAAGTCTGCAGGAAATCGAACCATATTTGACATAGCAAAAAGTCTCTGATGATTGGAAGAACTCAATTAATATACATCTCACTGGAGGCGCTTTCATACTAACTAGCTGAAAAGCCTACTAAAAGCAGGCAAAAAAATTTGATGTCGCGGCCTGGAATCGAACCCAGGACCCCCACGTTCGGGCGACCTACGTACGTACAGTTGGCGTTTTATGTATATAGATAGGGCAGACTTGAGTCATAATAAAGAACTCCAAGGCCCAGTTTTTCAAACCATAGTTAGCGATAGCAGCTGTAAAAGACGAGAGCCGTCAAAATGAAGCGTTTTTCTAACCCTAGTTGAAGAATAGCGGCCCACTAATAGGGATGTCCCAAAAGTATCGATACTTGAAAGTATCGATACTTTTCAAAAAAAGTATCGATACATATCGATACTTTTTTTTCCTGATATGTATCGTAGTATCGATACTTTTTTTCCAGTATCGGAGGCGATACTTTTTTACCTCTCACATTAGATCAAAATGCTATTTTTTTTTAATCTCTCACATTAGATTAAAGTCTCGAATTTTAGTAGGTACCTCTTTCTCAACGTAGATTGTTGGAAGACAAACCACTTCAACAAACTAAACAAAGATGATGTACCACCACCTCCAGCTCTCTGTGGGTTTGTTCGGAGAGGCGGTCCGGAATAGTTCGGAACCAAACCGGAACTGAAAAGGGGAGGGGATAGAGGCGAATGGGCTCCTCCAAACTTCTTTGGGCTCCTCTAAGCCCCTCCGAACCGTTCAGGACTGCCTCTCCAAACAGACCATAATCATATTATGATAACATGCTGTCCTACATCATCTAAGAAGGACCACCAAAATGTTAACCCAACCAAGTGCAATACAAAAACAAGTGCCTAAACAAAAAAATGAGTGATTTATTGTTTTGTTCATTCTATATTAATTATTATCCTCACGATGGAGTGATGTCACACTGATGGAGAGAAACATAAAAGGCATTTTCACACATTTTGGTTTATTGTTTTCAATAATGAACCTTTGGAATCGACCAAGAAAAAAAAAAATTTTAACACCCCCTCAAAATTTGATGGTTTACGTTTCAAGGTACGTAGAATCCAAAAATTGAATAAAAATTTGGCCGTCCGTACGCCGTACGCGGCACTTTTGCCACTTAGCATTGACCGATTTTGATGAAATTTGGTATGTAGGCTCCATTTGGGGTCTAGTTGTGCCCCGAAGCTTTTGGTTGATGTAGGTCACTCCTAAGGGTTCCAAAATCAATTTTGAAATTTTGAAAACGCCCTAACTCAAAAAATTTCGATATAAAGGTATTGTTTTTCCTTCAAATTAAGATTCTATAGAATTTTTAGAATTTTTTGAGACCACGCGGAGCTCTGTAGGACAAACCGTTCGCTCCCTACGAAAATTTAAGGGTTTATATTGAAATATATATATATATAAATCCAAACACGAGTGTGAATCGCAAAAGAGGCCTAATCTCCGTTCAAATTAGAGCTGACCGAAATGCGATCAATGGTTGGCGATTTTTTTTTTTTTTTTTTTTCTCTTCATATTGGATGGTTGGTGATTTTGTAGACGAGTGATCTATATAAAAATAATAAACCGTTGTGTAATAATTTGCAGCGTTTTTGTCAAAGTATCAAAAAGTATCGATACTTCAAAATATCGATACTTTTTGAAAGTATCGTATCGATACTTTTTGATACTTTCTAGATGTATCGATACGATATTGTATCGATACTTTTGAAGTATCGGACATCCCTACCCACTAATTTGCATTAACTATCACCACGGCTGACCCCTTGGTTAGCTCTCTACGGAGATTTGATTGGTCATAGTCTTTTGTTTTTTTCTATCACTTGTTTTAATTTTTTTACTAAACCATAGCAATCAACTGTTGTGTGAAATTGTTCTTCAGATAGTAATATAGGGTAGAGTGAATAATAGTTAAGTAGGTACTTGATACGAATAGTGAAGAGTGGTTCGTGCAAAATAGGCACTAAACCAGCAATTACTGCTCAAAATTCTGTTCTAGGGACAACATTGGATCACTCAAAATGATGAGCGATTTAGCGCCGTGGCTTGCAAACTTAACTCAGACTACAAAAAAAACACAAAATAGCGGCCATCAAAAATTGGCTAAGTATTGGTCACAGCGTGGTTAACAACGGTTTGAAGTTACCTGAAGGACAGCAACATCTTCAACGAGTCTCAAGAGAACATGGAGAACGAGTTCCGTCTGGACGCATCCCTGAGTGCTGCAGGCGTTGAGCTCAGCCAACAGAGTGCTCCACTGTTGCGGCCATTCGCGCTTGATCATTTCCACAATGACTCGAGAGAGGGCGTCCTTCATGTGGGCCATGTTCTTGTCTTCCAAGAGGGAGTCCATCCCACATTCCACCAATTTCATGGCGTTTTCCTACACATTTGAATTCACAACATCACCACAAAAATTCACAATTTCCTCGCCCCCTAATATTTGTCATTAAAGTCCTGAAGAAATTATTTCAACACTATCTCTTGAAGTTTGTTTCGCTGATGGTTAGTTATAGGTCTACCACACAAAATTTTGCATCCGTGTGGCGCCCCCTAAGTGACGGATCGGCTAACTATATCGATCGAGTCAACCTTCCATAGTGAAACCTTGACACGGAAATTGGAGCCGTGAGAAATTTGATGTTCGTGTACTGCCACGGAATTTCAATTTCGGAAATGCTCGAACTTCAATCTACATTAGGAGGGGAATCATGTCACTTTTAAGGGAAGAAATTAGCGAAAAATTATTGTAAGCACGGGAATTTGCTTGGTGATAAGAGATAAGTAGTTCTATGTACTCCAGCAGAATGCACCAAAGGGATGCAAAGTTTCTGTGGCAGACCTATAACAAAGTGACTTGGAAAACAAGCGTTCAGATGACAGTCCATTCATTAATATGAGAAATAAACGGGAAAGTTCAAACAAAATTCTGACAATATTGGTAGAAACGATCGTTGACAAAATATTGTTACTTAAATACATAAGGATGTTATTGCCCTTTCGACTTCAAGGCTGCACACCTAGAAACCATAAAGGGCCTCACCTTGATGAAGAGCTTTTCGTGATGAGTCAAATTGTACCACCGATACTTGATGCAGTGTTCCATCAATTGCAAACCGAAATGGCGGACGAAATGAGAAAACTGCGCTCTTTGAGCGAGAAACAAGCCGCACTGGACGCAAAGGGGACTCTTCTCTTTGAAGAGCTCACAAGCGTTGTAAGCCTCAAGGCGCTCAGCTTGAGAAGCGTTGGGGTTCATCGTGAGCTCCACAGCCGAGGCCAGCTGTTCGGCCAGAGTGCTGATCTCGTCCATCTTTCTGTGGGTTAGAGTAAGAAAACAACTTGAGAATCGCTGTTGTAAAACAATACCAGTATTGATGGTTACACCATGTTGTTAATAGTAGATTAATATGCTATCGAATCGAGAGGAGATAAGAAGAGCTGATACGGAAGCAATGACTGACCATTCTATAGTCTTCGTACAATCAAACGAGGTTACTTCTTGTTTCAAGGATTTTGCAACAATACTCTTCCACATGTTAGAGTCTTCATTCATGTAGGTCTCATTTATTTTATTAGAATATATCTATGCTTCCTCATTCAATTTGTATCTACTATTTCTCACCCCTACTCCTACAACAATACTCTTTCACATATTAGAGTCTTCATTCATGTAGGTCTCATTTATTTTATTAAACACCAAAATCACATTTGGTGAACATATAAGAAGAACTGCAGATAGAGCAGCACAAAAAACTGCAGCTCTTTGACACCTTATGGAGAATATAAACGGCCCTAGACCTTGCAAGAGACGCCTATTGATGACAATCAATCCTCTTGTATGGAGCGGAGGTATGGGCAGATGCATTGAATGTGGCATATATCCGACAGATATTAACAGCTGTGCAGCGAAGAGGAGCCCTACGAATCGCCTGTGCCTACCGAACAGTATCAGAACCTGCTATCTTTGTCCTCACGAGGGTCATACCTGTTGAATCATCAAAAATTAACTTCCCTCGACCGGGGATCGATCTCCTATCGTCCGACTAAACTATATTTACACTTCTGAGTCGGAGCTCGTTACCACTGAGCTAAGGAAGTGAATGGACAGAAATGCGAAGAGGTCGCTGATCACAACATCTCCCCCCCCCCCCCCCTAAGTAAATCTTAGGTACTCCATTACCTAGTCAGGGAGGTGAGAGGCAGCTTTGGCCGGCGTTTTCCAACCCAGTGAGAACGCGCTATTTTTGACTGGCTTCGGAGTTTTTTGTTATTGTTCCTTATTGACGGGGCGGGGGATCTGCTGACGTCAACGTTTGTCCGAATAGGCGGTGGCTCGACTCGTGTCTTCGGAGGGAGTTGTTTTGATGACCCAATCTTAATGAATTATTGTTTCTCTGATAAATGCTGAGGAGACTATTCATGTCCGGTATGACTGCGCCACAATGTCCTACTGACTGCGCCACAATGTTGAATCATCAAAAATTAACTTCCCTCGACCAGGGATCGATCTCCTATCGTCCGACTAAACTATATTTACACTTCTGAGTCGGAGCTCGTTACCACTGAGCTAAGGAAGCGAATGGACAGAAATGCAAAGAGGTCGCTGATCACAACATACCCATTCAGCTGATGGCATCAGTGAGGAAAAGAATCTTTGAAAGAAGGGATGAAAGGGGGGGAAGCATAGCCAAGGAAGAAAGGGAGCACACAATGGCAAATTGGCAAGATATATGGACGGGAGAACATAGAGGAAGGTGGACTGCACGGTTGGTGCCAAACATTCAGACGTGGATAGAAAGAAAACATGGAGAAGTGAACTTCTTTGTTACGCAGTTCTTTACGGGACATGGACTGTTTTATGCCTATCTGCATAAAATGGGAAAGGTATCTGCCCCAACATGTTTACATTGTCAGAACAAAGAAGATGATGATGTGCTCCACACCTTCTTCAAATGCACCAAATGGGCGCCTGAAAGAGACCAGCTGATGGCAGACCTGGAGATAGCTCCCCAGAGTTCAACACCAGAGGCTGTTGTCAGCAGGATGCTGGAAGGTGAAAGGAGCTGGACTGCTGTGGCAGAATACACGGAGAGCATCCTGACAAGGAAGATGCTCTTAGAACGAGAAAGAGAGAGGAGGGAGCATCTGGTCCGCCCCCTCACCCAGAACTGATTAAACGCCCCAGGACTCAGCCTGAAGTAATGTGTTAAAGGGTTCCGGGCTGAGCTCCAACATGGAAGGGGGGGAAGGAGGTGTTTTTTTAGTGGGTTTAAATCCCACATAACCTGGAGGACGCGGACCCTTCCAGGTATCTTACGAGATCCAACCCCACCTATGGATCTTAAAGATTTTCTCACCCGCCTGCCGAAAAAAATTATTTTATTAAAATATATCTATGCTTCCTTATTTAATTTGTATCTACTATTTCTCATCCCTACTCCTGCAACAATACTCTTTCACATTTTTTTTCTCATCCTACACAACGGCAAATCTTCATCAGCAATCCAAAAACTACTATTTTTGGTGGAAACCTAGAGCGGAGCCTATTGAAAATAAATGAGACTCTAGGCCTTGCAAGTCGCCTCTTTCCTACAATGAGGAATTTCACCATGTCGGAATTTCCTATTTTTGACCCCAAAATCGGATTCAGCACCTCTAAAAACCCCCTAAGGCAAACTTTCAGCCCGAACTTCCTAATTTACGAATAAACAAAACAGTGTAGAAAATACGAATGTTTAAAAAAACCGGGAAAATGACGTCATGCTGGAATAGTTCATTTATGGCCACTTGAAGCGCTGAGATCGAGAAATCTGTAGTCCCCAGATGCAAAATTTCATGAAACAGTAAAGTTTGAAATCGAAAAACTGAAGAAAAAAAATAGAAAAGCAAGATGGGGAAAATTAGGTTTCCCCTGTTTTTGTTTGATAACTTTTCTCTTAGAAAACACGATTTCGTCGTCCCAATGGGCAACACTGGGAGGAGACAGCTATCCGAACAGCCCAATCAGCGAGCGTTCCCGCTACACGTCTGTTTTCCCGGTTTGTTTTGAAATTAAAAATTTTGATTGTCTCCCAAAAATAACAGGAGACTTATTTACTATATCCCACACCATTAACTATTCAGGAAAAATGCAAACAGAAATTGGTGAAATTCCTCATTATCTATAAAACCAAAAACAACAAAAGACTGGTCTCCCGTCCAAGTTTACTCGATTGAATTTGCCCAAAATTCATGTAAAAGCCATAATTTGATAGGAAATTTAACGCTCAATCCAACTGTGTCCTTATCCTTCATTAACCCATTTCCGGCCACTGATGTCTTTTCGCATCGACTTTTTTTTAAATATTGAAAATAGTGCAAAATCTTTGTAGAAGAATTTTTTCTTGTTCATGCTGTTCCTAAACTCGTAAACAATTATTCGACGTTCGGGAGCTCAATGCGATTTTGAAAAATTTGTTGTTGTAAAGGAGGCTTTTTGGTCGAAAGCAAGATTATGGTGCAAAAATTCGATTCTGGGCGAGTCAAAACGAATTCCGGTCCATAAAATAGATTTTTTACATTTCATCAACAATGAATTGGATAAATCAGATCGATTTGGAAGACTTTGGCCTCTTAAATCCCATTAAAATGTAAAATTCATAAAACTTGGAGTATTTTCGCTCTAAATTGGTGAGCAAGTTATGCCTTATTTCGGCCTATAAAACAGTTCATCCTCCTCCTCTCACTACTCTGTTATTTCTACCCTTGGCTTGAAATGGGTTAAACAATTTGCTTCAAGAGAAGTTAAGCTTTCTAAAGTAATGAAGTCAAAAACAAGAACAAATGGCCATGTTTCCCAAACGAAACTTGGTAATGAATAACGTTTTGGTGGTAGATCTACAAGTTTCTATAAATTTGATGATTTGTAGAATCAACCCCATAAAGTTGACACTGTTGTCGGATTTAGAGTGTAAATCAAGTAGCAACCTACATACCCACCTACTCATTTATTAAACAAATAAATGTTAACCCTTAACTGCACCAGCTATCATATATGATATGGAACTTTAAACGAGGCTCAAGAGCATTCTGGTGGTCTTCTCGAGCTCTTTGTGGTATTTTTACTTTAGTCAACCGCTAGATCTCATAAGAATCAAAGAATACCCATAACCCCTCCTGTAAGGTTATAACCTCTTCCAAATCAGCAGAAATCACGAGTTGACAACACGCGTGAGAAGTGTTGTTTTGCTGTGCCTCTTACAACAACATTTTTGAAGATTTTCGGCTGAAAAAATACTACGTGCTGTCTCAAGATATGTAGAAATGAAATATGAAAAGAACTAATCTATCAAGTTTCCAGTGTTTATGGAAACTGCGCTTTTGCTTTGATATCTCATATGATAGAACGTGAAGGAGGAGGACCTGGGTGAATTTCATATATGATAGAACGTGGACTTCTCCACTGCATTACCATCTCGTTCAAACGTGATACAAGCCACTTGCTGCACATGATGTTTTTTTAAATATAATTTTATTTTATGTTTTTGATGATTTTATAAATTTTATTTGACGTCAGCATAAATTTCACATTAGGTATCCTTACTATATTTCAGAAATGGTTCCTAACCACTTCACTTATGTGGACAGAGATGGAACCAAAAGAATCTAATTACATAAAACCCCAACCGCATGTACATGCATGTATGTATGTATGTCACCGATCGCGAGGAGTTAGAGTGGTCGTGGGAGTAGGGAGAGTCTGAGGAATCGGAAGGAGTGGGTGGCGGGGAGAGTCGGAGTAATCGTTTTTGCCTGCTTTTAGTAGGCTTTTCAGCTAGTATGGCATAATGATGAACTACAAAAATTCCTTGAAATACCAATTGGAAGAGAAGATGATTTATTAGATGTGGATGAATTGGATTATGATAATGTTGAGTTAGACCAGCCTGATGACTTTTTGACAACCTATTCATTATGGACCCTTCTCTGCCAAATGAAGTTCAAGAAATCGTCATGGGGCTGTCAGAAGAAGTGGAGATGTCACATGAAGCCGAAGCCACCTTGTCAAAAATTGTCTACTTATTGTTTAGTCTTCAACTTTTCTTGTCTATAGTCTGGCCAATGATAAGAGGAAAATTTATTGCTGCCTGCAGGCCTTTTTTTAAAATTACATACGTACAAATTATCATAATAAATGCTTTGAAAAAATGTCTTATGTATAATATATCACTAGATTTTTGTCCATAATCCTACTAAGTTTCTAAATAGGTGATAGAAACTCCAAATGAGCATTTATGCTTTCTTATAGCATTATAAATGTGATTTTTAAATAGCATTATGCGAGAAAACCTATTTGGTCATACGTATTTCTTTAACCCTTTAGCGGGCAAAACTCGGGCGTCATGGAAAAAAATTTTTTCCGGTCTAGTCAGGTCTTTATGGATCTATTAACAATATTTCAGCCTTTTTTGCGAAAAAAAAATGGTTCACGCGCCATAAAATGGCATGGTACAGCATGTGTACCAAGGACCACCAGGTGCACTTTTCGGCCATAATGTTCCTTGGTACAACATTTGTACCAGTAAAAGGTAATCAGGGAATGATCATAATTTGAGTTTATTCTGGATGATCTTACTTTCAATCAATATAAAACAAATGACAAATTTGACAGCAAACAACATTTCAATAGGACTTGTCGCGTTGGTATGCGACGCGTCCAATCTCCAGTGAGAAATCATGGGGCGCCTGCCCCGATAAACTTCAATAACATCGTTGCGAGTATACGATTCCAGTGTTATGCTTTCATTATGGATACTTGAATAGCTATTGAAAAATTACGTTCCTCGAATAGAAGACGAAATTCATCCGTGTGGACATCACCGCATAATGTTTTAATTTGAATAAAAAACAACAGCAAAAAAACTTCGTCGTTAGCGTTCCTTGGTACAACAGTAGTACCGCAAAACACCCACTTTTGCAATATCTCGACATATAGGCGAAGCTAAGAGATGCTATCATTTTTCCCATGATGCTGCACCCTATTGAGAAGGAATGGAACGAAAAACACGCCAGAATTCAAACTGCTTCTACCTTGGTACAACAGTTGTACCAAGGAACGCTAAAGGGTTAAACTATTTTGCTCGCATTATATCACATATGAAATCATCGTCTCGGCTGCTTAACCACGTTCTATCATATATGATAAGGGCATAAATTGGGGATTATCGGTCAAACTATGTAATTTAGGGACTTTTCCTTGTCACTTTCGTTTTCAGGGGGCCAAAATACATGAAATTCTTTTTTTTTTTCAAGAAAATCGGAAATTGTGTGCAGTTAAGGGTTAACCAAAAATAGGTAGGGTGAAACCACTAATAGTCAGCACTGTTAAGCCCGATCTTCAACTTCAAAACGCAGTTATAAATCAGTTTAGAGTGCTAATCCATTATTTTTTTTCTTCTTTACGTTGATAAACATCTGTACTTCATTGGAAAAATACTTGGAAATTTCATAATAACTTTTGAATCGAGTTGTTAGGCAATACTACACAAACAACAGGTTTCCTAGTAGCCGGCACCCATTTTGCCATCAATTGGCACGGCTTTTAATCAATAGTGGGCACCAGTCCACCATTGATGGGCACTGCTCTGTACTAATAGTTGGCACCTGTCAACTACCAATTCAACGCTGTCATACTAATAGTTTGAACAGGTTTAGAACCTGGTGAGGGATAGAAAAAAACCTAAAATGGTAACGAAAGGTATAATAACGTTATTATTTAAATTAAGTCTTAAATTTAAGTCAGTCTTTAAGGTTAACAGTGGGTTACCGAGGTACCTACCTACAGTGAAGTGAAATACCAGGTTGTTCTCGACAAAATTTGGTGTTGAACACCCTAATTATTTTGAAATATCACATAAATTAAGTCCCAAACGATAGAGGTGAATGGATGAGACAAGAAATATCACAAAAGTTTGAATAGGTAAAAAGGAAATCAAACGTTGGTTTCAAACTATAAAATTAAAATTTAATATTTTATATTTAAAAAATAGAGTAGAGAAATAAAATAAATAAAAAAAATAAATAAATAGAATTAGTCTTTGGCCTAAGATTTCTCAGAGGGGAGGTCCTCAGGGGCATCTTTTAAGCAGGTTGGGCAGATATAAAAATCATCGTCGTCGATTATCGTCGATCGTCGGCCCACAAACCAGCTGACGAGCTTGGTATTCAGTTGTAGCCCCTGAAAATATTTTTTTAAGCCTCCTAGGTCACTCTCAAGTCTTATTTTCGACCAGAATGTGTTGAGAGTGCCGATTATTAGGGGGGGGGGGGTGCTGGTTATTGGTGGTTTTACCCTAGTAAGTACAAAACATCAGTTTCAGAACCTATACATCCCAAAATGATGAAATAATTCGTAACTACGAGTAACATGCAACTTGATTGCTAAACTAAGGGCAGGTTCCCCCTATTCAATATTCTTTGACTTCATAACTTGTATAGCGCGTTAAAAACGTGGTAATAAGTAATTAGCACAATTTTTGCCACGGTCACATAATGGCTTCTCATCGCAGTGTACTTATGTCATTCTGTCTGATTTGAAAACGTTGCACGAGCCAGGGTTTTCAGACAATAAGCCACATTTAAATTTGATAAATACAAAAAACTAGACAATGCAGTTTAAACTAGGTAATGGTGTAACTCCCACATATTGCTATTTGCAAAAATTATAAGGTGGCCTCTCCACGTTTCCAGTCCTGCTGATTCTGATAGTAATAAAACTAAGCTGTTGTTCCACAAACTTGGACGTTTTTCTTCACGTTTTCGTTAATTGCAAAACCACTGAAAAACTGTCAGTTTATCAACGATACCCAGGAGAATCCTGTACATCTGTACTAAACTGTAAAAAATGTCCGGCGAGCTTCGAAGCACGCTGTCTACAGAACAAGCCAAATTTGAGATAAATTTACCTTCAGCAGACGACGGAAAAGCAGCAAGGCGAACCGCTGGACGCTCAATTCCGCGTTTCCTTAAACCAAATTTATGTTTTAGAATTCAAAACACACGTGAATCTTTGAAATAATGCAACATCCCGTGCTTGTTTCAATCTACATTCCAGCTTGTTGTTTATCTTGAAAGGAAAGGTTATGTTATTGGTTACCATTTGCAAGATAGTCTTGTTTTTGATTTGCGAAATTTTGAGAAATACCGGTTAAATGACATGTAAATGTAAAATAGACCTCATCATTCTGTAATATAACGCGACTTGTGACTGTTTTTCCGGAAAATTTAGAAAAATTTTCGACTAGGTTGTTATTATTTGTACTTTTTACACGGCAACAAGTGGATCAACAAACACATATTTTTTGTTCCTTAATATTTAATGAACCTAATTCGCTATAATTAACGCTACTTGCTTGCAATTGAAACTCCTATGAAATTTGGGGTTGATAATTTACTGATAATAAAATATTTGAAAGTAGACTTTCAGCTTTGGATTTGGAAAATTAATCGAACTTGCCAACAGATGGCGCTTGACAGAGCGAAAAAGAAGAAGAAGAAGAAGAAGCCAAGTTTAGACTTTGATTTTTGCGGTCGATTCAAATTATTGTTGGAAGTTCAGCGGTACTTCTTCATTGAAATACGGCTATACTAAATGGAATTTCGAACTGAAAACTAGTACACATACGTTTTTAAGTGCGCTAAATTCGAATCTGAAGTCAAAAACACGAAATTCCGACCCATGCAACTTCCCCATTCCGCGTTTGGTTGATACTATTGCAGAATTACCTACAAGTACCTACTCGTAAGTAGTTAGTTCTACTCACCAGAGGTTGTTATTATGGCAGGAAATACCGCATTTTGCTTCCGAGCTTACCAACGTTGCGAAAGCATCGTTTTTTCATTTCCAAGTTGAAAAAAAGTTTTCCTAAATCAAAACGACCACTTGCGTTTAACGTTTGTACCTTCCTGTCTGTCATACAGGTCTGTGTGTCCGGCAATCCTTGAAAAAAGGCAAAACCGTACGAAGTTTTTGACCGATTTCGATGAAAATTTTAGGGATTGTACGGGTTGTTGTGTGAATTGTTTCCTATGAAATTGACTGCTCTCGGATTAATAGATTCATCAAAATTCGATGAAATTTTCGAAGATTTTGCGGATAGGCTTGCAGATGGTCTCCTATGAGGGTAATACAAGTTGAGATTGAAGTTTTGAAATTAGCTAATGTGCATCGGAATTAGAAAATTTCAAACTTCCTTAGCGAGCTTGTCCGACTATGCTTTACTTTATTAAGCCAACGGTCCCACAGACCAACCGACTCGTAATTTTATCACGTTCTCTAAATCATCCAAACAAATAAATAGCTAATTAAAAAATAAAAACGATACCTTTTGTAAGTACCTATATTAAAAGCTTTCAACTTAGGACGTTTTATGAAAAGCAGACATAAATATTACGAGAATTTTTTTTGTGATAAAGATTACTAATTTCCAACAATGATTTCACTGCACTACCCCAACTATACCGTTGAATCAATAACGATTTCACGAGAGCAAAATATGTGGGTATTTGAATGTAAGCATTCAATGTGGTAATAAATTGTATGGTGTTGCGTTTTTCTGAATACATTGGAATATTAGTCTTCGCAACCTACCTATTATTAAGATAATTAATAATATTATTAATATTTATTATTATTATTATTATTATTATTATTATTATTATTATTATTATTATTATTATTATTATTATTATGATTATGATTATTATTATAATAATAATTATTATTATTTATTAATATTATTATTAATAATATTTTCATTCCATGGCAATCGGTCGTCTACTAACATTCCTAAATATCTTCCTAATTTTGTGATAGAGAACGTACAGCTCTGGGGTATAACACAAATTTCATAATCATTCCAATGCTGTTAACTGAGGGTTTCAATGAAAATTAAATAATCTGTAATAAGGCTTTAAATTGATTCCAGTAGTTAATAGGGAGATGGGAAAGTAAATAAAGAAAGATATATAATAAGATAAATATATTATCTTCCTTATATTGTTAATGGAAGTGGGAGCTGCAAAACAGTAAAAGCCCACTTTGAAACGCCTTCGAATCTTCCCCACACGATCCGCAAGACGCACAAGTAACGCTGTTGAGATGAGCGTGAATACTTAAGGCGTTATCTCTCTTCATGCTGCTGTCTAGTTACCTCCCCAAAAATGATGAAACCGAGATATCTGCCGTCATCAATCGTTAAAAAGTTGATTAAATGTCAGATCGAGATTTCACACTATTTTCCTAACCAGTACTCACCCAACATGGTCATTTTTGAAACAGATTTAAGATGTTTTCCTGTGTACGAGGTGCATTGGAAATTATGTTTACCCCTAGGAAGAAAGGGGGAAACGATTTATAGTTAATCGAACAAATAGAAAATCTACTATTATATCAATTTCATAATTGAACGTTGATTTTTCATAGGATATTGCTTCCTAGTCAACCACAGTAGCAGCAATTTTCAGTCGCGTTTTACGTTTCAGACCTTCCTGAACAATGGGGTGTGCGCGTGGGTCGGAAAAATTGTTTATTGTTATTTTTAATCTAAACTAGACCTCATTCTGAGAATTTTGAAGCCAACCGCGACCTTTTAGCGTGAGTAGATCTTTTTCTATGATTTTTCAAACTTTTGAATGTTTATGACGTCACAGTGGGCTGGGGGGTCCCGCCCAGGCGGGAGGGGCGGGTGACGTCATAAGCATTCGAAACTTTGAAAAATCATAGAAAAATATCTACTCATCAAAAAAGAGAACGGCTGGTGTCAAAATTCTCAAAATGAGGTCTACTTTCGATTAAAAATTTAAAAACGTCTGCCAAGTGGGTGTGGCGCAGAGCTTCCTCGTATCCAAAACCCGATTGTATAGATGATCCGATGCATAGTAGTTAATCTCAAAACATCAATCTCTAAGTACCTTCCACTACTCTCATAGGGGACCATCTACACGCTAATCTGAACAATCCTTGAAAATTTCATCAAATTCGGATGAAAAACGTAAGTGTTATGGCTGTTACAAGGATTTTACGTTTGCGCATGCACAATCCCTGAGAATTTCATCGAAATCGGACGAGAATTGTAGAGGTTATTGCTGTGGCAAGGATTTCATGACAGACAGGCAGACACACGGACACACAGACAGACAGACACAGAACCAAAATTGTTCAGAAAGGTTTGAAACGTAAAACGCGAGTGGAAATTTCGATATTGGAGAACTTTATTTTTTCAACCTTGAAAAGTGAAAACAAAGCTTCCGCTACCTTGGTAGACTGGGAAGCAAAAAAATCAGGCGCACCACCCATTTTGGTTCCGGGCCTGTCATCATGAAATCCTTGCCACAGCCATAACTTCTACATTTCTCATCCGATTACGAAGAAATTTTCGGGGATTATGCGAGTTGGGATGGAGATGATCCCCTATGAAAATCATGGCCCCCAAATTGAAAGTATTTTTTGCGCAAAAATTTTCTATCAATATTCAGAGATTGTGCCGGTTGACGTGTAGAGTCCATCAACCAAAATTGTTCAGGAAGGTCTGAAACGTAAAACGCGAGTGGAAATTTTAATTTTGGAGAACCTTTTTTTTTTCAACCTTGAAAAGTGAAAAGAAAGCTTCCGCTACCTCGGTAGATTCGGAAGCAAAACTTCTTTCGAGGGGTCCAGTTTGGTGACTGGTGAAGTGGTCCCTAGTAATTTTTGGACCAGTTTGCTCCGTAAGGTACACATGGAATTAAGAAAGAGAACAATGTGCTAACTGAAAAGTGGTAGGTACTAATTTAATCTTTAAGCATAGGTATTCGACCAGTTTCTCACACCCAGTTATTGGCACAAATGAAACAACGGGGAGAAACTGGTCCAAACATCAGTTTAGTCCAATTTCCCTTCTAGATTTTTGGGCCACGGTTTCAGGCCACCCTTATACACTTTTCATAACTTGAGTAGGCACATTCTAGTCGATGGAAGGAGGACAGCTCTCGGTAGGTAAGAACTATTCACAAGTCGCTCCGAATCTGTTATGCATTCTGTATAATAATATCACTATTTGGTCAAGAAAACGTGCAAATTCACTTTCGAGGGATTTCGAGTGAAGGGAACTCCAAGTCTCGTGGCGCGCCTCGTGTCAACTTCATTACAGAAACACCTGATGAATTCATGACGATAGAATTCGACCGGTGAATATAAGATTATTTTCCTTGTTCTATCCTGAGGTTGGCCATTTTTCAACTCTGAACGATTCCCGTGAATTCACTATATTTTACTATAAGAGAGGAAAGTGTCCCTACGTAGTATATCTCCAGTTTGCTCCCTCAAAAGAAGTTTTGCTTCCGAGTCTACCGCAAGGTAGCGGAAGCTTTGTTTTCACTTTTCAAGGTTGAACAAAATGTTCTCCAAAATCAAAATGTCCACTCGCATTTCACGATTCAGTCCTTCCTGAACAATTTTGGTTCCTTGTCCATCTGTCATGAAATCCTTGCCACAGTCATATCTTCTAAATTTCTCATCGGATTTCGATGAATTTTCAGGGATTGTGCGGGTTGGCTTGTAGATGGTCCCCTATGAAAATCATCATCCCCGGACTGATAGTAACTGCGCATGCGCAAACGTGAAATCCTTGTAACAGCCATAACTTCTACATTTTCCATCAATATTCAGAGATTGTCCTCCAAAATCAAAATGTGTACCTACTTACTCTCATTTGCGTTTCAGAACTTCTTGGGAAGATCCAACCATTGTTTCCATACATATCCCCCGTGTTAGATGACAGGCTTGTAGGAACAAATTGTTGTAATTTTTCATAATTTTAGAACCTAAACAAATAATTGAACGAGATTTTCCGATTTTTTAAAAACTTTATCATAGGTATACAAGTATTTGTAGGTACTATTCGTTAAAAAATTAAAAACTCCAAATATCTATACTTAATTGGTTATAAATAACTTGAGAATGTTCCCGGAAATTCCTAGGATTCTCGGTTCATCCGTTTATCCGTGGTTTCGGAATTATTGCTTCCTCACTACCGAAGGTAGGGAAGCTTTGTATTCGTGAAAGAAGTGAAAAAAATGTCCTCCAAAATCAAAATTTCCACTTGCTTTTTGCGTTTTAGAGCTTCCCGAACAATTTTGGTTCCGTGTCTGTCTGTCTGTCTGTCGGTCTGTCTGTGGTCAATCCTTGTCCCGGGCAAAACTATACTAACCTGTGGTCCGATTTTGATGAAATTTTCAGGGATTGTGCGGGTTAGGTCCTAGACGGTCCCCTATCAATTTCAGCACCTTCGGACCAATAGGAGCGAGTGCGCATGCGCAAACGTGAATTTCCAGGAACCTCGGTTTCTCGGTTTCTAATGAACCGATTTTGCTCAAATTTGGAGGTTAGTTAGGGACTAACTTCTAAGAGACACCCCATAAGTTTCAATCAAATTGGTCAAGCAATAGCCGCTGCGCATGCGCGAACTTTAAATTTATTGTTACAACCAAAACTCCGCAACTATTCAACCAATTTCGATGAAATTTTCAGGGATTGTGTGGGTTAGGTCCTAGACGGTGGACCACTAAATTAATACCCATAATCCTAATACGTACACCTATTATAGTTTTAGTATTGAATAATAATAATGATTATCGTCATAACTTCGTAGTTTTATTTTATACCTACACTCTTTCGTTCTTTTATTTCAGTGGTTTTTATATCACAGCTATTTACAACACTATTATAAACATTAATACCTGCAACCCTATCCCGCATATTATCGCCAATATTTTGGTATTCAATAACTCTTTGAATCATAATTTTTTCGCCAACTGATTCTATACGTCCATGTTACAATGAGTGAGGAAGCTATACTGCCCACCCAACTTGGCAGACGTTTTTTGTTGATATCAGAGTCTCACAAAGTCTTCCATATCCCAAATTTTAGTAAGAAATTTTTTTCAATAGATGGCACCACTTTCAGGCGTAAATTTCACATCATTTTTTTCTGGAACGGCTTGACTGGTTATTCTTTAAAGTTTTTTGCGAAGGTAACCATCAAACTTGGGTTTGCACCTTCGATTTTGATAAAACTCGGCGCTTCGCCTACGAGGTAAATGACAAAAACATGGAACGTTTTAGCCAAATTTAGTGCAGAACATTTAGTCGTAGGTACCTACTTATAGGTATAGAAATACTTAAGTCTATAAATAAAATGCATTAAAAAAATACTTCGCTACCTACCTATATTAATATGCTTTCTCAATAGTTGTTTGTTGACGTGAAACAATGCGCATTTTCCAGCTCTTATTAATAGGGTAAGGGGCAAAAAATTGGCAACGAAAGTTAAAATAAAATGTTGGATAAATCAATAGCATTTCAATGAGTGGTAAACGATATCAGTGGCTTGGATAATACAAAAGTTTTATCTAATACCTAGCAACATATCTAAAATACATAAGATATTTTCGTAACACAATTTTGTGACCTTTTTGGCTTGTTAGCTCACGGCTAAAACATGTTCCATGTTAAAACCGTCTTCCTATGTGAAGTTCATCTTATTGCCTGCAGGATATAACTCTGATTAAGTGTCAGTATGTACTGTAATTCATTATGCTGTAGACCTCCCTCTGTGCAGTGGGAGGAACCGCAGTTTTCCCGGATGTCTTCTGCATCCATTAGCTTTACTCTTCACCACTTACCACATCCTTCACCGCAGCAAATGACTTTGATGCCCTGCGTTTCCATCGGCCGGCCAAGTGATGTGAACGACTGGCAAAGAGGAGGTTCTTTCATCCCATTGAAGCCTCTTCGAAAACAGGGAGAGTGTCCGGTTCTGCCAGCGAAGCGAACCCAGAATAACACTCGAGAAAGGGTTAAAAAGAAGAAGTGGACGGAGGGGAAGGAGAGGGGGGGAGTCTTGAAAAGGAAAACTGTTGCCGAAGAAAGGCGTAAGAGGTGACGAAGAAAGGAGGAAGAAGAATTTATAAAAGGGGAGGTGGAAGAGAGAGGGAAGAAGTACAGTTAGGTTAACCCCTGAGGCAAGGGCATTGATCCTCTGGACTCCGCCTTCGTCGTTCCCTCTCTGGCCCCGATTTTCTGTTCAGTGGGGTCCCACTGAGGAGTTCCTAGTCAGATCAACATGGACGACTCAATAGATGTATAGATCACTACCTACCATGCCCTCTCGCTTCTTTTCTCATCCAAATTGTTGTAGGATCTAGTAGATCACCGAACTTGCTCATCTACGTAGTTCAGAAGTACAGGTTCAAAAAATGCAATGAAAAATGAAGGTAATAAAACATGAAAAAACAAGTAGTGATCTGACTCCAGGGATTCAAAAATTTAAAACAAGGAAATTTGTCTGGAATGTAGCCTGGAACGCTATAAATTATTGCAAGAAGTTGTTACAACAATTTTGCTGCTTCATTTTAGTTGGAACTGTCACGTGGAGTCTTCCAGGGTCATTCCACGAAAGTAAGGAATTTTGGAAGGCCACAATCACCAGTATTCAAAGTATACCTTTTTGATTTTTTTAATTTTTTAATTTTCATTTTGTGGTTATATAATAGCAGCCGTTCCATTATTGCTTCATAAAATTGCGCGTTTCAGTGAAAATTTCAAATTTTTTTAAAATGGAGAGTGAGGGAGATAGATGTCTACTGAGGGAGAAAGGATCCAAACTGAGAAACACCGTTTTCGTAGCTAAAATTCACGCTAAACAAAAATGGACCGAGAATGAGGACTAAAGAGAATAATGTTTGGTTCAGCTGAACTCCTGGCTCTAATGTCCAAAACAAAAGACGGTCCGATACGATCTCCTTTATCCACGGACTCTAAAGAAAAATTTTGTGAAGGAGATAGGCTCCAGCTGTGGGACAGGCAAAAACCCGACCACAGAATCCTCCTAGTATCCACCAGGTGGTCGTTTGTCTTCAAAAAGTAAAATAGAGAGGATGCCTAAAATATTTCTGAGAAACATAAAATTTGTATTGCTCATGGGTGAAGATTAGTGGTGATGACAGACGCAAACCTATGGTGTGGGACATGGGAGGGAGATAGATTTTAAGCAATTTTATTAATTATTCTGGATAGCTGAAATGAAATGGAAGGAAGTCACTTAGTCGAGTAAATGAGACACAGTCTTTTAATAAAGAGGAAAAAAACGAAAAATTTAGGTCCATCCAAATTTAAATTACGGAGGGAGGGCTGAAAATTCCCTAGTTTCGTGGAATGACCCTCCTTTCTAGATTGGGGAGATACATTTTACTACCAGAGGTTGATAAGGAATACTTGAGGGGGTCACAGTTTCTTCCTAATTGCAGGTTAGTCTAATCTCTTACGAGTGGGAGCTAGGTCCCTCCCCCCCCCCCCGCCCGAAGGGGAAACATTGCCATACACCACGGTGGTGTCACCACCCAGTGTCTCCCCCATCCCCCCGCCTACTCTTAGCATGCCAGTTTTCATCAACAGTTTTTCCCAGTTTTCTCTGAAAATAATCATCTTATTTTCATGTTTCTTATGACATTCTTCTTAATTTTAAAAATAAATAAGTTGAACCTAAATTTAAAATTTTGATTTTTTTTGAAATTTTTTAGTGTATCTACCCTGAGAATTGAAAAACTAAAAGATTGCTGCAGGAATTATTAAAATCGACCAATAATTGCCAGAGAAAAACGGGATAATCCGTTTATTCATAGACTGAGACCCCCTTAATGGCATCCCATTTCAACAATATAAAAGAAGGAAGGAAAATTCCCAATTTGAAAGACTGATGGAGACAGACACTTAGGGCGGAATTCATAGACAAGGCTTGAGTGTGAGCGTGCACTCACACTAATCTGAGTTGAGGTGCGGCCTCCACTCAACGGTCCGTATTTATAGTTTATTGAGACGGTCCGTTGTTAAGTGTTTTGGTCGCCTGAGTGCACACTGAGCCTGAGGGGGACACTCAGGGGCTACTTAACTCATTTTCACTGTAAGTTGGCAGCAATGATGATACACTGATGGGGATATTTCCCTGTTTCGTGGGTGTTTTGGGGTGAAAGGACGGGGAAATTCCACTCTCGCATTCTGCACTCATCGTCAGTTATAACCTTGTCACCAGTTCTCTGTGGTTATATAAGGAAGCGAATGGACAGAAATGCGTAGAGGTAGCTGATCACAACAGCATTGAAATGTTTCTTATTGCATGTCGTTACTGCGGATGTGAATGCGGTTTCTCTATTTTTTCCGATTTCCTTCAAGTAACCATTAGTTTCGAGTTATTAATAACTGAGGCTGAGGAGCACTTAAGGCACATTCAGCCATCACTCGGGATTTAGCACCATTGAGTCGAGGGAGGGCCTCAACTCAACGCTGAGTTTAGTTTATGAGTACCGTTGAGTGCCCACCGACCCTTATTGGCGCATTTGAGGGTGCACTCAGACCTACAAGATGTTGTGTTTATCAACCCACGGCATGCATAAACTGTCAAGTATCGGAAATGGGGTCATCCAACAAACGCTGTTATTATCGAGCTTTCGGAAAATTTATTTCCTTCATCAGGGCTCAAAGCAGCTACATGTGAGGAGAGTGTATCCACCAAATCTCATTGTTTCCAACTTTGTCAAAAACTTTTAAAATAAATAAATAGCATCAGGCTTTCAACAATAACAAAACAATGAATTTTAAAATTTTAGGCGTATAAATAACAATAAAACTCTGGAAACAAAACTCCGAAAAATAAATAAATTTTCCGAAAGCTCGGTAATAACAGCGTTTGTTGGATGACCCCATTCCCGATACTTGATAGTTTACTCAGACCTACGTTATGACTATGAATTCCGCCCTTAGAGGCGTTTTCATTTGGCTATTATTTGGCTATTATCAGGGAGCTGAATATAACGAATATTGTTCCAAAATTTGGGCAGGAAATTTCTCATGGAACGATTTAAAGACTTTGGTTGTGTTTTGTCAGTATAGCCAGCGAGGAGAGAAAGTTACCGTTGAATTTGGTGAACAGAATTGATGTTTAGGGCTCGTTAGTGCTCTTACATATTGAGGGCAGGAGAGGGGGAGGCCTGTCTCTAGTAGGGCCCTCTCTACTCCTCCTAGGTGTCCTGGCTCTTGGTCGAACTCTCTAGTTTGTGTTCAATTGGCAATAAATGCTTAAATAAATTAAAATTCCAACAAATGAGGTCAAACATCTCTTTTAATTAATGGAATTTACTGTTCTAAGTGTATTGAGGATCAGAGCATAATTTATGATTGTGGCACAACTCCAAAAATTGAAATTTGTCAAAAAATGGCTGAAAATTGTTTTTAGGGACTAGCGACCAATAAGTACCTACCTATATCCCAATACCCGAAACCAAAAACGATAATGTTCATGTAAGTTCTTCATGATTCCATGGACAAGTCGAGTATGAATAAGGATGCATAACCTAATGTGTGCATGCAGTTAGTGGTATGGTTTGCTTAAAATCGAAAAATGAATAATTTACGAGTGGTTAGGTACTTTTCAAGTCCGTGGAGATGAGATGCATATTTTCTTGATGTTGTCTAAAATGAAAAAATCTTGATGCGATAAGATAATAGTTGGAATCGGCGTGAAATTTCCAATAAGAATATAAAGCAAAAAATCACTGAAAATCGGATTAAAGAAAGTGGGTTTTGGCTCATTTATAGTGATCCCTTCAGATAATTACCTGACTCAATTCCTCTCAGGGCATGGATACTTCCGCTCCTTCTTAGTAAAGATCGGGAAAGCCACTGACCCAGAGTGCAGATACTGTGGGATAGAGGAGGATGATGTCTGCCACACCTTCTTCACATGTCCTCAATGGGAGGGTATGAGGGGGTGTGCTGAGGAGGTCATCGGAACATTGCGTCCACAGACAATCATACATGAGATGATTAAGAACAAGTCGAGCTGGGACGCAATGGCAGTATATGTCACATCAGTCCTCAAAGCAAAAAAGCTGGATGGAAGATGGGAGGAAGAAGATGAGGAATAGAATTGAAGGAGACCAGAAGTAGGAGCAGCCATTTGGCACAAAAAAAGGGCTCACCCTGAAGTAATACTGTACAAGTAGTCCCGGGGTGAGTCCTAAGCAGAGGGAGTGGGGTTTTAGTTGGTAGCCCCAATTCATGGGGAGTCCAACACTGTTGGGGTGAACTTCCCCTTCGCTCTTAAAGAGTTTCCCCACTTCCGTAAAAAAAAAAAAAAAAAAATGTTCATGTAAGTTCTTCATGATTCCATGGACAAGTCGAGTATGAATAAGGATGCATGACCTAATGTGTGCATGCAGTTAGTGGTATGGTTTGCTTAAAATCGAAAAATGAATAATTTACGAGTGGTTAGGTACTTTTCAAGTCCGTGGAGATGAGATGCATATTTTCTTGATGTTGTCTAAAATGAAAAAAATCTTGATGCGATAGGATAATAGTTGGAATCGGCGTGAAATTTCCAATAAGAATATAAAGCAAAAAATCACTGAAAATCGGATTAAAGAAAGAGGGTTTTGGTTCATTTTTAGTGATCCCTTCAGATAAAAATTCAGGGAAAAACTTGGAAAATGTATACATTTTCAGATATTTACGTTCGTTTTGGGTTTTGAAAATGTGTTCAATAACGATAAAGGTGGAGAATGATGGCATACACAAGAAGATGGCTTCGAGGGCCACAAGTGGTGGTCCGATGATGCTAAACCTCAAGACAGAGCGGTCTTGAGGGTTCCGATAGGCAGCTTCCGATAAGTAGCCAAGGTCTGTCCTACACAGACTGTCCGATAGATCGATAGTTATTTTTTTCACTATTAATCCAACATCCAGAAATATCGATGAAAATGAAAGTTGGAAATGTAGAAATCGCATTCATGCACCTTGAGTATACAGGGAGTCCGATAAAGATACGGCGAAACTTCAGGGGTCGATTCTACAAATAATTTGCAACGAAAAGTCCCTCGAAGAAATTGTTTTTAGATGCTTTGTGTTCAAATTATTTCAATTTTTAAGATTTTTTTAGTAAGTTCAACTTGTATCTCTAAAATGACCATAGCTCTCTTATTTTTAATGTAAATTAAAATCTGATTACTCTATTGAAAAGAGCATTAAATTTCCCATCAGATGAGCTACGAGTACATTTTTAACCTCTCATTTAGTTAGATTTTTTCTAGTCCAGACTTGAAACTTTGCAATTTTTTAAAACTCGAAAATTCTCCTCGAGTTTTTCACCCACTCCCTGTAGAAGAAAATCAATGCGGTTTTCAGCAAAAACATCCTTAAAATCTCAGCTTTCCAACGGTATGATCAAAAAAATGTTTTACAATGGAGCTTAGGGGAGAAATTTGTGTTTGAACGCGGAGAAACGTGAATTTTTTCAACGAAATCGACATTTTGACGGGAGGATTTGGGGTTGGATGGAACTTGGTAGTTGCGGCGGCGGAGGAGTCCTTCCCATCAAAACGAGGATGTTGTTAAAATACTTGATTGTGAAGGTGTGAAGGCAGTATGGTGTGGTAGGTAGTACCTACCAATGGTTGGTAGGTTAAAAAAAGTTGGTAGGTAAAAAAAAACAAAAAAAAAAAATAAATAAAAAACGCTGCAAATTATTGCTCAAAGGTTTATTATTTCTGTATGGCTCCCTCCCTACCAACCATAGGTACCTACTACCTACTAGGGCATTTTGAACATTTCAACCCCATCCACCAACCAAATGGAAATGGAGGGTAAGTGTCGATATTGATGTTTTCCAAAACAATGAGGTTGTCACTGCTGTCGTATGATGGAGGATATGAGTGTGACGATAAGTGTGAATCTCCCTACTTAATTGACGGTATTCCTACATAGGTATCATAAAATGTATTCTTTTAATTAGATCTATCGTCAACTACCTACCATATCAAGTGTGTTTATGTTCTGTATTGCACTGAGGTCGCATGTGCAATCAAGATCGTAGTGCGCGTTTATCTCGTATTTTTACAAGATAATTTTTTAAAAATAATTTTTACGAGAATTTTCATTTTGTATTTTTTATCTCGTAGAATGGGTATGTATATTTGCGAAAAAAAGAGGTAGTTCTAAAAAAAAGAGATTCTCAAGTATGTTTGTCTCCTAGTTATTTCGGTGTCCTCATGTATTATCTTAGCAAACAAATTGTGAGAATTTGATGAAACCTTAAGGATACAATATATTATATTATACTGGTTTATCTCCTTATCATTATAGTCCCATCATAGTCCTTATAGGATAGTCCCACATGAATTTCATCGTGGTTGGTCCTACCGTGAATGCATGCGCTCTAGTCAATTGGTCGGTTATTGTTGTTACATTTTTATAAAAGCTTTAATTTTGTTGTTTTATCTGCTGAAATGAAACGAAATGAATGACAAGGTATGTAATGATAATGTTTGACAAGTTGATGCAGAAATAGTAAATTTAATGAATATTTGAGGGTCTCATAACTTTAATTGTATAACTTATTAATTTAATGTGGTTTTGTTGCACACAACAGGTATGAATAATTGTACCTACCAAAAAAACCTCCCTGACTAATATGTATCTACGGTACATCCGACGTTGTTTCACTTAGAAATGAAGATTTAATGTAAGTATGTAGTATATTATAGTAGCTTTTAGGTTAGTTAGGATGTGAAAACCGATAATGGGTGATTAATTTTCTTATCCTTCCTAATATTGTTTTGTTGTCTGTAGGAAACCCCTGAAGATGCGTTTTTTCATAAACGCGAAACGTTGGGAGAAAAAAGAATAAAGCATAAAACAACCGACCTGAGTAAAAATCTTCACCCGTCAACACCCGAAGAGTTATTTAATATAATAATTGAAATAAGAGGTCAACATGATAAACGTAAATCAAAATGATTTGGCTCCATGCCAGAATAGATTGAACGGAATGTTCAATAGTATTAAAGGACAACTTAATAGGCTACAATGTACAAAATTACATAATGTTAAGAAATGTATAAAGCAGATGGTCAGATGGTCGGAAAAAATTAACCAATTGATGGAATACAAGTATGAATGCACTTATCCAAAAACCATAACAAACACTATTGATAAAGTTCGATGCTTTTTCAAAGAGAACTCTACAAAGTCACGGAAAATTGACGGTGCTATTTCAAATTTTAGTCGAGTTATCCTTAATTTAAGTTTGAGTGAAGCACACGATGAAACCCGCAAGCTTAAACGTAAAGTAGATAAGGAAAAGAGTCTCTTAATGCAAGCCATAGAAGATAAACCTAATGTAATAACCATGATTAATGATTATTGCAAAGAATTTGAGTCGTACCACCGAAGTATCTTACTGCGCTCACACACTAATGACACCAAAAAATCCTGTCCCACCAAACCAGTAGAACAAATATCAACTCCATGTAACCCAAACAAATTTACTGTAAATAAAAAGGACTGGGTAGTTAATCTCGCTAATGTTAGAGTACCTGAGGAAGTAATTGAATATTTTACGTACAGTACTAAATTTAATAAAATTGATACAGTTGATGATAAGGCCATTGAGCAATTAATTACTGAATGTGAATTCAACTTGGGAAATTTGGATTTACCTGAAATCGATAAAGATATTATACGTAATCAGATGGTAAATATTGTAACAAACAATAAAAATGGCCATAATTTATATAAAATACCTAAGGATGTGAGCCGTAAAGTAGCCCAAAAAATTAGCAAGCTCGAACAACGTACAAAACTATTTTTGAAACGAAATCGGAACATCCTTGTGGTTAAAGCTGATAAAACCCAAAAAGTCGTAATAATTACTAAAGAGCAGTATGATGAGAAAATAAGTAACCTCATCTCAAATAAAAGTGAATTTCATAAGCAAAGGAGTGATCCTACTGACGAGATGAATAAAAAAGTTGTAAAATTCACGGAAAAACTCATCAAGAAAGGGTACATAACCAAAACCGAAAAAAACAAATTTCTCAACATCCATGGCCAGGCACCAAGGATCAGTGGTTTAGTTAAATTACATAAAAAAGATTATCCAGTAAGATGTATTGTGGATGGTAGTAATAGCGTGTCCTCGAAAATATCAAAAATGTACAAGAGTTATCTCCATAATTTCTGTGCTGATAATGAGTATGATGTGAAAAATGCTTTGGACCTTCGTGGTAAGCTAGAGAACGTGGAATTGGCTGAAGATGAAGTTCTTGTATCCTTAGATGTTATATCAATGTACCCAAGTATACCTCTGAATGCGTGTTACAATATCATACGAGATAATTGGAATATTATCAGTAAGGATTCGCCAATTAAGGATGTTCATACTTTTCTGGAGGGACTTCGGATTTGTTGCGAGGATGGCTATTTTGTGCATAATAAGGAGCATTATAGAGGGAAAAACCTCCAGATGGGGAACTCAATTTCAGGTACTGCTGCCGGAATTGTGATGAACCATTTAATAAAAACTGTAATTGCTGATAGTAAGTTAGAGATTAAATTTATATATAAATACTATGATGACCTTATTTTGAGTATTAAGAGGCAGGATCTTGACCGTATTAAACCAATATTTAATCAGTATAACAAGAAACTACAGTTCGAAATGGAATGTGAGATGAAAGGGGAAATTCCGTTCCTTGATATGAGTATAATTAGAAATGAAAAAAAGCTGGAGTTCAAATGGTATACTAAACCAGTGTTTTCGGCAAAAATGATAAATTTCCATTCAAGCCACCCCAAATATTTCAAGTCTAATTTGATCTATAATATGGCGTACAATGCTCTACTCAGAACATCTATTAAGTATTATGATGAAGTTAAGGATAAAATCATTACTATCTGTTCGGCAAATGATTATCCAATTAAAATCATTCGTTTTCAAATTAACAAAGCCATACAGAAAATTAAATTGAGTAATGCAAATCGTGAAATTAAAGATACACCCAAGTTTCAAATAAAGACTCCGTCCAAAGTTCTCCTTGCTATCCGTAAACTTGAAGCCCAAAAGAATGATAGTAGTAATAAAATCACTACAATGAAAGACACAGCACAAAATGTCCAAAACAAAAGTCTGATGAAGAATATCGTCAACCCAAACCCCGATAACTCTAATAGAAAAGCCTATGTTTCCTTCACATACAACCCAGTGGTTGCTGGCAATATCCAAGGAATGTGGAAGAAGCATAATGTGTCGATCGCTTGGAAATATGGTAATGTTATTGGAAAGAGTCTTTCAAGGACCAAAGATAAAGTAGAGAAGCTTGAAAAACGAAATTGTATATATAAATTAAGTTGTAAAAACGATGACTGTTCAAAAAATTATTATGTTGGAGAATCATATAGACCTCTCAAAAAAAGATTAATAGAGCACGACAAGGACATTTATAATAAGAAGACCAGCGTGTCTGGGATTGCCCAGCATTGCCGAAATGTCAGGCATGAAATTGATATCGATGGAGTGAAAATATTAGCTAATGAACATAATATGAAAAAGAGAAAAATCCTTGAAAATATCCACATTGTGAAAGGTGGAAATGATGTGTACAACATCAGAAAGAATGATTTAAAAGTTTTAAACCCAAAGTTCTTCTGTTTGTTTGAACCTCGTACAAATTAATATAGCAAATAAACCTGATGTGTGCAATAATTAATTTTAATAACTCCAAAATAAATTTTACTGTATTCCACCATGACAACACCACATTCCTATTGTTTGTGGGAAGTGGTTGTGTCTAATCTTGAACTATCAAGGCAATAAAAATGAACTGTGATATCAGCTGATAATGACTGTGATTAGACAGTATTTTACTCAAATTAATTAGTTAATATGTTCCTAGCAAAAATGCAATTATTAGTTATTATTAAAAAGTCTAGTCATGTGCCTTTCTAGTCAATTGGTCGGTTATTGTTGTTACATTTTTATAAAAGCTTTAATTTTGTTGTTTTATCTGCTGAAATGAAACGAAATGAATGACAAGGTATGTAATGATAATGTTTGACAAGTTGATGCAGAAATAGTAAATTTAATGAATATTTGAGGGTCTCATAACTTTAATTGTATAACTTATTAATTTAATGTGGTTTTGTTGCACACAACAGGTATGAATAATTGTACCTACCAAAAAAACCTCCCTGACTAATATGTATCTACGGTACATCCGACGTTGTTTCACTTAGAAATGAAGATTTAATGTAAGTATGTAGTATATTATAGTAGCTTTTAGGTTAGTTAGGATGTGAAAACCGATAATGGGTGATTAATTTTCTTATCCTTCCTAATATTGTTTTGTTGTCTGTAGGAAACCCCTGAAGATGCGTTTTTTCATAAACGCGAAACGTTGGGAGAAAAAAGAATAAAGCATAAAACAACCGACCTGAGTAAAAATCTTCACCCGTCAACACCCGAAGAGTTATTTAATATAATAATTGAAATAAGAGGTCAACATGATAAACGTAAATTAAAAAAAAGAGATTCTCAAGTATGTTTGTCTCCTAGTTATTTCGGTGTCCTCATGTATTATCTTAGCAAACAAATTGTGAGAATTTGATGAAACCTTAAGGATACAATATATTATATTATACTGGTTTATCTCCTTATCATTATAGTCCCATCATAGTCCTTATAGGATAGTCCCACATGAATTTCATCGTGGTTGGTCCTACCGTGAATGCATGCGCAAACGTATTAATCACGGGGTGCGCCTTGATTTTTTAAAGATTTTTATTCGAAAGTAGACTACATCCTGAGAATTTTGGAACCAACAGCGACCTTCTAGCGTGAGTAGATCTGTTTCTATGATTTTTCAAAGTTTCGACCGTTTATGACGTCACGCGCTCCTCTCGCCTGGGCGGGACCCCCCAGCCCACTGTGACGTCATAAACGGTCGAAACTGAAAAATCATAGAAACAGATTTACTCACGCTATAAAGTCGCGGTTGGTACCAAAATTCTCAGAATGAGGTCTAGTTTAGATTAAAAATAACAATAAACAGTTTTTCCTACCCAGGCGCACATCCTATTGTAGGCAAATGTAGATGGCAGTTGGAGTTCCAAATTTCATCAAATTAGAATTAGATGTCATGGAACTGGTACCTTTATGACAAATGATTATCTTAATACATTTTACTCCATAAAAAATCATATAGGTACTAACTGTTAGCTTAATTAGCAACTTGTGGTGTCAACTGTTTGTAACACATTATTGAAGTGAGAGTTGTCTTACTTGTAACCATGAACCATACTAGGTCCATGCTTGCAACTATGATTGAGATCAAAAATGAGAAAATGTCGAAGTATTGGGGAAGAAATCGGGACCCTTCAATCTCGTAGATGCTTTAGTAGAGAGTATCCGTTTGATGACCAACTAGAGTGCCTAGGTATGTATACACTCAGCCCTCTCGCTATGCTAGCTGTACCTGCAAAATTACCATAGTTTTTTTTCCAACGTTTAAAATACCCAACAATGATGAGAAGAATGACCAGTTCCACCAAATTGTCCCAACCAAAATTGGTCATTGGGTTACCAAAGACGCATTGATGATTTGAATCATCAATCAGTATACTAATGGTTTCTCCTACGAAATCAACTATTCCGTTTAGAAAAATGATTCAAAATCAAGCAAAAAACGTTATTTTATTAAAGTATTGTTAAAATATCCCTTAGGTGTAAACTACAAAAATTAAAAAAATTAGATTCAACAGCACGATGAAGCATTTCGTAGGTACTACTTGATACATATCGTCCCTGTACCTGGTAAACCATGTAAGTCGAGTTTATCAAATTTTACAGGGGACACTAAAAACTAAATAATTCAGTTTTCATTCCACATGCAATAAGTTTTTTCGTTCCATTCCTTAAAACAGGTGGTAACAGTAGTATTTCAAAGAGCCTGAGACTAATTTCATCAAAATTTACTTTAGCGAACGAAAAAATGGACCTACATGATTTTAACCAGCCTTTGACACCCGACTTACATGGTTTTCAATTCGATTTTCATGAAAATATACCCAGCTTGGGTTATTCAATTATTAGGAATATTATTCAATTTTTTCTCTCCAGGTTTCAAGGTTACACAAAATACCCAAATCGATGCAAAAGGAAAATATTTAAATGAAAATTCATAGGCGTTGACACAATCCAACTGTAAGGCTCCTTGAGTCAAAATGACAGTCTTCAGTCTTAATATTACTAGAGTTGAGCAATAAATTATTATACTACCAACTCCTCAATTACCATTTCTTAAATTAAAACCATTACTTATAGGAACACTTTACCTATCACAACCGTAACTAGGTAGGTATGCATTGAATTTAAGTGTTAGGTAACTAGGTACTTTTGTTTCATTAAAACAAGGGATGAGTTAGGTATGGGTTAGGGGTAAGGGACATGTTAGGGATGAGCTAGGGACGGGTTAGGGATGGGCTGGGTATAAGTTAGGGGTTGGGATAGGTTAGGGACATGTTGGGGATGAGCTTGGGATGGGTTAGGGGTTGGAGATAGCTCAGGGCTGGGTTGGGTTAGAGATGGACTAGGGATGGGTTGAGGATGGGTTAGGTATGAGTTAGGTTAGGGATGGGATATGGGTTAAGGATAGGTTGGAGATGGGCTAGGGACGGGTTAGGGGTTGGGATAGGCCAGGGCTGGGTAGGGTAAGAACTGAGGATGGATTAGGGATGGACTAGGGATAAGTTAGGTATGGGTTATGGATGGGTTGGGTGTGGGGTAGGGATAGGACAGGGCTGGGTTGGAGCAGTGCCGTCCTTAGAAAATGCGAGGCCTGGAGCAAAACATTTTTGCGAGGCCTTTTTTAACTATGGATACGGGGGGGGGGGGGGTTCCGGAAAATATTTGTCAAGCTATACTTGCAATGTCGTAATTGTAAGTTTTTTGATAAACAAAACGTTTATCTCTTACACTCTAAAACGGGAGGGGCGGTGCAAAACACCCATTTCAGGTTGGTATGTTTCGAGTAATTTCGTTTCAGGTTTCAGGTAAAAAAAAAAACAAGTGGGTGTGGCACATAGCTTCCTCGTATCCATAACCCGATTCTATAGATGATCCGATGCATAGTAGTTAATGTCAAAACACCAATCTCTGAGTACCTTTCACTACCCTCATAGGGGACCATCTACACGCTAATCTGGTCAATACTAGAAAATGTCATCAAATTCGGATGAAAAATGTAAATGTTATGGCTGTTACAGGGATTTTACGTATTCGCATGCGCAGTGGCTACTGTCATTCCGAAGGTGGTGATTTTCATAGAGGACCATCTAAATAATAATCTGTAACATCCCTGAAAATTTCATTGAAATCGGACGGAAAATGTAGAAGTTACGGCTGTTACAAGGAATTCACGTTTGAGCATGCGCAGCGGCTACTATCAATCCGGGGGTGATGGTTTTCATAGGGGACCATCTACAACCTAATCCGCGTAATCCCTGAAAATTTCATCGAAATCAGGTAGGAAATGTGGAAGTTATGGCCGTTACAAGGAAATTCACGTTTGCGCATGCGCAGTGGCTTCTATCAGTCCAAAGGTGGTGCATTTCATAGGGGACCATATAAATACTGATCTGTAACATCCCTGAAAATTTCATTGAAATCAGATGGAAAATGTAGAAGTTATGGCCGTTACAAGAACATTCACGTTTGCGCATGCGCAGTCGCTTCTATCAGTCCGGGGATGATGATTTTCATAGGGGACCGTCTACACACCAACCCGCACAATCCCTGAAAATTTCATCGAAATCGGACAATAACTTCGTATAGTTATGCGCGTTACAAGGAATTCATGACAGACAGACAGACACACAGACACACAGTCTAAAACGCAAAACGCGAGTGAAAATTTTGATTTTGGAGAACTTTTTTTTTCGTCCTTGAAAAGTGAAAACAAAGCTTCCGCTACCTTGGTAGACTCGGAAGCAAAACAATAGGAATCTCAGGAAAATAAGCTAGAAAAATCAAAACAAAGTTTATTCTTTAAGTACTGCTTAAACAGTGCTTGTTAATGTTAAACATAGTAATTTTTGTCTAACAAACAACAAATTCATTAGAAAAAACGAAATGTATTCTTTCTTGCTTTTTATTAAATCAAACAGTAAATTATTATAAACATATACATTATTGAAAAATACTTATTTAATATTGACGTTTTAATATTGACATCATTTTGCCGCCGCGCCGCTATCAAACGATGTTTTGCATTGCTTTCTTTAAGTCACTAATATCTTGTTCGTTTTTGTTTCATCTATCCAATAATTGAAAATATTGCGCGTATAATCAGACTTTATAGTTTAAGCATGTATATCTTCACTCTGCACACTATTTCAATTCAACTAAAACTTTTACTTGTTGTGGTTTAGCGAGAGTAAGGTCTCGCAGCGCGAGGCCTTCCTCAGCGCGAGGCCTGGAGCGGCCGCTCCACTCGCTCCACCCTAAGGACGGCACTGGGTTGGAGATGAGCTGTGGATGGGTTGGATATGGGTTAGGGACGGGTAAGGGGTTAGGGATTGGTCAGAGATGTATTTCCTCAATTATTAGGTCTCTTGTATAATTAATTCAACAGAGTTTCCTGTAAAACATAAGCAGACCAATAGCACACTACTAATCTCTTTTTGTTGTTTCTAACATCAGCATTACAGCTACGTCAAACAGCCAACAAATCAATCAATTCATCTAAAATTATCCTCTTAAATAATGTAAAAATAATTTAGAAACAATGCAATGCGGAATAACACGTAGGTAGGTCGTGATCTTAAGGTTGGCCACAGTATGGAAAATCACGTGTCTGCAGAACACAAGGAGTGGAATTTATTGCTGAAATTGAGACTAATAAAAAGGTTTCTATTTATGATCACTTTCTCCGAACTCCATTTATGATTTTGTAAACTTTTACATGGAAAAAAGTTTTAAAAAAAACTGACTATCTTTGATGGAAACTTGCCACCAGCGTGAGCTGCTCACTTTTATGAAGGCATACACAGGACTTACATGGTTTTCCGGCGAAAAAATAGGTAACCGACTTACACGTTTTTTCAATGCCTTCTGGGTAAAAAACTATTCATCAGATTGGAAAACGGCTTCACTGAATGAATCAAGCGACCCTAATTTACCCGAAAAGCTAAAAACCTTATTTTCGAAAAAATACCGACTTACATGGTTTACCAGGTATAGGGACGATATGAAGATTTCCAATTCGATATACCTATAATACCTTTGAAAAGATGATGGCAAGAAGCGCAGGAATAAATAAGAAGGAATTAAAAGGTTTTCTCATGCATTAGGTATGAAAGCAGCACTGGTGTAAAATAGGGTTTATAATCTGAAAAGCCGCTCGATCTGACAGGCTCCCATGTGGTCTAGTGGCTAGGATATCTGGCTTTCACCCAGAAGGCCCGGGTTCGATTCCCGGCATGGGAAAAATCTTTTTGCCTCCCAACAAAACTTAGTTGAGTTTTGTTTTGATCAACTTTGCAATAAGTTATAGGTTATATTAGGAGTTATATTAGGAGAGCAGGGAATTTTATTTCAAGGTTACCAAAAGTGTGTTCCAAATAGGTGGGGCACATAGCTTTCCTATGAGCACCCACCACCTTCATAACAACATGATTTTGGTTTATTATTTTCAATAATGAACCTTTGGAATCGACCAAGAAAATTTTTTTTTTAAACACCCCCTCAAAATTTGATGGTTTACGTTTCAAGGTACGTAGAATCCAAAAATCGAATAAAAATTTGGCCGTCCGTCCGCCGTACCTACGCCGTACTTTTGCCACTTAGCATTGACCGATTTTGATGAAATTTGGTATGTAGGCTCCATTTGGGGTCTAGTTGTGCCCCGAAGATTTTGGTTGATGTAGGTCACTTCTAAGGGTTCAAAAATGAATTTTGAAATTTTGAAAACGCCCTATCTCTAAAAATTTTGATATATAGGTTTTGTTTTTCCTTCAATTTAAGATTCGATAGAATTTTTAGAATTTTTTGAGACCACCCGAAGCTCTGTAGGACAAACCGTTCGCTCCCTATGAAAATTTGAAATTTGGACGTACGATAAATCAGAAACACGAGTGTGTATCGCAAAAGAGGCCTAATCTCCGTTCAAATTTTAGCTGACCCAAATGCGATCGATGTTTTTCTTCATTCTGGATGGTTGGTGGCTTTGCAGACGAGTGATCAATATAGAAAAATAATAAACCATTGTGTAATTATTTGCAGCGTTTGTCTGGAAACTCGAACAGCTTTTGTCCAACGCTTAAGCAATCGTAAGCAAACGGTTGATCCTCCAGAGCTCTGGTTGGTCTCATTCGATTTAAAAAAATCAGTTATATTTTAAATAGGAGAAAAAACAATATGTCCATTTTGCTTCCGAGTCTACCAAGGTAGCGGAAGCTTTGTTTTCACTTTTCAAGGATGAAAAAAAAATTTCTCCAAAATCAAAATTTTCGCTCGCGTTTTGCGTAGACCTTTTTGAACAATTTTGGTTCCGTGTCTGTCTGTCTGTGTGTCTGTCATGAATTCCTTGTAACGCGCATAACTATACGAAGTTATTGTCCGATTTCTATGAAATTTTCAGGGATTGTGCGGGTTGGTGTGTAGACGGTCCCCTATGAAAATCATCACCCCCGGACTGATAGTAGCTGCTGCGCATGCGCAAACGTGAATTCCTTGTAACGGCCATGACTTCTACATTTTCCATCCGATTTCAAGGAAATTTTCAGGGATGTTACAGATTAGTATTTAGATGGTCCCCTATGAAAATCATCATCCTCGGACTGATAGTAGCTGCTGCGCATGCGCAAACGTGAATTCCTTGTAACGGCCATGACTTCTACATTTTCCATCCGATTTCAATGAAATTTTCAGGGATGTTACAGATTAGTATTTAGATGGTCCCCCATGTAAATCATCACCCCCGGACTGATAGTAGCCACTGCGCATGCGCAAACGTGAATTTCCTTGTAACGGCCATAACTTCCACATTTTCTACTCGATTTCGATGATATTTTCAGGGATTACGCGGATTAGGTTGTATATGGTCCCCAATCAAAATCAAGGCCATAAAATTTACAATAGCCTCTGCGCATGCGCAAACGTAAAATCCTTGTAACAGCCATAACACTTACATTTTTCATCCGACTTTGATGAAATTTTATAGGATTGTCCAGATTAGCGTGCAGATTCAAATCCCTATGAGGGTAGTGAATGGTACTTAGAAATTGGTGTTTTGAGATTAACTACTATGCATCGGGTCATCTATATAATCTGGTTATGGAAACGAGGAAGCAATGTGCCACACCCACTTGGCAGACGTTATTTCTCTTCATTAGTTAGAAGCTATGTACAAGCGAAACAAGTTTGTGAGGGTTAATAAACTGACACAAGATTTATCTTCATACACACAAGTTACAATAAATACTAGGAAATACCTATTATGTACGATGGTACTCTGCCAACGTCCCTCATGGCGGACGTAACTGACTCATTTCCTAATTAAATTGTGGGACGAGTCCGCGAATTCTCATTGTCGACCTCCTCCAAAGACCTTCCAAAGGTCAGAAGTCGTCTGGTGTCGAGTCGCCACTGACCTGAATGCGGAGGATCGGGTAACAACTTCTTATCTGGTTCAGCTCGTGCTTGGATTCCCCACTAACCCGTTCTGAGAACAACGCGGGGACCCACGCGACTTCTGGTCTTCTTTTGTCCTCGTGCCCTTTTCCTGACAATTTTCGACCAGATGAGACCAAAAGATAGTAATTTTTCTTTTACTTAAACCTTTTTCATTTTAAATTAAACCTTTTTAGGACTTCCCATAGCAAGACTTGGACTTTCTTATGCGATTAATTTGGGGTCAATTTGGACAACACTCAACAGAAAAATGCTGCAAATTATTACATAAAGGTTTATTATTTCTATACAGATCACTCGTCTGCAAAGAACACGGCTTTGCCAACCTTAGGTACTACCTATCTACAACATACCTACTTCACAATCAAGTTTATTTGGAAGAAATAAACGCTTCACACTCGATTCTGTAAGTATGGGTGTGAGAGAGAGAGAATGAATGAATGAATGACGGCGTTTATTTAACAAAACAGCCAAGGGATAGGACCATGGTGGTCCTCTCTTCCTCCCCCCCTGTACAATTAACAATTTTTTTTTATATCTCGCAGTCGTAGAACTAAAATATTGTAATATAAAATGACCATGAAAAGAAAAGAAATACATCTTACTGATGATTAAAATAGTTATAGGAGTAATACATTTTATTTTATTTCGTAGGACTTAAGCAGAATTTTTTTATACGCGATCTTAAAACTATTTACGGATATTGATAAGTTAAACAGATTTAAATTTTCGTTGTACAATTTGATAGATTGAAGTAGGAATGATTTGCTAAATAAAATGGTTTTGTGGTGGGGAATTTGGATAGTGGAAGCAGAATTACGTGTAGTTAAGTTATGAATGCTGTCTAAGAATTTATATTCGTCGAAAAGATAAGAGGGCTTTTGGAACTTGAGGAGTTTGAAAAGTAAGGTTGCCATTGTCAGTTTTTTTCTTTCAGGAATTTTTAGCCATCCAAGTTTAATATAGTATGGCGTGACATGTACGTCGAGCCGAAAAATGAAACGAATGACCGCGTTGAGTCCTTTTTGCAAAGTGTCCATTTGTTCACTACTCAGATCACAGTAAGCTAGGGAGGTATATTCAAAGTACGGGACGAGCAACGATTGTGCCTGTTGCGACCTCACGTGCTGCGGAAAATCAATTGCTAATCTCCTTAATTGGTAAAAAAGAAAAAAATCTATTTATTGGGTACAAATCACATAAAAATAAATAAATAAAAAGAACAATACCTCAATTAATTCTAATAATTGTACATAACATGCGCCAATTTATTGCGCAGCAATAGGCATAGCCCGTGACGCCGCACAAGAGTTGAGTTTATCTTATTATTTTAAAATAAAAATTAAATATGTTCCCTTCTAATTCTGTAGCCTACATTTAAAACCTTTACATCTATACGTACTCACTTTTAATTATAGTTTCCGCTTGTAAATAACCTATTTTTATAAGCCAAGAAAAGATTCCCTTTTTTTAAATTGACCTCGTGAAAGACGTAGGTGGTACAGGCGACCTAGATCCTCTAGACCAATTGATATTGTTTGAGAGACTAGGCTATGGGGTTTGAGTTTACACAAAATCTTAATATCAAAACTTCAACAAAAATAATTCCTCTTCTTTGGAAAGAAAAAGGCTGCAGTTTGTTTTTAAGTTTATTTAGCAAAAAAATAAAAATAAAAATAAAATAAAATAAATTAAAAAGCTAAATAAACCTAAAAACAAACTGCAGCCTTGTTATTTCCAAAGAAGAGGACCCAGAGTCGTTTCGAACAACTCGGAAATTAATGCCTCCCTCACGACTCCACAAAGTACAACAGAAAAATTGAAAATGTACAAATCTCCTCCTCTTCTAACACAGCAATGTACAATATATGATTAGGGACGGCACGATACCACCGATATATCGGAGTATCGATACTTTTTGCTATCGATACCGATATTTGTATCGATACTTTTGAAGCAAAACTCAAACCGATATATTGGTATCGATACTTTTGCCTAAACTATCGGAAGTATCGATACTTTCTTGACGATATTATCGAAAATTTTGCCAAAGTAAATTGGTGAAAAAATACCAAATAACTAACTAAAAAATAATATCATAATATTGTCTTCCACAGAATAACACTCAGAATAGGCTCAGAATAGTATCAATTGAAACGATATATCGCCACGATAGCCTCAAAACAGTGTCAATATACAATGTGAGTTTGGAAGAAATCTAAACCCGTTTTCCCGAACGTACAAGAAGAGGGAGGCATGCAAAATATTAATCGTGATGGCGACATCAGTCACGTGCGAACGGCTTATTTCGAATAATAAATAGTATTATTTGTGTTGTAACTGATTTATTACTTGATCCTTTCGATTTATAGTGGAAGAAAAACATAATTTCATTGAACAGAGATTTCTTGCAAATAAGGATTGGAATTGAAATAAAATGGAATAGTTATTCATTTAATATTAAATTTTAAATTATTGGCTTTATTACATTTTGGTTTATTATTTTCAATAATGAACCTTTGGAATCGACCAAGAAAAAAAAATTTTAACACCCCCTCAAAATTTGATGGTTTGCGTTTCAAGGTACGTAGAATCCAAAAATCGAATAAAAATTTGGCCGTCCGTCCGCTGTCCGCCGTCCGCCGTACGCCGTACGCGGCACTTTTGCCACTTAGCATTGACCGATTTTGATGAAATTTGGTATGTAGGCTCCATTTGGGGTCTAGTTGTGCCCCGAAGCTTTTGGTTGATGTAGGTCACTTCTAAGGGTTCCAAAATCAATTTTGAAATTTTGAAAACGCCCTAACTCAAAATATTCCGATATAAAGGTATTGTTTTTCTTCAATTTAAGATTCTAGAGAATTTTTAGAATTTTTGAGACCACGCGGAGCTCTGTAGGACAAACCGTTCGCTCCCTACGAAAATTTAAGGGTTTATATTGAAATATATATCCTCCGTTCAAATTAGAGCTGACCGAAATGCAATCGATGGTTGGTGATTTTGATTTTTTTTTTCTTCTCTTCATATTGGATGGTTGGTGATTTTGTAGACGAGTGATCTATATAGAAAAATAATAAACCATTGTGTAATAATTTGCAGCGTTTTTGATTTCAATTGACTTTCATTGCATTTTAAATTATTGTTTTTTAAAAACTATATTGCCTTTTCTCAGGGTTTTTATTCGGAGTGAAAAACATCGGAGGTTAATTTGAAATATCGGTGGTATCGATACTTTGAGCCGATATTATCAAAGTATCGATGTTTTAAAATATCGGTATCGAAAAGATATCGGGTATCGATACTTCCTGAGAAATATCGTATTGAAAGGAGTATCGATACTTTGGAGTATCGTGCCGTCCCTATACAGGGTGTCTACCATTTGGATGGACCAAATTTCAAGGATCAATTCTACAACTCATTTGCAACAAAAAATGTCTCTTAGCAATTTTTTCTTAACCCACTCAAAATTCTTTTTTTTTCCACTTTAAAGTTTTTATTCGTATTTTCGACCTTGCAGCACTAAAATGGTCATAACTCCCTTATTTCTCATGCTACTTCGAATGTGAGTACACCGTTGGATAGAACATTAAATTTCCTATCCATTTAGTGGGAAACCCAGTTTCTTAATGCCATTTGTAAAAGTAAAAAATAAATCAAAGTCAACATTTATAATTTTTTCCGAAAATCGACAATTTTCAGGCTAACGACTCCCTCGTTAAAAATACCGCTATCGTGGTGCACTCAACGGGAAAAACTACCCCAAGATCTCATCTTTCCAACGGTATGTCAGTTTTAAGGTCTAAGAGGAAAGTTTCTTTGAAAAAATTGAGTTTTATGCGAAAAAACGAGCATTCTTAGGCATATTCCGCTAGAGAGTCGACCAAGTATTATTGCCTTCACTTTTCGAAGATTGCAATAAAAAGTCCACCAAATTACATTTCCACTCGTATTTTACGTTTTGGACCTTCCTGAACAATTTTGGTACCGTGTCTGTCCATCTGACAGTCGGTCTGTCTGTCTGAAAGTCCTTGTAGATGGCAAAAGCAATACGAAACTACTGTCCGATTTCGATGTAATTTTCGGCGATGTTCTCCATGAAAATCAAAGTCAAAGCACTAAATTTTCAAAATCAAATTCAAAAATTTTAATTTTTTTAGATATTACCATTTTTTAGGTTTATTGTTAACCTGGAATAAGTTGTGCTATCGTGGGCCACTCAACGGCCAACACTAACCCGGGATCACATCTTTTCTACGATAAGAATCGTTTAATTTAATTTTTCGTTTAATTAGAATAAACGTCATGAAATTGATTTTTTGTAGCACAAGAATAACTTGAAGAGTTTCATTGACAATAATACTTTTTTTTTTTTACAATACAAATCATTGTACCTACCAACACTTTCTACCAACGTTACAATGACAATTTTTTTCTGCCAACTGTTCTTTAATTTTATTTTAGTTCCATTTTTAAAATCAAAATGAACGGTTTTTCCGTTGAGTGACCCGCGGTAGCACAACTTATTCCAGGTTAACTATAAACCTAAAAAATGGTAATTTCTAAAAAAATTAAAATTTTTGAATTTGATTTTGAAAATTTAGTGCTTTGACTTTGATTTTCATGGAGAACATCGCCGAAAATTACATCGAAATCGGACAGTAGCTTCGTATTGCTTTTGCCATCTACAAGGACTTTCAGACAGACAGACCGACTGTCAGATGGACAGACACGGTACCAAAATTGTTCAGGAAGGTCCAAAACGTAAAATACGAGTGGAAATGTAATTTGGTGGACTTTTTATTGCAATCTTCGAAAAGTGAAGGCAATGATACTTTGTCGACTCTCTAGCGGAATATGCCTAAGAATGCTCGTTTTTTCGCATAAAACTCAATTTTTTCAAAGAAACTTTCCTCTTAGACCTTAAAACTGACATACCGTTGGGAAGATGAGATCTTGGGGTAGTTTTTCCCGTTGAGTGCACCACGATAGCGGTATTTTTAACGAGGGAGTCGTTAGCCTGAAAAATGTCGATTTTCGGAAAAAATTATAAATGTTGACTTTGATTTATTTTTTTACTTTCACAAATGGCTTTAAGGAACTGAGTTTCCCACTAAATGGATAGGAAATTTAATGTTCTATCCAATGGTGTACTCAGATTCGAAGTAGCATGAGAAATAAGGGAGTTATGACCATTTTAGTGCTGCAAGGTCGAAAATACGAATAAAAACTTTAAAGTAGAAAAAAAAAGAATTTTGAGTGGGTTAAGAAAAAATTGCTAAGAGACATTTTTTGTTGCAAATTAGTTGTAGAATTGATCCTTGAAGTTTGGTCCATCCAAATGGTAGACACCCTGTATATGATAGTTATTCAGATTCTATAGGTAAGATTGCGTTCGTTCGTATGTTCAAAAGTACTTTAGCAATTATGTTTTGTTTTACAAAATCTTGCATTTTACTCCTATCACTCCTGAGCACGTATACCATTGCCCAAGGTAGTAATTTAGTTTTAGTAGTAATTTGGTATAGTTGTGGTAGTAATTTTGTAAGTAGTGACAATGGCAAAGCTGTGTTCTTTGCTGGCGAGTGATCTGTACAGAGAAAAATAAACCTTTGTGTAATAATTTGCAGCGTTTTTCGGTAGTTTTCTCAAAGGCGAGATGTTGCCGCGGAATCCTTGAACTTTGTGGGAGGAGGAGCGTGACCAGGCGGAAGTGAATTCGCGCTCGTCGGCCGCGGGCTCACGTAGCGTCACGCTTCGCCGCTCGGTGGAACCGCCGCGCCGCGTCGCCTCCCGCCCGCCTTGCGAACCGATGAATCCTCCTGATCTTGAAAACGGATGCGTAGAAGTTGTTGGATGCGGAACCGTATGGACGACAGACGTACGATAATTTTCGTACCGGTACGATTAAGTCAGCTCTTCGCACGATGTACTGTAATAGACCCTGCCTTCATTTACCTACTTTACCTACCTTTTCCATTTTACCTCCCTATTCATTTACCTACTTTACTATCTCAAACCTGCGACTTATTTCACATTTTAATCTGTCGTCAGATCCCATCCACCAATTTATCCACTAATGTATTTTACTTCCATAATATTTAATAACTCCAAGATCAGTTAGGTATTCAAGATTCTAACGTTCTGAGCTCTGAATAAAAATTAAATTATGCTCAAAACTTGGATTTGTGATTATTGCTTTATTACAATTTTCCATGGTTGTTAAGTTTCAATATAAGACTTGAAAAAATTCATTGTAAGACTTGAAAAAATTCATTGTAAGACCATTTCACTGTAAGACTTGAAAAAATGTCGCCATTCAAACAGAAATTACACTACTAAAATTACTGTTTTATAATTCAAATCATTTTTGAAAGGCCCTAAACTCGCCCTATGCTAGATTATGGTGTTTTCAAATTTAAAATTCCCCCGTAGGGTCGGAGGACATATATTTTTTAAAATAGCGTTCTCCAATTGCTCCAACGATAATATCAAAGAGTTTGGTACCATTTTTTATGTAATTTTTCATGCTGAATCAAGTGGTGATACTCTCGAATAATTCTGACTGCTAGAAAGTGGGGTTTTCGAAGAAATAACGGAGGATGATCAATGAAAAGATCCTCCGAACTCAAGGTGTGAACTCAGCAATGGTTTTGCATCAATCGTTGAGGTCATCGTTGGAAAGAGCGTTAAATTTCCAAGCTACCTAGTTCAAAACCAAAACGTTTAAAGAATAAAACATCTTTAAAACATATTGTTTAGTAATGCATGCATTCCAGGGGACGTCCCATTGGATAAGCATTAGATCAGTTAACCAGTTGGTAAGCGATAAAACTGTTTCACTCGATGTAATTTGGTTTATTACTTTAGGCAAGAAATACTGACCCCCCCCCCCCCCCCCTCACCATTATCTACCAAAACATTTCTAGCGGCATGGGAGCCTAGAATCTGAAGAGCATTTTAAAATCCATGATCTACGATACCCAACATGCGAATTCGAGTTCACCCCCCCCCCCCCCCCAACCACCACCAATGGTGCCAGTCTGGCACCAAAGGGGGAATACGTCGTAACATTGCACTTTCATCTATTAGTTTTAGTAGGCGGTCCGTCGAGGTTCACATCCGTATTCAAGGTGAAACACAAAAAAAAAGCACGAAATATGCGGTTTATGGTGTCCTGGCACCATGGTGGCACCACTATTATTTCCTTGGTGCTACAGAGAATAATTCATGAAAACCCGGAGGTATAATGAGAATTTTTCCTCAATTTCAAAGCTTAGGTACAATTAGTAAGCAGTAAAGGAACCGAAATTTTGAAAAATCGGATATTTTGTGAATATTATCCCCCCACTACACCCCCCCCCCCCCTTGCGAATTTTGGTACTCGGGTGAAATTATGTACAACTCGGAAGTTATTTGAGTCAAACAAAAAAAGAAACTCACTAATCGGTTGGAAATTGAGGCCTGGGCAAATTTTACAGGATTATGCCCGCAAACGCACGTTTTTTAAGCATTAACCCCCCCTTCCCCCCCTTAAAAGGCAAAATTCGAAATTCCGGCGCCGTAGTGCACAACTAGATAGTTTTCCGCGTCGAACAAAAAAAGAACCACAAAAATCGGTTGAGAACTAAGGCCTGGGCAGACGACACAAGATTATGCCCAAAAATGCACGTTTTTTGAGCATTACCCCCCCTTTCCCCCCCTTAAAAGGCAAAATTCGAAATTCCGGCGACGTAGTGCACAACTAGATAGTTTTCCGCGTCGAACAAAAAAAGAACCAGGAAAATTGGTTGAGAACTAAGGCCTGTGCAGACGACACAAGATTTTGTCACACACACACACACATACACACACACACACACACACACACACAGACATACACCTATGGTTTTTTTCGTGGATTTGGATTCAGAATGGTCTAAAACGGATTACTGTGTGGTTATTTTTTTTTCTGTTGAGTGTTGTCCAACTTTACTCCAGATCGATCGCATAAGGACGCCCAAGTCTTACTGTGGGACGTCCTAAAAAATCGACACAAAAAGCAACCTTGAAATTTTTTTTGAAATTAAACTTTTTTAAATCGACGTTTTCACTTCGAATTCCTGCCTATTTCGATGGGCGCTCTTCGGAAAAAACATGCTCAAATTGTCACCTTCTAATGGCGTATCAGTTTTTCTTTTTACAATTTCAAATTGGATGAGTAAATCAAGTTTTAATGCCAAAAAAACGTGTGTTTTACGCAGTGTATGGTCACCCTCGATCTAAAGATGACTTGAGTTTGGTACCATTTCCTATGTAATTTTTCATGCTGAATCCAATGATGATACCCTCGAATAATTCTGACTGCTAGAAAGTGGGGTTTTCGAAGGAATAACGGAGGATGATCAATGAAAAGATCCTCCGAACTCAAGGTGTGAACTCAGCAATGGTTTTGCATACCGAACCTTACTGTTGTTTGAGTCATTGAACTTTAACATAACACGGATGAGATGATGTTTTAACAGAGTAGAAAGGTGATACTTTATGCTCTCTAACTTATCTACGAATAATGCGTATTTCATGTACGGAAAACGAAGGTTTTCTTCGAAAAACCGACTTTCCAGCAGTCAAGGATTATTCGGAAGTATCACCATTGGATTCAGCATGAAAAATTACATTGAAAATGGTACCAAATTCGTCAAGTCATCTTTAGATCGAGAGTGGCCATACACTGCGTAAAACACGTTTTTTTTTTTGCATTAAAACTTGATTTACTCATCCAATTTTAATTTTATTTTGATACACAATTTTTTTGATTTGATACACCATTGAAAGGTGACAATTTGAGCATGTTTTTTTCCGAAGAGTGCTCATCGAAATAGACAGGGACTCAGAGTGAAAACGTCGATTTGAAAAAGTCTAATTTTTAAAAAAATTTCAAGGTTGCTTTTTCACTCGTTTTTTATTCTTAAAGTTTTGGTTTTGAACTAGGTAGCTTGGAAATTTAACGCTCTTTCCAACAATTACCTCAAATTTGAAATTACTTGATAAATAACAAGAGTTGTGACAGTTTTAATGGCGAAAGGTCGAAAACACGAAACAATCTTTAAAATGAAAAAACTTGAAAAAACAAGAGATTACAAAAAAATTGCTAGGAGACATTTTTTGTTGGAAATACCTTAAATACGTAAAATCAAATACTGAAGTTAAGGGGGTCTCAGTTGGTCGCCGTTCATCCCTCGTTCCGGGTTAGTAATTAGCCAAATTGAAGGCGCAAAAACATGAAAAACTGTACTGAAATTGGAAATTTTGAAGGATTTTAGAAATTCTTTAGTGCACGGACCTAGGGAATTGAAAAACTGAAATATTCCCGCTGGAATCATCAAAATTCAACAATAATTGCCAGAGAAAAATTGGAAAAACCGTTAATTCAGTTGTGTTTTTCCCATACAATGTAGCTGCAATTGAAATTTTCAAGGATTTTAGAAATTCTTTAGTGCACGGACCTAGGGAATTGAAAAACTGAAATATTCCCGCTGGAATCATCAAAATTCAACAATAATTGCCAGAGAAAAATTGGAAAAACCGTTAATTCAGTTATGTTTTTCCCATACAATGTAGCTGCAATTGAAATTTTCAAGGATTTTAGAAATTCTTTAGTGCACGGACCTAGGGAATTGAGAAACTGAAATATTGCCGCTGGAATCATCAAAATCAACAATAACTGCCAAAGAAATAATAATGAATTTCTAAAATCCTTTAAAATTTCCAATTTAAGTACAACTTTTTAACTTTTTGCCCCCTCTATTTGGCTAAGTACTAAAAACGAATGGCGACCGACTGATACCCCCTCAAGACCATTTTGAGTGGACACCCTGTATTTCGATTTTCGTATTCTACATATCGATACCTTAAAGCACAGAGGGGCTATGTCCATCCACCTTCCACATTTTTTTTTCATTTCAGAAAAACTCAAATTCAACTATTTTTGAGTTTTCTTGAATTTAATAGCTTTAAAATTTATGAAGGAAATAAAAGAGTTTAGTGTAATAAGCCATTATTTTAGGAATTTTGCATTGGTGATAATTCCTTTTGCGTTTTTCTCAAAACTCCATTTTTGGACATAGCACCTTTGTATCGGTATGTTCCCTGAAACGTAAGTAAACCATCAAATTTTGAGCTGATTAAAATTATTTTTTCTTGTTCGATTCCAATGGCTCTATATTGAAAATAATAAACCAAAATTGTGTGTAAATATTTCTTTTACCTAAATGAAGAAAGTAATAATGAGGTTTATTTCGGATAAGCAAACAAAACAAAGGGAGGTTGACTAGTAGGTATGTCTTCCTGGGAAGGACGGATGGCCCTAATCCTCCGCACTTCCTGGAAACAAACCTCATGAGTTGTTGTTGTAGTCAAACAAACCTAATCTGCGCATGCGCAATGCCATCACGCCACCCTGCTCTCACCAATCACCGAGGGCAACAAAAATTAGTCAGTTTTCTGTCTCGGTCGGGGTGCCTTTTTTTTAGTTTGTGGTTCCTGAATCTTGGCTGCTGCTGCGAATGTCTTATTTCAGTGCGAATATACATTTTCGGTTATTTAAGCCTTCGATTTATTTTTCGCGGAGTGCATGGCCTTTTCGAAAAAAACCGGTCGGTGTGAAAGTGCTGTGATTGGTGTCCATCATCCTTGAAATAATCTCCAACTCGACTCTACTTCACTGTTTTTAGTTGATTTCTACATTTGCCGTAAATTTGTCTTCTGTAATTATGGGTAAGCTATTTATTTAAGTTATAAACATTAACACAACTGCCTCAACCGTACTTAACTTATTTAATAATTAGATACCTTTTTCAATTGGCCGTATTTTACAATTAACCTAACTTAATTTATATTATATCAAAACAATAACTCTAAACTATACTTACCTACTTGTTTCTTTGTAGTGGCGTCTCCACCTTCTTTCTATTTATGGACTTTTGGTGGTGTCACTAAATAGACAACCTTCGAGTAAGTGAAATTTGTTATTATATTTATTATTAGGGTTTTATTTGTTGTCGATTAGTAATTTTGTTGTTTTTATACTTGAAGGATTGTTAGAGTTTGCTATTAAGGGTGAATATTGTTTTGTTTTATAGGCCCTGAAGAAGGTAATATATTTACCGAAAGCTCGGCGAAGAAGGTGTTGTTTTTCAGTTGACCCTAATCCCGATCAATTGACATAGTACGTTTTGTTGGGTCGATCTACATAGTTGCTGTTCAGATTCCTGGGAAGGTTTGACTACATCATGGCTTTCTACAGAACGATTGGATCCCGGTTTGGCGACGAAACTAAGTTAAGACTAAAAGTATATGCATCTTTGAGTAGAAAAATAGTTTTTGCTAAGAGTAGGAGATGGTTTCTCCTGAAATGCCGTTCTGAACGGATTTATCCGAAACACATTTTGCAAAATTTTAATTGTACCTACACAAATATAGGAATCAGTGGGCAACACTCCAGCCATTTATTCAAAATTGTGGAGAATTTCAAGCGGCAGCTTTTAAATTTAGAAATAAAAATTACTATAACTAATCTCAATAAGTTAATGGATGAAATAGGCAGTTGTGTAGAGTGGATTAACACCAATCTGCCACATGACATTGGATCATTATTCTTTTATAAACAGAAAGTGTTTTCAGATAAATTGTTTGAAAGAAAGAATGCAGCTTTGAATAATAAGTTCACTAATCTAGCTGCTGAACAAAAAACTAGGCATCGTAGTAATAACGGAAGTTTTCTTATCAATCTCACAGACATCAATGTACCTGTTGAAGTTGAGGATGTACTTGGGCTCAGTCCTTCTGTTAATTTACCATGTTCATTGGATAAGCTTCCTATTATCGACTTAATCACTGATGTCGAAATGATTGTGAGTGAGATCCCTGTTGGTAGACATCGGATGGCGATTAGATCTGATGCAGCGACAATGATTAGAAATGGCATTGCACGGTATAAAAACCAACATGAACTGACTATTTCTCGTTCTGTCAGACTAGCAAAGGGGTTTCTCCGTGATAATCCTGATACAATTCTTGTGCGTAGTGATAAAAGTAATGCTTCTGTATTAATGAAACGAGAAGAATATTTTGATAAAATGGATGAGTTACTTGATGACCGAACAGTATATAAGTTCGGTCGTGCGAATCCTACAAGTGGAATTCAAGACAAATGTAACATGATGGTGGATAAACTGGTAGTTTTGGGACATATTCCTGATAATCAGAAGAAAGCGTATAAGACTCGAAATGCAGTGACCCCAAAAATTTATGGTTTACCCAAGTGCCATAAGGAGGGTATCCCTATGAGACCAGTTGTGAGTTGCTTGGGTTCACCAGGACTGAAATTGTCGAAACTGGTGAAAGAACTTTTAAAGCCACTTAAAAGTTTGGGAGACTACGACGTGAAGAATTCTTACTCCTTCCAGGAAGAAATAGTGACATTGACAGTGCAGTCTGACTGCGTCATGGTTTCATTTGACGTAGTTAGTTTATTTACTTGTGTACCACTGGAACTAGTGGTATATATAGTGATGAGACATTGGTCCCTGATCGAGGCTCATACCACCATTCCTCTGGATGTATTCTTGGATCTTTTGGAACTTACAACGATGAATGGATATTTTAAATATAAGGATAAATTCGTCAAGCAGAAGTCTGGTTGTGCCATGGGTGGTGTGCTTTCATCAGATTTGGCAGGCTGTGTGATGGTAGATCTATTGAATTGGGTGATCCCACAATTACCTTATCACCTTCATACTGTTAAGCGTTATGTTGACGACCTATTTCTGATTCTTCCTGTATCGAAGGTAGACGAGACTCTTGCTTTGTTCAACGATTATCATCCAAAGTTGAGATTTACCTGTGAACGGGAAAAAGATGGGAGGCTGCCTTATTTAAACACAATTGTCATTCGGGATTCTGATGGAAGGTTGACCACTGATTGGTATCGCAAACCTTGCTCTTCGAATCGTTGCTTGGATTTTCGTACCTCACATGCGTTTTCCATGAAAGTTGCATGTGCCAAAGAGCTCATCACTCGGGTTCTTAGATTAAGCAGTCCTCAATATCATAAGTCGAATAAAGACAAGGTTGCTTCAATCCTCAAACAGAATGGATATCCACGAGCTTTAGTGTCTAGGCTTGTAGATGGATGGTCACCCAGATTCCAACCAGTTGCACGTCCTGTGATGGAACAAAATGAACATTTTTTGTCTATGACCTATGTTCAAGGCATATCACCTAAATTGAAATTGTTGCTGGAGAGAGAATGCTCTAATACACGGATAGTGTTTAAATATAACAATAAGGTTTCTCGTCTTCACTCGTCTCTGAAAGCCAAGGATCCAGTAGCGCTGCACTCAAACGTGATTTATCAAATAAGTTGTAGGGATTGTCCCACGGACTACATTGGACAAACAAAGCAATACATAAAAGATCGCAATAGTCAACATGCAAGTGAATGTCGTGGGTCTGGAGCTGAATCGGATCTATGTGCGTTGGCCAGACATTCGGTGGACATAAATCATGAATTTAATTTTGATTCAACAGCTATTTTGGATCGAGAGCCAGTGCTGGGTCGACGTTTGTTTAAGGAAATGGCCTACATCCACATGAACCCAAGAGCATGCAATAAACGTACTGACACGTCTGGTCTAAGCTCAGTTTATGCGGGTATCTTGGCTGAGTTCCAAAGAATTCAATCTTCCTAATGAGCCTCAATTTACCATTTATGCATTCGGAAGATAGTTGGTAGAATTGCACTTGGGAGAAGCCTTTAGCGTGTGATAGATGTGATTACAGGGCTTTGTGATTGGGAACTCTGAATGACCACATAACGACTCATGCCAAGGATGGTCTACATCCCTAAGATAGATTTTTAGGATTACGGAATACCGCAACTGAAAGGGTCGAGGCAGCACATGAGACACGCACTAGTGGGAAGCCTTATGCCTGTGATATACATGACTACAGAGCCTCGTGACTTAGACCTTTGAATTTGTACGCACACTGTGATGATCCTCACACACGGTTTAGTGGTAGCCATAAAATTGTTCCATTTGAATTTTGTTGGTTTATTAGGACACTGTCTTTGTTTGATTGATACTTCCTACTGGCTATAAATAAAAAAGTGAAGAGGAAGTTACTATTGTTATCTGTTATCATTGTTATCAAAGTTATTATTCTCTGTGAGCTGGAGTCCTTGTGCGTTGTTGATTTTCCATTGTTCTGTTATTTATTAAAAAAAAAAGCCGGTGTTTTTAGTTGATTTCTACATTTGCCGTAAATTTGTCTTCTGTAATTATGGGTAAGCTATTTATTTAAGTTATAAACATTAACACAACTGCCTCAACCGTACTTAACTTATTTAATAATTAGATACCTTTTTCAATTGGCCGTATTTTACAATTAACCTAACTTAATTTATATTATATCAAAACAATAACTCTAAACTATACTTACCTACTTGTTTCTTTGTAGTGGCGTCTCCACCTTCTTTCTATTTATGGACTTTTGGTGGTGTCACTAAATAGACAACCTTCGAGTAAGTGAAATTTGTTATTATATTTATTATTAGGGTTTTATTTGTTGTCGATTAGTAATTTTGTTGTTTTTATACTTGAAGGATTGTTAGAGTTTGCTATTAAGGGTGAATATTGTTTTGTTTTATAGGCCCTGAAGAAGGTAATATATTTACCGAAAGCTCGGCGAAGAAGGTGTTGTTTTTCAGTTGACCCTAATCCCGATCAATTGACATAGTACGACTCTACTTTCCCAGTAGGTATCTACTTACCACGTTATATCAAACGTAGGATACCTTCTCGTTCAAATCTCCCAGATAAGTAAAGAATTTGTGGCAAATTTACAAGAAAAGAGAAGGAAATGTGAGGGTCTATGACGACTTCACTCCTTTTCAAAGTGGGTGCCTACTTGAGCAGAGCATTGGGGCTCACGGTATAACTTGGACATTTTCATTCCTAGGGTGGGTGGTCTAGTAACTGAACAATCAACATGTTTTCTTAGGAATTTCCGACTTTGATAATTCTCTTCCGCGTCCCTGATCCAGATAAATCCAATTTCTTGGTACCTATAATTCCCTTCTCATTGATGTCCAGGTCTTAGGAATGAACACTTAATTTTGTTATATTCTCTAAAAACGCTGCAGATTATTACACAAAGGTTAATTATTTTTTTGTGTAGATCACTCGCCTGCAAAGCACACAGCTTTGCCAGTGCCACTACCTGCCAAATTTTACCTTCAGTCAAATATATTTTGAAATAAACACTTCACAAGGAAATTTGATTACTGGTTGCTAAGGACGCATAACTGAGTACAAAACTCGAAGAAACAACAATGATCGCGTTTTGATCTGAGATAATACTTGAACGGAGATTAGGCCCTTCTGCGATTCACTCTCGTGTATCTGATTTATCGTAAGACCAACCCATATGGAAATTTGATTACTGGTTGCTCTGGTTGCGAAGGAATCAAAACTGAATACAACTCGATGAAAAGAATAGTGACCGCATTTTAGTTAGCGTAAATTTCAACCCTTCATTTTCACTCCATAGAAGTGACTGACATCTACCAAAAGCTTCGCAGCACAACTAGACCCCAAATTTCAACTTAATCGGTCCCTGGTTGTAGAGAAAAGAGTGTGTGTACGTCGCACAGTGGGGCCAAATGGCCAAAAATCGGGAAAAAAATCATTATCTTCTAAACGAATTAGTGTATCGTCTTGGGAATCGTTTCATTCGATTCCGAATACGAAAAAACATAAGAAAAATATGTTTTCTGACGTTTAAATTTATTATTTTAGTACTAAATCTTGAATTTTGAAAATAATAATGTTATTTAAAGTGGGAAAGGGTGTGGAAAAAATAGAAAAGCGGTTTTACAGGTTATGGGTGTGTGTTATTTCGTTCTTTTCTTCGTTTCATAGGTTCTAGGATACGATGAATTGAGGTTTCTTCATGTGTGTATGTAAATATTTATATATCCCAATATATATTTATATATTTAATTTTGACAAAATTTTGTGTCATAAACACCTTTGAAAATTAGATAGTAAGCGATCGAATATTGGAACGAATCCAAATTAAACGTTTGTTGAATCCGAATAAGACATTTTCAACGATGACATGTTCTCGGTGTCACGACAGTACAAACTGACCACACTACTGCGAATGACAATCCGAAGAACCGGGTTTTGTTCAAACAGAACCTTGTTGACTCTTAGCGGAAATATTTTACGAAAATATCTCTACTTACATCGTTTGGTGTTCCAATAACAAAGAAAACAAAAAATGTCTGCCAAATGGGTGTGGCACACAGCCTCCCAGTATCCATAACCCGATTGTTTAGATGATCCGATCATTGTAGCTAACAGCCCACCTTCTACATGCCGACATTCACAATCCCTGAAAATTTCATCGTATTTGAGAGGAAAATGTAGAAGTTACGGCCCTTAGAAGGGTTTTACTCTGAAGCAAAAATGAGTGGAGTGACGGCAGAGACGGAGGTCTCGCTTTATTTTTAATCGCACAATAATCCATTACGCCTGAATTCGGTGGAATACGGCGATGAAATTTTTACAGCTTCTTGATAAAGGTCAGAACTTCAAGAAAAAAAAGAGTCAAACCAAAGGAAGGCGGAACTTGGGTTTTCCACGCCTCTAAAGCACTTATTCGCTGTAAAACCCCAAATCTGGAGCTAATTTTCAAGCTAAAATGTTTTGAAAAAATAATTAGTATTTTTTAGAGATACTACATATATATCCAACATTATATAATTTTATTTCAATTTTTTGAAACACATTTTTCAATGCTTTAGGAAATTTTCAAATTCCACTCTCAAAGTGCTTAAAATCCCGAAATATCAGGTTTGAGCCCTCATTTAGCAGTGAAAACGATTTTTAAACACCGAAGGTCCTTCACACTCTAATTCTACAGGTAATATACTTTGAGAAAACCACGTTACATTTCTTTTTTAGTCACTTTGCAAAAATGGATTTTTTTCCACTCCCGCCCCACTGTGCAGCGTACGGCGCACAGTGGGGCCGGAGTGGAAAAAAACTCTGTTTTTGTAAAGTGACTAAAAAAGAAATGTAATGTGGTTTTCTCAAAGTCTATTACCTGTAGAATTAGGGTGTGAAGGACCTTCAATGTTTAAAAATTGTTTTCACTGCTAAATGAGGGCTCAAACCAGATATTTCGAGATTTTAAGCACTTTGAGAGTGGAATTTGAAAATTTCCTAACACTTTCTATGTGTTTCAAAAAATTTAAATAAAATTATATAATGTTGGATATATATATGTAGTATCTCTAAAAAATACTAATTATTTTTTCATAACATTTTAGCTTGAACATTAGCTCCAAATTTGGGTTTTTATAGCAAAATACAACTTTAGAGGAGTGGAAAAACCGAGCTTCGCCTTCCTTCGGTTTGGCTCATTTTTTTTCTTGAAAATCTGACCATTATCAAGAAGCTGTAAAAATTTCATAGCCGTATTTCACCGAATTTAGATGTAGTCGGTTAAAATGTGATTAAAAGTACACCAAAAACGCCGTCTCTGCCGTCACCGCAGCTTCAGGGTAAACCCCTTCTAAAGGCTGTAACTTCTACATTTTCCTCTCGAATTCGATAAAATTTCCAGGGATTGTGAATGTTGACATGTAGAATGTCCCCTATGTGGGCTGTTAGCTACAATCACAGAGTAACGGAGTCAAGTTAAGGCTACAATGGTCGGATCATCTATACAATCGGGTTATGGATACTGGGAAGCTATGTGCCACACGCATTTGGCAGACATTTTTTGTTTTATTTTTTATTGGAAAACAAAATGATGTACCTAAATAACGACGTTTTCGTTAAATATTTCTGCTAAGAGTCAACAGGGTTCTGTTTGAACAAACCAGGTTCTTCGGATTGTCATTCGCAGTAATGTGGACAGTCGTGACTGCGAGAACATGTCATCGTTGAAAATCTCTTATTCTGATTTAGCAAACGTTTAATTTGGATTCGTTCCAATATTCGATCGCTTATTATCCAATTTTCAGAGGTTTTGATCACTCAAAATTTTGTCAAAATTAAACATATAAATATATAATTACATATATATATTTACATACGTATGTAAATAAAACTCAATTCAATCATCTTTATCGTATCCTAAAACCTCTGAAACGAAGAAAAGAACAAAATAACACACACCCATCGCCTGTAAAACCGCTTTTCTGTTTTTTTCACACGCTTTTCCACTTTGAGTAACATTATTTTTTCAAAATTCAAGATTTAGTACTAAAATAATAAATTTAAACGTCAGAAAACATATTTTTCTAATGTATTTTTGTATTCGGAATCGAATGAAACTACTCCCAAGACGATACAGTAATTCGTTCAAAAGATAATGACTTTTTTCCGCTTTTTGGCCATTTGGCCCCACTGTGCGGCGGACGGACGGAAAAGTTTTTATTATATTTTCGGATTCTTCGTACCTTGAAACGTAAACCAACAAATTTTGAGGGGGTTAAAATTTTTTTCTTGGTCGATTCCAAAGGTTTATTATTGAAAATAATAAACCAAAGGAAGAAAAATACGCTACTTGTTCGACTTACCCAACGACTGTTTTGCCTTCTTGCAGAAGATCCTTGTTCATGTTACACTAAAAGAAAATTATTAATAGTTGCGTAATGACTTGCAGCGTTCATCACAGCGTTCCCTCTGATTCCATACGCAACTGGCAGTTGTGCGAAAAAAACCTCCATCAGTTGGCAAACGGTTAGCACTGCCTTCACAGTCACATCAATAGTCCACAACTAATAGCAGTTCTCCCATCTACGGTGTAACGTCTCGGAAACCCCATTAGCGGCGTCAAATCAAAAGATGACCTTTTACTTTTTCAGTTTCTTCTATTTTCACAAGTCTCGGTTATGTGGGCCTCTTCATCGGGTTTTCTTCAGGTGTCTGCGCTCTTTCATTAAGTATAGGTCTGATATCTTGTGTCGAATGATGAATGATCAGATAGTGTAGTTAGCCTTAGTGTAGGTAGGTACTTACTTGCCATCAATGCGTTAGAGAGAAAGAGGATCCTTGATTACCAAATATCTACGTAGAAACTGGGGTAAATTTCAGTTTCTTCTTCGTTGAGGGTTAGTCTAATCTCATACGAACCGGCGCTCGGTAGAGAGTTGTGTTGTATCATCAAAAACTTCCCTCGATCGGGGATCGGTATCCTATCGTTCCGGCTAAACTATATTTACATTCCTGAGTCGGAGCTCTTACCACTGAGCAGATGAGGATTGCAGATCACAGACTACAGAACGTTTATTGAGAGAAATTTTGTACAATAGAGGTGGTATTGGATTGAGAAGGTAGGTTACATCAACCCCGGCCGAAGGCCTTATTTGGTATGTGATGGATTCATTGTATAACTAATGCGAAATGCGAAGAGGCAGCTGATCTGTACATCTCTCCCCCGTTAGAGAAATCTGAAGTACTTGGGTGTACTATTCGTGAATACCGATGTTATAGATCGATATGGTAGGTATCGAGATGAAGACATGTACCGATGTATGGGGGGAGTTCAGTTGTAAATAAACCGCAGAAGTGAACAGTTGTGACTCACTCTTTTCCTTGAATAGTACATTTATTTATTTATTATTTTTTGGACATCTGACCTGCAGTCGACCGAGTCCAAATTTTGGTATACAAACACAAGACGGGCATAAACAAACAGGCTAGTGTACTATATAAGGAAATGAGAGAGTCACCACTGTTCACTTCTATGGATTATTTACAACTGAACTCCCCCCCCATCTCGATACCTACCATATTAACATAACCATATACCTAACAGAATTGTGAAACTAATACCATATTCTCAATACCAACTGCGCTTCTCATTACCATCACTTGAAAAAAATTAGTTTTCATTAACGCCGCACTAACAATTTTCAAAATTGAAATTTGAGACTGAAAACTGTGAATTCGGCTCTATCTTGCGTTACAAATTCTTTTTTAAGTTCCCAGGAAACTTGATGAATTTTTTTAAACAGAATTGTGAAACTAATACGTTATTCTCAGTACCAACGACTTAAAAAAAATCAAGTTCTCATTACCGCCGCACTAAAAATTTTCAAAATTGAAATTTGAGACTAAAAACTGTGAATTGGACAGTGTTATACGCAAACCGGCCAGGCGCCAAATTATCATTTTCGTGAAAAATCGAATCAAACATTTTTCCGGTTTTTTAAAAATCTAGCCTCTCTAATAATAACTGGAGTGATGAAAACTCGGTCTCCCTCGTGCCTTGGTGAGCAGAATCCATTGGTGATGTCAAAACAAGAGTAACTTGGGTAGTTTTCGAGTTATGGCGCATACCTGGTTCGTGCGACTCAATCGTTGCTTGTTTAGCAGGAAAAAGGGAGAAAACATAAAACGATCGATTTACAACATTATTGTTTAGTAGAATCATACCAGGTATTCACATTGTCCTAGTCTTTGATGAATGCTCTGATACTTTGGGGAACATTAGGCAGCTGAAGAATATTTAAAAATGAGCTTAGGTACCTCTATCAGAAAATTTGCGCTTCTTATCCATTTTTGACCCCAACATTGTGAAAACTGTACAATGGGCACAGCAATAGCTAAATCATCGACAAAACTAGTACGCATTGGATAGAAAAAACTTAAGGAAAAATAAAGACATGGAATTTTCATATTTGAACCACGAAATAGGTTTGGGTGAAATTTCTCTTGCAAATTTTCTTAGAACTCGGAAATTGCCGAACGTGAGTGCCAAACAAGGAAGGCAACATTCAGAGTACCATTAACATTTTTTTAAATCTTCACCAACTCAAACTCGGCCAGTTTGTACGGATTACGGAACTTCGAGAAGAAGTTTTGCCCATAAGTCTATCAACGCTGGTTCGTCAAGAAGTCGATAGATTGCGTAATATTGTTCAAAATCTGAAAGTACTCGTCGAGACGAATCAATTGATACCAAGAACTCGATTTTTGAAATTTTGGCGCTTGGCCGGTTTGTACTTAACACCGTCCAATTGAGCTCTGTCTTGCATTACAAATTCTTCTTAACGTTCCCATGAAACTTCATGAATTTTTTTGAATTTTTTGGAGACGGTTTACTTACTCAAAGTTTGAGCCTGGAAGATTGAGCTTTTTCTGAGAATTAACCATATCGATCTATAACATCGGTATTCACGAACAGTGCACTCCGCAACCTAGTATGTGGGCTTTTAGCCTGCGTTTTACAACTCAGTGAGATCGCTCTATTTTTGACTGGCTTAGTAGTTTGTTATTATTCCTTCTTGAACGGGGCGGGGGATCTGCTGACCTCAACTTTTGTTCGAATAGGCAGTGGCTCGACTCGTGCCTTTAGGGAGTTGTTTTGATGACTTAACACTAATTATCCTCAGAGAATGCTGAGGAGCCCTTTCGGGTCCTACCGACTGCGCCATTTTGTTTATCATCAAAAATTAACTTCCCTTGATCGGGGATCGATCTCTTACCGATCCGACTAAACTACATTTACATTCCTGAGTCGGAGCTCGCTACCACAGAGCTAAGGAAGTAAATGGACAGAATGTTAAGAGGTAGCTGACCACAACAGACCCATCCACTGGCTGCTGATTCACTCCATCCTTTGATCGTGGCATCTGCACATGAATGGACCAACATGTTAACATGATAGTTTAGGCCAAAACCGAACATAGATAACATAAGTCGAAAAAATATCAACTCAACCTGTCCCAAGGTACAAATATTTGACATTTTCCAAAAAATTTAATTATTGACATATCATGATATAATAACATCTTAAAAACATCAAAATCATAGAGGTGAACCTTGAAATAAAGGAAAGCAGTTGCAAGTGAAAGAAATTCAAGTTACCTTTCTGTCAATTGATCGTGGTATGGAGCAAAGATAAAACTTTGGGACCGGTGATAACAAACAACGAATTTTCATCATCACATGGTGGGTGATAACAGAAAAAGGGGCACATACACGGTGTTACCTTCACATCCAACGATGATTGGAGCCCAGTCCAATTTTTTTGCGCCTCTTTTCGAATTGATTTAAGCATTTTCCCTGGGTACAGGCGTCCCAAGGAACAAAACTTTCCCCTAGCCTATGCGCGTGCAAACGCCCAAATGTAACCTTGTAAAAGTGTGTATTCTTTTCCAGTTAACTTGAATTCCCTTGCTTCCCCCTACCAGCTCCTTATGAGTATTATAATTTAATTTAATTACCTAAGGAAGTGAATGGACAGAAATGCGAAGAGGCAGCTGATCACAAAGTTAGACTATTTTAAGAGCTTGCGGCATGTTTCGAAAAAATTAGGGGCTCAATTTCTCAAAACACTGATCGCTCATACACTTTTCTTGCACCTTCCTCCTCAAGTTTTGTATATTGAGGTAATATTAATGACAAAGTCTGAAGGGAATTCAGCGCTGGTGGGAGGGAAAGAGACTGTAGCTGAGAGTCTCGGGGTTGAGGCTGACCTTTGAATTTTTATTCCTTCGTGGCGCCCGAGGGCGATTCCCGAGATGATTGGTGGCCTGTCCGGAAATCAGATTGGAAAAGAGGAAAGTTCAAGAACGAAGGTCAAACGGCGTCTCTGCCACAAAATGTAAGCATAAGACGGTGGAAGTTAAATTTATTTGGCAGCAACGCTACAATCCATAAATTTGGTTTGGATTTTCTTTTATTTTTGTTGCGAATTTCGGGATGAAGAATTTACTAACTGGATGTAATGTATACTTTCGAGTGACCTGGGAAAATTTTCAGTTAATTTGAAAGAATTTAGATTTGGCTCGATATTGGTTGAATTGGAGAAATTGAGATCTGAAGGAGAATTCGTTCAAATTTCATCTGACCAAATGCGATCATCGTTCGTTTCTTTGAATAGAATTTCGTCTACTCAGTTGAGCATCCTTAGCATTAAAGAACCAATCAGGCATTGGATTTGCCGAAATGAAAATTGAGTATGAATGTGAGTTTTCTTTCTATTGTTGACATTCATCCATGAGATACTAATTATGAATTCTCAGTTTTCGAATACGGCTGCCTCCCTCCGATCAAAAATTGTATGTTCTGCTGCGGTTATCCTTTGTTGTTATTTTTTGAAATCAACAACTATGCATCGGATCATCTATACAATTGGGTAATGGGTACTAGGAAGCTATGTGCCTCACCTACTTGGCGGACGTTTTTATTATTAATAAGTGAAACATAGGGGTGATATTCTCAAAATCGGTTTTTTGATGATTTCTCAATTATAAGAGATCAATACTTTCGAGTTATGGATCCGAGGAAGCTATGTGCCACACCTACTTGGCATACGTTTTTATTATTAATTAGTGAATAATAGGGGTGATATTCTCAAAATCGGGTTTTTGATGATTTCTCAATTATAAGAGTATCAATACTTTCGAGTAGTGGATACGAGGAAGCTATGTGCCACACCTACTTGGCACACGTTTTTATTATTAATTAGTGAATAACAGGGGTGCTTTTCTCAAAATCGGGTTTTTGATGATTTCTCAATTATAAGAGATCAATACTTTCGAGTTATGGATCCGAGGAAGCGATGGGCCACACCTACTTGGCATACGTTTTTATTATTAATTAGTGAATAATAGGGGTGATATTCTCAAAATCGGGTTTTTGATGATTTCTCAATTATAAGAGTATCAATACTTTCGAGTAGTGGATACGAGGAAGCTATGTGCCACACCTACTTGGCACACGTTTTTATTAATAATTAGTGAATAATAGGGGTGATATTCTCAAAATCGGGTTTTTGATGATTTCTCAATTATAAGTGTATCAATACTTTCGAGTAGTGGATACGAGGAAGCTATGTGCCACACCTACTTGGCATACGTTTTTATTATTAATTAGTGAATAATAGGGGTGATATTCTCAAAATCGGGTTTTTGATGATTTCTCAATTATAAGAGTATCAATACTTTCGAGTTGTGGATACGAGGAAGCTATGTGCCACACCTACTTGGCACACGTTTTTATTATTAACTAGCTGAAAAGCCTACTAAAAGTAGGCAAAACGCTTCTTCCGACTCTCCCCGCATCCCACTCCCTCCGGCTCCTCCCGCCTCCGATTCCCCCCCTCCCGCCCCTCAGACTCGTCCCGCCTCCCACGACCCCTCCGTGCATACGTACGTACGTACGTACGTACGGTTGGCGTTTTATTATATTAGATTAGTGAATAACAGGGGTGCTTTTCTCAAAATCGGTTTTTTGATGATTTCTCAATTATAAGAGATCAATACTTTCGAGTTATGGATCTGAGGAAGCTATGTGCCACACCTACTTGGCATACGTTTTTATTATTAATTAGTGAATAATAGGGGTGATATTCTCAAAATCGGGTTTTTGATGATTTCCCAATTATAAGAGTATCAATACTTTCGAGTTGTGGATACGAGGAAGCTATGTGCCATACCTACTTGGCATACGTTTTTATTATTAATTAGTGAATAACAGGGGTGCTTTTCTCAAAATCGGTTTTTTGATGATTTCTCAATTATAAGAGATCAATACTTTCGAGTTATGGATCCGAGGAAGCTATGTGCCACACCTACTTGGCATACGTTTTTATTATTAATTAGTGAATAATAGGGGTGATATTCTCAAAATCGGGTTTTTGATGATTTCTCAATTATAAGAGTATCAATACTTTCGAGTTGTGGATACGAGGAAGCTATGTGCCACACCTACTTGGCATACGTTCTTATTATTAATTAGTGAATAATAGGGGTGATATTCTCAAAATCGGGTTTTTGATGATTTCCCAATTATAAGAGTATCAATACTTTCGAGTTGTGGATACGAGGAAGCTATGTGCCACACCCACCTGGCAAGCGTTTTATAAAACTTCTGAGTACGGGAACGGTGTCGGGCGAGTGGCGGATGAGCTGATGGGCGGGTTTGTTGTCTTCTGAATTGCGAGGGGGGTTGCCTGACTGAAGTTCACCCCTTTTGATTTTCGTTTTCTCTTTCGGTCGCTAATTCTCAATACTTTTGATTTCTGATGGATTCCATATGTTAAGGACATCCGCTAGAATATGCCTGGTATCTCGGTTTTGGGAAAATTTATTCTAATGCCCGCATATTTGGTCAATGAGTGAATCACCAAAAGATTAATTATGGTGTTTCGTCAAAAAATATAGATTTTATGAGAAATGTGACATGGCAGAAACTTAGAATACGGCGAAAGGAAACCAAATAAGTTTACAGAATGAAAATCGGTCCACTGATAGCTGAGAATTTTTGGGAAAATGATTAAGCTCCTGACTCTCTCTTTTCCCGATATAGCTGTCTCTCTCGCACACTTGTCATCCCCTTTAGCCTTAATCTGAAGCACCTGGAGCATGGTGCTGTGTCCAGCTATTTCGCAGGTTCAGAGCATACGTTACTGGGGGGTTAAAATCGACCAGAGGCTTCGATGGGATCTACGCGTGAATGGAATGCTGACACATTTGAGGAGAATGATTTACGTATGCAGGGAAGTGAGGGACTTTCTCACCCTCAGCTCGAGGAGAATGTTTTACTCGTATTTTGCTATGGTGCAGTCGGTCCTGATGTATGGAGCATCGGGATAGGGCGGCTGCAGTGGCGAACTCATGGATTCTCTTTTTTCAATGCAAAAGAGAATACTGCAGGTACTCCTTAAGACGAGAATGCGGCATTCCACAGTATCCCTCAGATATTTAGTGACATCTTTTTTCTTTTAATCTAGCGATTATTGTGAAGATCCTTCTGTCAAGAGGAGTCGTCAGTGGTAAACCGAAGTTTGTTCAAAATTTGGGCCTTCTAAAATCAGAATTTTCGCTACCATTATGCGTTGTAGAACTCTTTGAACAACTTTGCTTCCTCATCTGTCTGTCAGGTTTTCTGTCTAGGGAAATTCTTGTACCGGGCTTAACTACCCGAAATTGTGATCTAATTCTTATGTTATTTTCAGTGTATATTCGGATAACCCCGAAACGGTCTACTGATGAAATTTAGCTCAATTCCTAGGGTAGATTGGGATAGTTGCACAGGAAAAATCCCGACCCTACTTGGAACATGTGAAAATGCAAAAAAAACATCAACATAATTGCGAATTACTTCATAGTAGTGTAGAAATCCAGCAATATGGTCGTGAAAATCATAAATCTAGTACATAAAATCCCAACGTGTTCGCCAATCATCTGGGAAACCTGGGTTCAATTCCAGGTCGTGACATCAAAATTTTTTTGTAGGTAATTTAATAAATTAGTATTGAAAAATAATATTAGTATGGGGTTAGATCCGCTAGTTAAAAGAATACAATTACTATCTACGTACCATATTGGAGAATAATAAATGAGTATTTACGAATATAATGTGACTGTATATTAATATTTATTTTATCAAAACTTACTTAAAATTTTAATTGATTAAAACAATTTTTAGTCAATCAAGATTGCAAAACATTAAATTAAAGAAGAAGGTTACAAAAGGTTCCCTGTTCCATAGTATTTTTTTTTAAGGAATTGTTATGACCCACATATCAACTAACAGTAGTTCTTAAATAAAGAAGCGAACTGGATGATCCCTGAGTGAGTCATCGCCCAATGGGGGAGACGAGGTACGGGGAAACACGTCAACATGACGTCACCCTTCCACCTATCTCTCCCCCTAGGAAAAAGTCGGCTTATATAAGCCCAATCAGGGATGCTCCCTTATGCCAATCTAGTTCAGTCAACCGACTTATTCATTTTGCTCTCTACCTTCTCCTCGAATAAGGATCTCCTCGAAGTACTAGGCTCACTAGGTAAATATCCCGCCTCCTGACAGTCGGTTTCTTATGAAACGCCGGGGTTGCCAGGCTAGCCTATGTTCCATGCACTCTGCATGCCGGTAGGGCTAATAAGCCGCCAATGCGACAGTGCAATTCACTAGGTTAGGGACCATTCTCTCTTTGTTGAGTAGGGGTTAAAGAAAACACAAACGCCGCATCGAGAAGGTCATCTCCTTCACTCGACGACACGCAAACATAACAGGAATTTTGAATCAATTTTTCTTTGCGCGTCTGGTGTACCGCCTTTCTGCTGGAAAAGGGGTCGATGGAGGTTCTACTTCAGTTGACGCTTCAGCAAATCTCTTCTTCGAGGGATGCTCATGGAAGAAGAAGACTATCTTCTTCCATGGGATGGTGTTCAAGTGGCTTCTTGCGATGTATCGATGATTTTCCAATAATCGATTCGTAAAATGGCTTACAGATTTAGAAACTACGTTAGATATCCTATATGAATCGATAATAACTCGAAAAGTCGATTTTTCGACCCTGACTTCGTTTTTTCGTTCTGCTGAAAAATTTTCTTCTGGAAGCTAAGGTATGGTTTTCCTGGTATGGTTTTCCTGTTCTTTTCCTGTTTTCCTTTCGGTATGTTTTTCACATATAATTTTTTTTCAACAAACCATTCGACGTTTGTTTTTTAGACGTAACATTTGTGTTTATTTTGTTGTTGACATTTTACGGTTCCCTTTTCTCATATCTACGATTTGTTTTTGCCTGCTCTTTGCGGGCTTTTCAGATAGTTTAATCATAATCGTGATAATCCCAGTTAATTCTACATGTCTAAGTGATTCTTTGTGAGACAGCTGTACTGTCCCCCCTACTTTATTCCATGGTTTCTTCATTCGATGTTTCTGTGACCATGTACATCAGATCCACTGGCCTCGCCAACCACCAGTTCGTGGAATCGACGGACCCCTCGTCAGGAATTCCAATCTTCATCGGAAAAGCCCCGCACGCTCCGCTTTTATACCTCGAGTCCTTCAATCCTTCCTTTTTTTATTATCTTCTTCAAAACGGCCCCCGGATAATATTCTGTTGTGGAAAAAGTAATGGACTTTGCCGTTTGAATGGAGAAAAATATAACGTACACCTTCAGTCCGTGAGAAAAGGGGTTCTTCTTTTTTTTGTATTCGCCTTCAAAATACTCGACGACAAAAGGAGTCGTTTTCAATTCAATCGAGATGAAGTTTTTCGTTTGTTGCGTCGATTTGATAAGGTTTGGGTAAAAGGATACGTGATTGAAGCACTCATGTCTGTCATACCGAGCACTCATGTGTATCATACTGAGTAAAACTTAAGTGTCTTCCCGTTTCAAGACGTAATTTTAGTAAACAGTTTTGTTTTCCATTGTGCTCTTGAGGTTTAAGCCACTCCTGAAAAATCATAATGTTGGAATCGCTGGGAATCTCCACTTTCGAGAAACGCCTATTTTGGAAAAACAGTTTCCAAATTTGCAAAAATGGAGAGAATTTCACATTTTTGGTATTTTTTGAACTCTTCATGCTCTTCAACTAGGCGATTGACGAGGGGGTACTCGATTGATAAATGAATTTCGTACCGTTTGCTTCGAAATGGGGAAGTTATGAAAGTTTTACCTAATATGGAAAAAATTGCCATTTCTTGCTCGCCCGTAAAACATATGTTATTGAAAAATTTTTGACTTTCTTCGAAATGCCAATTTTGGAAAAACAGTTGCCAAATTTGCAAAAATTTGAGTGATTTTCAAATGTTTGGTGCTCTCGAGGTTTCAACAACTCCTACAGAATCATACCGTTGGGAGCGCTGGGAATCTCCACTTTCGAGAAACGCCTATTTTGGAAAAACAGTTCCCAAATTTGCAAAAACTGAGTGAATTTCAAATCTTTGTTTGCTTTTTGAACTCTTCATGTTCTTCAACTTATAGGGAGGGGGTAGGCGATTGATAGATTGATTTCGTACCGTTTGATTCAAAATGGGGAAGTTATGTAAGTTTTTACCAAATTTGGAAAAAATTGTCATTATTTGCTCGCCCGTAAAACTTATGTAATTGAACAGATTTTGACTTTCTTCGAAATGGCAATTTTTGAAAAACAGTTACCAAATTTGCAAAAATTGAGCGAATTTCAAATTTTTGGTGCTTTTTGAACTTTTCTTGCTCTTCAACTCATATGGAGGGGGTAGGCGATTGATAAATGGATTTCGTACCGTTTGCTTCAAAATGGGAAAATTATGTAAGTTTTTACCAAATTTGGAAAAAATTGCAATTTTTTGCTCGTTCTTAAAACCTTTGTTTTTGATCCAATTTCGATTTTCTTTTCTAAATCGATGGGGGATTTTGTGCTCTTTAATTTAGTGTAAAGTGACTTTTGGTTAATTATTTTCAATAATAAACTTCTGGAATAGGTAGAGCATGACAAAAGAGTTTAACCCTCCCTCCTCCGCAAAATTTAATGATTCACGTTTCAAGGTATACGTAGAATCAGAAAATCGAAGAAAATCCTTCCGTCCGCCATCCGCCGTTTGTCTTTAGTTACCAAGAATTTGATGAAATTTGATATATGGGCTTCATTTGGGGTCTAGTTGTATACTTTTGGTTGACGGGAGAAGTTTTCAATTTTAAAAGAAAGAAAATTTGTACACAAAACAGAGTGGCAGATAAACCAGCAATGGATAGTTCTTTGATACATAAATTATACACCTGCTACGAGGTGTCTTTAATTTCCAAATACAGTTGATATTACAAGGTTTTAATTTTAAAATCCAACTCGACCGGAACAGATAGAAAGAGTAGAGCTTTCAAGGAGGAAAGTACTTGTCTGAGCGCTGATTCTAAGCATACTTTTCATTAGCTGAATTGAACAATACATTGAAAAATAGGGAAGCAACTCAAATTTTTTACGTACTTGGAGCGTTTTTGTTTTTCAATGAAACATCAAATTCACAGGGAAGGAATGTCAGGTGACTTCAGTTCCTTCCCTGTGAATTTGGATTTAAAAACCAGGAACTTATAGACAGTTCCTGTAGATTTGTTTCGGCTTAGATACTTCGCAGTATTTCAGATACTGTCACAAACCACTAATATCACTAATCGCAGATTAGTGATACAAATTTAGGCCGAACCGAATCCACTAGAAACTCTCTAATATAAGTTATAGAGAGCTATCAGTGTAGAGAGACCGTACAACCATACTGGAAGGCAAAAGACCCCACAACACAATGTGGCGTCCGTATCTACCATTTTGTCCACCCCGTCAATTTTGAGCTTTTGGTTATTGTCTGTGACCTGTAAGGGATGAGAAATAGAAGTTGTAATTTTAAAAACGCCCTAGCTCCAAAACTCTTTATACAACGATATTGTTCTTTCATCAATTTTAAATAAAATCATCAAGCATTCAAAAATTTTTCACACCGAAAACTTGATTTTACTGCAACAGTCCTTTTTCACGACTTGCCGAATGGACGGTAGTGAGAAGCCGAAAACAACCTCCTATGTTTTAATTATTTCCTCTTGAGGTCTTCTGGGCTTGGTACTCTTGGATAATAAATTTTCAGAGCTATACATATAGGAGTAAGTTCTACTCTGAGCACCTCTTCAAACTGAAAGAAAGATGACTTAGCTCTTCTCTTCAGGGTCCTGGATAACACCCATCGGGACCCACCGCTGTGCCTATTCAAGTGGCATCCAACACAGCGCGTGTAGGTGCTTCATAAATCCCGTCCGGGTACTTCTAGATGGAACTGGCTGTTTTCCAGAAGGCTTAATGAAGATTGTTAGACAGATTACAGTTCTCGTGAGCTGTCAAGACGCAAGCGGTTGGTCGTTAGCTACCATTTCAAGTCCATCTTCTTGGGGCTCACCACTCATTTTCACTTATTACAGCCTCTCAGTTGGTGAAACTTCTTTCGACTTGGCGTTGACTGATTGTATCAATGAATGTTAACAATGTGCTAACAATATGTGAATATCTGTGAATATTAAACAATATTTTTCACGTATTGAAAATAATGGTGTGTAAATGTTGTATGTATAAGCTGTATAAGCTTTTACCCAATGACCATCGTAATTTAGGTGGTTTCTAGGAATTGACGTTTTATTGACAATGAAACTCTGCTGCAATGCAAATTCCCTTTGTTATGAGTTTTTTTAGCTCAAATAACAAAATTTTTGTTTCTCTATGAAATTTTTGGATAGCTAAATGATTTTTTAGAAGTTACATGAATATCTTTATGTTTTTGACTTTCTTGCAAAGTGACGCCACCTTGTCCACCTCTGAAGGAGGTGTCCCTAATTTGAAGGAGCAAGTACCCTCTAGTTGATGAGGAACAGCTTCACTTCGATGGGAGCAAGTACGTCTCTGAAGGAGACAACAGCTTCACCAGTAATGAGAGCAGGTACGGATCTTGAAGAGGTCCAACAGCTACACCATCATTTTAAAATTTTGGAGCAAGTACGAGGCTCTGAAGGAGGCTCAACAGCTACACCATAACATTTTATTGGGAGCAAGTACGGTCCTTGAAGAGGGCCAACAGCTTCACCAATATAGTAAAGTAAATTAAACAACCATTTCAGGTTGGATTTTCATGTGAGTGTCATTCCTGGCGTCGTGGACGTCATCAGCTGTCTTCCTAAAGGAAGATTAGAACTTGTTCTGATGATTTCGCTCATGGTTTCCCATTGGCCTCACCGCCCTGGGTTGGACGAGGGTGAACTGCGACCGACTTGCCCGAAAATATGCTGCAGAGGCGGGCCTCGAACTCACGGCCCCTGCAACCGGTCCGAGTCCCGTCTCTAGAGAGAGTTATTGTTTGTTACTGATGATGACCTAACCGTCGAAATCGATTTAACTTGTAACTCATTATTTTCGTGGAAATAGACAACATTCTACTCAACTCCGTTTTTATGACCCCAAATGGTCGTCAATTTTGACAAACCACGTAACAAGAAAGTAATCAAGAATAAGTAAATGCTATGAAAATAGCTTCACCAATATAGATAGTAGGAGCAATTTAGAACCCTGAAGGGGATCCACAGCTACACTACTACAGGAGCAAGTACGTTTCCTGAAGGGAGACAACAGCCTGACTGGTTTAACAAATTGAAAAGACAAGTACACCTTACTAGGTAAGGTAACAGCTACACTCAATATTTCAGAAAAGAGTTTTTTAGGGAATTTAAATTGAATAGAGTTTTAGTTTCGATTTTACCAGACAGAAGGTTGGTCTAGGAATGGGTGTCTAGCCTAGGGCTAGCCCTCTATTTAACTGAACCTGGGGGCTCCCCTTCCTGGTGTCCTGGGGAATACCCAAGGACCTCAGGGAAATGACCCAGGCTGTTGGGGAAAACGCTGGTGAATGACCTTCTATCCATCTTTATTTTACAGGAATTTTTTACAAGATTAAACATTAAACAGTTTACTCTGTGGGCGTGGGTTCGAATCCCACTTCTGATGTTATGGTGGGTTCCTCCTCCCAAAGCTGACCTTCCTCTTCTTTGGAAGACATGGTATTTGCAAAGGTACAACACTTCCGAATTGTAAACTAATTTTATTACCTAAAGAAACTGTACTATTTCAGAAACGGAACTCGAGTTAGCGATACTCCCCCTCGGACAGCATTTACTACAAATTTGATATCAAAATGATCACATGACACGTCGAAGGTTCACACTCAAGCGAGCTACAACAATAACTGTTTGAACAGAACTAGAGGAGGGCTTAACAGGTGCCCCCTCTCTTCTCTCAATAGTTTCAAAACCTGTCACGAGGGGATTTTTGGGCCGCTAGTGACGACACTGCTGTGTTTCTCGAGTTTAAAATAATAACGATTGTTTAAAATAACAATGTCAGTAAATCTCATGATATTGCAAGTAAAATGGTAAACGTTCAATCCGGGTTTGAGTCTTCGTTTTCATCAATCCATCACATACATATAGTTAAATATTTACAACATACATTAGTGTACAAACATATTTTATCTTAGTTGTGAAAGTTCCTATATGGGAAGTTTGTAACACTCTTCATTGGGTTTGGTGCAAGGTGAGTACATAGTCTCTCTAGTAGTACCTCTCCTATACTCACCTTGGGTTTGGTGTGTTGTGCACCTTATAGGTCCTTCTTCTTCTCTTCTATGTTCAATATTGGGTTGTAACGTTACACCAAACCCACAAAGTCAACTCAAATCCTGTAATTACATCCTTTTTTTAATCATACCCACTCATTATATCATCATAATGATTTATAAGCACGCTTCATCAAAAGGCCTGCCTTCAAAATCTATTTTCTCTGGTGGAACGTTGGCCCATTAATCAGTAAGACCAAGGCCAAGAAGTGACTTACCTCCATGTGTTTTTTCAAGATGATGGATGGATTTTTTTCGGCAAGCCCCCCCCCCTTTTATAAATCTTACTCCGTTCAAATTCACTTATTGCGGTGATGCAAACGGGTTTTTATAACGTCGGAGGTGAAGGTGGGAAGTCACGATTCATGACGGTCAGCTTGAGGAACTGCCGGTTCCACGTTTTGTCTGCTCTGCCCGACCTTGGTGTAATGAAACGGATGCCGACTAATCCGTCTGCGGGAAAAAATTCGGTGCACCGGTGATCTCGAAAATTTTTTTTAATCGAAGACTATTAAAAAACGCTGCAAATTATTACACAAAGGTTAATTTTCTCTATATCGATATCTTAAAGCACAAAAGGGTCCTATGTCCATCCATCTTCCACATTTAAAATTTTTTTTCAACTTCAGAAAACTCAAATTTAACAAAACTATTATTGACCTTCTTGGCTATTACAGCTCGAAAATTTCTTGAAGAAATTAAAGAGTTTGGTGTAATAAGCCATTATTTTAGGAATTGTGCACTGGTGATAACTTCTTTTGCGTTTTTCTCAAAGAAATAGATGGTGGTGCTCTAAGCAGGAGTGTACATTGGCTTCTACTGATTACGATGTAAAATTGACCTCCAGATTTGAGCAAATTTGATCTCAGAATATTGACGATTGAAGACAACCATTTACGTCTAACAATACAGGCTAGTAATAGGTAATTGTTGGATTTTCAGGTAAATGATTCACTAGTTGGTCATTGTCAATTGCATATATATCTATGTGTATTTACATACCGTCTATGTTGGTTATTTTGTTGTAATACGACTATTCTGAACATATATGAATAAAAAATGACAGCTATTTTTTACGGTAAGTAAATATCATTGCATTAATCTACTAGGAAGTTGAAATACTGTAGGTAAGCATTAGTGAGTAAGCATGTGAAGAAGTCCGCAGGATTCTTTTTTTCACTCTTCATTCGAAATAGATCCGTGTAAGAAGGTGAAGTAAGAGTACGAAGCTTTAATAACCTGAAAATAGGAATATGACATTAACGTATAGATGTTTACAACTTGGTAGTAAGAAACCTTCCCTATTTCTGGGAAACTGAGATATTCTTTGATGGGTTCAAATCAAAACTGCCTGGCTGAGAAATCAGGGAAAGTAAGGTGAAGTAATTTAGAATTATTATAATTATCATTGTTGGCTTTTGTTTAAATGTGCGCTTCTCTGATGATTGAGTTTTGGTACCAAAGTTTATTAATTCGGGCAATTTGAAGATTGAAATCTGGGCAAAAATTTAAGAAAAATTCTGTACAGCAATAAAGGGTGTGATACGCAAGCTATTAGAATCCTCACCGATGTTTTGACAAATTCTGATCAAGCTCTCATGAATCTCTTCCAAGCCACAACATTCTTATTGAGCTCTTATGAATATTACTGTTACCGAGCTCTTTCAAATCTCTAGCTCTTTAGAGTTCTGTCTCCTGAGAGCTTAAGAATATGTAATACTCAATTTAGGGATGAGCATCGATGGTCGATACTATCGAACTATCGATGTTTTTCATCCGATAGTCGATGTGTAGATACCCAAGCTATTAGAATCCTCACCGATTTTTTGACAAATTCTGATCAAGCTCTCGTGAATCTCTTCCAAGCCACAACATTCTTATTGAGCTCTTATGATTATTAATATTACCGAGCTCTTCCAAATCCCTAGCTCTTTAGAGTTCTGTCTCCTGAGAGCTTAAGAATCTGTAATACTCAATTTAGGGATGAGCATCGATTGTCGATACTATCGAACTATCGATATTTTTCATCCGATAGTCGATGTTTTCACCATCGATGGTTTAGAACCAATGTTTTCTCCGTCGATAGTTTGAAGCCCATGTACCCATGAACACCTGGCTTGAACTATCCTCGTCTCTTATTCAATATTTTGATTATCTAACAAAGCTTTATAATTGATCAAGGAAGTATCGATACTATCGAAAACCATCGATAGTTTAGTACCTATGGTTTCCAACAATCGATGGTTAACTTTGATAGTTTATTCGATGGTGACTATCGATAGTTCCCTAACGACTCTACTCTACCTCTTATCGAGATCTTCATCATCCTCACCGAATTCTTGAATAATTCTTACAGAACTCTCTTTAGAACTCTTGAAAATAATGTACACCTTTCAAGTTGTTTGCTGCATAAAATAATGTTATTTCACCTGTGAGAATGAAGCGAGGTTCACAACGTAGAATTTTCCCGCTGTCAACGTAACGGGAAATTGGCTCCTTTGGAGAGCTATTTGCACGTTGGTTTTAAATTTGTCACAACCGACCTCCCATCCACATTTCTGTAAACTCCAATATATCTCTTCGCTCTACACATAAAAGTAAGGCAGTAGATTAATTTTAACAAAATGTGTCACTTTTATTATTAATTGGTTCTCTAGAAGTCATCCATTGAAATTTGAAATACGAAGTGTTAAAAACGCTAAGTCGGGGCACATAACAAGCCAATACCATTACAACTACTGTCCTTAAGATTACAACGAGGACTGTAATTCTACTTATTTATTATGAGAATGATTATTGTTTCTTACCTTGTTGTATATAATTTGTCCTCCCCAACTATAAACGAGTAACTCCATCGATCCAAACACGAGATACATTACGAATTTGCAAGCCATAGCAATAGGCAAATCATCTCCAGAAGCTGTGTGGAACTGAAAATCACAACGCAGATACGAATATTAGGGAGCTGGGGGGCCATGCCAGCGAATATCTTTGGCAGTAAATTACCTTACCTACCAAGATTTACTTATGCATTTTTTTAATGTAGAGAAAACTATAAACAGTGCTTACATTGAGCTGAAACAGAACTAGACAAATAGTGAATGTACTCGTAAGCATTTGAAACAAGAACATTGGGTTGAATACGTCTTCCATTTTTTGAAGAATCCTGGAAAAACAAACAATTTTAAACATTTTTATGTGTTTTTCTCAACAACATAAAAATTTCCATACTGCACTGCAACAACATCATATTCGTAGATTGATTACAGGATATTAAACCTTTAACCACATATCAATATAACTTGATATTGAATGTCATTTGCCATCGTTTCTCGATCATTTTGAGCACGTCGGAGGTGATTTTCCTAGGCATGTGCCCGTGTGGTCTATTGTTAATAAACTCACAACTTCTCTTATATTTGTGCAATATGGGTTTTACGAGTATTCAAATTAATACCTGACATTGACGCTGCTTCAATCACTGAAATATCTTTTTTGGTACTTTAGAGCTTTTTCTTTCCAATGGAAAGAAGAAGAAATAACACTTCGGTATTTCCCTCGGTTCCATAGAACATTTTGATTAGAGATAGCAGATTCTGATGAAACTAATTCAATTTCAATTACAGCTTTACTCCTTCGTTCAACAACAAAAACAGAACTTTTCCTAGAATCACTGGCACTCATTATAACAGGGAAAGTAGGGAAACGGTGGTTGCTGGTGGGAGGAATAGCCGCGGACGTTGTATCCCTTCCGAGTGAAGGGTATCATTCGGAAGGGATTCACCAGTGGTGTTCGCATATGAGTTGCTCACAGATTTCATACTGGTTGCTATGTCTCATATTTATTTAGATTGCATTCCCTATTTGCTGGTGGATCTATTATTTTGGAAAAAAATGAATTATATCGGGAAGAGTTTAATTACGAGTAGGGGAGTGGGGGGCACATTTGACATAGGGGCACATTTGACAATGGCTGTTTGTCACACAAGATTTGAATTTTACCGCGATTTAGTGTTTTTGTATTGTGAAGAAGAAGAAGAAGAACCATTCCAGGTGAAAACCGTGCAGGTTACAAATCATCTAGTCGGCTCATGGCGGTTTGAGTGTTTGGACCCCTCAAAAGTAGGTTTTTTTCATTTTGTTTTTCGTTGATTACCGAGTGGATTCAGTTTTTTTTCAAATGTAGCTCATCCAGTTTGTCAGTCGTATATGTCTCCATGCAAGTGTTTTCCTTGGATTCTTCAAAACAATTCATCATTCGAGGTTGGCTTGGGTTTTACTGTAATGGCTACCCTCGGGGTAGGGGTGTGTCGGTCCAGGTATTTCCCTGGAACGGTTCCAACGGTTACGGTGACAAAGATGTAACCGTTCCAAATTACCGGTACAGTTCCATTACCGATACAGGCGATCAAATCCCACTCACATGGCATGGATGAAGCAGGCAGTCAAATCCCTATCGTCCTTCTTCCATGCTTATGATCTCAACTTGCAATACAATAGCATCATTTCCTTGACAATTCGCTAAAAGGAAGGAATTTGAACAAGTGTTACAAAAGAGGCAATTTATTATAAATAATAGTTACCAAACAATTCAAGGAAAGAATAATGACGTTGCAGTTTAAGAACTTAATATGACAATAATAAATTAATAAAACTGGAGACAACTTCCATGCTAACCTGTCCAGAAGATAACTTCCCGCTCAAGATATACTCAAGGATACTAGGTCCATGCTCAAGAGCCATTCCATGAACCATTCTCAGTCCATGGAAGTAGTAAGGGCGCTTCCAGGTACAACATGGAACAGAACTGAGAACAAGATCCATGCTTACCGGTCCAGAGCCATTGAACCATTCTCTGTGATATCTTATCGGTCCGGTTACATCCTTACCGGTCCAGTTCCATCCTCACCAATCAGAATGATCAGATTGATGAGATGATTGATCAGATCATTCTGATTGGTGAGGATGGAACTGGACCGATAGAAAAGATTCTCTTCCCGGTCCAGAGCCATCTTAAGATATCTTATTAGTCCGTGGAACTGGACCGGTAAGGGTCGAGTTTTTGTCACTGCGTGGAACCGTTCCAACCTGATACTCGGTTCCACAGTCCCGGTACAGCTGTACCGACACACCTCTACCTCGGGGTAGTTTTGACAGTTTTGCTAGGGGAACATTTGACATATATTTTGACATATATTTTTATATACCTATGAAGTTTGTCAATGCTATGTTGATGTAGGATTTTGAATACCTACTCGACCTGACGTTTTTCAATAAACATCTTTGTTTTGATCATTATTTTTTGTTACTTCAATTCCTACATCCATAAAACTTGGTGTTCCTTTGAGAAAGAAGAGTGGGTACTCATCTAATTGAAATTGTGTTGGTAGTGTTGATTGTTACAGGCTGCAGGGTCTATAGTTGTTCTGTCTGACTCAACATTATTGCCAGATAATGATTAGCCGGACGTTCCATGGTTTTTTGGTAAGATTAGTTTAGAATTATGGTACTTTCTGTGAACTGTCAAAAGTGCCCCATTCTCATGTCAATTGTGCCCCACCGGTGGGGCACAATTGTCACTTCCTAAGCATTTTGAAAATTTACAAAAAAAAAAACTTGGCAAGCAGATTGAAAAAGGAACGAGATGTATGTAGGTAGCAAAAATACCGTAGTTAACGATAGAAGAAAGAAATTCAAGACCTCTCGTTCTTTCAACCTTGTAGGATGGAAAATGCAAAAAAGTGTCAAATGTGCCCCCCACTCCCCTATTTTGGGAAAAGGATGGGTTATTTTTAGGCAAAAGATGAGTAAAATCTTTGTCTATAAAAATAACTGATCCTTTTCCTAAAATACTCGTAATTAAACTCTTCCCAATAAAATTTTGATTTTTCTTCAAAATAATTAAACCACCAGCAACTACCGTTTGCTGGTTGCTGGTGGTGGGAATAGCCGAGGAAGTTGTATCCCTTCCAAATGATGGGTATCACTCGGAAGGGATTCACCAGACTTCAAAGCTTCATTTCATACTGCTATGTCTCATAATAATTTATATTGCATTCCCTTTTTGCTTGTGGTTTATTTATTTTGGAGAAAATTTGAATTATATTGGGAAGAGTTTAATTACGAGTATTTTGGGAAAAGGGTGAGTTATTTTTAGGCAAAAGGTTTGATTCATAAAGGTAAACGATTTAATTACATCGGCAAATCTTATAGATAAAATGTTGAAACTGTTCCATCCATTAATTTTTTTCGCTCACTCAGCTGACCTCACTTTTCTCCGATCACCATTGTAGAGTGATCGAATAACAAAAAACACACTCGTTAATTGAATAGGACATCTCAAAACCGTTATATGACACGGTTCTAATTTTTTCAGGAACCTCAATGATCTTGAAATATCTTGGTGCTGAAATAATTTCTTTTTAATCACTGTGACATTCGTAGTTTAATTCCTGAGGTCTTAAAACTTTTCTGTAATGTAATGATAGGAAATTGTGAAAAATCAAGAATAAACGGATTAACGATGTCTCATAAGTACATCGGTTTTGCAAGATTTTGTATTATTTTGTTTGAAACCATTGTTTCGTTGGGGTTCACATTCACGTTCATTCATAAAAACGTGGGTTTGAAAAATGTATTTTTTTCTTTTACGTTGCTGAGGGAACCCATTCAATGTTAACTGTCCTGACTCCAGTGATTTGATGAATTTACTCAAGACTGCTTTTCTCAACTTCTACTTATTATGTATGAATTTAGTTTATGACATTGTTCACCTCGATTATTAAAGGCGTCTTCTTCCTAAATTAAGAGAGGAGTGGAGTTTTGGCAAATTCTAAATTTGTAAGGTTGATGAAGACAGACACTTGACAGCGTCTTCCTTTCGTGGTTACAGCTTGGGTTCACGAATTTAAATTTTGGGCGAATTCAAAATTTATAAGGTTGATGGATTTAAAGGCATTTTCCTTTCGTGATTATAAGGGAACAGAGAAAGAGTAGGAAATTTGAAGTGAAAATATAGATTAATCACATTCGTGGTTTTAAGAATATCGCCAGAGAAAGAGACCAAAAACAGAGATAGTGGTAGTTGGAAAACTAGAATGTCCGGAATTGTGGGGGTTCCCTCAAGGGCCTTCCCCTCTATTCTTTTCTAGCCCTTAATCAAGCCCTCTGGTGTGAGTTTATTGATGATAAATACTTGATAAAAATGACAATTTATGGTGATAAGCCATAATATATTATATCAACTCGTAGATGAAGATGCCAAATCGATGGCTCAGACAACATGTGATATGAAAACTCTACTGGTTTCAGATGAAGGAGAAAACTCTTCTATTTTGCTTGTTTTGGATCTGTATAAAAGGTAGCTAAACGTGTTGATAACACTTGTTGTCTCAACTGTTGTTCATAACAAGAGTTAATCAACTTGAAATTAAACATTTTCAGTGGTTCGAACAGAAAAGAGGACCACAGCACTAGATTCCCATTTTTTTCGTATCACATGACATGTCCTATTCATTACATCATGTAATTCGATGTCCTATTTCGATGGCTAAGAGACAACATTGTTGTCTCTTAGCCATCGAAATAGGACATCGAATTCGAAGCTTTATCTGTCACTTCACCTTGCAATCGAATTTCCCTTACCTCAATTAAATTAAATTTATCCAAACTTACCCAAGCAGTGTCTGATGATCTATCAGACACTCCCTCAACAAGACATACATGGTGGCTTTCTTGGTATCTTCGTCTGTACTTGATCCGTGATCATATTCTATCCTTCTTTCAGCGTTGGATTCGATGTTCGCGAAGTTGTTCGAAAGGAGTTCGAACTGAGCCGACGCAGTGAGAGCCAACGATGAAAAAAAGCAATTGACGTTGTAGAGAAGAGCAGCGCAGTAGATCATGATGAAAAATTCGAAAATGTAGACGAATAAGTTGAGTGGTACGTATGACACGTCTCCTGGGTACCTGTGGCGTACGCTTATTGTTTTAAAAATGTCCAACTCAAATTTCAAAAATTGATATTGAGATGGCTGAGAGCCATTCCAAACATCAGACCGCGAAGAAAATGTCACGATTTCTTCTAGTTTGATAAGCCAAATCTGAACGTATTATCAATCTGATTGGTCTCAGATAATCAGAATACAGAATCAATAAAATACAGATGCTCAGGAAAAAAACCCTGTCCTCAAATGTAGTGCCAATTTAGTGATGATTCAATGCAATTTTCAAACCAATGTTTGATGTGAAGATAAATTCGAAAATAATAAATATTGAAAGAAATAGTTAGGTACTTTTGTTCAAATCATTGTCTGAATTGAAAATAATTTCAACTGCATTAAGTAGAATAATAAGAAACGTGACAGTTTCATGCAGGGTGAAAAGCATAGGTAAATATAATAACTATAAACCATTGCTACAGTACCAGTCATGGGCACTGAGTAAACGGCAAATGGTGAACAGTTGACTAGCACTAGTCACTGGCCTCGGGTAAACACGCCTTACCAGGTGAATGCTTCTTGGAACCCATGGCCTGTGAAGCTATAATGCAGTGTAGGGAGTTTTAGCCGTGCAGCATGAGTATGAGCGAATTTGTTAACAAGTATTATAACCGATTTTCAACTAACTATTGCAATTTAGTTTATTTAATCGAACAAGGAAAAATATTGTAACTCCCTCTAAAATGTTGATGGTTTACGTGTCAAGGTGTGTAGAATCCAAAAATATAGCACGTTGCCCAGTTCCCATGGACCAATTTTGATGAACTTTGGTTTGTCGTCCCTATTGGGGTTCAGCGTGCTCTGAAGGTTTTGGTTATTGCCAGACACGTCCATAGGGTGAAAAGTAGCTCGAACACTTTTGTTACACAGGTAGGTCTTGTTTTTTCATAAATTGTACTTGAATGTCATACTGACATGATTGTGCGAAATTGTAAACTTGAAAAATAGTCATGATTTTTAAGAATTTTTGACATTTTGCTTCTTTACTTTGGCACATAAACGAAAAGAGTCCCAAAATTGGTCACGAAAAAGCGTTACAGTTAGTTGTTTTAAACGATTTCCACTTACAACCTAGTCGTTGCAACGGAACTTCATCTTCGCCATTCGTGTTCGTAGACAATTTCTTCACCATTCGTTGGAAAGCCCTAAATTTTTGCACAAATATTATACTGCCAAAACCACAGTAATCATGGAAGAAACTGAGATACACCCATGAGTTAAAAGAACTGTAAAGAACATTCGCGGTAAGAGTTTTTTACACGTTAACAAACAATTATAGAGAGAACATAATATAATATTATTATATTATTATAGGTAGGTAGCGAAAGTAGACTTAAAATGTCCCAATGTGGTGCAGAATCGTATGAAAGTTTTTTTTTATACCACCCAGAGCTTTGTGGGAATAAAAATTGTTTCATATAAGGATTAATTTATCATTCAATTAGTGAATAACTACTGACTTTTTAATCAATTTAGGATAGTGTTTTAAACCACCCAGAGCTCTGAACGTTGAACCAAACGGGACTGCCAGAGGATTCCCACAGGGTCCTTCACCCCTTCCCTCAGGGTCTCTCTTTGTTTTTCGTTTTTGTGAATAAAATTTTAGGTAACTCTGTTGTACTAACAACTAAAAAATAAATGTCTTAACCCTTAATATCCTGGGGTATCTGTTTGGAAGTCCTATTTTTACCTGCAACCCTTTATCCACTTTTAAGCCAAAACTGATAGCCGTTGGTTATCTTGATACTCCAGCTATCGATTGTGTATGAAAAAGTAATAGTAAAAACATAGTAACTCAAAGAAAAAACATAATTCTCGAGTTGACCGCCTGTAATAGGGACTTCGAGGTACCTTCCACCCTAATTTCTCACCTTGTAGGCCATTAGTTTGGTTTCCTCATCAGGAACCTTCTCCACCTTATTCCTTGGTTTTGTACTTTATGAGAAATAACAGACCCCAACATCCCACCAAGGATTTTTCCAAGTTTCCTTCTTCTACTCCAACAAAATTGGATTTATAGACAGATTCTGCTGACGCAGGTAGCGCCAGTCCCTTAATGCTGACGCAGCAGGCCCTTGGACAAAGCTCATTCTTGGGCTGACAGACTGAAATAGGGCTTTTGAGGAACCTTCTGCTCAAATATTCCATAAATTTGAACATCTAAATACATCTAAGTACATCCAAATTTAACTCACAAAAAACCAAAAACAATTGTTTTTGATCAAGTGGGAAATTAAGGGTTAATGAAGGAACCCACAACTTTGGGATAACGACATTTTGCAGACAGGTTCTTTCTGTCAAAATAAACTTGATTATTAATCTACCGCGATTTGGTTGGTAGGTACTTTTTAGATACAAACGGTGTTCTTTGTAGACTGGAGATCTTTACAGAAAAATAATAAACCGTCGTGTAATAATTGGGGGATTTTGACAAATGGTGACTTCTACCTGGTCCTCGAAAAATTAAAGTTCTTCGATAAAATTCTTTATTTCTTCGAATGAAGTGTGAAGCGATTTAAACTCGATTATGAAGCGAAAACATGATTGGAAGGTACTGACAATGGCAAGCTGTATTCTTTGCTGGCACTTCATCTATAAAAAAAATGCTTGCATACGAGTCTGCAACACATTGGGACATTTTCATGTGTGTTTTCTTATTGTATTTATTACTACCCAAGCATCAAAATAAGAAAACAGTTGATTGTTCTCTACGCAACACAGTGAGTCTATTTTATTTATTGGTAGTAGCAAGTTTTCGTGGCGATTTTTCAGTTTATGTGCCATAGCAAAGACATGAAAATGTCAATAACCGAACCGTGGGTGTACTTATATTGCGTTTTGTCGTCCATCTAATTTTCTTCGAAAACTCGTTGAAACCCTAGATTCACCGAAAAGCCACCAACAATAGTTGCAATAGAAATTCTCTTCGAAATTCACCATGTTGGCATGATTTGAAGCGTGCTACATCCTCCAGAAGTGAAGCATTTCAGGAGCGGCAAGCAATTCCAGATGCCCACAGTCGAGAAAATCATTACGACAAAGCTTTTCGTCGCCCCATTGACAAATCTGCGATTAGCCATTAGTATTTCAGTGGAAATGACGGGAGAATGTTTTGCCGAGAGCAGTAGATCCAACCTGAAAATCGAAAGTTTTTGGGTCAAAAGATGTGAGATTAGGTACAATGTTGGTGATAACTAATAAATAATTTCATAGGATTCGAATAACCTGTCATATTCTACCTGTAAAGCGGGAGTAACTCCAATAAGCTGGAACGTTTGAAACAGTAATATCCAATTTTGATGACGGACTCGAAGCACGTCAGATTCACCGAAAGTTTTTCCGAAAAAATCGAAAAATCGTAGTCTTTGATAAACATGTCGAGAATCTGCACGATGATGAAGAATGTAAACATGAGTCCGTAGACTATGCTGGAGATGACTAGTTTGTCCTTTCCGAGACCGTTCGTCAAAAACTGCCAAAAACCTGAAGCAATTGGATGAAATTGTATGGGTTTTGATGATGATGCTAACGATCAAATCAAAAATAATATTTTTGACCATTTATATTATGGTCCTACAAATTGTTTCTATTTTAAATTAATGAAAAAACAATACCTGTATATCAAAAGTTTTCAAGCTAGGGCGATTTGAAAAAAAAAAAAAAATTTTCCTACTTTTCACCCTTGTTCAGTGACTGTCAATAATCAAAACATTCGGGGCGCAACTAGACCCCAAAATTACTGAAATTTCATCAAAATTGGTTCACGGGAACTGGGCAAAGTGCCGCGTACGGCGGACGGATGGAACCATTTTCATTCGATTTTCGGATTCTACATTCCTTAATTATTATTGAATATAATAAACCAAAAATTGGGCTCACCTATGAACTTGAAGTATACCACTTCAATGCCATAGTACGTCCTCGAGTTGACTTCAACAACCATCACGGAATTGTGACTTAGACTACAAAAATTTCGTTCAAAGAGGAAGATCGGAAGTAGGTTTTGATCAAATATGATAATTAAAAAGAAAATTGTTCGTTAGTTTCTATCTGTGTTTATAATCGTGGGAAGATAAACACCAAATCGAAAGTTTTGTTTGTCCCGGAACACTTAACGGAAATATTCTGGCTTAACTGCTTGTTTGAGTTTCAGATTCGAACGATCGGTATTAGACCACTAGTAATCATCTGTTGACACTGTGAATTATTGGGTACAGTGACGGTGAATTGTGCAGTTTTGTTGGCAATTGTGTTGATGTAATGACTCCGTTGGTGTCCCTAGGAGATGCGCAGAATGTGAAACATCATCTTGACTATTTGAGGTGTCGTGTCTCTTACCCATATCATGAATAAAACGGTACTTACTATGAAAAAATAATGAACCAAAAAACGTTAGCCGTGTTGGTTAGGCAGTATAGTTTTCTGACACAGGATAATTGTGTATGGAACAAGTAGACAGATAGAAAGAACAGATGGGCATTTCGTTAGTCATATTGCACAATAGGTCTTCCTATTATCATTTAACTGATAAAATACCTTGAGTAGTCCTATACCTGCTCCTAAGCTCTGAGGATGGGAAATGTTCTGTCATAAGGATGTTCAAGTTATAAAGAAAAATGTTAATTTCATATTCATATTGCCCATAAATGAATAGAACGACCTGAAATCGACATAGGGCGCAAGTTGAATACACAGGAATGCTTTTCCGAAAAAAAACTTATAAAAAAACAAATAATAGGTGGTATTTGGTGTATAAACAAATGATATAGTATATAATCTGAATCTGTCTTTCGGGGAGTGGACGATAGGAAGTGTGTCCTTGGCCTGTTTTTGGACATGACCAAGGCATTTGACCTTGTCCCTCATAGCCTTCTGCTATCCAAATTGGGGTATTATGGTGTTAGGGGAGTTGCGTTGGAGTGGTTCCGGTCCTATCTTTCTGACAGACCATGGAGGGTTCGTGTGCCCAGCCCAGATGGGTTTGCTTACTCAAATACGAGGTATTTGGACAGATCGGTACCACAAGGGAGCATTCTGGGGCCTCTATTGTTTTTGGTGTTCGTCAATGGGTTCCGGGACTTCATTTCCACGATTGACAACAACTGCCTGGTAGTTCAATACGCTGACGACACGAACATCATCATAAAGAAGAACACCCTGCCTGAAGCCATTGAAACGTGTTCCCTTCTGTATCGGGCGGCTAAGAATTGGCTGTCGGTAAATGGCTTGTGCCTGAATGAGTTGAAAACCTCTTGTATCTTTTTCAGGGCTCCACAGTCAAGACTATCTCACCCAGCAACGATTGTGCTTGACGGTTTGGATGTGTTGGTTGAGGAGAAATCCCGCTTTCTGGGGCTACACTTGGACGGTCGCCTTAATTACGATGCACATGTTACGGGATTGTGTAAGCAATTGAGCAGCTACACCTTTTGCCTGTGGAAGCTGAAAACAATGGCGAATCGCTCCGTTCTGCTGACAGCATACCACTCTCTCGTTATGTCAAGAGCTACTTATGCAATGTTATTCTGGGGGTCAGCTGCAAATCTGGAGTTGGTTTTCAGGATGCAGAAACGAGCCCTGAGAGTACTTTTGGGTCTGAAACCTGGGCAGTCTTGTAGAGGAAAGTTTCGAGAAAATAAGCTGATGACTGTCCCTGCCACCTATGTATACCGCGCTGTCCTGTTTGCTCGGAAACTTCGTCCATGGTTTGAAGGCATGAGGTTCGACCATGGCTATTCGACACGACGTACCGACCTCATGATAGTCCCACGTCACCGAATGAAGTTTTTTGAGCGATGTGCCAGCTTCTCCATCATCAAGATCCTCAATCACATTGGAGACGGTGCCCTCAGCTGCCCGATTGCAAAAATTAAGACTATACTAAAAAAGTATTTTATATACGAAGAATTTTATAGTGTGAAAGACTTTTTCCAATCATCTCCGCCAGCTTTGGCTGATTAGATTGGAGAGTAGATGGGCGTGCTGCCCATTATTATTCTAGGTTATTATCTTTTTTGTGTTGTATGTTTTTAATTCTTGACAATTCCAATCATATGTTGTTGTGAAAACTGGAAATAAATAAATAAATAAAAAAGTATAATAAACAAATAATATACGGACCGACAGACACACAAAGCGACCGACAGAGCCAACCAAAATTGTTCAAAATGTTCTGAAACATAAAAATCTTGATTTTGAAGGATTGAAATTCTTTTGATTCTCTCACGATTAGTACAACGCCTCCCTCTGAAACATGAAAATATTAATTTTGAAGTACTTATTAAAATTCTTTTGACCCTACCTTCGGTAGTGAGGAAGCAATGACTTGAAGACTCCACATTTGTCCCGTAATTCGAAAGTGAATCTCCTCAAGGTTTTTTCAATGTCAAGATCAGATTTCAGCAGACCGGCGCCCTCTCATTTTTCCATAACTCCACATAATAATCCTCCGGCAAAAAAAGACCGCTCTCCCTCTATAATCCAGTTCGAATTTATTCCGAGCGCCTGTCGTAGGTTAAAGACGATACAGATCTGAATATTTTAACGACCTCTCAACCCACCAAAGAGGCGATGGTAATTTCCGATTACGAATTTTCACCATCTGCATAATTACTTGCACGGGCAAAACGGAGTAGTTTTTTTTCGCGTCGTGACGGTATGTTTGTTTTATTTTGCGATCTTAGATCCTGGATCTCACACATCGTAAAGCGTCCTTAGAGGCATTTATAGGCCCCTGAGTGAGGGGCTGTTCGAGAAAAAATAACCAACAAATAATATATGAGTCGTATTTTCAACCGCTGCTCCATTCAACTACTCATTTCACTATAGATTTTTGAAGTAGGCAGTGAAATACATAATAATTGCATAACCGGGGTAATAGGTGAGTTGTTATGCTGCTGTATTTTATAGGTTGTTATGTGAATGGATTGCCTATAAGTATATTAATAGAGAGTATTGGGTCCGGATAGCCGTTATCGTTCGCCGGCGCGTTTTCTGGGTCCGAGACACGAACCGACCTCTGCGGGAAGGTAGTGAGTTCAAATCTCGATCGCCGGGCGTGTTTTCGAGCGTTCGCGGCTCGCCGCCAACCTTGTCCCAACCCAGGGCGGTGAGGCAATGGAAAGCCATGAGCGAGATCATCAGAGGTCTTCCCTTGGGAAGACAGCTGATAACGTCCGCGACGTTAGGAATGGCAGTCGGACGAAAGTTCAACCTGAAATGGTTGTTTACTTTACTTTTACTTGAAAATAGAGAGCATTTAGTGGATCAGATCAGATCTTTTCGGTCAGAAGGGGGAATTTGTCTAATGGTGATGGGTATCGACCAACTAATAGTGGATTAATGGAATCGACGATTATTTCAACCAGACTAGTCGATTCAATTTCCAATCGAGGCCTTAACTCTAATTGGGCCATAGTATCACTATTGTCACTGGAAACATGTCAGGAATCCCACAGATGTCCTAATGTGTCACCGGAGTAACCAAAATTAAATTTAAATTTTAAATTTAATGAATTTTTTGTGGGTTATTGGAAGTCTCAAAATAGAGTTATGACAAAAACTTCCGAGGAAATTGGTTTTAAAAAATTTCAGAATTTTTGTCATAATATCATCATTTTGGTTTATTTCTTTTAAGTAACTTACAAAAAATGGTTCAAAAAATTCAGCTATGTCCATTGATTTTTAAATTGCAACTTAAATCTAGTTAATCTGGTGACACCTTGGGACAGCTGTGGAATTCGTAAGATGATTTCAATGACACTAGTGACACCATGGTCCAATTAGGGTTAAAAGTAAATTAATATCAATTTCTCCGTTAGAGGGAAAAACAATAGATCATGGATATGTCCATATGTACATATGTATTTACTTTATTCTATGAATAAACTGCATTTTTTTCTCTAAAAAAAAAACTCTCCGATTGCACGTAAATATATCACAGTATTCCAGAAAACCTTGCTTTATAGCTACCGATATGTAGGCTATCCGTTTACTGGAATCCGCGTTGCAATTTTTGTGGCAAAAAGTGTCGCGAAAAATTCCTCGACCCACAGCCAAAAGACATAGATAATCTATGTCAAAATCGATTATTTCAAAAAAGTTGGGTCATACAACATACTCCCCACTTGATATTTTGATCAAGTGAGACCCACCAAGAAGTGCTCGCTTCCCATCTCCGATAGGTTCTCTACAAACAAATAGTGACGAGACTATTGTTAACCCTAATTGGACCAAGGTGTCACTGAAGTCACCGAAAACCTCTCAGGAACTCCACAGATGTCCCAAAGTACAACCGGAGTAATCAAAATTAAATTTCGAACTTGAAAATTCAATGGACAGCAGAATTTTTTGTGAGGTATTGCAAGTCTCAAAGTATAGCTACGTATGACAAACATTTCCGAAGGAATTAATGCAATTTTTTTTTGTCAACATAATTTTTTGACTTTTAATAACTTTCAAATAAAATCAGCTCTATCCATTAATTTTTTTATTGCAATTTAAATCTAGTTAATCTGGTCACTTTGGGACAGCTGTGGAATTCCCAAGATGTTTTCGGTGACACTAGTGACACCATGGTCCAATTAGGGTTAATCGAGTATTTAATATATATCTTGATAAATTCAAAATGTAATTAGGTAGGTAGGTACAGGTGAAATTATGCTATTTAGTATATTCTTGGTTATTCCATTTCCATCACAAACACTCGTACAATCCAATTCCTCGACAGAGTACTTAGCAAAATAGAATACTTAAATAAAATAAAATCACAACCCACGTGTCTCAACCTTTCAAAGTTTCTTCGACAGGCTTCAAGGTCTCCAGTTAAAAATCGTGCTGTGGAGGCGGCACACCAAAAATAATGGCTAGTTACCCTTTAATGAGAAGTCAGACCCGGCAGAGAAGAGAAAGACAAGGCGTTGGGGAGTGATTGTTCCGTGACTGGAGCGAAAAATCTTGTCCGGGAATTTTCTCGTTTTTTTTTCTTTTCGGGTTTTCGTCGGGACGAATTCGCTCCATTAAGCCCGCGCACCGTCATCTGCCAAGGCCTTGGCAATGGAAATGAGTTGATGGGGGATCCTATTGTGGTGTGCTTTTGAAGGCCTGAAAAATACAGCGAGGTTGACTCTCATTTCACTTCCTCACTACCGGGGATACAGGATAGCTTTAGTGTATGAGCAGCCAGTCAAAAAATGACGCAAACCTAAGTACAACTTGAAGAGACGAACAGCGATTGCATTTTGGTCAGCTAAAATTTGAACGGAGATTAGGCCTCTTTTGCGATTCACACTCGTGTTTCTGATTTATCGTAAGCCCAACCCTTAAGTTTTCATAGGGAGCGAACGGTTCGTCCTACAGAGCTCCGGGTGTTATCATTCGATTCTAAAAATTCAATACTGTCTTAAATTGATTAAAAAAACAATACCTTTATATCAACATTTTTTGAGCTAGGGCGTTTTTAACATTTCAACCCTTAGAAGTGACCTACCATGATGATATACCAAATTTTATCAAAATCGGTCCGTGGGAACTAAGGAAAATGCGGCCGGATGGAAATTGTTTTATTCGATTTTCGGATTTTACCTTGAAACGTAAACCAACAAATTTTCATGGTGGGGGGGGGGGGGTTAAATTTTTTTTCTTGGTCGATTTCAAAGTTTCATTATTGAAAATAATAAATCAAAAGTGTTTGATAGGATTGATATAGTAATAGCCAAAGAATTTTACTTCCTGATGCGGCCCCTCCCGAATTAAAGTTCTTCTATTCTGCATTTCAGAGATTCCTGAACAATTTTGGTGCCAGACATTGCATAATTTGTGCGAAACTCACAACAATCTTTGTATCAACCCCTTGTTTTCGTCGCATTTCATAATTCTACGATTTTTTTCGGCTACAACTCCCCCAAAATACTGGAAAGTTCAAAATTAATACTCATTAATACTAATTTTCCTAAAGATGCACACCCGATTCAACAAGCAAAAAAATTGAACTATCAACAAAATTTTATCAAATTTCAAAAATGCAGTGTTCAAAGGTTTTCACAGAATTTTGAGAATACCCTTGTCACCAACAACTTCCTCAAAACCCCAGGTTTCGAACGGTGTATAATTTTTCAAAGTAAAAGCACCTACTAATTAATAGCGAAAATTGTATTTGATTACTAGAAAAAAGGTTGGTTTTAACATGTTTAATGTTTTAGGGCTGGGGGTCATTCTGTGAATTCCGACACGCAAATTTGCAACGGGCAAAACTATACTAACCTGTGGTCCGATTTTGATGAAATTTTCAGGGATTGTGCGGGTTAGGTCCTAGACGGTCCCCTATAAATTTCAGCACCTTCGGACCAATAGGAGCGAGTGCGCATGCGCAAACGTGAATTTCCTGGGACCTCGGTTTCTCGGTTTCTAATGAACCGATTTTGCTCAAATTTGGAGGTTAGTTAGGGACTAACTTCTAAGAGACACCCTATAAGTTTCAATCAAATTGGTCAAGCAATAGCCGCTGCGCATGCGCGAACTTTAAATTTATTGTTACAACCAAAACTCCGCAACTATTCAACCGATTTCGATGACATTTTCAGGGATTGTGTGGGTTAGGTCCTAGACGGTGGACCGCTAATATTTTGGTATTCAATAACTCTTTGAATCATAATTTTTTCGCCAACTGATTCTATACGTCCATGTTACAATGAGTGAGGAAGCTATACTGCCCACCCAACTTGGCAGACTTTTTTCTCTCCTATTCAACGCAGGAAGGTGAAATTTGAGAGGCAGGGTCAATGGAGAATGCTGAAGGCGCCTGAGTGGTCACTGATCGGCTGAGTGAGCTCCAAGGCCATTTTCTCTCCTGTTGAACGCAGGAAGCTAAAATTTGAGAAGCAGGGTCAATGGAGAATGCTGAAGGCGCCTGAGTGGTCACTGATCAGCTGAGTGAGCTCCAAGGCCATTTTCTCTCCTGTTGAACGCAGGAAGCTGAAATTTGAGAAGCAGGGTCAATGGAGAATGCTGAAGGCGCCTGAGTGGTCACTGATCAGCTGAGTGACCTCCAAGGCCATTTTCTCTCCTGTTGAACGCAGAAAGCTGAAATTTGAGAGGCAGGGTCAATGGAGAATGCTGAAGGCGCCTGAAGGGTGACTGATCAGCTGAGTGAGCTCCAAAGCCATTTTCTCTCCTGTTGAACGCAGGAAGCTGAAATTTGAGAAGCAGGGTCAATGGAGAATGCTGAAGGCGCCTGAGTGGTCACTGATCAGCTGAGTTTCTCCCTTGCGAGGGAAAAACATTAAACATGATTTAATGTTTTTCCCTCGCAAGGGAGAAATTGAACATTATACATTATGTCTTCGTAGTAAATGAATAACTCACTTACTTTGTGATTTTTAAATGTGTGTTTCAGGGTGGGATAATTTTTGGCTAGACTTGACCATTACTAAGAAAATTGAGTTAGTATTTTTCGTCTAAACTCATTCAGCATCCCTGTACTAGACCTTCGATCAACGATGTATTCTATTATTTGAATTATGCATGATAAACTTTGAAAAAATCTCTTTGTTGCTTGATTCGAAAGGTTCATTTTGAAAACCACCACATTGAGTACGTACTTCCGTTGAAGCACGATATTTAGTAACTATTCAATTCGAGATTTTAGTCGTCAGGCGTGACTAGTATGCCGGGCAATTTATTTTTAAACTACAGATCTGCTAATTTGTAGTTTAGCTCTGGATGCATGAGATTTGGCTTCCGAGCCTACCAAGGTAGAAGAAGCATTGTTTTCACTTTTCAAGGTTGAACGATTTTGTTTACTGGTATCGCGTTGCATTTCTTGTGGCAAATAAACTTTTTAAGTGGTACTTGTATCAGAAATCAGTGATAGTCTCAAGTATCACTTCTCAAGAGGCTATCAATTTCTCCCTTAGAGGGAAAAACAATAGATCATGGACACGTCCACTGTCATAGGTGTAATTTGAAAATTAAAATGATGAAATAACATACACATAAGATATTTTATGAACAATTTATTAGCATGAATACTTTATTTGAAACTATTGAAATAATACTTTAAAAAAAACCTTCCCATCGCACGTAATATATCGCGGTATTCTAGAGAACCTTGCTTCATAGCTACCGATATGTATAGCTATGATTTTGCTTGCTGGTATCTCGTTGAATTTTTGTGGCAAAAATTCCTTGACCCCCAGCCAAAAGACATTATTCATGTCAAAATTGGTTTCCTGGGGACATTTTTGGGACGTTACAGCATCTCCGACCTACGCTAAGCCTTTTGTTCGTGGTAATAAATTTTTCCAAATGTGGTTGTTCATATTTTTCTCAATTATCTACTTAGCTAAGAATTAATTGTGTTGTATGTGATGGGATGGCCCAAAAAATTTTAATTGACGGTTGCATATTATTTTTTTTTTCTGGTTGCTGGGTTGAGGCTAGATCAGTAGGATAATTATTGAGCTTCTGTTCTTTCTGGAACTGTTCTTCTAATGCAGTCTGGATATCGTTAGCTCATCATTATGAGGACCATGCGACACGTACGTTTATACTCGTATGTGTATGATCTTGATCTTGATTTTGTCAGGCAGCAGTTAGCATGGTGCGACCGAGCAACACCATCTGCTCCAAAACCCAGTTCGTCTGCTGAGTTTGCTGCTGCGCTGCATGAGTCAGTAGATGGTAAAGAACTCCGGCAGTGCTCCGAAAGCCTTGTCTCATCCCAATGGGTAGATTGGGCTTCGGAGGGCATTGGGGCCCGTGACTACCGACACTTTCACGCCGTCCGCATGGCAACTCTGCCAACTGCGGTACGGTGTTCGAGAGGTAGTCGCGGGACAACCCTACCCCTTTGCCGTGCCTGTCGGAGTGGAAATGAACATCTGTATCATGTAGTGCAGCAGTGTCCTCGGACTCATGGGGGCCGCATTCTACGTCATGATGCGGTCGCCAAGCAGATAGCAGATGCTTTGTCATCTAGCGGCTGGGATGTTGAGTGGGAGAGATTGTATCACATGCCAAGTGACCAGGGTAAGAAGCCCGACATCGTTGCCGTCAAGCCCGACCAGTCTTGCATTATCCTGGATGTCCAAGTTGTCAATGGCGCGGGTGGTGATACCACTGAGTACGCCTACCGAGATGCCCAACTCGCGCAACTCCGTGGCACTTTTCCCGCACCACACCCTGCGCCATGACAAGGTTGCAGCCATCACCCTGATGTTGTTGGGTACCACTCCTTTTAGCTCTGACACCGCTTGCCGTAAATCATCTCTATCATACTTTCTTATCTTAGCCCGCCAAGTCTGCTCCATGTCCAAGTTGTCAATGGCAGCTTGGACATGGAGCAGACTTGGCGGGCTAAGATAAGAAAGTATGATAGAGATGATTTACGGCAAGCGGTGTCAGAGCTAAAAGGAGTGGTACCCAACAACATCAGGGTGATGGCTGCAACCTTGTCATGGCGCGGGGTGTGGTGCGGGAAAAGTGCCACGGAGTTGCGCGAGTTGGGCATCTCGGTAGGCGTACTCCGTGGTATCACCACCCGCGTCCTGCTCGGCTCGTATTTGAACTGGTGGTCGTTTTATAGAGGCACTTCCCTTCATCCCTCTCTCCCACCCCCACCTTCCTCATCTTCCCTCATCCCCAGGGCCGGCGTCGGGTGAGTCCTGGGCGTCCTCCCCATTATATTTGATTTATTTATTTATTTTCATTTATGGCGTGCCCCCTCCGTCACACAAGACATTTTGTCTTTGAGGGGAGTTTATGAAAAAAAAAGAAAAAAACGTCTGCCAAGTGGGTGTGGCACATAGCTTCCTCGTATCCATAACCCGATTGTATAGATGATCCGATGCATAGTAGTAAATCTCAAAACGAGTTAATCTGTAACATCCCTGAAAATTTCATTGAAATCGTACGGAAAATTTAGAAGTTATGGCCGTTACAAGGAATTCACGTTTGCGCATGCGCAGTGGCTACTATCAGTCCGAAGGTGGTGATTTTCATAGGGGACCATCTAAATACTAATCTGTAACATCCCTGAAAATTTCATTGAAATCGGATAGTAAATGTAGAAATTATGGACGTTACCAGGAAATTCACGTTTGCGCATGCGCAGTGACTACTATCAGTCCGAAGGTGGTGATCTTCATTGGGGACCATCCAAATACTAATCTGTAACATTCCTGAAAATTTCATTGAAATCGGATGGAAAATGTGGAAGTTATGGCCGTTACAAGGAATTCACGTTTGCGCATGCGCAGTCGCTTCTATCAGTCCGGGGATGATGATTTTCATAGGGGACCGTCTACACACCAACCCGCACAATCCCTGAAAATTTCATTGAAATCGGACAATAACTTCGTATAGTTATGCGCGTTACAAGGAATTCATGACAGACAGACAGACAGACAGACAGACAGACAGACAGACAGACGGACACATAGACACACAGACACACAGGCACACAGACACTGAACAAAAATTGTTCAGAAAGGTCTAAAACGCAAAACGCGAGTGAAAATTTTGATTTTGGAGAACTTTTTTTTTTCGTCCTTGAAAAGTGAAAACAAAGCTTCCGCTACCTTGGTAGACTCGGAAGCAAAAAAAAAAAACGTCTGCCAAGTGGGTGTGGCACATAGCTTCCTCGTATCCATAACCCGATTATATAGATGATCCGATGCATAGTAGCTAATCTCAAAAAACCAATCTCTAAGTACCTTTCACTACCCTCATAGGGGACCATCTACACGCTAATCTGGGCAATCCTAGAAAATTTCATCAAATTCGGACGAAAAATGTAAGTGCGGTAGTGATTGGAATCAAAAAATTTCATCGTAAGACTGGGAATCGAACCTGGGAACTCCTGGGTGTGAGTCCAGAACTTTGCATACTGATCTACAGAGGGGTTAGTTGAATTGCTTTGAGATCCTCACCTCAGACGCAACTGTTACGGCTGTTACAAGTATTTTACGATTGCGCATGCGCAGAGGCTACTGTAAATTTTAACGCCTTGATTTTCATTGGGGACCATCTACAACTTAATCCGCGTAATCCCTGAAAATGTCATCGAAATCGGGTAGAAATTGTGGAAGTTATGGCTGTTACAAGCAATTCACGTTCGCGCATGCGCATCGGCTACTATCAGTCCGGGGGTAATGATTTTCATAGGGGACCATCTAAACACTAATCTGTAACATCCCTGAAAAGTTCATTGAAATCGGATGGAAAATGTGGAAGTTACGGCCGTTACAAGAAAATTAACGTTTGCGCATGCGCAGTCGCTTCTATCAGTCCGAAGGTGATGATTTTCATAGGGGACCATCTAATCACTAATCTGTAACATCCCTGAAAATTTCATTGAAATCGGATGGAAAATGTGGAAGTTACGGCCGTTACAAGAAAATTAACGTTTGCGCATGCGCAGTCGCTTCTATCAGTCCGAAGGTGATGATTTTCATAGGGGACCATCTAATCACTAATCTGTAACATCCCTGAAAATTTCATTGAAATCGGATGGAAAATGTGGAAGTTATGGCTGTTACAAGGAATTCACGTTTGCGCATGCGCAGTCGCTTCTATCAGTCTGAGGATGATGATTTTCATAGGGGACCGTCTACACACCAACCCGCACAATCCCTGAAAATTTCATCGAAATCGGACAATAACTTCGTATAGTTATGCGCGTTACAAGGAAATCATGACAGACACACAGACACACAGACACACAGACAGACAGACACGGAACCAAAATTGTTCAGAAAGGTCTAAAACGCAAAACGCGAGTGAAAATTTTGATTTTGGAGAACTTTTTTTTTTCGTCCTTGAAAAGTGAAAACAAAGCTTCCGCTACCTTGGTAGACTCGGAAGCAAAAAAAGAAATACAACCGCCCAGTTGAAATTATAAACCAAAGCTGCGTTAAACCATTTCAAGCCAAGGGTAAAAATAACTGAATGAGGGGGATGAACTGTTTTACAGAATGCCGACCGAAATTAAGCTTCATTATTTGCTCACCAGTCGAGAGCAAAAATACTCGATATTTCATGAATTTTACTTTTTAACGAGATTTGAAAGTTTTCAGATCGATGTGATTTATCCAGTCCATTTTGGTAAGATTGACATTGTTTTTGGTAAAATTTAAAAGTCTAAGGACCGGAATCTATTTCAACTCATGGCCCAGAACGCCCACTCGCCCAGAATCGATTTTGAGCAACCATAATCATGCCTTCAGCCAAAAGGCTTCATTTTCGAAAAATTTCCAAAATCGCATTGAAATCCCGAACGTCAAAGAAACTTGTTTCTGAAAAGTTTAGGAACAGCGTGAACGAGGAAAAATTCTTCTGCAAAGATTTTCCACTATTTGCAACATTTACAAAAATCATAAATTTTAATATGACGATGCGAAAACGCATCAGTGGCCGGAAATGGGTTAAAATTAAACTTTACTTTAAACATCAATCAAATTGGACAAGATTTAATCATTGATTATCCTTCTAGATTAAGTAGGTGAATAAAGGGGATGATAAGAAAGATAACCAAATGCCGCGCCGAAGCTGCAAAAAAGAACATTACGATGATGTGAGGTAACTTGAGTACCGTTTTCGTCTCCTTGCGGACAGGATTCCACGTAAGTAAATCAATGTGCTCACCCAGTAACCTCAGAAAACCCATTAACAAGATGCCATAACCCCCGTTTAACGAATCTGTTCTTGGGAACAGGCCCACGACGGCGGAACGTCCTTAGAAACGAAGGTGAAAGGGCTCCGAAGGCAATTTTCCCTCGTTGGGACATCCTGCTCGCCCTTTTGTTACAGCTCACACCCCCTCTTCCTTCAACAGCTGGTGAAACCGAAGGGCTGAAATAGGTACTTGCCCTTTCTATCCCTTTGCAGCTGACCTTCCCAGCCCTTCCCTTCCATTATGTCATCACTGGTCTACCACCTTGCGCGCTCAGGCACCGATTTCGTCTTATCTCGGTGGAGGATTTTAAACGGAGATGCTAGTTCCCACGAGGTTTGAAGATGTTATTGTGGTTTTTTATGTATCAAGACAGAGTCCATTCAATTACTTTTTTTCTTCCAGATGATCTACATGTGATCGTGAGGCGATTGATTGTGCGGCACCTGCCCAGACAAACATCCTCTTCTTGAACTTGAACGCCTTATGGTAGATAAGTATCTACAGAAAACTTTCCTCCAGAGAAAGTGAGTCATTTCAAACAAAGCATTCCCTGGAACAAACAAACCAATAACAATGTATTTTATTGCAAGTACAAGGAAACGAAATATTATGCCTGGAATGGTTCCAATTCCAGCTGCCAAATAGTCTCCTTCCCGTGACCTGCTTCTCGCGACTGCTCCTGGCAAATTAAAATTCCGAAAAATGTTTCTATTCTTGAACAAAAATGTTCATGTTGAGGATTTTTTCATTTCATGGAAACCGTAGGATCAACCCATCTGCAGAAATCTACGAGTACCAAGCCAAAAACCTGCTCTCACTCCTGAACAAACGACACTGTACACCTTGCCATGATTTCGCAATTCATTTCACTCGAATGTTTTCTTCGCAGTTCATTAATTCTATTTAGAAAATCAAATGTGTGAGGTGCCGTTGCTCAGACAGCTCGTGTCTTCCTCTCCTTTTCAAAAATATTCGACAGAGCTGTAGTCCTACTATGTCGGTAATCCTATATAAGCAGTTGTGCCTAGTTAGACGTATGTTGTATCTTGACTAGTTGAGCGTGACTATTTGTAAACAAATCAGGTCAGTTTTCCGTCGTATTTTTTGGTTCTTTTCACCTATTTTGATGTGTTTCTACTCACAAAAAGGCGGAGAACACGAGAACGTAATCACTGTGCAAACAAAACCCAATTGACCCGTCCTAAGTTGATCCAACAACTTTGCGCACGGTCAAGCACTTTGAAAACCTCCCAATTTCAGAACAATTAGCTTGGTTTTTGGGTCGGATTACCTCCTTGAGATCGGACCAGGCCTTATGCCAACCCTCGGGGAATATCCGGTGTCTTTTTACCTGTTGTTGATTTTCAAACGCAACTTAGGAGACAAAAAAAAAAGAAGAAAATACAAAAAAAGAGGAAGCGAAAAACGAGATTTTTACGCAATCTAAAGACGAACTTCCTGGCAAGGTGCGGTGCTTCACTAAAATAGATGGGAGTTTGAAGAAAGTCTGTTGAGGTAGGGGTGAAAAAATTGCTCATAAAAACTGTAACATAGTAAAAGACCGGAAAAAATGAACTCTCCCTTTTCATGTAGTAGAATGTGTGGGAAAAAGTGAGGGTGGTTGTGAAGGGTGTGTTTTTTGTCAGAATACCTGAATACCTGCTCTTCTGCCAGGTTGCGTTATGAATCGTCTGTCTTCAGTCTACCTGGCTCAAGTGCAAGCCTTTGGGTACGTCTGGATCTTTTCGTCGAATTTTTTTCACACTACCCCATTGTTGGTTTCTGTGTTCTCGGCGGGTACCTTCTGAGGGGGATTTTCAATTTATCTGCTCCTCAAAGCGTTTGTGAGACGTTGACAAATTATTGCAACACCCAGCGGGTGTCTTCTGCAAGCTGTCGAAAGGTACCTTGAATAAATGCACTATTCAGTTGAAACCCTAAATGTGTACTCCAATCTTCATCACATAAACCAAGTTGGGTTGCAGTGGATATCATCTCTCAAAATTCGAAGCCTGATTTATTACTCCACCCATTCCTTCAATTTCAGGGCAGGGAATAGGGTAGTGACACCAATAGTTGAACTCTTAAAGGAATGTCCAAGTTTGACGATCTGTGCTGCGGTCCAGGATCCAAATATTTTGTCAGCTATTTTTTATTGGGTGCATATATCTCTAGAGAACTCTTTGGTATAAAAAAACCTTTGGGTTTTACCGATTATAATAGTGAAACAATGATTTGACTGGAAAAAGTCAAATTCCCCAGTAGTTGAACACTTGGGACCAAGTCTCTGAACACCAAGTCCCCAGTAATTGAACATCATTTCCTGGTTGCAGCTCTGACGACAGGAAATTGGTTTGCCTGTGGAAATACATCAGGTAATTATTTATTGTTTTCTTTTATTTATGTGCACAGAACTGGTTCTTAGGTAGTATTAATTTTTTATTGTTTCGATATTCTAGGTAGGTATAGTTTGTCATAACACTAGCAGACCAGTGAGCAGGAAATGAAAATATGAAAATTTTGAACCAGTACATAGGTAATAAACATTTTTATTTAACTCTGCAGAAATGGTTTTTAAAACATTGCCATTTTATTAAACGTCTTCTATAAAAAGAATATAAAATCGATGGGTATAGCAAAACCTAGAAGAAATGTTCAAGTAAAGGGGTGTGTTCAACTAGTGGTGCCACTACCCTGGAGGTGAACTAGTATAAAGCTTTGTAATCGTGGAGCAAGTTGAGTAGAATTGAATACCTTATTAAATAAGGTATTCTGAAATTTTCAGAAACCCATATTTGTTTCACAAGTGAAAGCAATTACCTATTGGTTTTTCCATGCAAACAGGTGATTTTCCTTCATTGTTTCTTCTAGAACGAAGGCGTTCTCCATGGCTCACTCAGCTGATCGTTTCATTCCTGTTCGCTCTCAAAGGTTACCGAGTTTTGTAATTTCATTTTTGTTGGATGAACTGGAGAGTAAAGGGTTTAATGCTGTCAACTGATCTGACTTCTTTGCTTTCATTATTATTAGGTCAAGAATGAAGCCAGAAGGTTGATTATTAAGTGACCTGAAAATTTCGTTATGTAACAGGACACAAAATTATCGACACTGCTCCTCATTTGACTTTTGAATGTGATGATTAGAATTTGGTTTGTTTCGTAACTCGTAAACCTCCAAGTGAGTAACGTGAACAAAGAACATGTCGAACGGTCGGAACAAATATTTCTTCCCTTTCGTTCTCACAAACAAGTTTAGACCGCTACTTCGAATATAAAATTCAAATGTTGTCATCTATTTCAACGATAAACACATTTATTTGGTGACCTCGAGTTCGTATAGTTGATGTAGTGAATCTGCTTAGAATAAACAAGACAGAAGCGTATAAACGCCACGCGTCCTATTGGAATACAGGGTTTAAAAAGAAAACAGTTTTTCTATTAAAATTTAATAGTATTAAAAACTTTTTTTGTATTTAATACAAAAAAAGTTTTTTTTCTTCAAAGCAGTTCAAAACGTTTTTTCTCTGTGAAACAGAGTTTTTATACTGTTTAAAACAAGTTTTTGAAAATTTGCACACGAAGAACCACAAAACAGGCCTTCTGATGCCTATAGGGGAGTGGGGGGCACATTTGACATAGGGGCACATTTGACAATGGCTGTTTGTCACAAAAGATTTGAATTTTACCGCGATTTCGTGTTTTTGTATTGTGAAGAAGAAGAAGAAGAACCATTCCAGGTGAAAACCGTGCAGGTTACAAATCATCTAGTCGGCTCATGGCGGTTTGAGTGTTTGGACCCCTCAAAAGTAAGTTTTTTTTTCATTTTGTTTTTCGTTGATTACCGAGTGGATTCAGTTTTTTTTCAAATGTAGCTCATCCAGTTTGTCAGTCGTACATGTCTCCATGCAAGTGTTTTCCTTGGATTCTTCAAAACAATTCATCGTTCGAGGTTGGCTTGGGTTTTACTGTAATGGCTACCCTCGGGGTAGTTTTGACAGTTTTGCTAGGGGAACATTTGACATATATTTTGACATATATTTTTATATACCTATGAAGTTTGTCAATGCTATGTTGATGTAGGATTTTGAATACCTACTCGACCTGACGTTTTTCAATAAACATCTTTGTTTTGATCATTATTTTTTGTTACTTCAATTCCTACATCCATAAAACTTGGTGTTCCTTTGAGAAAGAAGAGTGTGTTGGGTGTTGAATGTTACAGGCTGCAGGGTCTATAGTTGTTCTGTCTGACTCAACATTATTGCCAGATAATGATTTGCCGGACGTTCCATGGTTTTTTGGTAAGATTAGTTTAGAGTTATGGTACTTTCTGTGAACTGTCAAAAGTGCCCCTTTCTCATGCCAATTGTGCCCCACCGGTGGGGCACAATTGTCACTTCCTAAGCATTTTGAAAATTTACAAAAAAAAATACTTGGCAAGCAGATTGAAAAAGGAACGAGATGTATGTGGGTAGCAAAAATACCGTAGTTAACGATAGAAGAAAGAAATTCAAGACCTCTCGTTCTTTCAACCTTGTAGGATGGAAAATGCGAAAAAGTGTCAAATGTGCCCCCCACTCCCCTAACTACTAACAGGGCAGAGAAATGAAGCATCGACTTTTTGTAAGGCAGAAAAAATGTTCATTACAATTTTAGTAATAAACTCTTATATTTGAAGCATGCATAGGTAAATTACTAAAATTGCGCAGAGGCAACTGTCAATCTGGGGGCGATGGTTTTCGTACTAGACTATCTACACCCCAATCCGCATAATCCCTAAAAATTTCATCGAAATCTGATGGAAAATGAAGAAGTTATGGCTATTACAATGAAATTCACGATTGCGCATGCGCACTGGGTAGATACTGTCAGTCCGAGGGTGATGCTTTTCATGAGAACACGCCAACCTGCACAATCCTTGAAAATTTAATCGAAATCGGACAATAACTATTATAGTTTTGCCCAATTCAAGGATTTCAAAACAGACACGAACCCAAAATTGTTCAGGAAGGCCTAAAACGTAAAACGCAAGCGGATATTTTGGTTTCGGAGAACTTTTTTTAACCTTGAAAACAGAAAACAATGCTTCCACTACTTTGGTAAACTTTTTTTTAACTAAAAGGTAAAATACTATTATGTCAAGAAGGTATGAAATCCAAAAACACTGGGCTAAATAAGGATTGTTCCTCGATGGCTGCTACTCGCTCAACAGCGCTCATCACTACATCAACCAGGTTTGATTCCTGCAGGATGCACTCTCTTGAATCTCTTCTCAATGTAAACCGAAGAACTGATTTTTCTCACGTACGATTTTCATATTTCATTCCCTTGCACGTCGCGTCATATCATACTTTGTAATTATTATGAGTTGAGTAATTAGATCCCTGTAGGTTTTACTCAACTAGATTCAAGTACCACTTTTTTGTGGTTTTTACGCCCGAATTCAGGATTTTGCTTTCAACTTGAGTATTTTATCGATTGGTTTCAGAGTAGTTACATTCCGAATGAAGTGCCGTCGTACTTACCACCCCTATTTCGAGCCTAAAACAACCAGGCAGTTCATGGTCATTTCCTCTACGATTCATGAGTTTTGTGTTTGTGAGTAAACATTGCAACGGAAACAAGCGGATACGGTCAGCTTCGAACGCTTTACGTAGGGTGGAGGTGGTTCATCGCGATCTCAACTGGATCATTGAACATTCATCAATATCATGAGGTTGGGTATGTTCCTACCAAGGTAGAAATAAGTATGTAACTTCTATTGATAAATATATAAAAATTAATAATTTGAGGTGGTGAATTCATCACTTGCTGATTCATACCACTCATTCATGCCACTAGCTTCTATTGAGAAATAGCTATATATAAATTAATATTTTGAGGAGGTAAGTTCTTGCCACTAATTCCTGCACGCAATTACATTTTTGATATACGTCTGCCAAGTGGGCGTATCCATAACCCGATTGTTATCTTATGCATTGTAGTGGATCTCAAAACATCAATATCTAAGTACCTTGCACTGCCCTAATAAGGGAACGTCAACACGTCAAACTGCATAATCCATGGAAATTTCATCGAATTCGGGTCGAAAATTTAGGATTTAAGTATGTTACTAGGAAATTCATGTTTGCGCATGCGCAGTGGTTACTATCAGTCTGGGGGCAATGATTTTCATAGGGGACCATCTACAAGGCCGTTATTGCCCGTTACAACGATTTCATGACAGACACAGACACGGAACCAATATTGTTCGAAAAGGCCAAAAACGGGAGTGAAAATTTAGATTTTGGAGAATTTTTTTCAACTATAAAAAGGCCTTGAAAAAAAATGCTTCCGCTACCTTGGTTGGTAGACTCGGAAGCAAAAATAAACCAAAACATGAACACATGATGATTTCTATTTTCGAGAATTTCCAGGCTGGTGGTATCTAACTTGTCATTCAGACTACTTACTGACGAATAAAAATTGAAATCTGTTGTAGTACCTTTGTTCCTATCATGTTTCTTGTTGCTCATTTCGCATGAAATCGTTGTCATTTTCCTCCTACTGGTCCGAATTGAAATAATTCACAAAAGACAAGTTTAAAACAGTATTAAACTTTGTTTTAAACACAATTTAAAACAAATGTTTCAAACAACCCGTTTTTCAAAAAAGTGTTGAAAATATTTGTTTAACCTACTAACGCCCAGTGTTGCCAAATGGCAACATAGAAGCCCTTTCTGTTCGGAGGCTGCTGGGCACCATCCAGAGTCATTGAGAAGACCTGGATCCTGGGGATCCTTTTCTCCAGGTCTGTCAGGTCATAGTGATGTATAACGTTTTATCTCTAGCCAAGAGGGTGTGGCACATAGCACGAAGCTTCAAATTCAAAGGGAAATAGCCTGATTGGATGTCATCAAAACTACCGATTACCCTACCAAATAAACGGTAAATCGAAGTAGACTACTAAGTGGGTGTTGCACATAGCTCATTCGATGGTCACAAAACACGATGCGTCTTCTTCAAGTTGATTGGGTTGGCCTGGCTAGAGGTTGTAAGAACTAAAAAGAACTACCCTACCAAATACCCATGTTGTCATCATCAGGACAATGATACTTTATCTAATGCACCCTTTAACGGTATTTTTTGACCAACTATGAATGTGAAAATTAGTTGATGAATTACTTACTTAATATTGGACGTATTCCGCATCCAATATTCCAAGTGAGTCCCTGGTAGAACCGGTGAAATCACGACACGATCTACTAAAAACTCAGTTTTGAAAGAAAAAAGTCAGTTCATATGGCGTCCAGCGTCGCAATATACCAACCCATGAAATTCGATCAGGAGATTTTTGAAATTATTTCATTGATATTATTTTTGTAAATTCGATGAGGACATTTTGAAATGATTCTTTTTTAATTATTTATTTGAAATAATTTTTTGAAAACCTATCGAGAGATTTTTGAACTGATTATTATTTTTTAAATTATTCATTTGAAATTTGATCAGAAGAATCTCAAATGATTTTTCCTGTGTTCTAAAGACTATTATTTGGAGTCGGAATATCGATTAATTTTCAAAATATATAGAGAAAATAAAAAGTTTCGGGCGTTAATGGGTTAAAACGGTACGAACCCTGTTGGAATAGGTATCAAACGCCTCCATGCAGGAAAGAAATCGTGATCACCCAAAGCTGAGCTTCAGCTATTTCCAGTAAATACATAAGAGGTGTTTGGTGCATACCTACTACTTTCTGGATATGTCTCGAGCATGGAAGTTTACTTACTTCTTTCCCCCCTGAAAACTTGAAAAACAGTAAAACCGAAGTTCAAATTGCTGCTCTGTTGCTCGACTTGGAAGAAGTCGTAATGGTATCTGACGGATAAGTTTAGCCAGTGGCTGCTATAATGCAGTTGTTTGATCACGAGAAGAGGCTCATATTGCAAGCCTATTTCTACCACTTTTTTCTGTTACTGCAGTTCTTTCTGAAGATTAGAAGTCCCCAGTCCCTTTAGTTTAACCAACAAAAAGTCGAAGAACAGGATGTTGCAACGAAATTTTTAAAAGTCTTCCACCTGTTCTATTCGAAAACCTGACTTCGTTAATTAGAAGACGTTTTTAATGCCTCAAAACAGAAAAAAAGTCCTTCCAAAATCCAAAGGAGGACCTGAAGAGACCGGCGGAAGGATGAAGATGAGCCGCAACATAACGAGGCGCAAGGGCAAGGTCGAGGCCGCTTTCTCCTGTCGCAACAGCTACGTGGAGAGAAATTCCCGTATTATACAACTTCTTTCCGAACCGTTTCACGGGCAACTTACATCACTTGCAAGTTCATCGCCGATCTCTCCCCGGGTCGGCGAAATCGTGTCAATGGGTCTCTGTTACATGGTTCGCGATCTTTTATTTCCATTGCCGATAACTCGTCAGTGGGGAAATGGACCATTTCCATTGGTAATTCTGTAAGTCCATGTGATTTTGTTGTGAGGGAACTTTAATGCCAAATTTGCAGTTTTTTTTTTTAATTTGAGAAAGCGAGTGACAAATCAATGAAAATTACTAGAACTGTCTCTGACTCTATAGCTCCATTTTGAGCTTTTTGTCTTTGATCATGAAATTTATTTTTAAAAACCCTCAAATAGCATTGTTAATGCTGTAAGTCAATATAGTTTGGTTGTGAGGGAACTTCAATGCCAAATTTGCAGTTTTTTTTTAATTTGAGAAAGCGAGTGACAGAAATCAATGAAAATTACTAGAACTGTCTCTGACTCTATAGCTACTTTTCAGCTTTTTGTTTTTGATCAAGAAATTTATTTTTAAAAACCCTCAAATAGCATTGGTAATGCTGTAAGTCAATATAATTTGGTTGTGAGGGAACTTTAATGCCAAATTTGCAGTTTATTTTCTTTAAATTTGAGAATGCGAGTGACAAAAATCAATGAAAATTACTATAACTGTCTTTGACTCAATAGCTCCATTTTGAGCTTTTTGTTTTTGATCAAGAAATTTATCTTTTAAAAACTCCAAATAGCGTGGGTAATTCTGTAAGTCAATGTAATTTGGTTGTGAGGAAACTTTAATGCCAAAATTGCAGTTTTTTTTTTAATTTGAGAAAGCGAGTGACAGAAATCAATGAAAATTACTAGAACTCTCTCTGACTCTATAGCTCCATTTTGAGCTTTTTGTTTTTGATCAAGAAATTCATTTTAAAAAACCCCCAAATAGCATTTGGGTGTCTGGAAAAGTGATCAAAGTTCTGGATTCTCGAATATACCTTCTTCAAAGTGAAGATGGTCCGCTATATAGAAGAAACAGACAGTTTATTTTAGTTAAACCCAATTCAATGCTTGCTCAGAAAGCTTTGTCGCAATCACCTATTATTTTATCACCATCAAAACCAAATCATTGTTCAAGTGAAAATGTGTCACGCCATTCTACTCCGATAACAATTCAACGGATAATTAATTCTCGAACTTGCACAAGATCTGGTCGGCAAGTAAAACCATTTCTGACTACTCTTAGAACTATGATACCTATCTACCTATTATGGTTGTATACATTTGAAGACCCAAGGGGAAGAATGCACTAAGTCCAATTTTTTTCGAAACTGAGATTTAGATGCCATCTGTTAGATGTGGACTTTTGTTTTAACTAGAAACATAAATTTATAAATGTAATATGAATCGAATTATATCATAAAATTGAAGGAAAATTGAAGGAAAAAAGAAAAGGAAAGAAAATTCATTGCAAAAACTTTGTTTTTCTAATTCTGGAAAAATTTTCAAATTGGACATAGTGCGTTCTTCCCCTTGGGTCTTCATTTGTGATCAACTTTGGAGAAAGAAACAAATGCAGAAAATTTGTTTTTAAGAAGGAATTTTGTCAAATTAAATTTGTGCTTACTGTTTGGGGCTTATAATTAATTGATTAATTATGAACGAAACGTTAAATCTATATTAGGTAGAACTTCACAAGAGATCAACAAGTAAGGCCGTAATCATAATATAAACACCCACAATCTTCTATCCGACCTGCGTGCTGGAGTGGACACAGGCGTTGTCCAAACATCTTCCTCTGAAAGGCTGGAACCAGTGCTTGTTTGACTAAAGGTTCAGACGAGCAGGAATCTTCACCAAGCGGCCTGATCTGGTTTTTCTTGGTGACAAGAGTGTCTGTCCTTGGCTGCTTTGAAGATGGTCAGTCCCAGGAGAGTCTATTACTCTGGGGTGTACAGGCCTAGGAGATTCAGATATTTCGGAATGAGGTGGCCTTGGTGAGTCCTTTACACTGGGTTGAGAGGGCTTTGGAGAGCACGCTGCTTGAGGTGAGTTTGCAAGATGTCGTCTCATCTCTGGATGGGCATGATCCATATACGTTGAACTTGGTAATCCAGAGAGTGGGTTGGAATCAGCTGGCTGTGGCTGGTTTTGCAGTAGACTAGGAGAAGTTGGGTTTCTGGCTAGAGACACAGGAGGTAGGTGCATAAATAACAGACCAAACTTCTCTTATTTACCACCATCATCTGTTTTGAGCCTCAACTCCCTAACTGCGCACTTTCTCGTAATTTCCCTAATGTAACATGTGATTCGCCGGTGTGCAGTCGGCCACAGGTCCGAGGTCCAGGTCAGCCATCCCGTCAGGACACTAAACTCGAGTGGGGGTAAGCATTTATAAGCACATGTCAAGAGCCCACCTGCATGCGTTCTATAATCTCATCCCGACTTAGGTATTTCTCTCAATCCACTATACTCACTCTCAATGCAAATCCGCAGGGACTTTGCAATTCATTAGGGCCATCTCCCTTTCCTCTGGTAACCTGATTTTGTGTAGTCCAGAAACCATTATCTTCCCTTTATCTATCTACTTCGGTAAGCTGGTTCTGTCCAGAACAGAGCCACCAACTTCAAATACCTATCGCAATCACATTTGTGGTCAGTGAAGTAACTCGGTTTTGTGCAGAACAATAGCTGACATCTCAAGTGCAGACCAGAGGCCGAAACTTATAAGTATGTATAAAATTCACCAAAGTCAAGTCAAGAATAAATTCAGTAAGACTTTCCGGTAATTTGAAGATTTCATTATTTCATGCAGTCAGTAAGTTTTATACAACGGAATTATCCAATTTTATTTTCAAAGAGATTGTGTCGGTACCTCTGTCAGAAAGCCTTGAGTTCAGATCTCTTTTGTTAGCAATACCCCGTAATCCACTTGATCTTTGAACGCTCTTGAATATCCTTTTCGAAGCATTCTCAAGAGTCGTACATTATTAGTTATGGTTTAGGAACCTGAGGAACTAAGATGAGAATAAAGGCGTCCGCCATTGGCTTCCCGATTACTCCTACATATTTCAGGACGTATCCATTCAAACTTTATTCCAATCCCTTGGAACTCCGTGACCTGCTGTTTTTCAAGCTGAATAGAGTAGCTCAGGGCTTTTGTTAACAGTAAAAGCTTCTCACCGCCTGTTTACGATTAGCTATTTAGAACGGAACAATCAACTATTGTACCCTCGAAATAGATGGATCCTCGACACCAAGGAATTCTCTGCGTACGTAGGTTGTACTATACGGTCTCATGAAGACCTTTTTCATTGTAAGTGATCCTATTGCTTGAGGTTATACAATTTGAGCAAGTAGGCATCACTCACACTAACATTTTGGAAATAACCTGGTGGTTTCAAGTAGTCGTGAGGTCTCGCTCTTTGATAAATTCTGTCACTCAAGTGATTTCCTTCGAAGTTGGAGGATGTAATATGGATGACATCTACTGTATTCGGTCAAATTGGCAGGATTTTGGACTGATCTTGCACGCTATGCAATTTTCTGGAGGTTCAGCTCATAAGTAAATGGATTGTGTAGCGTACCTATTTGTTGCTCAATATGTTCTCTTTATGGTTGCACGAAAGTGAATCGCTATAAGGTTTCTCTAGACTAAAGAAGATAGCCAATGTTCTCTGTCTGGTGCAATCACTCAAACTGACCAAGTTCTACATCACTATTCGGAGTTTGTCTGTCAATGGTCAGTATTGATTGCTTCTTTGGTTGCCTATAACAGTGGTTGCTCCTTTGGTTGCCTATAACAGTGGTTGCTCAAAAGTGAATAATTTTCAAGGTCCCTCTTGCCTGTACAGGATTGCCAATAAATATCATTATCTAATAGATGGGATTGTGGACTGATTCAGCACACAAGTAGTTTTCATGAGGGATTTGTTCGCTCAATGATTGGCATTGGTTCTCAATTGAAGGGTCACGGGGAAAAAGGATCAGACTCCTCTTTTTCTAATTCCGAGAAAATCGAAAAACAAAGTTTGAAGTCGTCCCAGACAGACGCTATGCATAAAAAAATGAACTGTTTGGGCCACCTGACCAGGAATTTAACTATGTTCAAGTGACAAGAAAGAAAATTAAGTAGGTCGAAGATAATTTCCAGATGTAATTAGAAATGTCAAACAAGGTAAGGACTTTGATCTTTTTTTCCCCATAAATATCCGCGTTCTCAGTAACCATAATACCTAAAATTATATTGTTTATTTAAAATTAAATTTTTAATATTTAAAATTATAAATTTATATTGTCTATTCAAATCTCGTAATTCACTTAAGTAAATTTACTAGGGTTTTTAGGTACCTTACTGTCACCTCCAAAAAAATGTTGGGCAAAAAGTGGCTTTATTTTCCAAATTAGGTATAGTTTTGTACAAAACATTAATTGCAAAAAGGCAAAAAAAATCAATAAATAAATCATTCATCTAAAGGATCGTCGCAATATGAAATGGCGTCATCATCTCCTACATTCCACAACCTGTTGGACAGTGGATCAGAAAATGTTAGCATCGGGGATGACGAGAAACTGACACAAGTGTTTTAAATCCTTTGATTTTGCTGGTTTTGATGGGTATGGGGCCGTTGTGAAGGTTTCCCAATGTTACAGCTGCTTTTGGTACTGAAGTCTTCTTCTTCGAAGGAGAAGGGGATGTGAAAACTGTCTGGTATCTTCAGAAGTAGGAGCTTTTGTGCTTGATGAATCTTTGGTGTGATGCCGTACAACTCATGCAAAGGCGTGGGAAGGGGTCTTTAAATCGGACACTGATCCTTCTTCCCTGGGAGCGCACGGAATCTGATCCTTTTTCCCTGGAGCCCCGTATTTGTTTTAGCTTTAAAAAGAATGAATGCGATCTTTCTTCCACAAAGTAAAACATCCTTTCGGTTCTACTCCTCCAAAGCTACACGATGGCGTGCCTATCTCAATTCGGCCAAAAAATGGAGTTTGATCCTTTTTCCCCGTGACCCTTCAATTGCTTCTAACAATGGTTGCTGAAAAGTGAATTTCATGTCTTTGCAAGGTAGCTGATGCCACACTCTGTCTGGTTTATTCGTATAAATTAGCTGGTTGTAGACTAATCTTCCCTGTTTCTTTGGAGTTTCTATCTTTTTTCATGGGTTCGATCTTCGTAGAAAATACAGGATCAGTATCCAAAGAGCATAATCCTCTTCGTATTTCCAACTCAGGAGAAAGCTCGATGCAGTCAAATGCTCTATGATTTCCATCCAGATTCCAATTTATGAGAAAATCACGTAAGGCGGTGAAGAAGCCCTGTATAAACGAAAGAGGGTTTAAAGACTAGTTTAGAATTCCGATCGGCCCGAGTGAAAGGGTGGTATTACGATACGAGTTTAGGAAAAAATAAAGGAAATGAGATCTGTACCGTAATGATCTGTGAAGATGAGTTCTGGCAGCTCTCTCCCAATAAAAAGGGTCCTCCGAAGGGCTTAAGGGATGAGCCACGTGGAGAGAAAGTGCCGGTTCGGCCCTCTCAAGGGAAAACTTGCTCGGTCCACTTCAGTTGAGGGACGAGGTCGTGAGAGCATCTCTGCCAGGTCTTCTTCACTTTTGGTCAAGGTCATCGAAGAGCTTTCTCAATTAGGTATTGAAGAGTATAAATCCTAATAAGAAACGTCACGACCCACTTGACAGTTGTCTGAATTAATAGGACTTTGTCTCCATTTATATAAAGATTTTGAACTTATCCTTAAGAAATAAGAAATTCTGTATCCAATTCCCAACTACCATTCGAATTCGAGCGAGATAGGAGGTTTACCCCGTGGAAAATCAAGCTTAATATGCAACATTCTACTCTTACTCTGACAACAATACAAATCGCATCAAATTATTTTTTAAAAAATGGGGTTGCTTTCGACAAAACCACGGAATCTAAATTGTTCAAAAGCTCAAAACGCCAAATGCAAGTGAAAATTTTGATTTTGGTTGACGCCATTATTTTGACCTGTTACATGGATATCGTCCCCTTACGGGAAGAAAGGCAAATACTTTTTGAGCTAGGGGAACCATTTTTTCGTTTTTTGAAGCAGAACCCGAATTTTTAAAGAGCAAGATGATCGTAGCAATCAGAGAGGAGCTATTAGAACGAAAAGAAAAACCGTTTGGGGCGAATGTGAGCTCTGGCTGGCAAAAGGGCGAATGTGGAGTTTCTCTTTCTCTTTTACCTAAGTCAAAAAACGTCTTCATCCACACTTTATAGAGGGTATAGATGACAAAAATGTAGCTACAACAACACAAAATTTTGTAAAAAAGAAAAATAAGTGAAGGAGGCCCACAATAGTCAGGTTATCAATTATCCAGTTATTTTGGCGGGATCTATTGTTTCTATCTATAATTTGCTTCAGACAAAACCACAAAATCTAAATTGTCGGAAAGCTCAAAAAGGCCTAATGGAGGTAAACATTTTTATTTTGGTTGACGCCATTATTTTGACCGGTTACATGAATAATATACTATATTATGACTTCATATTATGAAGTCATCTCCAATTTTTTTTGTCAGCAAAAAGCTGTGAGATCTACTTCCAGTTTTAGGCTCGATAAAAAAATGTGACATTAGTGTCAATTTGGTCAAAACTATATAATATATAGTTTTTTTGAGGTGGAAAGTGGAAAGAAACCTCTTGTCGGCAAAGCTGATTTCGAGGAGAAGGCTAAAAACTGGAAGAAGGTCGAAAGTATCGATTTTTCACTTTCTATCGATTATTGATCCTTGGACCCTCTAGAACCCAAGTGTATAGGCCTGAAAGATCGATATAGCAGTTTGAATCATTCCTTAACTCTGAGAAATAACAAGAAGGTAGCATTTTGAAGTGTGTGGTCGTTTTTCTCAAAATCCATTTTAACACAGAATGTGTTTTTGCGATGACCTACCGAAAAAAAATCGTCACGAAAAAGCGACAGAAAAAACCGTTACGCGCCTTTTATAATGATTTTCACGTGCAACCAAGCCGTTGGTAAGGAAATAGAACTCCCGCAGTGTTCATTGCACAGAAATTGTTCACCATTCGTTGGAAAGCTCTCAATTTATATAGTATTTTTCTTGTAGTTACATATTTATTTATATAACATTTATAGGGTTTTAGACCAAATTAAATGTCTAACAGTTATTTATTTTATTATTGCCAAAGACTCAATTTACTCTCAAATACATATTACTACTCAATTTACATATTATTGTTGTTTTTTATTTAACGGATGACTAGCATCGCAAAAACACATTCTGTGTTCCTATGATTTCATACAGAGTATGGAAAAAGAAATAAACCGGGGGGTGCAGGGGGGCGGAGCCCCCCGCCGAGGCGCAAAGCGCCGAGTTTTCTGTTATAAAACACTGAAATACCTACTGCAGCTTCGTCGTTTTTTGAGCTACAAGGATGCTTTTGGTCTTAAATTCTTCATAAATCTATACAGATTGAGAAAATAGCAATAACTCCATTTCGACGAACGCCGACAAGAGGTCCCTTTTCGCTTTCCGCCTCAATTCATAGTTATATTATAACTATAAATAACTGAGTTCGAAGTTCTACACTCAAAGACCGTCTAGTTTTAAATTTGAATCCACACTGTACGAATAACGCGTGAGGAGTTCAAGAAAGCGAATTGGCTCGTTGAATAAATTATTGAATAACATTGAAGGGGCGAAGATTGCGAGAAATGAAATCTATAAAAAAATTCAGAACAGAAGAAAAAAATTCTCTTGGCTGAGTCGCTCCTTCATTAGGCTCCTTCGCGGTTCTGTGGTTCCCACCGCCATTTTGCGGTCTGGAGCCCCGCAAACTATGTTCCCATGTTCTCGGGAGGTACTTTGTCCAAGTAATATGGTTTGATGCTCTCGAGGTCTACAACCTCGGGGCACTCGGTTTCACGGTAAAGGACGAACCTGGGAGCAGCAATCATAACTCGGCACGCCTCAGTTCAGTTATAAAATCCCATCATTGTCTCGTTGTTTTTCGTCATAAGGGGATTTTTAGACTTCTATGGTTGGTCGTATCTCATTACAGTTATGCTCTACAAAGGTATCACACGAAATACCACGATATATTTTAAATATTTGATAATGGAGGCTAGGTGTTCTTAGTCTTAAACGTTGAACAAGTTGCACATTTTTGATAATTTCGAACAATTGATCATTTTGAGCCCTTCATTCATGGTAACTATTTTATGGTAAATTTAAAAATATTGCGGAATTCGTGTGTTAAACTCCGAAATCAAGATAATTCTATACTGCACCTTTCTGCAAAATGCTTGCAGTCCAGCCAGACTCAAAAACTCAATTTAAAAAACGTTCAGTACCTCAAAAAACTTGGATTTCACGTACTCCTATATGGAGAACTCTTTGAATGTGGACCAAGTACCACAATTTGATGACCGAATTGAAAGCTTTTCGTGTCAGAGATGGGCGAATTCTTATTCATAAATACGATTATGAATACAAACCATATCTGCGATTTTATGATTATGAATACGAATACAGGTATGAGTATGAATATGAATACGAATACAATCGTATTAACACTTTGAATACGAATTTCCCCCGTAATTGTATTTTGAATACGATTTTATGATTTTTTTCTATAATTTCCCTAAAAATCAAATTTTTAAAAACGATTTTCCCTGAAAATCACACTTTTTTTTAATGATTTTCTTCCGAACAATGGACATATTTTATGGTCTAACATTGTCAAAATAATCAATAAAAATTCGAAACGCTCACTAATTCTTATAGGATTTTTCACGCAGAATTAAATGAGACCAACCCCAGGTCGCTACGACCAACCGTATAAAAACTACGACGACATTTCCGCTGAAAACCGTATTTTTTAAAACAATTTTCACTGAAAATCATAAAAAGCATTATGATTTTCATCGGAATTTTGGTATTATGTACGTCATATTCCCTAAAATTGTCAAAATATTCAATAAATCGCTTCGAATTCGTGTTGATTATTCTGACAAATGTAGGGAATAAATACGCCCAAATTCCGATAAAAATCATAATTTTTTTTATTTTCAGTTCCCATCACTGTTTTGCGTTACCGCTATGTCATACATTACTGCCTCTTTAATTTGTTGTCAAGTTAGGGTTTCAGATAATTAAAATTCACCAAATAATCAGTTTTAGGCAGGAGGCTTGGTTGAAATCTTTTATAGATGATGCTATTGAAAGACGTCGAAATGCGACAAATCCAGCCCAAAAAGATTTATTAAAAAAATTCATAGAAAATGTACGTTTGATCCAAAATTTGATTATTATCAATAAAGCTATGAGGTCCTCGTGCGTGTGACACAAATTGAGAATGGTATACTAGGATTGGAATTGAACGTGTGATCGAAACGTTGGCCACCGGTGGTGATAGTTTAGGGGGTCTCTCAAAGGCCTGCGTGGTGACGTTGAAGCACCGGCCTTTGCAGGCATCAAGTGCTAACCAGTACAGGTGGTCAACACGCCACTCTTTGCCTGCGTAGCCACGTTGAAACTCCGGCCTTTGCAGTGGCAAGGAGGTGGCAACTGGATACCTCCAAAGTGACTATTCGCCCCTTCAACCCCCCAGAGGAAGGGGTGTGGGACAATTACATCAAGTGAATTTTCCACCCAAAACCGGATATTCCTACTGCTAGTAGCTTTTTTGGGGGTCTTACAGTTCTTCTGTCATTCTGTAGAAAATGTTTAATTTTGTTAGATAACGGGCCAGCCGATTGAGATGAGCTCAACAGATTAGACTTGCACCTTCATTGAACATTTCACACAAAAAGATAGGTTCGAAAATTTCGAACCACCTTTCCTATAAGGTAATATTTAATATTACCTTATAGGAAAGGTGGCAGCGTTACCATCATAACAACGCAAAAAAAGATGCGTCTGTCTCTAATAGGTAACTTTTACTGAGCTCATTATTTCAGCTGGTCGTGGTCATTCTTGATTGTGGTTTCACATCAAACATTCTCTCATAAGGCATAAGACAAGTACTTACGTAGGTCGCTCATACCAAACGAATCCTTTGCCTGTACCTTGGCGATTCAAGCCTCGGATATGATAATTTATGTTCCGGCTTTTACGATTACGAACTTGCTCAGAGAATACAATTGCGGACGCCTCAACAATCAACTTGCCTCATCAAGAGCCGTAAATCTTGGAGACATCAGTTATGACCAGCCAGTCCTTGATTTCCCAGACTGAGTCAATGACTATAGAGAAAAGTGATGTTCTCATGGGCGTGGAAGGTACATGATGTTTTTTATGCATGACTCTACCTTCTGACGAAAAGTCATAAATTTTGTGAAGCCAAAAACAGAAAACACGGCAAAATATTACACAACGGTTTATTATTCTTTGTATAGATCATTCGCCTGCGTACACGGCTTTTACATTATTAGCACCAACCAACCACATTTTCGCCCAAGGTAACAATCAAAGCGGGACTTATAAGGAAGTTAGTAGCCACCCTTCTTGGGTCTTCGGAAAAAACCTCTGGCCGCAGGGGAGGCCCTAGGGAAACCCTGGATCTACGATCTTCTGTCTTGTCAATTTAGTAGAAACATAGTTATGTTGGAGAGAAGTTCAACATATTGTATGACAAAATTATGGTATCTAAGTTCTTCCTGAACTTCACTCTCCCAAGTGGACATAGCTCCCGTTTCTCATCTTAATGTAATGCACAAATTTCCAATTTACGTGCAATGTGGGGAATATCTGCCTCAAAATTTTTTAAATTCAACGCATCCGTCCGTAGGTATACACGGAGGCTCCAAGTTTGGCAACTTGGTCAGCTCAAATCATAATCAATGGCCATCCATTATCCGTTTTATTAAGTATTATTAAAAATAAGTACGAAACTCTAGATTTGCATTAACTTCTAGCATATTGTAAAGGAAGGTGTGAGATTCAGTTGTGCCAATTTTCTGAAGCAATCGTGTTTATGACCGGTAGATTTACATAGTGGCATTCAAACGATCAGAGTTGAATAATGATTGATGTGTACACTTACCATTGGAGGTGAAATACCAAAGTGGATTGTTCGAGAAGTTTTAACCTGTCATGCATTGCAAGTGGGATCTCAGAATGAACACTTGTAAATTACAAGTTATTGTTTTATGAAAGATATTTGCATTAAGTCACCTTCTCGACTCTGAATTAGGTATCAATGGCAGCATTGAGTGACGTACGATCTCAATGTTACTCCACCTGTGGCCGTGTACCCGCTTCATTCCTTCATCACCTTTATCATATCACGAGAATCGCACTGAGATGCAGCTCACCCAATCATCATCACTTCTTGAATAGTCATTACAGAGTCCATTTCGAATTTCTATAAACTATCGTCGTGCGGTTGAAAATTTAATCGGCTCATCACGATATTTTGCTTGGAAGCTCTCCAAAGCAAATCGTCAGTTCTTGAGTTAAAAACTTCCCAGTTTGACGCAATCGAGAATTCTTTCCTCCGGGCGCATTATGACCCTCACATCGGCTACTTACTGCCGTATGACATCAACCACCAAGATTGCGTTGAGGAATTACAATAATTGATCCCTCTATCAATAAATTCTTTCGAACGCTAGTTAATCGTGATAAAATAATACTGCAGAACTCCTGAGGCCACCAATCAAAAACTATATGATCGAAGACGCCATCTATGGGTTTCATCGGAATCAAAAAAAGTGGGGGGGGAAGATTTATTTTTTAAAATTCATTCTTTCCCGCGCTCAAACACAGATTTCTTTCCTAAATTCAATTTTGCTTCCGAGTCTACCAAGTTAGCGGAAGCTTTGTTTTCACTTTTCAAGGTTGGAAAAAAAAAATTTCTCTAAAATCAAAATTTTCACTCACGATTTGCGTTTTAGACGTTCCTGAACAATTTTGGTTCCGTTTCTGTCTGTCATGAAATCCTTGTAACATCAACATTCTACATTTTCCAAACGATTTCGATGGAATGTTTAGGGATCATGCGGATTGGGTAACAAGGATGGTTCCCTATGAAAACAATCACCTCTGAACTCATAGTAGCCACTGCGCATGCGCTAACGTGAGTTCCCTTGTAACAGTAATAATTTCTACATTTTCTAACCGATTTCTATGACATTTTCTGGAATTATACGGATTGCGATGTAGATGATTCCCTATAAAATTGCTCTCGGACTGATAGTAGCCACAACGCATGCGGAAACGTGAATTTCCTTTTAACTTCTACATTTTGGTTTATTATTTCTAATAATAAGCCTATGTGATCGTATCGCAAAAAATTTTTATAACCCCCCCTCAAACTTTGTCACTTTACGTTTCAAGGTGCGTAGAATCCAAATTTGCCAAATTTGCCAAATGTCCGTCCGCCGTCCGCCGTCCGCCGTTCGCCGTCCGGGCCATAAAAGGCCTTAGAATCGGTCTAAAAAACCCGATCTTTCGCACATAGACTCCATTTGGGGTCTAGTTGGTCCTAACGTCGAACTATTCCGATCGCTTAATTCGTATAGAAGTTATGGGCAAATAACCGGTCAAAAAAGAGGTTTTTGCTTAAATATGCGTGGGGTGACATTTTCCAAGTATTTTTCTTCATGTTGGATGGTTGGTGGCTTTATAGACGATTGTATAGAAAAATAATAAACCATTAAAAACCAATAAACCATAAAAATAATAAACGTACGATAAATCAGAAACACGAGTGTGAATCGCAAAAGAGGTCTAATCTCCGTGGCTTTATAGACGATTATATAGAAAAATAATAAACCATTAAAATAATAATAATAAATAATAAAATAATAAACCATAAAAATAATAATCGTGCGATAAATCAGAAACACGAGTGTGAATCGCAAAAGAGGCCTAATCTCCGTTCAAATTAAAGCTGACCGAAATGCCATCGATGTTTCTCTTCATGTTGGATGGTCGGTGGCTTTATAGACGATTATATAGAAAAATAATAAACCATTGTGTAATAATTTGCAGCGTTTTTCATTCGTTTTCGTTGCAATTTTCAGGGATTATGCGGATTGGGGTGTAGATAGTCCAGTATGGAAACCATTGCCCCCTGAGTGATAGTAGTCACTGCGCATGCGCAAACGTGAATTTCCTTCTGACAGCCATAACTTCTAAATTTTCCATGCTATTTCGAAGAAATATCAGAGATGACCCGGGTTGATGGATAGATATATAGTATATGATGATTCCCTATGAAAATCATTGCTCTCGGACTGATAGTAGTCACTGCGCATGCGCAAACGTGAATTTCCTTCTAACAGCCATGACTTCTACAGTTTCCAAGCGATTTCGAAGAAATGTTCAAAGACGGGTTGACTTGTAGCTGGTCCCCTAATACGGTAGGGGACCAGCTACAACGATGTTGACGTTTTGAGATAAACTTTTTCTTAATAGACCGCTAGAAAGCTAAGATTCTGAGGTTTTTTCCGTAAAGTGTCCCTCGAAAACACTAAGTAATACAATCTTTTCTCACTCATCAGAGTAGCTTAAAATAGTTATGTTTGGCATCAGGAAGACGCTCTTTCTAACGGTTCCCTTATTTTTAGATTTACCCGGTAAATTAAGGAAGTTACGGTCATTTTAGTGATATAAAGTAGAAAAATAATTAAAAATTTGAAGAGTCAGGTTGGATGGGGGTTTCGAAAGAAATGTTACAGCACAAAAGTTGTTGCAAATTAGTAGTAGGATCATTTCCTGAAGTTTGGATCATTATTCTGGATTACCCTGTATAGAGTCTGCTCATGGACAGAAAAGCCCTAGCAGCCTCCGGATTTCGCTAAAATTTGAAGAGCAGTTTGGGGCTGACTAAACGTCAATAGGAACCATTGCTGTACAAGTGGAAAAATGAAAAACATCAACTTAATTGGGGGGCAAATGTTGTCAATTTCGAAATCATTCAACATATTCGCGAGACTTGAGTTTAACGAGTGCGAGTACATTACAGAAGATTACAGTGCGAGTATGTTACAGTAACTAATGTTATAAGTTCATGTTGTCCGAGAAATCAACACTGTACACTCAACTTGGCTGCCTTTTTTTCTTCTTTTTTTGTTCACATTGAACCGGCTAATTAGAGATGAATTGAAAAACTTATCTTAAGTCAGCACTATTTGCGTTAATTAATAATCTACGTTATAAATTGTTTTCGAATTGTCGTTTTTTCATGTCCGTTTTGACACACCTCTCAAGAGCTGAGGCAAAGATTAATGGAATCCCTTGTCACATCAACCGACACCTCTTGACATTTCGTGGGGCTTTACAATCAAATTACTTTCCATTTTGGAAATTAATAAGGAAACCAGATTCGTTTTGCCCTCCGGCCTTTCTGTGAAAAGAAAAAAAGATCCGACGAAACTAATTTGTTGGGAACCAACCTAATGCGGTAGAAGAGCAGTCAGGGGGTTGAAAATTATTGTGAAGGGTAGCACCTGTAGGGAAGATCTGGCTGGAGGGGATCGTGCATCATTCACAGGTGCGATTTCGAAGTGCTACCTACCAATTTAATTTCCAGTCTACAGTTGAATGATAAGGCCAAACTGGAATGAAAAGTTATCTGGCTACCTGCCAATAAATCATTCAAAGGCAATCATAATCGAAGATGGATACTCGAGAGCCACTTCTACTGAGTTATTACGACCAACGGAATGATATAATTATTTATTTAAACATCAACAGAGGGTAAAATTGTTAAGTGAAAATTGAGAGTAAAATATAATAAGGCCTATTTTGAGTTCCATGCAAACACAATGATGCTCATCTCTCCTACTTCTCCTGTATTCAATACAAACAAAAATATTGTATACCTTCTTTAGGTATCAAGGTTACATGTGAATAGCTCTGAGGTCATCTGAAATCTTTGAAATATTCCTACAATGTGTTCCTAATATGGCTACAGCCATGTAGGATATTGTTCCACAAATGAAACAGTAGTTATTATTAAAAAGTATATTGGTCAATATTGATCGGGGTAAGGTTCAAACAGAGACTCACTTCTCTTTTGCCGAGCTTCCGGTCGACATAATTCCCTTCATCAGGGCTCGAGAATGAAACTACAGTGTGAAATCCACACCGTCTACAACAAAATTTGTATTGGCCATCAATCCTTTTGAAGAACTGATTGTATATGTTGTGTCTCTCAGGAACGTCGTATTTTCCAAATAAATCAATGGTACCTTTCCCTCGGAAACCAGGTCACCAGACAAAAACCTCAACGGACGCCAAGTCCGTTCTCCCGGGAAGAATAGAGCCCGGAGAGTAGGGGGACGCTATATAAGCCTGTTTCCCGAGGAAAAGCTACACACTTCGATTCCAAATCTCAAACTGCTGTCCTCATTTCAAACCACCAACTCAAACCTTAAAAATCTCAAACCAAAACTTCAACACTTAGGAAATAAACCTAAGTAGTAATCTGGTTTCCCAAAAACCAGGGCTACACTTCTGCAATCTCCAATCCATTTAAATTCTCGTTAAAGTAAAGTCACTTCAAGGTAATCTGGTTTCCCAAAAACCAGGAGCCTTTTCCCTCAATAGTTTAGTAAGCCGGATTCTATATAGCCCGGAGCTAAACTATTCAACAACTCCCTCAAAAACTTTCAGACACAACATCTATCAAAATTTAGAGTATATACCTACTTCCCGTAATTTTATCAGTCATCAAATTTTAGAGTCAGATCTTTCACCAGTACCAAATTCGCAAAATTAGTGACCTCTACTAATCTGGATCACAACAGTATATTAACTTCAAACCAGAAAACTAGGTATTGAAAAATTAACAAACATCAAGAAACTACAATTATTCTGAAATCACGAAAACACTTATCTCTGAGATAGTAAGTAAGCAAAATATTTTTAATCAATCTAAATTACAATCTTTGTATTTCATTTTGCTTCCGAGTCTACCAAGCTAACGGAAGCTTTGTTTTCACTTTTTAGTTTAAAAAAAAAAGTCTCCAAAATCATAATTTTCACTCGTTTTACGTTACAGACCTTCCTGAACAATTTTGGTTCCGTGTCTGTCTGTCTATCATGAAATCCATGCCACAGCCATGACTTCTACAATTCTCATCCGATTCCAATTAAATTTCTAGGGATTGTACGGGTTGCCGTGTAGATGATCCCCTATGAACATCATTGCCCCCAGACTGATAGTAGCCACTGCGCATGCGCAAACGTATATTTCCTTGTTACAGCCATAACTTCTACATTTCCCATCTGATTTTGATGAAATTTTCAGGAATTATGCGAGTTGGGGTGGAGATGGTCCTCAATGAAAATCATGCCACCAAATTGAAGTTATGTCTTTGGGTAAATACTTATTTCAAGAACCGGCGCTCAAAGTATAAAAAATGTAACCTAAATTTGAAATTTTGAAGGCTTTTGGAAATCCATTAGTGCATCTGCCTAGGGTATTGAAAAACTAAAAGATTGCCGCTGGAATCATCAAATCGAACAATAATTGCCGGCGAAATTTGTGAAAAACCTAACTGAATAAACTATTAAACTGAATAAACTAACAGTCCGACAGGCTAGCTAGGAGTCGGTCGCCGTTTCCTCCTCGTTACGGGTTAGTCTAATCTCCTATGTACTGGTGCTCGGTTGCCCCTTCCCACTCCCCTGTCTGAAGGAGCAACATTGCCACCCACCACCCTTCTCATAGCTGGCCAGTTTTCATCAACAATTTATCCCAGTTTCCTCAGTAAATAATCATCCAATTTTCATGTTTCACGTGGAATTCTTCTTATTTTTATAACCTGTACACCCCCCCCCCCCCCTCTTAAAAGTAAAATTCCAAAAATAAAAAATTGTTCCTGTTTGAAAATTTCATGAGTTTTCGAAATTCATTAGTGCATCTACCTAGGGAATTAAAAAACTAAAAGATTGCCACAGGAATCATCGAAATCAACCAATAATATTTGCCAGAGAAAAGCGGGAAAACCCGTTTATTCACTGACTGAAATCCCCATCAATATTACACAAATGATATATTCTTCCTCGACAAGAGACCTCAGCACATACTGTTAAATTATCCTTTAAATTACACAGGCCTGCAAAAAAATTGTTTGATCAGCTGCATGGAATATTTTAGCTATAGTTTATGTTTTTTGGTGTGCAGAATCCAAAAGGACCGCCATTTTTATCCATCACGCACAGTTTTCTTGCAAAATAAGGGAGAAGGAGAAATAAAGAACGAAAATTGAGAAAAAAACAACATAATTTGTATTTTCTACAATCTCAAAATAATTGAGTATTCGTTTCCTATTCAATACAAAATATTCAAAGAATTTATCCATTTTGCTTGTGGAACCTTTTCTTCTTTTCTTACTTCGTCGCGTACGTTTTCGTGCTCCAGCGTTGTCTGTGTCTCTCTTGAGCATCCAACAGTAGTCAGCTAGCATATTGACGTCCCATCGTCCTTGGTAGCGTTTTTCCATATCTCTAACGTCTTGATGAAATCTTTCACCTTGCTCCCAAGTTTTCTGGAAGGTATTCTACATGGGAGTGTAGGAAATGAACTTTTAAGCTCATGTTGCATCCCTGAGCTTTGTAGGCAGCCAACATGCGATTCATAATGGATTTGTAGTAGGGTCTTTCGTATAGCCTAAAAACTTTTGCACTACCTACATCCTTGAAAGAGTCCCAAGCTTCTTTTTCTTTATCGCTCATTGATACTGAAAACAAGGGATCGGACAAAAGTTTTCTTATGTCAGGTCCTGTAAAAACTCCCTCTTTCAATTTAGCTTCAGACAGTTTTTTTTTTTTTTTTTTTAAATTACGCCAGTAAAGCTTTTGACAGCTAGGTCATGTGGCTTCTAGCAGACAGTTTAGGAAACTTTGAACACACATATTTGAAACATTTCCCATCTCTTGGCAATGATTTAATGTTACAACCTGTGCACTATGTTCCGCAAGTTATCCTGACTTTTGAGAAAATCAAATGAACAACGTTTTATGACATGATTCTGGGCATCCTTACGCTTCTCTTTCTTCAAAAATATCCCACCCCCTTCTTCCTACCACCTCTATTTCAGTACATATCATTCCTGGGAGTGACATGACTAAATATGAATATGAAAATACTCATGCAATTCATAAAATTTACTACTTGGCAGCAACTACAGAATTAAAGTTCAAGGCTGAATAACACCATACGTGGGATTCAAAAAACCAGTTTTGCTAAAAAACTAGACGTGATGGAATTTTTTGAGTATTTTTTTTCGGTTTCAGCATGTAAAAACCTATGGGAACCAGTAAAAAAATCGCTTGCAGTTTTTTGGTTGCAGACCTGTGTTATTGAAAAGAGATACTTGAAACATAGTACATGGGAGTATACCAAAGAATAACCATGTTATATTATTCGTTCCTTGGCATCTAACTTATTCAGTGCCTGCCTTCATCAAAATTGAGGAAAACCTTACGAAGGACTGGAATCTCACAATTCTAGTAGATTCATGACAAATTCTAGGTGAAGTAGAGGTGTACGTGTATCTGACGCCTCAGAAATCACATCATGAATTAGCGCTGGAATCGTGAGTCAAAAGACCTCCGCGTTAACCCTCAGCTATTACCCAAATAGGACCCGTAGCGGAGTCGGCTCTGGAAAATATTATTCAGGAGGCTGTGGAAGAGAGGTGACCTTTGAACCCGCGGGATGAGCTCGCGATGGGGGTGGAGGGTCACCGGGACCAAGGACGTGGGTCATGCGCGTCACGGAATCCATTGTCACGGTACTCGAGCATACAGGCTAATCCACGCAATAATTGGTTACCTAATAACTGGTTATCTGTAACTTTCGAGTTGGCCCGCCAAGTCCCTGATTTTATTGAGGTTTTCTTTTCGCTAGATGGCAGCATTTTCGAGGGGAAACATAAGTTGGTTCTCATTTTGAAAATAAAACGTAATAACTAATTATGATTGACAATGTTTTCATACATTTTGAGTAACAATTCAAAACAAGTGGGTGTGGCCCATAGCTTCCTCGTATCCATAACCCGATTGTATGGATGATCAGATGCATAGTAGTTGATATCAAACATCAACCTCTCAAATTTAGAAGGTATTTAATACCTTCCACTACCCTCATGGATGTCATACGTCCACATGTCAACCGGCATCATCTCTGAATATTGTTGGATAATGTAGAAGTTATGGCTGTAACAAGGAAATATACTTTTGCGCATGCTTAGTGGCTACTATCAGTCCGGGGGTAATAATTTTCATAGGGGACCATCTACGCGGCAACCCGTACAATCCCTGAAAATTTAATTGAAATCGGATGAGAATTATAGTAGTAATGGGTGTGGCAAAGATTTCACGACATACACACAGACAGACACATAACAAAAATTGTTCAGGGAGGTTTGAAGCGTAAAACGCGAGTGAAAATTTTGATTTTGGAGAATTTTTTTTTCAACCTTAAAACGTGAAAACAAAGCTTCCAAAAGGAACCAAAAACGCTGCACAAAAGTTTATTATTTCTATATAGATCACTCATCTGCAAAGAACACGGCTTTGCCACTACCTACCAACTACTTAATATGTAGTAGATATTATGAATATTATCGATATTATAGATATTATGTAGATATTATCTACTTCACAATTAAGTTTATTTGGAAGAAATAAACGCGTCACATTCGAAGAAATAGGGAGTTCCTTCATAAGGAAAATTGAATACTGGTTGCTAAGGACGCAAAGCTAAGTGCCACTCGAAGAAACGAACAACGATCGAATTTTTGTCATTTATTTCAACGGAGGCCTCTTTTGCGATTCACGCTCGTGTTCCTCATGAAATGCGAGTGGAAATTGTTGAGAACATTTTTTTTTCATCCTCAAAAAAGTGAAAACAAGATTTTGCTACCTCAGTATACTCGGAAGTAAAACCATGCAGGATTAAACCTATGATGTATGTAAAGAAATATAATTTCGATTACATTGAAGTAGTTACATATTTACCTACACATAAAATAAGTTTATAGGCTCTTAAAATGCTAATAACGAAGAATGTTAATCCGCATAAAATGACCTGGATGAGCCCGTGTTCCGGCTGTTTGAGCAAAATGCGGTCCGTCCGCTCCGGCCAATTTCTTCAGGGTTTCTTGAGACCTCCGTCCAAGTTGATGCCGCATAATACGAGTTGATGGGGCTGGTGAGGGTCCGGAATGACAATACGAATAACAGTCGCCTATTAGGCTAATGGCCGCATTGTTCCGCTCGACTCTGAAGAAAAACACAAGACTATTACCTGAACCCCCCTCTCCTCTTTTTCCCTCCAGTTCATCTGCAGTCTGTCCAGAAAGAAAACCATTCGAGGGTTCCGCTTCCTTTCGTCTGAATCGTTTTGGAACGCCGTTTTGCACATTTTGTTCCACATTTGGTCATCAGACAATGAGGTCATTGGGAAACAAAGAGAATTCAAGTACCAACGTTCAAGTACCCCGGTAACTACCAGCGAAGCTTGCAGAGGAGGAAGCTGAAACTAGTCCTGGAGTCAGCAGGTTCAAATTGCCTCCCTAGGATTTCCCACTTGAGGGAAGCTGACCCAAAGAGGTTGGTAAAAATCAAGCCCAAACTGATTTCACTTCATCTGTTATCAGTCAAGAAAGAAATCACTCAATTTCCCTTCTGAATACCTTTGGGTCGCCACGTTTTTATTACACTCCTGCTCAAAATTAGTGCACCACCATCCATTTTTTCGTTCGTCTCTTTCCCTCTTCCCTTATAAATTGTGTATCCTGGACTGGCCACCAAGGAGCCCAGACATGAATCCGATAGAGCTTGTTTAGGACATGCCAAAAATAAGAATTAGAGCCAAAGATCCACCCCCAGACAATCTTCAGCAGATGGACACAGCAGCGAAAGAGGAGTGGGGCAATATCCCCCAGGAGGATATCCAAAACTTGAATAGAGGCATGGGTAAAAGGCTCCAAGCCCTTATCCGAGCTAGAGGAGCTAGTAGGTTCCTACCAAGTAGGTTCCTACCTAGCTAGTAGTTCCTACCAACTATTGAAAAGCTAAACTGGCATAATTCAAACTTTTTTTCTTCACATTTTCAATTTTTATCATTTTACCACAAGAAGAACATTTTTCTTTAATTTATTAAAAACATCTTCTTTTCTTGAATTTATGCCGTTTCTGGTTACCTTTTTCCTTCTGTGTTTACAAACAATGTGTGCAAATGGATAAAAAATTGATAAGGGAAAGAAGAAGGGGACAAACAAAGAAATAGATGGTGGTGCTCTAATGTTGAGCAGGAGTATATTATTATTTTTTTTTTTTTTCAAATTTGGACTTGACGAACTGAGCTCATTGGAGGACGGTGAATGTCCAAGTACCAGCTTCTAATCATCCAAGTAACAGCGAAGCTTCAAGAAAAGAGTTCTAGTTCAGGGGAAAGGGCTTCAAATTGGCCGCTACTAAGTTCTTTCGTTGCTTCCAGGTGTTGGGCTAAATCAATCTAGGAGGAAATGGCGAGCAAATTTGCGCAGCTACTCTTTTGGTTTTGGATGGAGCGTGAACACAGTCAAATTACAAGCGACGCAAGCGATTGAATTGTCATTCCAAGGTCAAACCTTACTGTGGTCTCTCACTATAAATCAAGACTAACTTTCAAAATTTCGTGGATTTCAGAAACTGCCCACGAGTTCATTTTAGGGGAGAACTCATCTCAAAAACAAAACACTACGCTCAGCCTGAATCAATTTGAAAAAGTGAAATGCGAGTGTGAATCACTCAAGACCGTTGACTGGTGGAAGTGAGGCAAATTTCTGATCAATGGGATCTTTTGCAGAGGGTGATTTCAAGAGAAAAATAATAAACCGTTTTGTAACGTTGCGTGAACGCAACACAGGTCAAATTAAATGTTTCGACAAATAAACCATTTTGTCTGCAATAGGCCTGCAGTCTGCAATAACCGATGTCCTTACTACTATTGAGCAGATTCCACAGCATCCACTTAAGTACAAGTACTGCGTTCAAAGACTATGAGGGCTTTGGGGTTTCTTAACCCTAGGAGGTCACACGTACGTTTTTATGACATAGTGGTCACAATGGGGTCAAAATGAACCCAATACCAAAAAGTTATTTAATTTCCTCGAGAACCAATTATAAAATGCTTTTTGAGCGTGAAAAAAATCATACTACAACATGTTCACCCATAAGACCTCCTAATTTGGCCTATTTCGAAACCTTTTTTATTTTGTGATGTTCCTCTTCAAAATTTGAAACCTATGTAGCCCCAAAGAGCCACTTAGGTCACAGCGGGATCCAAAGAGCCCCCCAACTCCACTTCACAGCTTTCTCACACGAGACATAGAGCACTACTGAGCGAAGGGCCGGCAGGGCCTCAGGTAGACTGCCAACATAATTTACGAAAAACAGCGGGGAAAATTCTTTTCCGAAGGATATGCTCCAAAAATGGAAAGGTGGGGTCCCTGGGGATCCCAGTGTGACCTCCTAGCGTTGAACGTCATACGAAGGACTTCAGGGATGTGCTTGCACTCGTACAACGCTCTCGTTCGATCCTTTCTATGCTAATGCAATCAACCGAATTGAGAGAGTTCAACGTTAATTCTTACGTTATATTTCCTACAAATTGGGAATCTCTTGGGCTGAGTGTCGTTGATCAGATCTTGATGGTTTGTGGATACACTTCTCTCGAGGGCTGCCGTTGTGCTACGGATAGTATTTTTCTATGTAGACTATATGCCCTCAGCTACTTCATACAATTAATTTTTATGACCCTCTGCATCGTACAAGATATAACCTTCCATTCTTTGTTCCTGCGACAGCCACCAACCTACTGAACAATCCTCTGATCAGAGCACAGAGAATCTTGAACAGATCATATAGTGAGGATAATGTGGACGTTTATGCCCTATCGTTGGGGAAATTCAGAAAAATTCATATTATTAGCATTTTTTTCTCTCTTTGTTCATATACTCGTAGAGCTGATGTTGTATTAATGATATTCTGTCATTGGGCGTCATGCCCGTATAAATTAAATAAATAAATAAAAGTACAGGTGGATCTTCTATAAAGTTCTACAGGAGTAGGCACATACTTCTGTTCATATCTCGAGGAGGGGACAGTGCATTCGAATAGAAGAAAACAACAACTGGAACCTCTCTGGAGGAAAGGATCGTCGAGAGGCGATCAGGATCGGGACTGTTGTTGTCTCGGCTACAACCGGTTTTGGTTCGAAGCCCAACCGAGCAGAAACATTGAAAAAAGTAAACTTCGCCTTCCACCGAGAACGAGGGACTCCTAGTGGGAGAACCATTTATACACAATATCCACCTAAGAGCTCGACCTGGACAGGACTTACGGTGGGGCGCTTGCGGTGCTGTGTGTGAACGATAGTGCGAGTGGCTTCATAACGGAGATGGTCCCTCCTTGCCTTGGCGAAAGAGAGTTTTAGATTAGTAGGAGCAAACAAGGAGGTTTCACTGATGGGGTCATCTGAGCACTGAAGAGTCGGTTAATGATGAGCGGGGATAACTAGGAACTTATGGTAAAAACCCCGCAATTTTCATCTCATCTATAGATTTTTCGTAAAATGGGGCTTTGATTTTGGTTTATTATTTTCAATAATTAATGAACCATGAATATGAAACTCCCTATTTCTAGAACCGAGTGTGAAGCTTTTATTTCTTCCAAATAAACTTGAATGTGTCAAGTATGTAGTTGGTAGGTAGTACCTACCTAAAGTTGGTAGGTAAAAAAAAGCTGCAAATTTTTTCACAAAGGTTTATTACTTTTCTGTATAGATCACTCATCTGCAAAGATAACAGCTTTGCCATAGTCACTATTTATTTAATTTTTTTTAACCTACCAACCAAAGGTAGGTACCTACTACCTACGAGAGTTTTAGAGCTAGGGCATTTTTGAAAATTTCAACCCAAAACTTCGCGGCACAAATGGAAATTAAGGGTGTGAATAAGGGCTGAAATTTTCATAAAACCCTTGCTGAAAATCTTTTGATACATAGAGGTATTGTTTTATCATTAATTTAAAATAGCATTGAATTTTTAGAATCGAATGAGACCACTCAGAGGTAGGACCAACCGTTCCCTCCGGATCGTTTGTTCGTTTGTTCGAGTTGTACTCAGCTTTGCGTCCTTAGCACCAGAACCAAATTTCCTAATGAAGTCACCCACAACTCTTTGTTTCTCCGAATTGAGTGTGAAGCGTATTCCAAATAACCTTGATGTGAAGCAAAAATATGGTTGATAGGTAGTGACCATGACAAAGCTGTGTGCTCTTTGCAGGCGAATGATCTATACAGAAAGATAAACCCTTGTGTAATAATTTGCAGCGTTTTTTCTTCTTTGAATCGGTGATTCAGATACTGAGATTCCACAAAAAACTGATCTCTGTATAGTAAAAGCCTTAAGATACATTTTTAAAAAAAATCTCCTATCGAAGACCTTTGAGGGGACATGCAAAAAGAGAATAAAAATAAATTAATTAATAAATATAATGGAAAGGTCGCCCAGGATACCCAACGCCAGCTCCAAGATTTTGGGAAAGTAGGAAGGTAGGAGTGGGAGAGATAGATGGAAGGAAGTGCCCCAATAAAATTACCACCAGTTCATGTAAGAGCACCAAAGGACGAAGGTGGTGATCCCACGGAGCAATCCCTTCGAGATCCCTAGCTTGAGCTCCGTGAAACTATAGAAGTTTTGTCGTTACCCACGCCTTGTCCGCTTGGCTTTTGCAGAGAAGCAATAATGTGAATCATCAGGAAAAGGAACTGCCGAGAGAAGTGAATTGACATCCTAACTGGGCAAACCGATGCAAACATGTAGTCTATTTTAAGGACAGAAACTAGACCGACTGCTTGTGGTCGTATGAAGCTGAAAAAATCCCGCTTTCATTGGTTCCTCAACAGCTCGAATTGTGTTAGCTGTGGCTAATGGGTGAGCAAACGCTTTCCAAGTTAATATTCAGTTGAGAGCGTCCCATTCAAACGAAAGAGGCAACGAACGCTGAACAACAAAGACGGCCATTCAAAATGGTTGAACAACGTGCGTCAACGATTCCTTGAAACAAAAATACTGTTGTAGTTGTGTGGTTTCAGTGAATTTATTTTCGAGCTGTAGGTAAAAGCTCTTCCGGTAATTTACTTCACGAGAATAACTTAAGGATTGTGTTCAGATTTAACCGACATAAGTTGGTACCGACATTTTTATTAGTTTTTTCCACCTCCTTCACTGCGGAGTTTTGAGAAAAATCTTGATAACCTATGGACGTGAAATCATTAGTGTCTACTACTTTGCATTTCTATAGCTCCTATAAGTACATGACTGAGGAACAAATCCTATTGGGAACCATTAGGAGCGATGGGGGTGAAGTCAGATCAGCAGCATGAGATATAGAGCTTCATCTCTTCTGTAGATACTCATAAGATGAAAGTTCCTCCTTACAAAGTTTTTGAGTATTCAAGGAGATGAAATTAGTCACAATTTTTTTTCAAGTCCACTGATGCAGTACCTATGAGTTAATGAGCCAATTTTCGAAGCTACAGTTGAGATAATCAAATTATTAGCTGTATGATAGAGCATTCAAGTACCATTTGCCTTGTGAATGTGGCACATAACACGAGTCGTAAAAATTATACAATCAACTCCTTGGTTACAAATTTATAAAATTATAAGTTATTAAATTCTGTCCTCGTCACCCAGAACAGAAGAACCCCGGATATGTATATTGTTTTATCAAATCGATTTTCAGTATACATATAACATACAACTTCAAAAGCTTGTCTTCCCCGTCAATTGACTGAAAAAGTCGAGGAAGAAGGTCGAAATCATCGAAAATACTTGGTTTACTCGACAGACAACACATCTTCGTAAGCTTGTTTTCACCTTCAATTGACTGAAAAAGTCGAGAAAGAAGATTGAAATCATCAAAAATTTTCGATTTACTCGAGAGAAAGACATCTTCATAAGCTTGTTTTTCAGTGTACATATAACATACAACTTCAAAAGCTTGTCTCCACCTTCAATTGACTGTATTGAGTGTAAGTAAAGTCGAGAGAATAGATCGGAATCATCGAAAATACTCGGTTTACTAGAGAGACAAGTCATCTTCATAAGCTTGTTTTCACCTTCAATTGACTGAAAAAGTCGACGAAGAAGGTCGAAACCATCGAAAATACTTTGTTTAATCGAGAGACAAGACATCTCCAAAAGCTTGTTTTTACCTTCAATTGACTGAAAAAGTCGAAGAAGAAGATCGAAATCATCGAAAATAGTTGGTTTCCTCGAGAGAAAAGACACCTTTGTATGCTTGTTTTCCCTGTCAATTGACCGAAAAAGTCGAGAAATAAGGTCGAAATCATGGAAAATGCTTGGTTTACTCGAGTAACAAGACACCTATAAAAGCTTTTTTTCACCTTCAATTGGCTGAAAATTTTGAGTAAGAAGATCGAAATCATCGAAAATTCTTAGTTTACTCGAGTGACAAGGAATGTTGAAAGAGATGAACCAAGAGGTTTTGAAGATTTCTCGATTTTTTCAGTCCAATGAAGATAAGAACAAGGTTTTGATGTTGTCAAGTAAACCAAGGCATTCCGATGATTTCGACCTTCTTTCTCGACTTTTTCAGTCAATTGAAGGTGAAAACAAGCTTATGAAGATGTCTTGTCTGTCGAGTAAACCGAGTATTTTCGATGACTCCGATCTACTCTCTCGTCTATTTCAGTCAATTGAAGCTGAAAACAAGCTTATGAAGATGTTTAGTCTCTCGGGTAAACCATGCATTTTCTATGATTTCAATCTTCTTCTTCGACTTTTTTAGTCAATTGAAGGTGAAAACAAGCTTATGAAGATGTCTTGTCTCTCGAGTAAACCGAGAATTTTCGATAATTTCGACCTTCTTTCTCGACCTTTTTCGGTAAGTTGAAGGTGAAAACAAGCTTTTGAAGATGTCATGTCTCTCGAGTGAGCCAAGTATTTTCGCTGATTTCGAACTTCTTTCTCGACTATTTCATTCAATTGAAGGTGAAAACAAGCTTTTGAAGATGTCTTGTCTGTCTAGTGAGTGAAGCAATTCCGATGATTTTGGCTTTCTTTCTCTATGAAAGCATATTGGCAATAACTTGAAATAGTCCGGAGTGAGAATAGCACACAACATGCTTAAATATGATTTTTGGAAAAACTCCAAGAATCGTTCAGAATATTTCAAATTGGATTTCAGTGAAAAATAAAAATCTAAAAAAGTCCACATTAAAACTTTTGAGCCCGTTGCAGTAGCTCGATTTTTCTTGAAATTCATTAAAATATTTTCTTGCACATAATAAGTCACAAAATCTATTATAAGCCTAAAAAAAAATCAGTATTCAAAATATCCGAGTTTATATTTGCTCCAATAACCATTTTCGTTTTCATTTCAGTTTTTTTTTAAATCAAAAAAGGTTTATTATTGAAAATAATAAACCAAAATATCATTCAACTCTTCCAAATTCCTTAGGGAGTAGTAATTGCCGTTCAATTTTGCATGTTATTCCATGCAAAATGAACAGTAGTTCCGAAATATGAATATTGAGCTACCTACTATTAACAAAAACCTGTCTCATCAGACATAATTCATGATACTTGGAGCCGACACTGCTTGAAACGAGCGATGACGCCACCACCAATATTTTTGAACCGGTCCTGGAACCGCCCATCGATTAATAACATTCCATTTCAAATTTTAATTTGATTTATCGGTCCATGTTATATTTCATTCAGTGGCACGGGTGTATTAAACATTGAGGTTCTATTTTATAATGGAATTCGGCTTCTTCGGTGTTTTTGGACTTGGAAATGAATTGGTAACTTTATTTATAACAGATTTATTCAAGGAATGAACGGGATTGTAGACTCACGCTGCAAGAGTATTCACTGGTAAAATTGGGTTGAAACACAGTCTTGGTGGTTTTATAACTGTTCAACTTTTTGATAGTACTCAACGTTTTGCCGAACTCCTTGGCAACCACCGGTAAAAATTTGAAGTTTTTTCGAGTAGACCTACACCGCTTTGCTTGCTTTCCTACAGTTAATATACCTACGAATGATGCGAGCCAGCGGTGCCTTTTAGGACGCAATCGGTCTCCTCCTTACAAACATAAAAAACCGCATATTTCAAACAGAGACCAAACCTAATGCGACTCTTGAGTCAATAAACTGGAGAAGGTGCGATGTCTTTCTCACAGGTATCGTTGGGTAAAAGTCCCGCATCGCTGGCTACATAGAGAAAGAATCGGGTTTCACGTACGAGACGGGTGATTCTATCTGTTCTCAGATAAAATCATGGGGGAAGCTGTTGAAGAGGAAATTTATTTTCAATAACAGAGTCAGTCAATCTATGCTCTTCGGGAAAGAGGAGACCAAAGTTCCCCAATCTTTCTATATGGATATTCGGGTCAACTCCCTAAATTCAATGAAAAACGATGGGCATCACCTACCAGGCATAATTTCCAGTTTAAACCACTTTCTGAGAGAGATTCATAAGCTATGCTCACATCAGATGGAGTTGAAAGATCAGTAGATTCGTTTGAAACGAGATTTATCCTTCGAGTTGATTATTTTCTTGGTTCCTTCTTTTTCGGCATCCTTTCTTAGATTCGTTTCATTTCAACCCAACACGCAAAAAGTAATAATGTACACAATGTTGTGTCTTCAGAGATGTGAAAGAAATTCATAGCATCTAGTTGAATTGCATCACCAAGCTAGTGGCCACCATTACCCTTCTCATAGTTCTTGTTGTCGAAGTAAGCCCCGCTCCAAATTATTCACTTTGAGAATCAGTGTTAATTTAAGAGAATATTCTGACGATATTATTCTAGAAGCTATACTTTTCAATTGAATACCTACTTGATGGAAACCAGCAACAAGAGATGATTGGTTGATAAAAATAGGTACAAGTTGAATATGGAAAAGATAGATGGATGTATTATCCTATACGCAACTTGGCTTCTATCTATGTATGGTGGGTGAAGGAAGAGGAGAAGAATCAATAATATTACCTACTATATCTTCGGATTTTAATTACGAGGATAAGGGAAATGATCTTGTATGAAAGTAGGTACTTACCAGGATCGATGTCTGGAATAAGACTCAGGTGTCAGAGCAACTGCCGCAATACTTACATTTAATTGCTTAGGGCATGATCCTAAATTTCTGCAAATTCTGTTTATTTATCTACAATCTATCATCTGGATAATCTGGGATGGCTAGTTGTGAAATTGATCTGATTATTATTATTATGGCAACAGGAACACATTGCACAACAGTAACGAAATGGGGTATTTCGGTGGGTCGGAAATTCAGGTTTTTGATTTCAAATTTGGATTCAGTACCATTGAAAACCTATATTACTCCAAATTTTGACCCAATGTTACAATATCATGTGGTAGAAACCTCCCTGAACGCCTGAAGGCGAGCAACTTAATTCGTCACACCCTGCTGCCATCGCTCAAATGTTGAACTTTTATTAGCTTCCCTAATTTCTTCTAAACATTTTCTCGACGAACAGACTCAATTACCGTTATTCCTGTGCCATGTTCTTTTGGAAAAAAATTTAAAACGCTTCAAATTATTACACAATGGTTTATTATATGTCTGTATAGATCACTCGTCTGCAAAGAACACGGCTTTGCCATTGTTACCAGCAACCAACACGAAGAAAAACATCGATCACATTTGAACGGAGTTTCGGCCTCTTTTGCGATTCACACTCGTGTTTCTGATTTATCGTAAGTCCAACCATTAAATTCTCGTAGGAAGCGATCGGTTTGTTCTACAGGGCCCCGCGTGGTCTCTAAAAATTCTAAAAATTCAATACTATCTTAAATTGACGGAAAAATACCTTCATACCAAAATTTTTGAGCTAGGGCGTTTTTAAAATTTCAAACCTTAGTTTTCAACCCTTAGAAGTGACCTAAATCAACCAAAATCTTCGGGGCACAACTAGACCTCTGATGGAACCCACATACCGAATTTCATCAAAATTGATCAACGCTAACTGAGGAAAGTGCGGACTGACGACCAAATTGTTATTCGATTTTCGGGTTCTACGTAGGTACCTACCTTAACCCATTTCCGGCCACTGATGCGTTTTTTAATTCATATTTATAATTTTTTTAAATATTAAAAATAGTGGTAAATCTTTGCAGGAGAATTTTTTCTCAATCATGCTGTTCCTAAACTTTTCAGAAAAAATTTTCTTTGATGTTCGGGAGCTCAATGCAATTTTGGAAATTTTTTGAAAAGGAGGCCTCTTGGGCGAAGGCATGAGTATGGTGGCTCAAATTCGACTCTGGACGAGTGAGCTTTCTGGGCCATGAGTTGAAACATATTCCAGTCCATAAATAGACTTTTACATTCTACCTAAACAATGAACTGGATAAATCATATCGATTTGGAAAACTGAGGCCTCTCAAATCTAATGAAAAAGTAAAATTCATAAAATATTGAGTAAGTAAAAGTAAAGTAAACAACCATTTCAGGTTGGATTTTCGTTTGACTGCCATTCCTGGAAAATATCGAGTATTTTTGCTCTCGATTGGGGAGCAAATGATGCTTTATTTCGGCTGGCATTCTGTAAAACAGTTCATCCTCCTCTCCTCATTATTCATTTATTTCTACCCTTGGCTTGAAATGGGTTATAACGTAAATCCACAAATTTTAAGGTGGGTTAAAATTTTTTTTCTTGGTCGATTCCAAAGGTTCATTATTGAAAATAAAACCAAAATTGACTAAAATACCCCATTACAGTTTTAACATAAATATTTCAGAAACAGAATTGACGGAAATGTTTTCTTCAAGAAACGGAGTATGGTGTGTGTGGAAATTCTTCTATGGGCCCGAAAAAGAATGTCTGTGTCGTCTAAACGTACAGAAGTTGAAGAGGATTAACCTTCTATCCGTACCGCGGTGTTGGATACCGCACCCCTCCCTTCAAACATCAATGTAGACTTCATAAGAAAGAGTAATGAACCGAGCCCCTTATTACCCTCCTAACATTCGACGAGAAAGGTCACGTGAGTGTCATTTGTTTATTTCTACCTGTCTGCTGTTTTCTAGTGACCTATGTACGGGTGTATCTACAGATTGAGCGCGGTCCCTCAGCCCTCCCCGTACGAGAAACGTGCAATTCAGCCACTGTCAATGAGACTGTAAACGTTAGAATGAGACTGTTTTGATAAAGAGGTTTTTGCCATACCAATGGGACTGTAGCAATCAAGATAAGACTGTTGTTTTTTGTGTCAATAAAGTTTGAGATTAACTGATCTAGTTTTCATCCAATTTATGGAAACTTACCTACCAATTGTACGTACAGGGAGGTATTCTGGTGAAAACATTTCTCTAAGTCGGAATTAATTGATATATTATGAAAAATTGGTACTTAAAACTACTTACATTTTCAAAATGTATCAATAGTGATCGAATGTGAGGCGTATCCTTGAATGGCGGTATCCCATACCGGCGGTACGCTAATCAGTGGTAGAAAGGGGGTACGGATAGAAGGTTAATAGATTTTAGTCTTGAATGGTAGGAAATTTTAACTTAGGAGGGCGATTCACCTTCCAATTACCAGCGTTTCTTCGGTAACGCCAAATGCGACCCTTCGAAAAAGGTTTGTGGAGCAGTTGTATTTAGGGAGTGACGGAAGGTTGCGTAATGAAGGCGAAGTTGAAGTTCACAAGTGGAAGAAGTTGGCCTGAAGGTGGAGGCCACTGACCTCAGGGCCGAGAGGGGGCCGAAGCAAAAGCACCGTTAGTCCCCTTCGCTCGCGCATTCTCCGCTAGGGAGCGTCATTGCCACTTGGGAGCAGCTCTCAGACTTTTTCGCCACAACGACCGAAATCCAGAAAGTAAGATTTCGGACAAAACCTACTTGATGAGCGTCATTAACCACTGGTGTGGATAAAGTGTCTGACAGACACGAGAAAAATTTCAATGAATTTGTTGACAGCAGTGAGCATCTAGAATATCCTAGGCACTCAGTACCTGTCCCCCCTTCATAGAGGGGGATCCTACTTTGGGGAAACTCACTAAAAACACGACTACTTTGAGGAAGAAATGCGACTATTTTGGGGAAACACCTCAGCACAGAAATGTTTACTTTGGGGAAACGAGAAATGAGCTCAAAATGTAAAAATATATTGTGTTCTTTGGCCAGTAAGTCATCATCACATCATCGGAATGGATTTTCAATGGGGTGCATCTTCCATTGTGTGATGTTTTCATCATAAGATTTTGGGAGGATCGGCATAAGTTTTTTTCCAACAGTTATAATATAACGGCTTACAAGTGAAATCCACTAAGTCAGGAAAAGTAGTTTTGAGAAAATCGAAGTTGAAGTTTTTCAATTTTTGAATCACATGTTTTTTAGGGAAGAAATTAGATTACGGGGTTGAAATTTGGAACGTAGCTTCCTCAGGATGTCTAGATGCCTTCATGGGAGTTTCAACAGGCTGGCTTCAATCAAAAGGATTCTTTTTTTTTAAGTCACGGGGTTTATCTTTCTTTCTTTTCTCTTCAACAATAATTTTGTTGCTCTAATTTCAACTTCTTATTCATTCTTATTTTAAACTCTTCTTTATTTCTCTTCGACTTGGGTTTATTTTACACAGTCATTCTGAAATTCTCCTTGAATAAAATTGCTAGGAACAGCGTGGAAAAAAATTAAAACTTGAATTCAAAAGTACTTTAAATAGGAAATTACTGCCACTTTGTGTCACTCGCTTTCAGAATTCGGTTCTTTTTCAAAATTCTTCATCAGAATCATCTGACATGGCAGGTTCAGCAGCCCTGTCAACTGTGGTCTTACTTGTCGGTAAATCGTGGAACCACTGCTGCAGATTGTTCGGTATGACGTTCTTCCGGCAGAGCGTAATCAGATAACTTTTCTTGGAGTGGAGGTAATGCTTCAGTCATCTTTGAGGTGGAGGGCCGGCTTTTTCTGACTGATGCCGTTCCCAAGGGAATCCTCCTGAAATCGTCTTCTTCGTAGTTGTACTTGTATCAAATGGACGCTGGCGTATCTCTTCTGTATTGAAAAACTTTGACTTTCAGCCAGTTAACTTTTTCTCCCGCATCGTCCACATTCCTATTGAACACAAAAATACATAGGAGTAGCAATTAAACCGGAAATTGAAAAAAATGACTTAGTGAATTTCACTTGTAAGCCGACGATATGTACTTTGTCTGAGTCCTCTTAAATCTGAAAACTCTAGATTACAGGTTCCTCTTATTTGCATAAATTTATGTTGGATGGAGACATCCATCACTGCACTTCATGTGAACGACAACTGATATCGAGCACAGATATCAGTATCGGCGATGTTTCCCCAATATGATCATTGACTTTTTCCCCAAAATAGACGTTGTCAACACGTCCTTTCACTGTCTGTTTCCCCAAAGTAGTCGACCCCTTCATAGAAGGTTCCATTTCAAACTTTCAGCTGTGATCTAACCGCCCCAAAAAGTACTTTGTTCCCTAGTTTCTGAAAACCACAGAGTCCCGCAGACACTTTATACACAGGCAACCAGAAAACGTACGTTTTCGAGCAATTTTGTGTACTCTGCCCAGGCCTCGATTTCCTCGAGGAATAATTCACTAAATATACGATTTTTCAATATTTCGGTTCCTCTAGAGCGGTGTTTTACCTTGAACACGGATGTGAACTTCTGCGGATTACCTGCCTTGTTTGGCCACCATTGGTGATGGGTGGGGGGAAGACTCGAATTCGGATGTTGGGTATCGTAGATCACAGTTTTTGAAATTCTGTTCAATTTAGACCCCTTGAGACCCCCATAGACTACTCGGTAGTAAGTCTAATTACTTTGTTTTAATGAAAAATATATTAATTAACCCATGTGTCTCAAAAACAACAGTTGCTGGTGTCTGTCAGACCCTTTATACACTCCAGGGGTTAATTCGAGCAAATCTCGGGAAAATCCAACGGGGTAGCCAGAAACGGCATTGAGTTTGGGCAAACTTTCTGTGACTTTGGGCAAATTAAACGACCCAAACTGCTCAAAAGTGGCGGTTTATGAAACGAGCCAAAAAGTGGAAAAAACTATCTGGAACTACTACTGAAGGTTGGGAGCGCACTATCAAGCTCTAATTTCGCCAAGAATGGGATAGTTGCATGGGTCGGAATTTCGTGTTTTTGACTTCAGATTCGAATTTAGCGCACTTAAAAACGTGTCTGCGCCAGTTTTCAGTTCGAAATTCCATTTAGTTTAGCCGTATTTCAATAAAGAAGTACCGTATTTTTTAGTGTTGGCGGGCCACTCCTCTTACGTCATCACTAAACGAGAATCTCAAGATAGAGTGCGTTGAGATCACTGCCATCGAGGACAGTTCGAGTCAGAAACATTGAAATATAGTTAGAAAATAATGGTGATGATTAAAAAAACTTTTAAATATATTTTTCAGGCTTTACATGTATGAATTAATCGTTTAAATTGAAAGTTTTGAAGCATATTTTGGTTGTTTTATGAAAACACAACCTTGCGTCAGGGTAACAGTGGTGTAGGGGTCTCTTGGCCCCCTTCACACCCGTGACGTAGCCCCCACCCCGCAGCGTCCAAGCCGTGTGTTGGTTTTCCCGCCTGAATCCGAGAATCCCGTTCTTTGAAAAAATCTCTAAATTTTTAGGAAGCGTTTCTGGGAGTTTTATTTGCAGATTCGTACTTCAATAGAGATTCACTACACAGAAAAAATACAAAAAAATATCATGCAACTACCCCATTTCCCCTTTCTCCCGCAGAATTTTCGGTTTATCGGAACCCCCCTCTTATAGCATCTCATTTTAAAGCTTACAGTACAAATTTTAATTTGAATATACACAAATGGTCCGTCAATGACTCAGTCGAAAGTTACAGGTGAATCGGACCAATCTTCCCGAAATCAACAACCACGTTTTTCAACTATTTTCACTCATTTTTGGCTCTTTCAACAAAGCAAAATGAATTTGAAACAGGATCACCATCTTATCTTATATTTCAATAAGAGTCAGGCAGATTGGTACCAGATTATAATGCAAGATAAACAAAGAAAATCGTCGTCCCATGACATACCGAATTGATGACACTCCTCTTTCGCACCTTTGGCAGTTTTGAAGTAGGCCTAAAAGCTTGGTATCTACCTATTGACAATAATGAAGAAACTTATATTAAACTATTCAGGTCTTAAAAGTTGAATAAAAAACCCCTTTATCGTTTAATTTTTGACCGTTTTCTTGCATCTTTGAGGCATTCTTTCAATTTTTAAATTCTATAGATCATTAGCAATTAACGTTCAAATTTCAGTTCGAACAAATTTGAAATTTCGGAATTTGAATTTGTCGATACCTGACGCCTTAAAATAACCCAAAAAAAGAATAATCGCCGCGAACCGCATAGGAAACGTCCAAAAATTGGCTGCGGTTATTGCAAAAACTGAATCATTGACTACTGATGAGTCGGGATGCACTAAATAATTTAATTATTGAACATCACGAGAAGAGCCTGATGCTCATGTTGAGGAATAGGTATGTACCTATGACTTGTAAAAAGTAAATGAAGGTTGAACCGGTCCGAGTCCAGATGGCGACCGAGCACGTCCCGCTAATTGCTGTCCGGGGCAAGTGCGAGTCCAAGCTTGAAGCTACCTGCAATGTCATCATCGCCCATTTAGGAAAGAATGGCGGGACCTGAAGGACTGGTCGCCTTCTTGATGTTGGTTTCCTGGAGCCAGTGCGATTCTTCAGTTGTGTTCGGGTCAGGGCGTTCGATCGACACGTGCCTACTTGTTCATCTCCATGGTCAGTTTGCTCATGAAACAATACTTATTGGGGAAATTCAAAGGAGGTTGTCCTACTGCAGATACAGCCTTGGAAACTGACTGCAATACTACTGTGCTGTCTGATGGTGGCAAAGAGACGGAAATTGCTGAACCTTACCAACGAAGTAACTGCAGTATCAGTCTCTATGGAATCATAATCATAATTCTCGAGGGTTAGCAAAATACCGAAAGGATGGTAAAGTATAAAAATATAAATGGGGGTTTTTCGACAATGAAAGTCCTTTTATCCGTTTCCAATCGGGTTGACACAACCCTCTGATCACTAGTCATAGTCATTTGAAATAGTGCCCACAGAGTAATCTCATCCTCTTGCTCAGTGGCGTCAGGTGAGAATATTCGTCAGGCAAACACCTTGACCAGTCTTAGAGTAATAACCAATAATGAAAAACGCAGCAAATTATTACACAACGGTTTAATTTTTTTTTTAAATATAGATCAAGTGCCAGCAAAGAAGACAGCTTGCCATTGTCAGTACCTTCCAATCATGTTTTCGCTTCATAATCAAGTTTAAATCGCTTCACACTTCATTCAAAGAAATAAAGAATTCCTTCATTAAACTTGTTTAGTGGTTGCTAAGGAAGCATAACCCATGGCTTAGCATCCATGGCTCATCTTCCAATTTTCTCTGCTTTCAAGGTCACGAAACAGCTAGTCGATTGTTTGCCTTTGCGTATGCTGTTATAGTGGAGGTATAGGAATACTAGATCCCGCACTGACCCCTCGCCTACCCGCCGATCGTCTTTTCTCATCCAAAACAGTCTCGCAAAATTCATTTTTTTGAACTGCTTGCCTTGCATCGGCGGTCCCCGTGCTAGTTCACATACCATCCACAATCGATCGTAGTTACCAATCTCTGCAACTCTCTGGTGTGTTGCAGGCTAGTATTCTAGAAAAAATAAGTACTTATTCCATTCTCCTATTTCATCTAACTTCCTTAGTTATCATGAATTTTTTAAAAATATTCCAAAATCGGCTAAATATTACTTTAAAAAATGGAAACATGGGAGAATCTCAACAAAATCTAATTTTTTTCATTTTACATATTTTTAGTAGGGCAAACAGTGTTTGCTATGTTTGCCTGGAGGAGACGCCACTGCTCTTGCTGTTGGATTGAAAGTGACAACTAGAGGGTAGTAGAAAGCTCTCCATCAATAAAGTGATTGGAAACGGAAAAAAGGACTTTCATTGTCAAAAAACCCCCATTTATTTGGAAAAAGAAAACGTCCACAACCACAAGATACCATAAAAATATAGTCTGTTACTTGGGCTGATGGCGGCATAAGAACTAAAATTGGAATATCCATTAAAGGATAATAACAAATATAAACGATCAACCATACACCCTTCATAGTTCGTGGGATCCCCAACCAATCAAGGCCAACGGCTGTTTATGAACCGGGAGATCATCGGCAGCCTATCTGGATTGGTAACTACGTTAAGGCTTGATATTTTTTCGGTTTGGGCTGTAGGGCGAACCCCGTTCCACTTAAGCGGGTGAGGCAATAAGTAGGCTTGAGCGAAATCATCAGAACCAATTCTGCCGTGTGAAGGAAGAACGACTCAACTCGAAAATGGGGTTTTTACGTATCCCCTCTAATTCCCCCCCCCCCACCTTTCCGATGAACGAGTCAAAATTTCGAAATTCACCCCGGAAGGGGTTGAAATCGTTAGGAGTGTAATTTGAAAATTGCCTAATTCTAAGCAAAAACGTCTCAACTCTATGCTTTTTAGGAAAAACATCTCAACTCCTCGATTAAAAGACCCTAACTAGCTAGATTTGCTATTTATTAGCGGAGACAAAAAAAAACTCAACTCGCTGAAAACGCCGTTGAGTTGTTTTTTCTCCTCATTGTTGGCTTCAAGATCGGGTTGAGGCGTCTCGTATGGTTGTCGATATTTGACTCAATATCGATTGAAGGTACGTGTGTAAAGAGGAATAATTGTACCAGTCGATTGAGTTGTACAACATAATATGTTGTACCTCATAATATGTTGTTCCTCATAATATGTTGTACCTCATATTATGAGGTCTGAAAAAAATGGTCACGGTCAAAAATGGTCACGGGTCACGGGAGTGATCTAGAGTGAATTTATGGTGAGTTTTCCAGAAAAACTTCGAAGCTGATTTCTGGGATTTCGAAAATTTTGAGTTGAGTCGTTCTTCCTTCACACGGCAGAATTCTGATCGGCAGTTGGATGAAAATTCAACTTGAAATTGTTGTTTACTTACTTACTACTTACAATAAAAGTGTAGGATCCTTACTTTTCTGGCCCGGACCCACCCACCATGGCGGCTCCCTGACCTGGGCAACTGCCAAATTTATAAAAAGCCAATTAAATTTCGGGAATCCTCAGTCAATCATAATTTCACCTCCCTTTCAACCTTTCTACCTCCCGCCTATCACATTCCACAAGCCACATTACTGAAATTTGACTACACGATGTCGTGACATTTTTTTCTCTACCGATTTTTGAAATGACCCCCTGCCAAAAAGACTAAGTAGGAATTATGTCAAAAATACAAAATGACCCAATAGTAAGTTCTTTTTAGTGCAGGTACTAAAAAAGCGGCAGTTTAGCGTTGCAATAGCATTAATAACAGTCTCTGTGATTGCGGCACTCCCAACGCGGTACCCAACTTTGGGGCCAAAAAAGGCCAAACAGAAAATCTTGAAAAATCGACGAGGCGCATCTTTTATTCTGAGTTGAAAATAGGAACGGCTGTTGTTGGTCGTTCATTTTCCTCAGTCGACTTTTGGCGAGGGAAAGAATAGGTGTTTTTTTGGCGTCCTCATTTAGCAGTCCTGACCGCAACTCGACTCATTGCAATTCTTTTCACTCGTCTGTCCCAAGGACTTTGGGCTGTCGACCCCTTCCGTGTAACAACTCGTCATACGTGAAAAATTCAAGTCTGGGAATGAGAGCAGATGTGTACGCAACAATTGTCAATAGTGTTCTAATTGAAGTTGCGTTTTGTGATTCTGATGGGAAGGGTTACAAATAACATAAGGACACATACTAAGATTTAATCTAATTTTTCATTGTATCCATAACAACTGTCAAACTTCATATTTTTCTAGTTTCAAAAAACGGTTGCTTGATGATATTAAAAGTTTCAGTCGCACTTTTGGTTGTGTTGAATTCTGATGGGAAGTTGGGGTTCTCTGTTCCAACAGTCTGGGAACAGACCACAAAAATAATGTAAGTGGGTCATTTTCCCAGAAAGGGCCAATCGTTGTCCAGAGAAGATTCCAAATGCACATTTATGATTTGGGCGTCAAAAAAAGAATTCTCCATAAACTATCAACTTCGTTCTACGTCGGGCAATCGATAAAATATGCACTTATTCACGTTAAAATATAGAAATTAAAGTTAACAAAGGTAAATGTCTACTAATCTGCCATGTCCGGACCCCTAGGTAGTCAACTTTGCTTGAACACTGTGAATCACCGATCAAAGCAGAATTTTTAGGGATTCTTTATTGCATATATCTAGATATGAAAAAAATGGGTTTTCAGATTTTTTTCAGAAGCAAGCAAAGCGAGCAGGAGGTTTCTGTCTTTAATCTGCCTTTCTTGTGTTTTCGTATTTTGGCGGCTTATTATCGTTTCCCTCGGTTCCACTACCACTGCAAGAGGTGAGGAGACACGTCAGGTTATTATTGAAAGCGGCTGGAATCTTTTTCTTTTATGTGGAAGTGTGCGCAGGTGGTTTCAGTTGCAGAAACGTGGTGTCACAGTCACTGTCTGTCTTTAATCTGCCCTCCGTAAAACGGCAAGAAATCGATATTATTTCTTCTTTTTGGTCTCTAGTTCTAGTTTCTACCGAGCTGGTTCCAGCGATATGGTTACATTTCAGCAGAACAGCTTGATCATGGATTTTAAATTGCTCTTCAAATTCCAGGCTCCCATGTCCCTAGAAATGTTATGGTGAATAATAGTGGTGGGGAGGTGGGGAAGAGCACTATTTCTTGCCTAAAGTACAAAATAAATTACATTGAGTGAAACAGTTTTTTCGCTTACCAACTGTTTAAATTGACCAAATGCTTATTAATTAATTTATTATGTTTTATTGGATTATTTTGGAAATAAAGTTTTATTGAAAATTAAATCGAGTTGTTCACTAAAAACATAGTTTTGTTATTTTATTTTACTTTTTCCCATTTTCAGAATAATTTGAATTAAGTTTTTTGAACAAAATTGTGCATTATTGATGTTTGCACCGAATTTTGAAGGGTGAAAGTTTGGATGAAACATGATCACGTCTTTAATCTGTCCATGAATTACGGCGATTTGGGCACGACAGTCTTTCATCAGCCGATAGGTTTTCGTCTTTAATTTTTAATTAATTAATTAAGCGCCCCACTGCGTGCTCTTCCGTCGAAATTCAATCAGTATGGTGTGAGGTTAATCCCTGATTTTTGGCAGAACTTGAGTCGAACTTTAAGTTTTCTGAAATCTTGGGATACCGATTGTCCCTTTCTAGGACCAAGTCATTTGACCCAAGTCACACTAGGATTTAATCTAATTTTCCAGAGTATTCATAGCAACTACTGTTTCCAGTATATTTCTAGTTTTTAAAAACGGTTGTTTGAAGTGCTGTTTTAAAAGTTTCAGCCACATTAGAGGGTTGCATTTTTGGTTGTGTTGAGTTTCGCTAGAATTCATGTTGAGAGTCGGAAAATGATGATATAACGGTGTATATTGTAATGATGTACTTAATGACTGATTGGTAAGAAACTACTAAAATCCTATGGCATTGGATTTTTTGACAACTTCAAGTTTCGATAGGTTTATGGGTATTTCGCCTTGAAATGCATTTTACCGACCGTATATTTTCTAGCTCCACTCTCATTGTACACTTAGCCATGAAAAATTTTATGAAAACAATTTCGACCCGTAGCACAAACATTGTGTTTTACGACCATCGACCCTTTCTGAACGAAAAATGCTCGGGAAGCCATAAAGGTCCCGCACAAGGTTGTCGAACCCTTTCGACAACAAGGAAACCGAAAGTACTACCGCCCTTCAACCTGGAAGTGATTTCCCTTTCCGCCTCGGCCCTTGTTATCTTCCGAGATTGTTCAGTTAGGTTGAACGCCCTTTAGAGGAAAAGGGTAGAAAAGGAGGATATTTTTTTTAATGTTGAAAAAATGTGGAATTGAAAGTAGGTATTCTCTGTAGAGTTCTTAGGTAGGATCCTTGTAAATCAAACATCACAACAACAAAAAAGGGGGAAAAATTCTTTATTCTTTATAAATGTACACAAAACCCCGAAAATGTTGGGTTCGATGGACTAATAATTATGGAATATGTTTGAATCCATCTTTTTTCCTTATTATGAGCGCATACTAAATCATTGTGGAAGTCAATGTGGAAACCCACTTCAAAAACCCTGCAAATTATTTGGTCGATATTAATCATTAAATGATTAATTATCTACCAAATTTTGGTAGTTTAACTTGGTCGATTCCATAGATTCATTATTGAAAATAATAAACCAAAAATACGGAGTTGATTGAAAAATTGAAGCATATCTAATTGAAGGTCATAGGTACCCATTGGGGTGTAGTTAAAGGAAAGGGAAACTTGAATCCCATTCGATCAGAGAAGTGATAGGGACTGAAAGAATCCACCTGAGCCAATGAAGGCAGACTAAGGGTTACCCATCAGAAAGGGTAACATTGTGAAAACCAGTGGAGTTATTAAAATTGAGCAAAATTAACCTATTAATTAAAATTGTGTAAAATCTATTAATTATACTCAATATTAATTTATAAATCTCTTCCCTGGTTCCGTCTTCCCTGGAACCGATTAGAACCGAACGGCTCGAGCGATGTTGACCGAAGTTGGTACCTAAATTCATACAGTATTTTTGGTTTATTATTTTCAATACCTAGGTAATAAACCTTTGGAATCGACCAAGAAGAAAAACACACCTCCTTATACTCCTTTACACCACCTCAAAATTTGTTGGTTTACGTTTCAAGGTACGTAGAATCAGAAAATCGAATAAAAAATTTTCCGTCCGTCCGCCGTACGTGGCAATTTCTTTAGTTCCCATCCTGATTTTGATGAAATTTGGTATGTGGGCTTCATTGGGGTCTGGTTGTGCCCCGAAGCTTTTGGTCGATGTCAGTCACTTCTAACGGTTGAAAAATTAGGGTTGAAATTGTGAATACGCTCTAGCTCAAAAAATGTCGATATAAAGGTATTGTTTTTCCATCAATTCAAGATAGTATTGAATTTTTAGAATCGAATGAGACCACCCAGAGCTCTGTAGGACCAATCGTTCGCTCCCATAGAACTTAAGGGTTGGGTTGTGTTAGCGCCCATTCAGTGAAATCTTATTCTGTAGGAGTGGTGGTACCATACCCCTTCCCCCAATCACCTCTGCTGAGGGGAGAACACCTATGCGCTCCCCTTCTCTCTCTCTCTTCTACCTCCGCTTACAACCGCAACATCTCTCTCTTAACTTTCATTCAAAACCCGCAAATCTTATCTTAAATTTACTCTAAATCTCTTTAAAATTCAGTATTTCATCTTTTCCGCTCATTTAGTTCAGTTTAAATCATAAATCTTCTGTTCATCTCTTTGGTTTCTGTGATGGCTCCACTCACGGTTTCGCAGCTGTCATATATCTTGTAACATTCTCCAATGACAAGATAACTACTCATCTTGTCAAAGGGAAAAGCAAAGTTGCACCCTTGAAAACCATGAGTGTCCCTCGGTTGGAACTCTCAGGCGCTGTTCTTCTTACCAAGCTACTAGCATCCATCCGCTCTTTTCTGGATCTCATGCATCCTGTTTCTATTAATTTATTTTTGGATTCATCAATCACGCTCTCTTGGATTCGTACACCACCTCATCTCCTCAAGACATTCGTAGCCAACAGGGTAGTACAAATCCTTGAGCACTCGTCTCCGCAAGATTGGCGTCATGTCAAGTCATCCCTTAACCCAGCAGATCCTGCTTCTCGAGGTTTACCCGCAGATGAATTGTTGAATTGCTCACTTTGGTGGAATGGTCCTGAATTCATTCATAAACCACTTGAACCTTCTTATAATAATGTTGACACAATCAGTTCTAGTGAGTACCAGACAGAACTCAAAACCTCATCCATTTCCGCTTTGATTTCTTCTGATAAATTTCAACATTTCATTGACTCATTTGATCGATATTCTTCGTATCTCAAATTGATCCGCATAGTAGCCTATCTACACCGTCATATACATAATCGATTTTGTGTCAGGGAGGAACGTCAGATAGGACCTCTTTCTCCTGAACATTTAAAAACTGCTACAGCTTCTCTCATCTTCATTTACCAGCATCATTATTACCCAGAAGACATTCGTCTCATACGAGAAGGGAAATCTCCATGCTCATCCGAGCTTCAATCGCTCACACCTTTCATTGATGACCATTGCATTCTACGGGTTGGTGGTCGCATCGATCGTGCTTCCTTACCATTCGATGTAAAACACCCCATTATCATACCCCATAAATCACATTTGGCTAAGGTGATTTGTGATTACTATCATAAATTTACTTTACATGGTGGAACTCGCCTGGTAACCTCTTTAATACAAACAAAGTTTTGGATTCCATCGCTAAGGAAACTTTTACGTCAACGCATTCATCTCTGCATTAAATGTTATTTGCCCAAGGCAAAACCTCTCCAACCCATCATGTCTGAGTTGCCATCTGAGCGGCTTAGCACTCTTCGTCCTTTCACTAAGATTGCTATTGACCTTGCAGGACCCTTTCTAATCAAGTCTAGCCAACGCCGCAATGCACCGACTTCCAAGTCATATTTAGCAATTTTTGTGTGCCTCGAAGTCAAGGCCGCTCATCTTGAACTTGTTCCAGATCTGAGTACGTGCTCTTTCCTTAGAGCTCTCGATAGATTCATCGCTCGTAGAGGTCTTTGCAGTGAAATTTTTAGTGATAGAGGGACCAATTTTGTTGTAGCCGCTCGTCAACTCTCTGAAGTTTATGAAATGCTTCAAGGTTCCTCTAGTCATATCCAAAATCACCTTTCGTCTCGTCATATCTCTTGGCGCTTTCATCCCCCCAACTCTCCGCACTTCAATGGTATTGCTGAGGCGTGCGTTAAGTCAGCAAAGCATCATCTTCTTCGAGTTGTGGGTAATCACATTTTAACTTACGAGGAACTTCTAACAATCATTGTGAGAGTCGAAGCTATTCTCAACAGCCGTCCTCTTGGTGTAATGACCGCAGATCACAATGATCATGACTATTTGACTCCAGGACATTTCATCGTTGGTGCTCCTCTTTTGGCAGCTCCTGAAGAAGATATCCTTTCTGTCAACGTCAATCGACTTTCACGTTATCAACTTCTCACTCAAGCTATTCAATCATTATGGAAGAGATGGGTTGCTGAATACATCCCCACTCTTCTACCTCGCAATAAATGGAAGGATGCTCAGGATAATATTGCTATTGGTTCTGTTGTCTACATTCGTAAAGAAGGTACTCCTCCTCTTCAGTGGCCTATTGGCAAGGTTGAAGATGTTTTCGTCGGTAAGGATGGAGTCATCCGCGTCGCTCGCATCAAAACTGCTTACGGATTTTATGTACGCTCTGTTCATAAGCTCGTACCACTCCCCAATATTCAATAGCACTCTCCATTTATAATACTATTAATCTAGAATTTAAGTTTTTTGTTCAAAAAATTGTACATACTTATGAGAAGTTGAAACGTATACATATACCAATTTTGTTTTACTGAACTATTCACTATCTTTCGTATCATACATAGATACCCATTTTTTCTATATACATTTTTTATTGCGAAACTTGATAGTTTCACCGCGGTGGAGTATGTTAGCGCCCATTCAGTGAAATCTTATTCTGTAGGAGTGGTGGTACCATACCCCTTCCCCCAATCACCTCTGCTGAGGGGAGAACACCTATGCGCTCCCCTTCTCTCTCTCTCTTCTACCTCCGCTTACAACCGCAACATCTCTCTCTTAACTTTCATTCAAAACCCGCAAATCTTATCTTAAATTTACTCTAAATCTCTTTAAAATTCAGTATTTCATCTTTTCCGCTCATTTAGTTCAGTTTAAATCATAAATATCGCGATTTCTTTCACTTCCCTCGGGCTTTCTCCATTTCGCATACCTCTTCCTTCATCAAATCACCATCTTCATCGTCCAGGAAGCTGTACTACCAGACTCTACGACCAGGGGCCCCTGAGGTATGCAGCGCGCTGCCCAAAGGTACGAGTGAATACCATTTCTCATTTCCTTTATTACTATACCTTCACTGTTTAATTTGAAACAAACCCTTTTTTCTTACGATTCTATCAGCCCTATAGATTTAAATTAATAACAAAAATACAGTCCACTAAAACCCGCCGCTTCAGGTTGAATAAATCAGAAACTTGTGTGTGAATCGTCCAATTCTCCGTTCAAAAATCTTAGCTGACCGAAATGCGATCCCAGTTCGTTTCTTCGAGTTGTACTCAGTTTTGCGTACTTAGCAACCAGCCATCAAGTTTCCTCATGACAACTCCCTTTTTCTTCGACCGAAGTGTGAAGCGTTTATTTCTTTCAAATAAACTTGATTGTGAAATTTTTGGTAGGTGGTGGCACTGGCAAAGCCGAATTCTTTGCGGACGAGTGATCTACCTACTTAGAAAAATAATAAACCTTCGTGTAATAATTTGCAGCGTTTTTATTTTTTATTTATCAAGAAGAGAGCTATTTTAGAACAATGTGAACAAGTGCTGGGTCAATTCTGTACCTCAGAGGTCAACTATCGTATGTCCAAAATTCTCGTTTTCGAGATTTTTGTTTTGTATGTGCATTCTTTCTATTGTATTTTGTATTCTATTGTATTGGTAGGCATAAACAGATTCTACAGAATTAATTTGAGCATAATAAAGTCATCAGAATGGGCCGTAGGGATCAAAATAGGTGTACCCACAACTTCTTTTGGCTCTGCTGTAAGATCGCCAAAATGTCACTTACGATAATCGACCTCTGAGGTACAGAATTATGATGGGGAACCATCAAGTGGTGATTTGAGGACCAGTTTTGGCAAGGATTCAGTCTCCTGAGTGCTTTGGTGAAATGATGTCAACTTGGGTTGTTGAATATTTTGGATTCTTGAATCAAGGGTTCGATTTATAACTCTATGACAGCAGATTCCAACTCGGCTCTCAACTAAATTGCTCCAGGTAAAAATGGTCCTAAAAATCCACATCTTTGCATTCCAAAATCCACGTTCCAAAATTCAGAGCTTCCTGAATGTCTGGGTGTTGTCGATTCCTTGCTGGGACTCAATGTACCTACTTTTGTTTCGATTTTAATTAAATTTTCTGGGTTAGAGCGGAATAGCTCTCAAAGTGTTCCCCACGAGGTTATCGACAAATAGTAACGTGCTACGTGATTTTCCATGAACTTCAATTTATTACAGTTTGGTGACAGTCTCTCAAATTTTCAGGGTAGTTTGGGTTTGCATGCAGGGGGGGGGGGGTTGCTTATTGATTTCATCACGACATTATTGATGTTTTTAAACATAATCGTGATAGTACTGTTTCTTATCAGCCCATATGTCCACAGGGTTGCTGCCTTCTCAAAATGTCATCTTGTTTTTGAAAGTAACGTAATTTTCGTCGATTATTTCGACCTCATTTGAGGAGCTTGATTTCAAAAGGTACTGTATCCATTTTGGACAAACGTGAGAAAAACGAGAAAAACCATCGCGACCTGAAAGACTGCTACAAAACAATGATGTTATTTTTCATATATTCCTAAATTATAATAAATATTTTTGGGAAGAAGGTAAAGTACCTAGTTTAAAATAGTTTTGAAGAGATTTGAAATCAAACTACTAAGTGGATAAAAAACTTTTTTAAATCAAACGAAGTGGATAAAGTAATTTTTGAAACAAAACTGACGAGTCTGGCATTGAGCTGGAAATACCTTTTGAAATGAAACGGAATATTCACCCTAGTTTTTCTAGGGAATAGATCATATTTTGCTCCAAAACGATCGCATTTCTGTGAAGAACTACCCCCCTAAAACCCTGGGAAAGTGTTAACTCAATTTCGATGAAAATGGTCTTTAGTAGGTACCTTTTGGAATCAAACTCCTCATTTGGTTAGTCGTGAACTATTAGGTAGGTACTATTAACTAAGAACTGTTAGGTAGGTACTCATCTGAATTTTATAAACGATGCCGAATATTGGACAATATTCGAATATTCGGGGGTCAGCTGAGGCCGCGGTCGCTGCGGCACGCGTCGTTTAGCGACGATTCTCGGACCGGCTACTGCGGGGAAGTCTTGTGTTCGAGTCTCGTCAATGGGAAAATATGAGCGAAATCATCAGAACAACTTCTGATCTTCCCTTTGGAAGAGAGCTAATGACGTCCGTGACGCCAGGAATGGCAGTCGGACGAAAATCCAACTGGAAATGGTTGTTTACCTTACCTTATATCCATTATGCCCACATAAGTGCTGCTGCCTTCTCAAAAATTCATCTTGTTTTGGAAAAAACGTAATTTTTGTCGATTATTTCGACCAAATTTGGTTAGTCGTAATGAAGTGAACTATTAGGTACTCATCTGAATTCTATAAACGATGCCGTATTTTGTATAATATCCGAATATTCGGAGCTTCGCCTGTTCCCTGGCCTCCAAGACTCCTCGATTCTTCATCTTCCTGGCGAAGTTGAAGCTTCCCTTCCCTGGCTTTTCTGAGGGGGAATCAGGCTCTGGCGAAGGTTCTAGGAGTTTGTTGAACCTTGGCCGCCAAAAGGCAGGGGGGTTCCCGGGGAATTGGGTCACGACGGTGCGAGTGCGACTGGGCCCTCCTCTGCTCCCTCCAGGAAACCAGCTCCCGGGGGTCCTCGGCGACGTGAATCCGAAAGGCCAAGTGGCGAATCTGACTCCATCAAAACAACCAGGCTTGAATTTGGAATTTTCCAATCAGGAAAAGAAAATGGGTAGTGTTGGGAGAGATCGAAACTTATTCTCCAAGATACAATTTATGTTTGGCTAAATAAAATACATTAGAGGAAAAAACAATAGATCATGGATATGTCCAGTGTTTTTGGTTGTTAGGTAAAATACAATAAATAAATAAAGTGACAATTTTTTAAGAGCGTTTATTTGTCAATATATCAACTAGTTACATTTGAGGTGTTGTACATCAGGTAACTATCTAGATATTTACTTCACATATATATTACGCGTTTCTCATGCAAGTGTTAGTCCAATGGCTTTCACTGCATTAAAGTTGCACTTCAGCATCCAAGGTCCAGTGGCTTGGTCCTTTATAGACGTCGGATTTCTTGAGTGTTGTCCAGAAGCTGGATGGCTTCTGGGTTTGTGTGTGCGTGAAGCCTTTTTTACCTAGTTTCTCGCATATCTTTTTGCTACCTCGCTAATAGTCTCAATTTTGAGGTCCTTGTGGAGGTCATCATTACGAATGTACCACGGAGCATTCACAATACTCCTCAGTATCTTATTTTGGAACGTTTGAATAATTTTCATGTTACTTTTAGCTGTGCATCCCCATAGCTGTATACCATAGTTCCAAATTGGCATTAGTACTGTTTTGTATAACAGCACTTCGTTGTGTAAAGTAAGCCGTGAATGTCGGCCCAGGAGCCAATACAGTTTTCTGAATTTGATTGTTAGCTCTTCTTTTTTCTTTTTGACGTGATCTTTCCACTTCAGCTTCGTATCTAGTGAAATAGTGACAATGGCAAAGCTGTGATCTCTGCAGACAAGAGATCTATACCGGAAATGAATAAACCTTAGTGATTAATTTGCAGAGTTTTGGATTCTACGTACCTTGAAACGTGAACCAACAAATTTTGAGGGGGTGGGTTAAACTTTTGACATTTTATGTCTTTACTATGGCACATAAATGAAAAATCGTCACGCGGGGAGCGTTATGAGGGGAGCGTTACGCGGAAATTTCTGATGATTTTCACGTACAACCAATCGTTCCTAGGGAACTTCCTCATTTTCCACCCCACAAAAATCGTTCACCACTCATTGGAAAGCTCTCAATTTATTAAACATAAGACATAAAATGTCTCTCGTGGTTGCGTACTTGTACGAAAGCTGTATCCACCGTTTGTGTTTTTTAAAGCCTTCAGGGATCGTTTTAGAAAATTCCACAACGGATTTTTATAGTTCGCGATATTGCGGTAGGTCTTTGAATTAATTTATTTCTGGTCGATTCCAAAGGTTTATTATTGAAAATAATAAACCAAAAATAAAACAAACAAATCAAGATAAACACAAAACGCTGCAAATTATTACACAAACGTTTTTTATTTGTATTCAGTATAGATTGCTCGCCTGCAAAGCTCACAACCCTTACAAGTGACTGAAAGCTTCGGGGCTCAACTAGACCCCAAATGGAGCTCATATAATACCAAAGTTCATCAAAATCGATGCATGGGAACTAAGGAAAGTTCGGCGGACAGAGGGCCAAATTTTTATTTGATTTTGTATTCTACGTACCTTGAAACGTAAACCAAAAAATTTTATTTTTTTAGGGGGGGGGGGGATAATTTTTTTTTTGGTGATTACAAACGTCCATTATTGAAAATAATAAACCAAAACAAACCAAAAGAAAAAAAGTAGTTTTGGAAAACGTGGAAATTCTGCGATTGTCTTTTTCGTAGAACCATTACAGTATACACTCGTCCATCGAAAGTTGGTTCAGAAATGATAAATACTTGGACCAGTCCTGAGTATCCGGTAGGGAAGGAGTTGTTGGCTTGAGAAAACTGGAAGAAAATGACAAACATATTGTTTAGTAATGCATGCATTCCAGGGGACGTCCCATTGGATAAGCATTAGATCAGTTTAACCAGATGTTAAGTGATAAAACTGTTTCACTCGATGTAATTTATTTATTACTTTAGGCAAGAAATACTGACCCCCCTCCCCCTCACCATTATCCACCTTAACTTTTCTAGCGGCATGGGAGCCTCGAATCTGAAGAGCATTCTAAAATCCATGATCTACGATACCCAACATGCGAATTCGAGTTCACCCCCCCCCCCCCCCCCCCCCAACGCCAACAATGGTGCCAGTCTGGCACCAAAGCGGAAATACGTCGTAACATTGAACTTTCATCTGTTAGTTTTGGTAGGCAATCCGTCGAAGTTCACATCCGTATTCAAGGTGAAACACAAAAAAAAAAAAAAAAAAACACGAAATAAGCGGTTTATGGCATCATGGCACCAAGTCCTGGCACCATGGTGGCACCACTATTAGTTCCATGGTGGTACAGAAAATAATTCATGCAAATCCTAATGTATAATGAGAATTTTTCCTCAATTTCAAAGCTTGGATACAATTAGTAAGCAGTAAAGGAACCGAAATATTGAAAAATTGGATATTTTGTGAATATTATCCCCCACCCACCCCCTCCCCTTGCAAATTTCGGTACTCTGGTGAAATCATGTACAACTCGGAAGTTATTTTAGTCAAACAAAAAAAGAAACACACAAATCGGTTGGAAATTGAGGCCTGGGCAGAGTTTACAAGATTATTCCCGCAAACGTAAGTTTTTTAAGCATTAACCCCCCTTTCCCCCTCTTAAAAAGTAAAATCCGAAATTCCGGCGCCGTAGTGCACAACTAGATAGTATTCCGCGTCAAACGAAAAAAGAACCATGGAAATCGTTTGAGAACTAAGGCCTGGGCAGAGTACACAAGATTATGCCCAAAAACGCACGTTTTTCGAGCATTAACCCCCCCTTTCCTCCCCTTAAAAGGCAAAATTCGAAATTCCGGCGACGTAGTGCACAACTAGATAGTTTTCCGCGACGAACAAAAAAAGAACCAGGAAAATCGGTTGAGAACTAATGCCTGTGCAGAGTACACAAGATTTTGTTACACACACACACACACACACACACACACACACACACACACACACACACACACACACACACAGACATACACCTATGGTTTTTTTCGCGGATTCGGATTCAGAATGGTCTAAAACGGATTACTGTGTGGTTATTTTTTTTTTCTGTTGAGTGTTGTCCAACTTTACCCCAGATCGATCGCATAAGGACGCCCAAGTCTTACTGTGGGACGTCCTGAAAAACTTGGTTAACCAAGGGAAGGCGGTGATCTAAAGTAATGTTTTGGACTAGTTTCCTAGCTCAGTTATATCTGAGTAAGATATACTTGGTAAGTACTCACAAACCAAAGTGAAGAGCTTGACAATGAGGAATTTCACCATGTCGGAATTTCCTATTTTTTACCCCAAAATCGGATTCAGCACCTCGAAAAACCCCCTAAGGCAAACTTTCAGCCCGAACTTCCTAATTTACGAATAAACAAAACAGTGTAGAAAATACGAATGTTTAAAAAAACCGGGAAAATGACGTCATGCTGGAATAGTTCATTTATGGCCGCTTGAAGCGCTGAGATCGAGAAATCCATAGTCCCCAGATGCAAAATTTCATGAAACAGTAAAGTTCGAAATCGAAAAACTGAAGAAAAAAATAGAAAAAGCGAGATGGGGAAAATTAGGTTTCCCCTGTTTTTGTTTGATAACTTTTCTCTTAGAAAACACGATTTCGTCGTCCCAATGGGCAACACTGGGAGGAGACGGCGATCCAAACAGCCCAATCAGCGAGCCTTCCCGCTGCACGTCCGTTTTCCCGGTTAGTTTTGAAATAAAAAATTTCGATTGTCTCCCAAAAATAACAGGAGACTCATTTTCCGAAATCAGCCCGATTTTCATCTATCCCACACCATTAACTATTCAGGAAAAATGCAAACAGAAATCGGTGAAATTCCTCATTATTGGATCGAGAACCAGGGTTTGTGAGTACTTACCAAGTATGATTTGAGGAATTTAACTTTTAAATGAGGAATTTACCGCAAATTTCGATTTTTTTTCGACAGGCAAATGAGAAAATGTTTAAGATCCACAGGTGGAGTTGGATCTCGTAAGATACCTGGGAGATAGATCTCCCGCTTGCTCTATTGCAGGCAGTAGCCGGAGCAGAAGTAGTTTCTCATAGCCCTTTCCTGCTGAGTCCAGCATACACAATGGTCTCCAGGATGACGCCGGCTTGGGTCCCCTTTTCCCTTATCTAAAAGGACCAGGCGAGAGAGAAATTTCGATTTTGGAGGTGATTGACCTGCTGCTCGAATATAATTCTTTCCTACGTTCGGTAGTGAGGTAGCAAAATCATCTTTAGAGCACTCTTGCAGACTAGAAACTCCGTTACTGTTTGGCTTTTTATTGTATCACTAAGAAGTTCGAAGAAACAAGTTCTCTCCAGTTGGTTGAATTATGAGCATACTTAGGTTGTAGTATAGAGATGACATAACTAGCTTTGGAAGGGGTGAAATCACGCGCGAAGAACGAGAGCATTACCCGTACTTTTCCCTCAACAAACACGCCCTGTCAATGCAAATTAGGAAGCAACAGGCTCTAAAACATGACGAAGGGACGAAAGCAAATATTTTACTAAGTTCTCGGAACCTGCCACCTGTCAGGTCAAAAAAGGGTCCATCCCGGAACCGAATATTACGTAAACATGCGTATTGGCCCTTTTGTGACCACAAGGGCCGGCCCTTTTTACGAGCGGCGTCCTCCTTGAATCAGTTCAACTGAGCAAACAACGGAAAAAGGGCAGATTTCAAGGGTAGGAAGTTGACAAAGGGTTCACTCTCTCCGGTCAAAATATCAATTTTTAACGTTCTCTTTGTGGTCTTTTATTTGTTACGGAAATGTTTTGTTGACGGACGAATTTGTAAGGCAGGAAACGGACGGACCGTCTGTTGTCCATACCAGGTTTATAAAGGTTGTGTTGGGTGTGATGTAGGTGTTGCCCAAAAAAAGTTCGAAAATATTGTGTTACAAGTAAATTATTGACAAACGATGCAGAACAACAAAGCATTTTTTTTTTCTCCTAACTTTGTCGATGCATATGTGCTTCAATAGAGAAACTATTCATCACCCGAGTTGACCAGGGAAAAACGCTGAGTCCGGGTCTACTTGTATTTGACGAATTCGGTGCAGACAGCACGTATTTACGCATGCTCAAATGTGAATCTGATTGTGAGTCGACTGTACGATACTAACGTGACTCCCAGCTTTTGGTTACAGCAAATTTGAAACAATCAGTGGCGTCTCCTCCAGGCAAACACCGTTTGCCCTATTAAAAATATGCAAAATGAACAAAATTTGTTCATTTTGCATATTTTTAACATAATTTAACTTAAATTTAAAATTTTAAGTTAACATAAGTTAACTTAACTTTAAAATACTTATTTTAATTTAACTTAATTTAACTTTAAATTTGTTCATTTTGCATTTTTTAACATATTTTTAACTTAATTTAACTTAATTTTAACATATAGTTGCATATTTTTAACTTAATTTAATTTTTTGCAAGTAATATTTAGCCGATTTTGGAAAATTTTAATACAATTGATATTTCAAGGAAGTTAGATGAAATAGGAGAATGGATTATGTACGTATTTCGCCTAGAATACTATCCCGCAACACACCAAAGATTTGTAGAGATCGGTAACTACGATCGACTGCAAGGCAAGCAGTTGAAAAAATGAATGTTATGGCACTGTTTTGGGTGAGAAAAGACGATCGGCGGGTAGGTCAACGCGGATAAGCCAAGGCAAACAATCGAGTAGCTAGGGATTGCAACGATATATCGATATATGAAATATATCGATAGATTACGGTTGATATATCAATATATTTATATCGATATAGAGAACCGATATTATCGGTCAATATCGATATATTTACCGATAATATCGCGACTTGTTTTCAACAAGTAAAAATTAATATTAACTTGAATGGATGAGAAGGGGCGCCTTTACCTGTGTAAAACATCAAGTAATTTTATTCCAAATTTTGTAGGTACCTACGTGAAGGCTTGATTTGAGACTGTTGAGTTGACTTCAGCTCAAACATGTGCACATGAATGGTTTACACCTACAGTAGCACTCAAAAAGCGCTAAAAAATAATGGAGGCGCGTCTCGATTAAAACTCCCTACTATACGAAGTGAAGAAGGTTTTTAAAACAATTATTTTCAATTTTGAAGGACCCTATCAATTTATAGATAGTTAGAGTTAGTTATAGATAGTTAGAACTCCTGAGGATAGTTTTATCACGAAATTTGTAACCCCAAAAACCCTGTGCTATAGTGCTCTGAAACCATGACAATTTCGCACTTTTTTCTGGTTTCAAACTATGAATTTCGATAAGTATAATTTTTTATGTAGGTAGGTTAAATACTAACTTCAACCGGATTTTCCAAGTAGATCTTCCGATATGTCGAGTATATCGATATATTCCTTCCAAAGAGATGTTAGTAACGTTTCAATTCATCTAAGTACCTACTTACTTTGACAAGTTTTTCCAAGTATTTATCCCGATATGTCGATAAATGTCTTCCTAAATGATATTTTTGATTTTTTAAAACGAGTTAATTCACCTAGTACTTCAACACGTTTTTCCTAGTAGATCTTCCGATGTATCGAAATATCGATACATTTTCTCCGATATATCGATGGTATCGATATCTCATTGACGATATATCATTTGATCAGTATATCGATGTATTTCATTCGATATGCCATCCCTACGAGTAGCTGTTTCGTGACCTTGAATACAGAGAAAATTGGAAGATTAGCCATGGGTTTTTTCCCTTAGCAACCAGTCATCAAGGTTCTTAATGAAGTAATTCTTTATTTCTTTGAATGGAGTGTGAAGAACCGTTTATTTCATCTAAATAAACTCGATTATGAAGCCAAAACATGTTTGGTAGGTAGTGACGATGACAAAGCTGTCTTCTTTGCTGCCGCTTGATCTACACAGAAAAATCGTAAACCTTTGTGAATTAATTTGCTGCGTTTTTCATTATTGTTTATTCCTCTAAGGCTGGTAAAGGTGTTTGCCTGACGAATATTCTCCACTAACCGGGAAAACGGACGTGCAGCGGGAACGCTCGCTGATTGGGCTGTTCGGATCGCCGTCTCCTCCCAGTGTTGCCCATTGGGACAACGAAATCGTGGTTTCTAAGAGAAAAGTTATCAAACAAAAACAGGGGAAACCTAATTTTCCCCATCTTGCTTTTTCTATTTTTTTCTTCAATTTTTTCGATTTCGAACTTTAGTGTTTCGTGAAATTTTGCATCTGGGGACTATAGATTTCTCGAGCTCAGCGCTTCAAGCGGCCATAAATGAACTATTCCAGCATAACGTCATTTTCCCGGTTATTTTAAACGTTCGTATTTGCTACACTGTTTTGTTTATTCGTAAATTAGGAAGTTCGGGCTGAAAGTTTGCCTTAGGAGGTTTTTCGAGGTGCTGAATCCGATTTTGGGGTCAAAATTAGGAAATTCCGACATGGTGAAATTCCTCATTCTCTACACCCATGCACTAATGAATTTCAAAAATCCTTGAACATTTCAAATTTAGGTACAACTTTTAAAGTTTGAGCCTCTGAAATTTAGGGAAATACTGACCCGGAACGAGAAACGAACGGCGACCGACTGAGGCCCCCATTTTTTAGGGGGTTTTAGGGGAGACCCTACCCATTTCCTATATATTTCCGTACCAGATGGACCTACAGAGACCATTTTTTGTAATTCTTCATCTTCTTATTAGTTAAGAAGTAGAATAATGAGCTCACTTTTTAGATTTTCGAATTGAAATCCGTCGAAAAACGACACTAGAGATTTGAGGTTTTTCTGGTCGACCGTGATCGCCCACTTAAGATGTACAGAAAGGGGCTGCCCCTGAAACTAGTTCTCTTTTTGCGTCCTCTGAAAAATTTATATTTTCGTATATACAAGAATTTACACTTTTACTGTCGTTTGGTTCCTCGAAAATTGTATGCCCAAGCAATATTTCTGAACCAATCAGTGGAAGCCGATGTAAATCTGAAAAGCAAACAATGATCAACATAGTCAGTAACAACTTCTTGATCGCACTAATGCATGTAAATGAATGATGCAACTTTACTGCTCACCTAACTTGGCGGACTTTTACTAAGTTATAAAAAATACTGAAGTTACAAAAAAAATGTAGTAGGTACATAAAGTATGAAGTAGGTACTGTTGCCATACTTGTTAGAATTTTCAACATTTTTGCCGATTTTATTTTGACTAGGCAATATGTGGAGTAAATCATTTCCATTTACCAAAAACGATGCCAATAAACGCGGCTCTTCATTTTTGAACGCCATTCTTCAAACGATTTGCATGCGCTCAGTCAATCTCAAAACCTGTAATTCTCACAGCAAGGCGCGAAAATTCAGTTCAATGAAGTACGAGGATTATAATACTTGAGGAGGCAATTTCCGTCTCAGAACACTAGGCCTATCCCATAAGTCCCTCTACAATCAAGATGGCGATCCCAATACCGACCTACGAAAAATACCTGGGCGTAAACCCTCGTTACCTTCAGAGCACACGACTTCGACAATGAGGGACGGATTTGAGAGATCACCGTAATCATTTTGTGACGTCATTAAACATGGGTTGTAGGTCTACCGGAGGGAGTATCGGACTGTTGAGGGGGTATCGACTCTACGTCGGTCAAATACGGGTTTTTTTCTGGCATGATGTTGGGCTGGGCCGATTGGAACCCTGATGTGGGATCTTGATCAGCGATGGGAGTTGAAGAACTATTCCACATAAACCACACGTGAATTTGAGAATCTAGTTCGTAAAACCCTTGCTGAAAACCGACAATTTGTATTTGTAACACGAGTACATCAGGGCTCATTATTGAGCCCCATAATGGTTCCTTCATTTTCAAATAATTCTTGTTAGTCCACGTATCTAAACCACTCATAAATTTACCCATGCTTAACTCTACCTGACACTACATTAATCACAGCCAATATCTACAGGAGTAACTCGGGGATCAATACTACGCCCTATTACTATCCCTTGAAAACTATGGAAATAAACCCACCAAAATTCAAGGTTCAAACAGAAACCCATCTCTTTCGTCGAGCTTTCGGTTACTTTAAAACTTTCATCAGGGCCTAAAACAACGATACAAATAAACCCTCTCAGTGCTGATTATGCTAAATATTAATTACAAAATACTGACGAAACTACACCATCTATAACTAATAACAATAATCTCAAGAAAAAATTACTGAACATTGAAAGCGGGTAGGAAAAACAAGAAGAAATTTGGTATAAATCGTCTTAAAGACCACGTTATGTGATTCCGAAAAAGTTATAGAGAGTAAACTTCTCTGTTGTTCTTTCTGGAGAGTGAGGAAAAAACATCAGTTCAGATCAAGAAACCAGTTTATTACACTAAGACCCAAAACTTTGTGGCTCCCTTCTGGTTTATTATTTTCAATAATGAACCTTTGGAATCGACCGAGGAAATGTTTTAAAAACCCCATCAAAATGTTTTTGGTTTACGTTTCAAGGTAAGTAGAATCCAAAAATTCAAGCTTTTTGTTGATGTCCGTCACTTCTAAGGGGTGAAAAATAAGGGTTCAAATGTTGAAAATGCCCTACTTCAAAACCTTTGGATATAAAGGTATTGCTTTTTCATAAATTTAAATTAGTATTGCATTTCTAGAATCGAATGAGACCACGCAGAGCCCTGTAAGACCAACCGTTCAACCCCTATGAGAACTTAAGGGTTGGACTTATGGTACGTCAGAAACACGACTGTGAATTGCAAAAGAGGCCTAATTACCGTTCAAATTTTAGCTTACCAAAATGCGATCATTGCTTCTTCGAGTTGTACTCACTTTTGCTTCCTTAGCAACCAGTAATCAAATTTCCTTATGAAGGCACCCATAATTCTTTATTTCTTCGAATTGAGTGTGAAGAGTTAATTTATTCAAAATAAATTTGATTGTGAAGCGATTGTGTACTTTTAAGATTGTAAAGCAATAATCATGGTTGGTAGGTTTGGTGGGTGTTAATACTTGGGAATATATTAATCTTGTGCCTATTTCTTTGCGGTAAAATAATTGCTTGCAACTTTCACGAAAACCAAAAGGTGAATGTATTTTCAACATCTGAAATAAATTAATAACACATAACAACAAATATAACATAATCAATGGAGTATCCACCACAAACTACCCCCTCTTCAGTAAAGATGTTGATCCGCAAAACGAATCATGTAAGGGTTCTTTTGAAGTAGTACTAAACTTACGTACTTTAATGTCGCAGCTTCACAAATACTTTTATTAGGACACAGTTCGATAATCTTATCAGCTAGAACAGACAATGAATTCAGGCTTTGATTTTCACTTACTGCCAACACAGTTCTTACGTTATAACGCTGTAGTGTATAACTGCTATAGCAGGCATCTGTTGCAGCCACAGTGACGTTAAAAGGTCGTCACTCTATTTGCTTCCTGCTGGTACCTTCATCTCTCTCAGCAAGTGTGTTGGTCTTCTATCTCCTAGAACCGTCTCTTTTAGCAGTCGATGCAATTGTTTGTCTTCAGAATCGACGTACGCTTCGATCAGTCTTGTTTTAAGAGTTACGTATTTGTTCGTCAAGGGTTGTTTGGCAAGTAGATCTGAAACGTGCGTCAAAACGCTGCTGTCCAAAGAGCTTACAACGAGGTCGTATTGGTCGTTGTCGTCCAGAATCCCTTTTACCCGAAATCCTGACTCCAAACGATGGAACCAAATAGGCACTGCAGTTTTCCAAAAAGTAGGTGGTTGGAAATGCGCTATTGTCATGCGACTACTTTGAGGAAAGGTTTGGTCTCCTCCTGCATTTCCTCTGGTATGAGTTCCTCCAAGATTTTCTCTATCATTTTCCCTGGATGGGTTACCTTGTTGGTTTTCTTCGTTCACGTCGGGGTCACCAGTTTTGGTGGGTGTTAATACTCTGGAATATATAATCTTGTGCCTATTTCTTTGCGGTAAAATAATTGCGTGCAACTTTCACGAAAACCAAAAGGTGAATGTATTTTCAACATCTGAAATAAATTAATAACACATAACAACAAATATAACATAATCATTGGAGTATCCACCTCAGTAGGCAGTGATGATGGCAAAGCTGTGTTCTCTGCAGGCGTGTGATCTATACCTACAGAAAAACATTAATTTTTGTGTAATAATTTGAATTTTGTTGTTGTTGTTGTTGTTTATTACCTCAAAATGGGAGTTTTACCTTAATTTTTAAGGTAAGTAACTATATCTTACGAAATGAACAATAGATGAACTAGGGAATTCTCGTTTGACTTTTGCCATGCTACTGCACCGCTTGAATAGCTCAATCAGTTCTTGATGAACTGTATAAATTAATGACGGTAATCCCAGTTCAATTTATTGCAGCTTGCAATTTTTATAGCAGTTCGTACACTCTAATAGTGCCTAGGTGAAATAATAGTTGCTACGAGTACGACCGTGTGCCCTTTCACGATCTGTAGGATCGAAGTCTTCCATCACGACTAAGTTATCGAATTAAAATCCGGTTCATGTCATCAAAATACCAGAAACCTCCGTGACGCATTGGAACAGGTGGTGCCCAAGGTACGGTTGAGTTGTTGCACTCGCAGGTACACCTGCGGTAATGTTCTTCCTTCAGTAGTCGAGTGACAAGTCATTAGGAAGTCCTTGATGGATCTCACGAATCTCCGAGATTCCCTTCCCCATTCACCGGGCGTTGCAGCGTCGGTAAGATATGTCTTGAAAAGGTCAAAGCTCCCTCCTTGCTCAGCTGTATATCCGTTTTACATTCACCCCTTGCCATTGAATACATCATGAGGAAAGTATGTACCAAAAAAAGTAAAATGTGACCAGATGAAAAAAAAAAAAAAATAAATAAAAATAATGAAAAAAAAAAAAAAAAAAACGTCTGCCAAGTGGGTGTGGCACATAGCTTCCTCGTATCCATAACCCGATTATATAGATGATCCAATGTATAGTAGTTAATCTGAAAACACCAATCTTAAAGTACCTTTCACTACCTTCATAGGGGACCATCTACACGCTAATCTGGACAATACTAGAAAATTTCATCAAATTCGGACGAAAAATGTAAGTGCGGTAGTTTTTAGCTTGACAAGGATTCGAACCTGGGACTCCTAAGTGGGAATCCAGAGCATTGCTGACTGACCCATCAAGGGGGTGGTTGAATGGGGTTTGAGATCCTCACCTCACACGCCACTGTTACGGCTGTTACAAGGATTTTACGTTTGCGCATGCGCAGGGGCTACTGTAAATTTTAAGGCCTTGATTTTCATTGGGGACCATCTACAACCTAATCCGCGTAATCCCTGAAAATGTCATCGAAATCGGGTAGAAATTGTGGAAGTTATGTCTGTTACAAGCAATTCACGTTCGCGCATGCGCATCGGCTACTATCAATCCGGGGGTGATGATTTTCATAGGGGACCATCTAAACTCTAATTTGTAAAATCCCTGAGAATTTCATTGAAATCGGATGGAAAATGTGGAAGTTACGGCCGTTACAAGGAAATTCACTTTTGCGCATGCGCAGTCGCTTCTGTCAGTCCGAGGATGATGATTTTCATAGGTGACCGTCTACACACCAACCCGCACAATCCCTGAAAATTTCATCGGAATCGGATGAAAAATGTAGAAGTTATGGCCGTTACAAGGAATTCACGTTTGCGCATGCGCAGTCGCTTCTATCAATCCGGGGATGATGATTTTCATAGGGGACCGTCTACACACCAACCCGCACAATCCCTGAAAATTTCATCGAAATCGAATGGAAAATGTAGAAGTTATGGCCGTTACAAGGAATTCACGTTTGCGCATGCGCAGTCGCTTCTATCAATCCGGGGATGATGATTTTCATAGGGGACCGTCTACACACCAACCCGCACAATCCCTGAAAATTTCATCGAAATCGGACAATAACTTCGTATAGTTATGCGCGTTACAAGGAATTCATGACAGACACACAGACACACGGACACACAGACACACAGATACACAGACACACAGACACTGAACCAAAATTGTTCAGAAAGGTCTAAAACGCAAAACGCGAGTGAAAATTTTGATTTTGGAGAACTTTTTTTTTTCGTCCTTGAAAAGTGAAAACAAAGCTTCCGCTACCTTGGTAGACTCGGAAGCAATACAGTCAGGTGAGGAGAGTTGGACCATTTTCACTACATTTTGCTCAGTCCTGCCTGGACTGAGTGTTGTAAAATAATAATGAAGGGCGTTTTGGAAAGACGGGACCTCAGGCTATCACCCCTATGGTATCAAAATTGGAATACCTCCACAGCGGAGGGTGTATATTTTGCTTCCGAGTCTACCAATGTAGCGGAAGCTTTGTTCTCACTTTCCAAGGTTGAAAAAAAAGTTCTCCAAAATCGAAATTTTCATTCGCGTTTTACGCTTCAGACCTTTCTGAACAATTTTGGTTTCGTTTCGGTCTGTCATGAAATCCTTGCCACAGCCATAACGTCTACAATTCTCATCCAATTTCAATAAAATGGGGGGTGCGCCTGATTTTTTAAAAATTTTTAATCAAAAGTAGACATTATCCTGAGAATTTTGACACCTACCGTTCTCTTTTTGGATGAGTAGATCTTTTTCTATAATTTTTCAAAGTTTCGAATGTTTATGACGTCACGCGCCCCTCCCGCCTGAGAGCCCACTGTGACGTCATAAACATACGAAACTTTGAAAAACCATAGAAAAAGGTCTTCTCATGCTAGAAGGTCGCGGTTGGTGTCAACATTCTCAGGATGAGGTCTAGTTTAGATTGAAACTAACAATAAACAGTTTTTTCGACCCCATTTTCAGGGATTGTGCCTACTACCTACTAGGGCATTTTTGAAAATTTCAACCCTTCATTTCCATTTGGTTGGTGGTTGGGTTTGAAATTTTCAGAAATGCCCTAGCAGGTAGTAGGTACCTACGGTTGGTCTATCAGTCCAGGGGTAATGATTTTCATAGGGGGCCATCTGGCCATCTACACGTCAATCCGCACAATCCCTGAAAATGGGGTCGGAAAAACTGTTTATTGTTATTTTCAATCAAAACTAGACCTCATCCTGAGAATGTTGACACCAACCTTCTAGCACGAGAAGGGTGATCTATACAGAAAATAATAAACCTTTGGGCAATGATTTACCTGTATTATTATTTTTATTATTATTATTGTATTACCAGATAGTTTTTCACAATAAAAAAAAGATTGTTTGATGCCCACTGTGGAGATGGGAGTATGAATGGGTTCTGCTGAGCGCCAACTCAACACAACAATTGATAAAAACACCTGTTGAGAGGAGGGTGAAATTGGGGCGTTTTGAACGGATAACAGTGATAACTATCTTCTGGAAGGTATTAACATGAAGTTTCTACAAGAACCGAGTCGCTAACTTGACATCAGCTCTTCTGGTGACCCTATTCATAACGTTTTGCTAGTCTCAACTCTCCCCTCCTGACGGTAATATAAAAACCCAATATTGTGGGAAAACTGGTCCAAAATGGCACGTGTAACTTGCTAGCCTTGATATACAATACAAAATATGTATAACTAAATTAAAGTTGATGTAAACAGAAATTCCTACAATAATGGCCTATAATACTCTGTAATGGTATAGTCTTCATTGTAATATAAAACTAATTCAATGATTTATTATACTCATTACAGCTTAAACTCATAAAAATTAAAATTAATTACTAGAAGCAGGCAAAAACAAATTCATAACGTCCGGTAAGTAAGATTCATCATTCAACTCGGTGGGTAGTTTAATGAGAAATCAGTGAACGTCCAAGTCGTAAAAGTTTTTGCTACTCTTCAATGTCCTTTCGCCCGTCAGCCGTCTATTGTTCTCAACAGGAAGTTGGAAGTTTCATCTGAGTTAATCGATCCATCAGGAAAAGTACAATTTATGTACCAAAACAACTAATAATTTATTGTTTCTTTATAAAATCATTTCAATTTAGTCGATAATGTGTACGTAAGAAGTGGAAATTTTTCAACACAAAAATGGATGGTGATTTGTTTCATTAGGATGGCAATATTTGAAGAAAACACTCGTCTGCAAAGATCACAGCTTTGCCATGATCACTATTTATTTTTACCTGCCAGCCATACGTACCTACTACATAACTACCTCCACACCTTCAAAATTAAGTTTATTTGGAAGAAATACAAGCTTCACAGCACTCGATTCGAAGAAATTGGGAGTTTCATATGGGAAATTTGATTACTGGTTGCTAAGGAAGCAGAACTGAATACAATTCGAAGAAACGAACCAGATAAAATTTGAACGGAGATTAGACCTCTTTGGTGATTCTCACTCGTGATTCTGTTTTATCGTAGGAAACACCTTAAATTCTCGTAGGGAGCGAAGGGATTGTCCTACAGAGCTCCGCGTGGTCTCTAAACATTCTAAAAAGCGACCAACTTGACAGATCTTCCTCGATTTTCGCGGTGTTTTTATGAAGAGGCTTCACTTGTTTAGGCATTTTCTTCTACGGTAATTTTTTTCTTTTGGTTATTCCTGGTGTTAAACGTTATTTTAGGGCTCTATTATAGGATTTGACTTGAAATTCCAGAATCTAAAATTGAGGCAAATTCCCCATTCTATTGGCGAAAAAACAATACCTTTATATCGAGAGTTTTTGAGCTAGGATTTTTTTTTAAGTTTGAACCCTTATTTTTCACCTCTTAGAAGTGACTGACATCAACCAAAATTAGCCCATATACCAAATTTCAACCAAATCGGTCCATGGTTGCTAAGAAAAGTGATGGCGGACGGACGGAAAATGTTTTATTCGATTTTCGGATTCCACGTACCTTGAAACGTAAACCAACAAATTTTGAGGGAAATCATCTAATTTCTCCCTTGATGGGAAAATCAAAATACACAATGGATATACCAGCTTATTATAGCGGTTTTGTTTCAACAAATTTGACATCGAACTTCTTACGACATTAATTAACGACATTAATACGACATTAATTTTCAAGGAGAACAATTTTTATGAAGAACTGAATTATTCTGGAGATATTGTACTACTCATTGTGTATGTAGGAACCACTAATGCGCAACAAGTTGGATCCCCGAACACGTGGTTTTTCAGGTTTCGGGAACTGAAGATAGGATACCTATCGGAAGCAACGAGAAAAAACCTTACAGAACATCGTCTTATTGAAATCGTGACATCTGCTTCCTGGAGGGTCGAGAGACGGATGAATGAGGAGGCAAAGGAAGAAGAAATATCGTCATAAATCTGGAAAAGGGGGTGTTGGAGGGTTCGGTTTGCCCCAAGGGGTTGAGACTGCCGATTTTAATACAAATGGTTTCCTCTCTTCTGTTCTGATGATGTCCCTGGTGGTTGCTGGGGAGTTACTCTGAGAACGTGATAGGAAGTCCTCGAGAAGCAATGTTTGTGCAGATGGAGGAAGTTGATGCAGAAGGCCAAAGTCAATTCAAGGGTCCAATTCGTATCTACTATCTTCATCTATCTCATGAACCTGATAACTAGTCTAAGAAGGTAAGAAATTACTTTCATTTGCAGCTTGATGCAGCCTCTAATAGTGCGTCAACTTTAATTTCTGAAGTAAGGCAGCAGTAATGTCTGCAAGTGATATCTATCCAGAGCCAGAGATCACCGATAATTATATAATAAAGGCACCTTTTGGAGTTATCACCTAAAAATCACGACGATAAGAAACCCTTTGTTCTAGGATGAAGTGCAGCTCAGCCATATTGGACATTCTTCAGAATGAGCCTTGAACTTCTTCGTGGAAGACTCAAAATATTTTGTCCTACTGCACAAATACGAAGTATCCTAAGGTAGGTACAACTTATTAACAATACTATTTTGAAAATATTGACACATATTCAAAACTAAGATAGGTACGTTACTGAGGTTTGTTGATTATGGTGGATGTTTCACTTCTCTGCTTCACAAGTAAGCTAGATCAAGTGGTTTGGTACGCTTCAATCTTCTGATGATATCACTTGTATCAAGGAGTTGGACAGCTTCCTCGTTGATGTGAGATCTTAGCTGCAGTCAGGGGCATGGCGTCCATAAGGCCACTCTGGGTCTAGCCCCAGCAAAATTTCCCTCTCTGTAAGCTAGATTTTCATCTCAAAGTTGAAAAAACTCGCTTTGAAAAGTGTTCTCCCCAAGTCAAAAAACCCTAGGAGAAAGATTTAATCCTCAAAACCATGATGATCCATGAAAGCATGAATCTTTTACAAGTGTAAAATAATAATTTTAATAATAATAATAGTTTTACACTGACATGGACCTAAAGAGAAGAAGGAGGATGGAATCGATAGTATGGAAATCGTATATCGATGGAATCGTATATACGAGAGGAAAATAACATGTTGCTAAGGAAACTCTGGGGCAAGGACAATTCTGCCCCAGAATTGCTATGGTTACATGGTTTGTTTTTAGGTTTTCCCCGTCCGCGCATGCGCAGTAGTGTAAAAATGCAGGCCTCATCCGTTTACCCCCTCCCTTCCCCGGGGAGGACGCATTCGATTTTCAAGACGAGTCGCAAATCGATTTTTTCCGAGGAAAACGATTTAATTCCTTTTATCAGTTGTCTTATCTTGCTTGGCAAGTCGCGCTAAGATACAATCACAACAACCTTACTTACCTAAACTGGGGTTTTTCACGAATATGAATAGAAAACCTATCAATGAATTATTATTCTCCATTGATTTTAATGTACGAATTTTGATGATGATTTTATTGATATTTAATGTACCTACGTTTTCATGGTTCATCCTAGATTTGCAATGGGACGTCAAACAGATAAGTTAACTTCTACCTATCTGATACCTTCTCATAATGTAGGCCTAGCTACCACCGCACATTATGACTTGCTAAGAGTTCGGGAAGATTGATATCCTCCCATTTCTTATCAGGGGACTTCTTGTTCGACGAAAAAGTTGTTGGTAATGCTCGACTATCACCGTAGGAAATCACACAACTCGTTTTTAGGACGTCCCACAGTAAGACTTGGGCGTCCTTATGCGATCGATCTGGGGTGAAGTTGGACAACACTCAACAGAAAAAAAAATAACCACACAGTAATCCGTTTTAGACCATTCTGAATCCAAATCCGCGAAAAAAAAAACCAGAGGTGTATGTCTGTGTGTGTGTGTGTGTATGTGTGTGTGTGTGTGTGTGTGTGTGTGTGTATGTGTGTGTGTGTGTGTGTGTGTGTGTGTGTGTGTGTGTGTGTGTGTGTGTGTGTGTGTGTGTGTGTGTGTAACAAAATCTTGTGTACTCTGCACAGGCCTTAGTTCTCAACCGATTTTCCTGGTTCTTTTTTTGTTCGTCGCGAAAAACTATCTAGTTGTGCACTACGTCGCCGGAATTTCGAATTTTGCCTTTTAAGGGGAGGAAAGGGGGGGTTAATGCTCGAAAAACGTGCGTTTTTGGGCATAATCTTGTGTACTCTGCCCAGGCCTTAGTTCTCAAACGATTTTCGTGGTTCTTTTTTCGTTTGACGCGGAATACTATCTAGTTGTGCACTACGGCGCCGGAATTTTGGATTTTGCTTTTTAAGAGGGGGAAAGGGGGGGTTAATGCTTAAAAAACGTGCGTTTGCGGGGGTAATCTTGTAAAATCTGCCCAGGCCTCAATTTCCAAGCGCATATCTCTATACATTTTTGACTAAATTTGATCCCCGAATATTTTAATCTCTGGAAAGAAGTTGAGGTGTGATTGTTCCCCAGTGGTTCTTCTGTTTGTCGCAAAAGTAGGTATGTGTGATCCTATGGTCAAGTTTTTGTATTTTCTGGTTTGGTCACCAAACTTTGGTGCCCCACCACTTTCGAATGTCACCCAACGCCCCAGGCTGCAGTAGGTGTCTCACTGCTTTTCTCTTTATAGCATCGTTTATTGTTTCGTTCCGAAGCTCATGATGATCGAAAGTACCATGGTGCATTGACAATCGTTCTTAGCAAATTGTTCTGGAATCTTTAGACGACGTCTCGATTTGATTGAGCTGTACAGCCCAAAGCTGAGCCCCTTAAGTACTGGTTTAAGGACTTGGTTGTACAATGTAAGCTTGTTCTGGATTGACAACGTCGGCCGTCTCCCCATTAGCCAATGCATTTTTCTGAATTTTAGAAGGAGTTCTTCCTTCTTTTGTGACATGGGCTTTCCATCTAAGTTTGGCGCCCAGTGTCATGCCTAGGTATTTGGCTTCGTTAGCATTCGGAATAACTTTTCCCATGAAGTGTACCGGAATATACTCGATTCTGTTGTTAGTGAAATCGACATGTACCGACTTAGTTTCATTTATTTTGATTCTCCATTTTGCTGTCCACTTAAGAAAAAACTAGTGAGAAAAGTAGTGTGAAGGCTCCAACCAGATGTTTAAAGCTGTAATTAACCAACCGTATGAAAAATGTCTTGTGACGCAACATCATCAAACTCAAATTCGCGTCGGTCCATCTGGCCTCTTTTTCCAAAACTCTCCCACCACGACAAAAGAAGTTCGAACCAATAGTCGAGTGTAATGGTGTTATAATTGGGATCGCCACGGGCCGCTCTGGTGAATAGCGTAGCGAATTTTTCGCCTATTGCGGTTTCGTCAAAGATCGGCCCGTTTGGGTAAATAGAAAGACCTTGTGCCATTGTGGTCAGTCCGGCTGGATATGACTTGGAGGAGTCACTGTCCTCAGATGTTCAAGCTTTTAGGACAGCCTACGTCCACATTTTTCGTGATCATTTGAGCAGGGGACCAGTAATGAAGAACAACACCGTGCACTCCCCAATATGGACAAATTGCAAGAGTCTTATAATGCCATTCATTATCAGAAGGAAAAATGCAGCCCTTCCTGAATAATTTGGGAAAAAATGAAGCAGTTCCTTTTAAAATACTAAATATTCCAAATATTAATTACAAACCTATACTAACGTTCATTCGTTCGTTTATTTAGTTTGTTGGGATTTGGTATAGCCGTGGTTGTTCGGGCGCGCGTTCTTTGGTTGCAAGACACGAACCGACTTCTGCGGGGAGTCGTGCGTTCGAATCTCGCCGCCGGCGTTCGTGCGTCCGGTATCGTCCCTCCCCTCTTGTTCCTACCCAGGGCAGGGGGGACGGGCATAGTGCACCCAGCGGTCGAAAGCATAGATATATACTAGTATACGTTGATATTGAAGATTAATTTTCTTTCAATTATCGAGGCGCGGTCTGGGTTAAATGAAATGCTAATTACATTCCGACGTTTCGATGATTTATTTCATCATTTTCAAGGAAATTTTCAACAAGAATAAAATATCATTTGCTACTAAATTGAAGATGGTATGAAATATATGAAAGCCAGTTAAGTAGGAGCATATTGTAGGAAAGTTAATCTAGGTTTACATGTATATTATACTCGTAGTTATTTGACTTGCAATTTAGAGTGGAGAAGTTCGAAGATGTTCTGGTGAGACACAAACTTAATCTAGTTTTCACAAGGAACAACTGAAGCTCTGATCTGTACTAGTGCTCTTCAACTTTCCGACTGAGGCTTGTGGGTTCTGATGGTTTTGTGGTGGAAAACGGGTAGATTTAGGGTGGTTTTGCCAAAAAGGGGTAGGACAGTAGATTCCTCTGTACATTGTGTGAGGTTTAACGGGAATTGTTGTTGTGAATATTTGGGCCTGGAGGGGGTTTGGAATTTGGGGGAATTTTCTTTAAATGTATAAGGTTCCCATAGCATTTACTCAAATCTTTTACATCTGTACGTTTGTTCAGTGCTATGTGGTCAATATCAACGTACATACCAACGGTCGATACCCACCAATCACAATATACTAGTATAGATATATAGCGTAGTATGTATCTATGGTCGAAAGTCGAGAGACGAAAGTGAAGGAGTATTGCGTAGTGCACCCGAACAGTCGGTTTCCGTCAACAGACCCTTGCACTGTGCACCCAGGCAAAATATAAACACAAAAATGCAAGTTCTATACAATAATAAATATAAATTAAAATTGAAATATTACAATTACAATCATTTCTACTAATAATAAATTGTATACAATAATAAATATGAATTGAAATTAATTAAGGTAAATACAAATAAATTTAATATGAATTAAATAAATAAAAATTAAATATTACTTTTACAATTATTTACTTTTACATACCTTCCTACAGGTTCAGGAAAATTCAAGAACTCCAAAAACAAGATTTACTCTCTACAAGAGGCAGCCTAAGCCAGGTAGACGTAAGGGACGAGCGTGGGTTAGAAAAACAATAAATTGATAGGAAGATGAATGGAGAAAATCCCAAAATTTTAACCACACCTGCACGGTCGTAGACTGTCCTAAATCTATAAAAGTGGGAAGGAAAATTTGAGGAGTTTCGTTTCCGATTCCGGGCGTATTATACGAGAACCACGTCAGGGGGGAATATCATCTCCTGGGTGCACTTTGAAATCGGGTGCAGTGTGAAAAAGACGCAGCTGAGTGCACTGTGCAATACTTTTTGGGGTCCGGGTGCACTATGCAAGAACGCACAGGGCAGTGAGGCAATGGGAAGCCATGAGTGAAATTGTCAGAACAAAATATGATCTTCCCTTTGGAAGACAGGAATGACAGTCGGACGAAAATCCAACCTGAAATAGTTGTTTACTTTAGTTGACTTACTTTCACTATATTGTTTATTGTCTTCCGATGGAGTTTCGATTGTCAAGAGAAAGATGGTTTTGGAGAAGCGCAACTGTGCAGACATCAAAGGGCAAACCTTCCTCTCAAGGGAATTCGCCTTCCCAAATAATATCTCACAAAAAAGTGGGAGATTACTCTTTTTTCCGGCTTCAATTTTCACCCCAGCTCGTCTTCCTGCCTTCCAAAGACCGCTCAGAGCGGGGGAGAATGAGTCTTCATTTTTAGAACGAAAATCCGATGAATGAACCACCTGGCGCCAGACGACTCCCACGCCGATTTTTCGGAGGTTTTTTAGTCTTAAAAAAGGGGTTGGACTTAAACAACCCTCGATCTTGCGCAATATCAGCTGTCGTTCTCCTCATACACCCCAAAAACCTAGGAGGAAATAGGAAACCAACTGTTGCATCTGGCCATTTAAACGAGGGTTTTTTTGCCTTCAAACACCACCCCTATCCCGTCTAACGACGCATCTCCCAGGCTCGGGTAACAATTAAATCACCACAAACTATACCGGGAAAATGAATACTTTCCATTTCAACATGAGGTAGTCTTGCGGTCAAGTCGATGCCTTTATGATTCTTTTAACTCTCGATTTCATTTCCTGTTGGTACAGCATCTTTCCTTCCAGCCTATTGTTTTACTACAATAACCAAACTCTATTATGGTACACAAGAACATTGTCTTTATTGTTTGAAGATCCTTCTGTTCTAAATCTCATCCGTATTCTTGTTACTATTCTGGAACCTACTGTTATTGAATATTCTAATTAAAGAAATAACTGTGATTTCTTAGGAGACAGCTGGGGTCCCCACGAGTAGGTATTATTGTTCAGAAGTGACAAGAATGGACCGAGATCCCAATTAAAATCATTGTGTTTTCAATACAAACCAGTTTTACACTTTGGTTCAACAGAAACCAAGAGATGAGTTTCTGGGCCTTCGCCATGTAGTACGGATTGTTTGGGTGAAACTTGATACTAATTAATGGAAGTGTGACAGGAATGAAAGCAAGTGAAGTTCATGTAGAAGGTATACTGAGTTGTATGGAACTGACATACTCTCAACAGTCAGTACAGTTATGTGTGAGAATGTAAAGTATTTACTCCACCGCAACATGGTGGCACCACTACCTATTAGTTCCATGGTGGTACAGAGAATAATTCATGAAAATCCGGACGTATAATGAGAATTTTCCCTCAATTTCAAAGCTTAGATACAGTTAGTAAGCTATAAAGGAACCGAAATAAAGAAAAATCGGATATTTTGTGAATATTATCCCCCCTCACCCCCTCCCCTTGTGAATTTTTGATACTCTGGTGAAATAGTGTGCAATTTGGAGAATTTATGAGTCGAACAAAAGAAACACTCAAAACGGCTGGAAATTGAGGCCTGGGCAAATTTTACAGGATTATGCCCGCAAACGCACGTTTTTTGAGCATTAACCCCCCTTTCCCCCCCCTTAAAATTTGGAATTCGAAATTCCGGCGCCGCAGTGCACAACTAGATAGGTTTCCACGTCGAATAAAAAAAGAACCACGAAAATCGGTTGGAAATTGAGGCCTGGGTAGAGTACACAAAATTAGGCCCAAAAACGCACGTTTTTTTAGAATTAACCCCCCCCCTTTTCCCACCTTAAAAATCAAAATTCGAAATTCCGGCGACGTAGTGCACAACTAGATAGTTTTCCGCGTCGAACAAAAAAAGAACCACGAAAATCGGTTGAAAAGTGAAGCCTGGGCAGAGTACACAAGATTTTGTCACACACATACACACATACAGACACACACACATACACACACACACAGACATTCACCTATGGTTTTTTTGCGGATTTGGGTTCAGAATGGTCTAAAACGGATTACTGTGTGGTTATTGCTTCCGAGTCTACCAAGGTAGCGGAAGCTTTGTTTTCACTTTTCAAGGACGAAAAAAAAAAGTTCTCCAAAATCAAAATTTTCACTCGCGTTTTGCGTTTTAGACCTTTCTGAACAATTTTGGTTCAGTGTCTGTGTGTCTGTGTGTCTGTGTGTCTGTGTATCTGTGTGTCTGTGTGTCCGTGTGTCTGTGTGTCTGTCATGAATTCCTTGTAACGCGCATAACTATACGAAGTTATTGTCCGATTTCGATGAAATTTTCAGGGATTGTGCGGGTTGGTGTGTAGACGGTCCCCTATGAAAATCATCATCCCCGGATTGATAGAAGCGACTGCGCATGCGCAAACGTGAATTCCTTGTAACGGCCATAACTTCTACATTTTCCATTCGATTTCGATGAAATTTTCAGGGATTGTGCGGGTTGGTGTGTAGACGGTCCCCTATGAAAATCATCATCCCCGGATTGATAGAAGCGACTGCGCATGCGCAAACGTGAATTCCTTGTAACGGCCATAACTTCTACATTTTTCATCCGATTCCGATGAAATTTTCAGGGATTGTGCGGGTTGGTGTGTAGACGGTCACCTATGAAAATCATCATCCTCGGACTGACAGAAGCGACTGCGCATGCGCAAAAGTGAATTTCCTTGTAACGGCCGTAACTTCCACATTTTCCATCCGATTTCAATGAAATTCTCAGGGATTTTACAAATTAGAGTTTAGATGGTCCCCTATGAAAATCATCACCCCCGGATTGATAGTAGCCGATGCGCATGCGCGAACGTGAATTGCTTGTAACAGACATAACTTCCACAATTTCTACCCGATTTCGATGACATTTTCAGGGATTACGCGGATTAGGTTGTAGATGGTCCCCAATGAAAATCAAGGCCTTAAAATTTACAGTAGCCCCTGCGCATGCGCAAACGTAAAATCCTTGTAACAGCCGTAACAGTGGCGTGTGAGGTGAGGATCTCAAACCCCATTCAACCACCCCCTTGATGGGTCAGTCAGCAATGCTCTGGATTCCCACTTAGGAGTCCCAGGTTCGAATCCTTGTCAAGCTAAAAACTACCGCACTTACATTTTTCGTCCGAATTTGATGAAATTTTCTAGTATTGTCCAGATTAGCGTGTAGATGGTCCCCTATGAAGGTAGTGAAAGGTACTTTAAGATTGGTGTTTTCAGATTAACTACTATACATTGGATCATCTATATAATCGGGTTATGGATACGAGGAAGCTATGTGCCACACCCACTTGGCAGACGTTTTTTTTTTCTGTTGAGTGTTGTCCTCAGTCACCCCAGATCGATCGCATAAGGACGCCCAAGTCTTACTATGGGACGTCCTAAAAATGAAGAGACATAATATGTGAAAATCCCAGTTTTGACTATATTTGAAGTTTTTAGTTTAAACAATAACTTATTTAAACAATAAACAATAACAATAAGCAACAGTAACAGTCAGTTATTGTTTGTTACTGATGACCTAACCATCGAAATCCATTTAACTTTGTAACTCTTTACTCTCGTGGAAATAGACTACGTTTTTCTTAACTCCGTTTTGGTTTATTATTTTCAATAATAAGCCTTTGGAATCGAGCAAGAAAAAAAAAATTTTAACCCCTCCTCAAAATTTGATGTTTTACGTTTCAAGGTACGTAGAATACGAAAATCGAATAAAAAAATTTCCGTCCGTCCGCCGTACGCCGTACGCGGCACTTTTCTTAGCAACACTGGACCGATTTGGTTCAAATTTGGTATATGGGCTCCATTTGGGGTCTAGTTGTGCCGCGAAGCTTTTGGTTGATGTAGGTCACTTCTAAGGGGTGGAAACTAAGGGTTGAAAATTTCGAGAGTGCCCTAGCTCGAAAACTCTCGAAATAAAGGTATCGTTTTTTCACCACTTTTAAATAGTGTTGAATTTTTAAAAATTTTTGAAACCACCCGGAGCTCTGTAGAACAAACCGTTCAGTCCCTACGAGTACTTGAAGGTTTTCCTTCGATAAAACAGAATCATGAGTGTGAATCGCAAAAGAGGTCTAATCTCCATTCAAATTTTATCGGACTAAAATGCGATCGCTGTCCATTTCTTCGATTTGTATACAGTTTTGCCTTCTGCGTAACCAGTAATCAAATTTCCACATGAAGCTTTCTATTTTTCCAATCGAGAGTGAAGCGTTTAGTTCTTTCTAATAAACTTGATTGTGAAGGTGTGAAGCCAGTATGGTGTGGTAGGTAGTACCTAGCTGGTAGGTAAAAAAAAGTTGGTAGGTAAAAAAAATGTTGGTGGGTAAAAAACGCTGCAAATCATTGCTCAAAGGCTTCTTCACTCTTCAGATCACTGATCAGCTGAGTGAGCTCCCAGGCCATTTTCAATCCTATTGAATGGAGGTGCTCTTCCAGGCGTCTCCAGCATTCGAGGAGATCTTCTTCACTCCTCAGATCACTGATCAGCTGAGTGAGCTCCATAGCCATTTTCAATCCTATTGAATGGAAGTGCTCCTCGAGGCGTCTCCAGCATTCGAGGAGATCCTCTTCACTCTTCAGATCACTGATCAGCTGAGTGAGCTCCGAAGCCATTTTCAATCCTATTGAATGGAAGTGCTCTTCCAGGCGTCTCCAGCATTCGAGGAGATCTCCTTCACTCTTCAGATCACAGATCAGCTGAGTGAGCTCCGAAGCCATTTTCAATCCTATTGAACGCAGGAAGCTGAAATTTGAGAGGGAAGGTCAAGGGAGAATACAGATGGTGGTAGGTGCTATTGATGGAGAACCAGTGATCTATACAGAAGGGTGATCTCTACAGAAAATAATAAACCTTTGAGCAATGATTTGCAGCGTTTTTTATTACGAAGATGTATTATGTACTCGACCTACTTGGCTGGCCCTTTTGTGTGAGCTGTAAAATAATGGTTTTCTGACCTAAGAAATGTAGGATTTAAAAATAACTGTAAGAATACCAAAAGTGGAAGGTTTGCCTAGTTTTGGGCAAAAATTACTACTTGGAATGTTACTATTGATTTGAAGGCCTCGAAGAACGAGCGCCATTGTTCCAGCCTGTTCAACGCCAACCGGCTGGCAAGGTCTCCTTTTTGGACGCAGACGCGACGGTAACCGAGTTTTACGAACCTTTTCAACCGAGCTACGACCGACCCCGGGAATGATAAACGGCTTTACGATGGGTCTCCAATCTCGAAAAGTGCCGTTTTTACTGCCGAGGTGGTTTCTAGAGGAGGAAAAGTTCCTCAGGGCACGTGAAGGGAAGTTGGGGGCAGGAAGTGGTGTAGGAGCGTCTGATGTCCCACGTCCGTCCGCCTCCAGAGACTGTAAAGTTCCTTATGGTGAGAAGGACGGTAAACGTTCGCCGTTTATTCAGTCCTTGGAAAGCCCTAGCCGTGGGCTACCTGACAAACTTTGGTGAATTGTACCCGAAGATGTAATGCACGAATAATTATCTGCTAGAAATCTACAATACAGGGTGTCCCATGTTAAGGACCGAAAGACTTTGGGTCTCGATTCTACAACTAATAAGTGAGAAAATGTCTCATAGCAATTTTTTTATATTTTTTATTGGCTTCTTATAATGACATACATTCAGCCCTACTGTTTTACAATACAAGAAGTTGCTTTTCACTCATAATTAAATAAAATAGGAATACAATAATAGTTTTCAAAACTGTTTGAAATTAAATAAGTTTCCTCTCAATGGTAGGTCTACTATTCACTTAGATATTTACATTGTTACCGGTAATGAACTCAAAAATGGTCTTGTAGACCTCGATGTCTCCAGTTGACAGAAGAGAGTCCAAATTGAACGGACGCAGAATGGGTATCTTGAGTGGTGTTAATTTCAGGATCATATCCTCCCGGCTGTTTGAGTACGCTGGACAGGCAAGTATTATATGTTCAAGCGTTTCTTCTACTGAAGACCTGGAGCAAGTTGGGTTGAAATCGTTTGGCATGATTTTACTTAAATAAGAATTGCACAAACCGTGTCCACATCTAAGTCTAGTTATAGACTTATAAACATTTTTGGTGTGCGGGTCTTGAATACTCGCAAACCATTTGCGCTTAGGAGGGGGAGGGAAAATGGACGTTGTGAACTTCCTGTTCATGTCTGAGTGGTTGAATTTCCCCGGTAGATCTAAATGCTGTGGTAATTCGGAGCCCAGCTTTGCGTTGCTGTCCGCCACACTATTACCTCTGATGCCCCTGCGACCACTAACCCTAATCAGGTGGACCGACTTATTTTCGGATCGGAGCTCTGAGATCAGACCAACAATGGTAGCTTCTACAAAGGTCAGGCGAGTGGAGGGAGTTACATTATTTAACTTGTTCATGACACTTTGAGAGTCTGAGAGTCTGAGAATTTTGTTTTAACCCTTTGTTTTTCCATTTTCTCATTTTAAGATTTTTTGTGTGACCGACCTTATGTCACTTAAATTACCCTAACTAGGTAGGTACCTTAAGTTACGGTAAAAATGTAAAAAATCACCGTTGGGAAAGGCGTCAAATTTCCCATCTTTATAGTGCCAAAACAAAACAACTACTTTCGGGGTCCTTATGAGTGAAAAATCAAGTCGTAGAGTAATTTCTGTCAAATTGGCAAAGTTTCTTATTTTTTATTTTGGTTGTTGGAGTTTTCCTTCCCTATGGTTTTTCACGTAGGTATGTCATTAGTAGAGCTCGGAATTTGCATATTTTGCATATTTTTTATCATGCGGTTTATCTTTGTATTTGAACGTTTTGAAGGTTTCTGAAGGGTATGCGGTGGTTAAAATTGAAATTGAAATTGCATATTTTTGCATATTTCGGTCATTTTGGAGATTTTTGCATTTTTTGGTCATTTTGGGGATTTTTGCATATTTTGACTCATTACCAAAAACTATGCAAAGGGTTTTTGACGATGCTCAAGGTACTATCATATTAATATCGTTATTAGCGGACATCACTGTACGTGGAACAGAAAGAGACAGAGGCTCGGATTGGTGACCAAAAATCCTATCGTTACATCCGACAAATCACTATACCCGGCATCGTTATATACACTATACACGGAATCTACTGTACTTAAAGTTGTACGTAGTGCCCGATCGAAATCTACCAAACTTTTCTACTTCATTCTAAGACCTGTCTCCTGTATGCCGAGACTGTAATTTTTCATTTCTTCGATCAAAAGCCCTCAGTCTCCTCGTTATAATGAGGAATTTCACCGAATTCTGTTTCCATTTTTCCTGAATAGTTAATGGTGTGGTTTAGATGAAAATCGGGTTGATTTTGGAAAATGAGTCCCCTGTTATTTTTGGGAGACATTCAAAATTTATGATTTCAAAAAATAACCGGGAAAACGGACCTCTACAACGTGAAGCTCGCTGATTGGCTGTTCGGATCGCCGTTCCCTCCCCTTGTTGCCCGACGGAACAACGAAATCGTGTTATCTAAGAGGAAAGTTATCAAACAAAAACAGGGGAAACCTGTATTTGTCTATCTTGCTTTTTATATATTTTCTCTCCATTTCTTCGATTTCGATCTTTACTGGTTTTGTGAAATGTTGCCTCTGAGGACAATACTTCATGATCTCAGCGCTTCAAGCGGCCGTACATGAACTATTTCAGGTTGAAGTCATCCTCCCGGTTTCTTTAAACGTTCATATTTCCTACACTGTTTTGTTTATTCTTAAATTAGGAAGTACGGGCTGAAAGTTTGTTTGTTTGTTAGTAGGGGGTTTTTCGAGGTGCTGAATCCGATTTTGGGGTCAAAAATTGGAAATTCCGACATGGTGAAATTCCTCATTGAAGATGAAATGCAAGTGTCTGATCAAAATCTTTCATATTTTTACTACTCGAAATGATCCTTCTCTTTACGGAGAGAAGGATCATTAGTCCCTTTCGTCGACTACTGTTGTACTTTGGTGTCTTGTACTCGAAGATGTATTGATAATGATGATGCATTGGTAAGTGATATTGTCCGACCAAACTTTACAATACCTGCTTGCTAATCATAATAAAGTCGTTCTTTATATTCCTGATGAATCTCTACTTACTATGTCTATGTGAATGAATTAAAATTAAAATTTGAAATAATTAATTTTAATCAATTAAGAATCTAATAAAAATTGAATTGTGAACGTAGAACCGGAGATGCAGGTATACATTTAAATATTTTAAATTTATACCTAGAATATTACTAACCTTAGAATTCAAAATATTTCCAAAAATAAAATTCTCCAAGAGGAACTTTTTGTGATATCTCGCTAATCCTTTCTCAAGTTTCTTGTATTGAGCTACCTATGTCCCACGCCTCCTCTTACCGTAATGCTATTTAAAATGTTTGAAAATTGAGATATAACATCTCAGGTTTACCAGTACCTCGTCCACATAATCTGTCCTCTAATTGGGTCTTGTACCGACTGGAACCAATCAACATGAATCAACCGATAAAAACAAAAGGTAGGACAATCCCATGGGAGCAACGGGGCTCAACGGGACCTGATCTACCTACCTGAATACCTCGGACATTAAGGTAGGCTCCATTTGGTACCCAGAAATACGAGTAGGAAGGAACCACCGTTTCGTTTTTTCATAGTAGGTACAGATAAAGTTTAACGGTCGCGTTCAGAAGTTATTGAATCGTTAGGGAGATTGAGGTTAAAGTGTCTTTTATTTTTAAACGGGGAATTAAAATGTTGGTACCGTTTTGAACGGTTAGGTGTGTTCGAATGTACGTAGTTTATTACGCCTCACCATTAGATTAGGTAAGTGCCTACATCTGACCCACAAATTTACTCCTTCATGTAAAATTCATCAGTGAAACACATGCAAGATATTGTTCTGAGTCTTGAATCTCATATCGAGGATGAAGTGGCAACATGTCTCAACTCATTTTTCCTGAATTTTCAGGAGACTCCAAAAACCAATTTCTGACCGATTTATTTTTTTCTTAATGGAAGTAATGAGGAGTTTTTATAAGAAATAATTACCGTTGCTGGTTCACTTACATTCTTTACCATTGCATAATTTCATCCACACATCAACTCGCATGATCCCTAAAAATGTCGTCAAGATAGGATGATAAAATTTATCATCTATCTCCTAGATTTAATCATCTCCTAGATTTAATCATTTAATTTATCATCTTCTAGATTTAATCTAGAAGTTATGTCCGCTACAAAGAAATTAACGTTTGCGCATGCGCAGTGGCCACTATTAATCCGGGGATGATGATTGTAATAGGAGCCCATCTACACATAAATTCGTATGTTGCCTGAAAATTTCATAAAAATTGGATGAAAAATGCAGAAGATGTGGCTGATACAAGGATTTAACGTTTGCGCATGCGCACAAAATACTTTCATTCAGGGGCCATGATTTCCATGGGGACCATGGACCCTTACAATCTCTGAAATTTTCTTCAAAATCGGACTGTAACTTTGTATAGTATCTCCCTCTCTCTTTTTAAGGATTTGCGGACAGACACAAAACCAAAATTGTTCAGAAAATTTAGATTTTGTAAAACTTGTTTTTCTTTTACCTTCATTGGCAAGTTAAAGCAATGCTTCCGCTAAGTGGGTGTAACTCTGAAGCTAAGCTTTAAAACTAGGAGTGGAAGTTTAAAGGAGAAAAATCAACACTTTCCTTCTTCTTCTTTGGCACTCTTTCTCTTTACTTTCCTCCTGCTTTGGTATTAATGCGGGATTTAATTTAAAAATTAATGACAATCGTGAGGCATGAACTTCTTCACGTACTGCAAGTCCATTATACTTGTCCGAAGATATTTGCAGCCAATTCGTGTATGGTTTGGGCCGAAAATTGTTGAATCTAGAAACACTTTCAACTCAAAACGGTCCAAAAATGAGTTAGGCCATGTTGCCATTTCGCACTCGATATAACTACTTACGACACCTCTACGTTGTTGGTATTAACAAATTATAACGTGGTTTCTTCAACATTGAAGTGTTTCAACATTGGGAGCCGAGGCGCCCATAGAAACTTTATATAATATTTAATGAGAGGACGTAGAATAATAGGAAGCAAAAACCAAGAGCCTCAACCCATACTTCTTATTCTGTCGACTATTGGTGCAGTGTCAACTACTGCATCTTCGATTGTTAGGAAGCAAAACAAATGTCAAATTTGCAATAATTCCAAAGATCCCCAGTTTTCCCTAAAGTCCTGCGATTTCCTCACTCATGGCTAAGACCGTACATTCGATTCTCCAGATGATTCTTCGAGAACAACAGGGTAGACGAGAGAGGATCCTGGCCTAGGATAGGAGAGGAAAAAAAAGACGAGTTCTCCACGGTCCTTGCAAGGAGCAACGAACGGCAATCGCTGTACAACACCGCGAAGAGCTTCACGTCCGTCATTCTCCTGGCCCGAGCAGGAGTTCGGACTAACGGTTCCTGAAGATGAGTTGAAGCCTCCGTGGGAAGGAGCCTGCAATAAAACGGCACAGGCTACATGGTGCTGGACTGAACCTTCTATTCTAGTCGCAAACCGTGGGTTTCCCATTAGACGTTCATTTCCTTTCTAAATCCTTTATCTCATAAGTAGGTAACTCTAGTAAGTGAAATTGTTGAGATTTTTGCTTCCGGATGAAACAAAAAAGTTCTCCAAAATCAAAATTTTCACCCGCGTTTTGCGTTTTAGACCTCTCTGAACAATTTTGGTCCCGTGTCTGTCTGTCTGTGTGTCTGTCATGAATTCCTTGTAACGGGCATAACTATACGAAGTTATCGTCCGATTTCAATGGAATTTTCAGGGATTGTGCGGGTTGGTGTGTAGACGGTCCCCTATGAAAATCATCATCCCCGGACTGACAGAAGCGACTGCGCATGCACAAACGTCAATTCCTTGTAACGGCCATAACTTCTACATTTTCCATCCGATTTCGATGACATTTTCAGAGATTACGCGAATTAGGTTGTAGATGATCCCCAATGAAGATCATCACCCCAGGACTGATAGTAGCCGCTGCGCATGCGCAAACGTGAATTCCTTGTAACAGCCATAACTTCCACATTTTCTACCCGATTTCGATGAAATTTTCAGGGATTACGCTAATTAGGTTGTAGATGGTCCCCAATGAAAATCAAGGCCTTAAAATTCACAGTAGCCTCTGCGCATGCGCAAACGTAAAATCCTTTTAACAGCCATAACACTTTTTCATCCGAATTTGATGAAATTTTCTAGGATTGTCCAGATTAGCGTGCAGATGTCCCCTATGAGGGTAGTGAAAGGTACTTCGAGATAGGTGTTTTGAGATTAACTACTATGCATCGGATCATCTATATAATCGGTTTATGGATACGAAGAAGCTATGTGCCACACCCACTTGGCAGATTTTTTTTTCTGTTGGGAGTGGGAAAACTGTTTACGAGCGAAGGGCAGGTTTCACTCCAACAGTGTTGGACTCATACGAATAAAATCTCTCGCGATGAGATTGTGGAAAACCATTAAAAACTCATTATTTTCGAGGAAATAGATAACGTTCTTCTCAACTCCGTTTTTGACGTGATAACGTCTTATAAATTGGTTTACCGGGAGACACTTCAAGAAACTGCGTTACGCTCCGCTCTCGGAGGGGGTGCAGCTCGGCGCTCCCTAAAGGCGGGAGCGCCCTGCCCCCCTTCACAGGCACTCACTCCCCCCCCCCACCCATGGGAAATACCTACTACCTACGGGAAATACCTACTCTGTGCAACTTGACATAGAATTTTATTTTATCCTTCTTCCTACTATACGAATGAATATTAACATTAAAATTATTTTACCACTCAAAGTCGTTGTCACGTAAAACTTTCGCCCGTATACCGACTTTACAGGCAACAACACAGGGTTTTATTGGTGTTGGACTCACCAGTTGGGCATGCCAACTAAAACCCCACTCCCTCTGCTTAGGACTCACCCCGGAACCACTAGAATAGTATTATCTCAGTGTGAGCCCTTTTTCGTTTATTATTTTCAATAATGAACCATTGAAATCGACGAAGAAAATGTTTACCCCCCCCCCCCACACACACACACAAAATTTTTCGGTTTACTTTTCAAGCTACATAGAATCCGCAAACCTGAGTATCGCGACACTTTCCTTAGTTAGCATTGACCGATTCTGATGAAATTTAATTCATTGGCTCCATTTGGCGTCTAGTTGTGCCCCAAAGTTTTTGGTTGATGTAAGTCACTTCTAAGGGTAGACATTTTGAAAACGCCCTAGCTCAAAAAATTCTAATATAAAGGTATTGTTTTTTCATAAATTTAAGATAGTATTGAATTTTCAGAATCGAATGAGACCATCCGGAGATCTAAAGAACCAATCGTTCCTTCCCTAAGAAAACTTAAGGGTTGGGCTTACGATAAATCAGAAGCACGAGTGTGAATCGCAAAAGAGGCTTCATCTCCGTTAAAATTTTGACCAAAGATCGCTGTTCGTTTCTTCGAGTTGTACCCAGGTTTGCATCCTTAGCAACCATTTTTTTAAAATTGAGTGTGAGGCGTTTATTTTATTAAATAAAACTTATTTAATGTGAAGCGAAATTGGGTTGGTAGGTAGTGACAATGACAAAGTTGTGTTCTTTGCAGGGGAGTGATCTATCAGAGAAATAATAAACCTTTGTGTAATAATTTGCAGCGTTTTTTGCTGCTTCTACTGCTGCTCTCCAGTCAGATATCCGATCTCTCCATCAATACTATTCCTTTTCTATTTCCTCTCATCTTCCATCCACCTTTTGTTGTGCAGGATCAGAAATTGTCGAGATTAATCGATTTCAGATGTTAGAATACTCTTGGCGCTGATCAGAACATGTGCGACTTCTATGCGGCTAGCCTGATTTTCACAGACTTTCTTTATCTTTAGTAAATAAAAAATGATTAATTCCTTAAACCAATATTTCTACACCTGTGTATAGAGAAAAAAATTTCGAATTTGTCATTTCGTCTTCCAACAAAAAATTTTGTATTTTGTAAATTCATTTCTTAAAGGCATCACTTTGGAAGTCTCATCGTTAGAATACGCAGATTTTCCAGTTTTTTCCGCGATTGGGGTAGTCTATTATTTTGAAAGCTTTTGAAGTTTCCTGACACATCTTGGTTTCTTGCCTGTTTGTTGTCATGCCATCGAAACCATAAAGGAGTTGGTCTCTTTCGGCACAAATATTTGAAAGAATGAAATGAGTTGACAGTTTGGGTTCATTGAATACATACTGACCCTACCGTGCGTTCATATCCCTTGAGTCTTTTTTACGGTCAGCCCAAAGATGCGTCATTCAAGTCTCTTTCCAAGACCCCGAGAATCTACCCTGCTATAAAAACAATGCAAATTATTACGCAACCGTTCATTCATTTGTTTATACAGCACACATCTGCAAAGGTCACAGCTTATTCAATTTTCAACGCTGTTGTAAAAGTTCGCCAAGTGGATGTGGCACATAGATTCCTCGTGTCTGATTGTATAGATGATCCGATGCATGATAGGTAATCTCAAAACATCAATCTCCAAGCACCAAGGGAATCATCTACACGCCACCCGCACAATATCTGAAAATGACAAAGAATACGGGTGGAAAACAATAATTGTAAAATTGTAAAATAATTGTAAAATTGTTACAATTATTGTAAAAATTATGGTTGTTTTTGGTTGTGGTTATCTTCAATAATAAACCTCTGGAATCGACCTAGGAAATAATTTTTTACCCCCCCCCCCCCCTCAAAACTTGTTGGTTTACTTTCAAGGTAGAATCCGAAAATCCGAAATCTAATTTTTTGCAACTGAGTGATCTACATAGAAAAATAATAAACCTTTGTGTAATAATTTGCAGCGTTTTACATTAGTAAACACCGGACATGAGGCCAGTCGGAGTAGAGGAAATTGCAGACCTTGTTTCTGATTAATTTTACGCTAACTGCTGGTATCATTCTATTTTTTCTATTCTAAAATTGAATGATATTTTAAATTGAGGAAAAAATCCTACCTTTATTTTGAGACTTCAACCGAGGGCATTTTGCATACTTTCATCCGCTATTTTTCACCCTATACATGATTAACTGGGAGTAACCAAAATATCGGTATTCATAAACCAAATTTAATTTATTTCGTAAGGCGAATAGACAGATTTTTCAAAATTTGATTTTTGGATTTCGTAGATTTGCTCTTGAGTTAAAATGATTAGCAAATAATGAATCAATGGCTGATGGTTCGGATTGAAGCAGTTTTTCATGTACCAGTTTTGGCCACTAGTTGATGAGGATTGGCTTTTTTTGGTCACCAACGGTTTGTAACTCTCTGACTCCAAGTAGCGATTTATTGATGAATCAGGAAAGGAATGACGCCTCACCAGTAGAAGGTCGTTCGATTGAGGTCAATCAGCGCGAAAAAAAACCCGAACGGGTAAATGAGAGTTGTAAACAAGCTGGGTTGACGTGGGCGGAGGAAAGTGCTAGAGAGGAAGACCGACGGTGGTTTCAAGGCGGATTTTTTCACGGAGTGAGAGAGATGGGAATAGGGAGGAATTAAGTGTGTTAGAAGGGGGCAGTGACCGAAGCAAGTCTACGATGACCTACTCTGGAGGGTGTTCCCCCTGGCAGAGGCGAGCCAAGTCCTACCCCTTCCTGTAAGGATAGAATCGCACTGCAATCATCGGTAATCACGGAATACCTACCACAGAGGGCGACCTCATCATTGCCAGAGCCTGACTTCAGCTCATATTTGTGGAATTTCATCAGAGCCGAAGGTAAATATTAACAATATGCGCAAACAGCTCTCAAAATTAGCATCAACAATTAAACATAATCAACAACAAACGCTCATCAGATTTCCTCCCGATCACTTCTCGAGGTTTACTGGAGTCAAGGATTGAATCGCACTCCAATCATCGGTAATCACGGAATACCTACCACAGAGGGCGACCTCATCATTACCAGAGCCTGACTTCAGCTCATATTTCTGGAATTCCACCAGAGCCGAAGGTAAATATTAACAATATGCGCAATCAACTCTCAAAATTAGTATCAACAATAAAACATAATCAACAACAAATGCTCATCAGATTTCCTCCCGATCACTTCTCGAGGTTTACTAGAGTCAAAGATTGAATCGCACTGCAATCATCGGCAATCACAGAATACCTACCACAGAGGGCGACCTCATCATTACCAGAGCCTGACTTCAGCTCATATTTCTGGAATACCACCAGAGCCAAATTTAAATATTAACAATATGCGCAAACAACTCTCAAAATTAGCATCAAAAATGAAACATTAACAACAAATAATTCTCATCAGATTTCCTTCCCATGGTTTACTAGAGGATGCCAAACCAAATTTCAAGGCTTCAGAATCAATGGATCTGACTTCCTCAGAATACCAATTGCCACTTTCTCAGTCACTTCCAATGATCCACAATGAGCATAACAAATACTAGCAATCTCAATGAACTGTGAAGAAGATATTTTTTACCATAATGCAGCTGATTTGGCTTCTCATTCACATCGAGCAATGAATGTTTCGAACTGCAACGCTCCGGGATGACTAGGGGAAAAGTCATCCTGGTAGTTATGATTTTTCTCCGTCCAAGTCACTTCCAAGGGTGACTTTACTAAAGTTCAGCGCTCTTCAAAGAAGGAGAAGAAGTCAGCTTTACAGTTCTAACAACTGATTTGAATCCCTCCAAGAGACTGGGAAAAAACATTATAGTGCTTTCACATGATCATCTGCTTTACCTTCAAATTACTCATTAAATCAGTCGCTTCCAATGTTCATTAAGAAGCTGGAACATGAAGAAGTCAGCTTTACAGCCCAAACAACTGATACTGTGTATAATAATGAAGAGGAGTTGACCAGATAAGAATTCAGCTTTATTTCACGTTACTGATCCGACTCTTCTAGGGATGTATATCATTACAAAAGCATCGATATTTTGTATCGATACTGTATCGCATTCGAGTGTCTATATCCCAAGTACCGTTGGGCATGAGTATCGATATTTTAAAATATCGAGTATCGATACTTTAGTGTCACAAACTATCAATATTATCCAATGTTCTCAAGAAAAATTATTTTTTCAACAATGTTTATTCATTTTTTCCTAGCAAGAGTGGCTAAGCAGTGATTTTCTCCATGATATTACTGTTATTTGTGCCATCAAAGAGTAATGACCCAAAAGCCTCTCTACATTCTTCATTTTTTAGCCATTATGTTGAATTTTCCACGAGAACTGTATCGATATTCGATATTTATAAATATCGGATCCAAAGTATCGATATCCAAAAATATCGGATAGTGCAGTATCGATACTAAAATATCAAGTATCGGTACGAAAGTATCGATATTTTGAAATATCGAGTATCGATACCCATCTCTAGACTCTTCCACTCAGCCGCTTCTCTTGGTCCTATTTTTCAAAGTGCAACGCTCTGGGATGAATAGGAGAGAAGTTATCTTTCTCGAAGTGATTTGTCCTCAGCTCAGTCAGTTCCAGCGGTCCCCAAGAAGTTGTGAACGTATAGAAGTCAGCTTTACAGTTTGCACAGAAGATGAATAAGTAAGAACTCAGTTTTACCCACACTTATCTGAATATTGCTCTCAGTCGCTTCCAGTGGTTCCGGTGTAGCCGCGGTCGCTGCGGCGCGCGTTCATTGGTGGCGATGTTCGATCCGACGTCTGCAGGGGTCATGTGTTCGAGTCTTGCCGCCGGGACCGTGCATTTTTCTGCGTCCAGGGATCATCGCCCCCCTCGTCACAATCCAGGGCGGTGAGGCAATCGAAATCATCAGAACAAATTCTGATCTTCCCTTTGGAAGACAGCTGATGACGTCCTGATGGTTGTTAACTTTACTTGTACTTATTTTCCAGACGCTTCCAATGGTCTCCAAGAAGCACTACATACAATTTCTGCACTCTACAAAGAAGGTAAATAAGTCAGCTTCAACGCTCAAATAACTGACTATTTCTTTAAATTGCTTTTCATGTTCCTTCAAGATGCCGTATACCAAAGTTCTGGACCAGGAAGAACGGCTAAGAAGGATGTTCGCAATTTTAGCATTTTTTGCTCTCTCAGTTGGTTTGACTTTATAGTAAAACATTTTGGGAAGTAAATACATTTTCAACCCTTCAAAATTGTAAATGAAAAAATAAAGAAAATTTGTCTCCAAAAGGAACTGAAAACTCCATTTTTGTAAAAAAAAACCTTCGAAATTGTAAATAGAAAAAAAAGAGAATTTGTCTCCAAGTGAACTGAAAACTCCATTTTTGTGAGAAATAAAACCCCTTCGAAATTGTAAATGGAAAAAAAAAAGAGAATTTGTCTCCAAATGAACTGAAAACCCCATTTTGTGGCGTCACGCTGATACTAAAAAATCCTTAGTTAACTAAGACTTAGTTGCCTATTATGGAGCCCCAAAACTTAGTACCCTGTTTAATCACCTTCCGTCGTATATTCCACGTGAATAAAAATTTTAAACATCATCTGACGCCATTTTAACGAAGGCAATCAACTGTGCCCGTGGGCCGCGTCATTAGAAGAGCAGGCTTGTCCCTTTATAACTTCAAGGAATCGTTCGTAGGCCGGTGGAACCTGTTTTTCTTGCCCCTCTGGACACTCGATGGGAGTCAGGTACCGTTCTCGGCTCGAAGTATCTCGGGAACGGAGAATCGTTTTTAAACTTGTCACAAAATGGTTTTTAAGGTCGTGAGGGTCTTGACCTACTTAGCACTTTGTATATCAATTTACTTCCATCAATTTTAGTATCCTTCAATTTTGAGCTAAAATCGCTTCTGCGGTTATTTGGCATAATATGTTCCTGTGAGAGCAGGCAAAAATTTTGTTGATTGAAAAACAAAATTCTGCAAAGCTAAGTGCTATTAGTCTATATGTGTAAGAACTAGAGAAAAGTTGGAAGTGTTATGATGTAGTTTCAATGCAATATATTGTTTTCTTGAGGTATGATTTAGCAGGCTCCTGCATGGTTCAAATTCTACCTTCTTGATACCAATTTTCGAAAAACTAAAAAAAATTCGCTTGTATTATGAAATTTAAATAATAATTGTTAACTTTTTGTATTCGGCGCCCATGACCAGAAAAGGTTGCATGCGCCTAAATAAAATAAAGTAAAAGAAGAAGAAACGAACAGCGATCGCATTTCGGTTAGCTAAAATTTCAACGGAGATTAGAGATCTTTGGTGATTCGCACTCGTGATTCTGTTTTATCGAAAGTAAACATTTAGGTACTCGTAGGGAGCGAACGGTTTGTCCTGCAGAGCTCCGGGTGGTCTCAAAAATTTCAAAAAATTCAATACTATTTTATATAGGTGAAAAAACAATACCTCTGTATCGAAATTTTTTGAGCTAGAGCGTATTCACAATTCCAACCCTCTATTTTCACCCCTTAGAAATGACTGACATCAACCAAAAGCTTCGCGGCACAACTAGACATCAAATGGAGCCCATATACCAAATTTGAACCAAATCGGTCCAGTGGTGCTAAGAAAAGTGCGGCGTACGGCGGACGGACGAAAAATTTTTTTTAATTCGATTTTCGGATTTTACGTACTTTGAAACGTAAACCAACAAATTTTGAGGGGGGTTAAAATTATTTTTTCTTGGTTGATTCCAAAAATTTATTATTGGAAATAATAAACGAAAATGGAATTTTACAGGAGAGCATTTTAAAGTTTCAAATTTTATTCCGGACGGACGGGCGGAATTTTTTTAATTCGATTTTCGGATTCTATGTACTTTGAAACGTAAACCAACAAAATTTTGAGGGGGGTTAAAATGTTTTTTTCTTGGTTGATTCCAAAAATTCATTATTGGAAATAATAAACCAAAATGGAATTTTACAGGAAAGCATTTTAAAGTTTCAAATTTTATTCCTAATTCAGCAATCCACAATAATTGACACTTAACCCTGCCATTTTTTCACGCAAGTATCCTAAAACCGAAATGATAGCTCGAACTGCCCCTCAAATTACACCTTAATGGTGAATTCAATAGTTTTTTAAAAATTATGGAGTTACCTAGTTACGTGGAGTTAATTTCCATACTTACCTGGTTACGAGCAACCAAATTTTCACATACCTGCTCACCCACCATAAGAATACCTACTTGCCTGGTAAAGCACAATTTAGTGCACTGGGGAAAATTAGTTAAACTCAGTTACCGGTCTGTTCTCGAAACAGAAATGAGAGTTATCCGATTAATCACTAACGCCCTGCCAATAGGAAGCATGGTAGACTTACGCTGACACCCGTAAACGAAAGCTGGCACACAGAAAATATACAAGAACCCAAATCGCTTTCCTAAAGCCTCGCCCATATGTAAGCAGACGAATCTGTTGAAGACATTGATTCAGAAGACATTCCTGATGAAAACGGTCTCATAATTCCATCGGAACGGTATTCTACAGGATAAAACCTATTTTGATGACCGAGTAGTTTATTTCAAATTGAAAAATCTGTTCAAAATAGGTACACAAATCTTCCTTCGTATGAAAGGCTGGTATTCCTGTAAAAGTATTTTGCATAATCATAGGGTACTGCTTAAAACGCAGATGTTTCACCAAGTGTATGTTTTGAGTATGCCTGAGAGGTAAATCTTCCTCCAAGTGCAAAACAAAATCCTGATCCATCCGAAGTGCTAATAGCAAGCAATTGACTACGGACTCTGAACCTAAATTGTTCAAGTCGCCCTAAACCGCAAAATTTTGATTTTTGATTAATCTTTTTGACTTGTTATCAGAATACGAAGGTTTCCTATCTTCAACCAACCTTCTGCTGTTCAGGTATTTAATTTCAACCCATTTTTGGGAGAAGATATACTAAAACTAGGTCATAACAATCATCCATTCGAATCATATTCGAGTACAGGTGAATACGTACACTTACCTGGGGTCGTTCTTGGGGATTCTCACCTGTAACACCTGTTATTCGGCCATACAAGAAATCACGGTAAATAGAGTTAGGTACTCTTTTCAAACGATATAATATCCCTTTCTCAATCACAATGAGCAAAATCATGCTGAGATACGGCCTTCCATACAGTTAATTGAGTAAAACCATCACGCGAGAAGAATCCTGAAGGGGAAAAAATGAGAAGAGTGAAACGATTTGATCACGAACGACCTGTTACCTGAGTTATTACTAAGGTGGGATTTTTTCATCGCCAACATGCTCCTCAGTCTGCACGAGTTTGTTATTGTACGTTTTATAACGTAAAATGGTATCTAATTTGGATTCACCGAGGAACTTGATATTGAATGTGGAGTGCAACAGATGTTGATATATTGAGTAGGTAGATAAAATTCCACTCACATGAATATCTAAACTGCTATGAATATGGGAAAAATATGAATAAAATATGGCAGAGGGAAAAATCCAAAGGATATAGGCCTGCAAGGGTTTGAATCATCCCATTTTCATTTAATTCAGTGTGAACCACAGCTACCTTTAAAGGCCTATGGAATAGCGCTACCTTTCTAGGGTTAAGGGTTGGACTTACAAATCAGAAACACGAGTGTGAAACGCAAAATAGGCCGATCTAATTTTAGCTGACCTAAATGCGATAGCTGTTCGTTTCTTAGAATCGTGCTTAGTTTTGCGTCCTTAGCAACCAGTAATCAAATTTCTTCATGAAGGCACCCACAACTCCCTGTTTCTTCGAACTGAGTGTGAAGCGTTTATTTCTTCTAAATAAACTTGACTGTGAAGTAGGTAGGTAGGTAGGTAGGTAGTATCTATGATTAGTGACGATGGTAAAGTTGTGTTCTTCGCAGACGAGTGTTTACATAGACAAATGATAAACCTTTGTGTAATAATTTCAGAGTTTTTGGAACCAACAAATTTCGAGGGAAGGTTAAACATTTTTTTCCTCGGTCGATTCCAAGTTCATCACCCAAAAAATTTCCTCGCCACCTTCTGGCCAAAAGCGGTCTCGGAAGCCTTGATTGCCCACTCGATCCGCCGTGGAAGACGATCGCCAATTTTCGGGGTCTCAGCCCAGAAAGGCGTGTAGTCGAGTTCGTTGACTCCTCTGCCAACTCCTTCCAGTTCCAGCGCAAGACCCGATTTTCAGACCATTATTCCTTATTCGCTTCAGCACCGGTTTCCGCTTTGTTGCTATTTTATTGCGCTTTCCTATTCGTTCAGTTATTCTCGGCACTTTCTGGATTAGACGGTAGGGGCAAGGGTATTCCATATTTGGGATAGCAACTATGAAATCTCTTTTCTCCACCATTTCTTCGACGGATAATTAATCCATTTTTCGTCATTTCTGTGCGTCATCTGTCTACGTAATTTTACCCTGTTGGGTAAAGAGTCGTAAAATTTTTTAGTTTTTCAACGATATTTTGGTTTATTATTTTCAATAATAAGCCTTTGGAGTCGAGCAAGAAAAAAAAATTTTTAACCCCCCCTCAAAATTTATGAGTCAAAATCGAAAAATTTTCGATTTTTTTGGTTTTTATTTTTATAAAATTTTGCAGGTTTTTCCAGACATTTTGGTACCTATATACTTATATTAAATTTGAGCAGTGGAAGGCAGAGATATGCGTTTTCAAAGATTGAGGAGCCAATCGCTGTTTCCGGGGGAAAGCTGTTTCCCACTCCAGGTTCATAGTTTCTATATTTCTGTAACTACCTACCGTTCTTTTGCTGTTCATAAGTTCTGATTGATATACTATGTCCTACTCCATGGTTCCAGCACAGGTTACCATGCCACCAAATAATACAAAAAGAGCATAGCACTAGACTAACGAAACAATCAAGTGAACCAATAGTGAATAACCATTCAAAAGCAACATTATTTATTGATATTAATATTGATACTTCACTCCTTTACCCCATACTCATACTAGTAAAAATCTAACAATAAAGAATAAAACTTTATCTATTATACTTACAAATTGTGTTTGAGACAATGTTCCAAACAAAACTCGGAAAGTACAGTGAACAAAAACAACCGGAACCGGAGAATGGGAGAAAGCTAAATCCTCATAATGTATTTATTCTTATCAGTACTACGTGATATGAAATATCCTTACCTAACCGTTGCAAACACTGACTGATAAGAATCATAGATAAGGAATAATCAGACCTCATTTTCAATTTCAATAGAGCTGGCAACTTGCATTTTTTCATATTGTCGTGAGGGGTTTATTACAGTCACTGAACAAGTTTGGACGGAAATCTGCCAACAGAAACATGGCTAGAATTAAAAAATCATAAACATGAAAAATATGAAAAAAAAAAAAACTGTTTTGCTACATTGTCTCTAGGTAAAATAATATTTACACATCAGAGTTGAAACTCGCTCAGTGGTTATGTGAAGAGTAGATAAAGAATTTAAAAAAAAGTATGAAGATATCATGAATATATCCAGAGAAACAGAACAAGTACATGAAAAAGTGTTAAATTAGAACCGACTCATAAACCTCCTTGGTTTTGTGTCAAGGGTCATTCCCAAATATTTCGTAGTGTTCGCTATCGGAATTGGTTGCCCAAGCAATATTGGCAAGCTGTTGATTCTTTTCTTTGTGATGTTGATGTGGGTAGATTTTAACTCGATCAGCTTTAGTCGCCGTTTTTTGGTCCATTCACTGACATCCCTGTAGTACGCTGTAGCTTTGTCGCTGCTTCTTCAACGGTTTCACCCACTGCTAGCAGGGCTGTGTATTCTGCAAATAGTCAGAGAATTGGGGGAAAAAATCAGAAAAACAGGTCTTAATCCTTGATGAATGTTTATCCAATTGAGGTAGGACGCAGGAAGTCTCTAAATGCACTGCCTAATTGTATACATTTGCTTCTTTTCATATTTGAATTTACCCAGAAGGATTTTTTGATCACGATAATGGTTTGAGAGTCATCAAAAACTGATATCCATAATTAGTTCGTGGAACAGGGGGTAAGGGGAAGGGTATTCTATAATTTGGGATATCAACTGTTGAATATCTTGTTTCGAGATTTAATAATCCATTTTTGTTGTTCCTAAGCGCCACATGTCTAGGCAACTGGTGAATAGAGTCGAAGGAAAAAAAGTCTGCCAAGAGGGTGTGGCTCATAGTTTCCTCGTTTCCATAACCCGATTGTGTGGATGATCTGTTGGTTAATTTCAAAACATCAATCTCTGAGTATCTTGCTCTACCCTTATAGGGGAACCATCTAACCTCAATCAGCATAATCCTTAAAAATGTAGTCGAAATCGGATGAGAAATGTGGAAGTTATGGCTGTTACAAAAAATTCTCGTTTGCGCATGCGCAGTGGTTAATATATGTCGTATTTTCGTAGGGAACCATCCTGAGAATTTTGACACCAGCCGTTCTCTTTTTGTATTAGTAGATCTTTTTCTATGATTTTCCAAAGTTTCGAATGTTTATGACGTCACGTGCCCCTCCCACCCACTGTGACGTCATAAACATTCGAAACTTTGAAAAATCATAGAAAAAGGTCTTCTCACGCTAAAAGGTCGCGGTTGGCGTCAAAGTTCTCAGAATGAGGTCTGGTTTAGATTCAAAATAACAATAAACAGTAATTTCCGTCCCATGCGCACACCCCAACATATCTACGAGTTATATTGTCTCTGCGTAGGATGTTAAATATCGAGAATCTATTAGGATTTTGTGTGAGTCTGAAAATACCACTTTCGTTGCTCTTGTCTCGTCACAGCAAACTATGCTGGGAGTCCTAGTCGACTGATCTGGATGAAAAAAGTCAATTCATGCAGCATGAATTAACGAGCGAATTTTCAAAGAAATTATTCAGTTGAAGGTATGGTTAAGAAAAGGAACAATGGTGTAGCAATTTCTTTTAGAAAGTTTTTTTATTCACGATTCTTGGTTTTTTCGATTTTCATAATAGCATACCAACATACTGCATGCACTGGGTATGTTTTGAAGATCTTAGGAGACCATATTCACGTTCTACTCGTCTCCATGAACTCATAGAGTACCCACACGACTATAGTCGGTTTTTTTCGATTTTCAGTATACCTACCATACCAACATACTGTATGCACTGGGTATGCTTTGAAGATCTTAGGAGTCCATATTCATGTTCTACTCGTCTCTACTTCAGGGATCGTTTCAGAATGTTCCGAAACGGATTTCAGTGTAATAATTTTTCGAAAAATTCCATTCTAAAAATTTTGAGGCCATTGAAATAGTTTCATTTTTCTTGAAAATTCGCTAAAACTAAGACATAAATCTGTGGTCTTCAGAAGGAGGCGGGAAAGTAAAGAATAACTCTTGCCTTATACAAAAAATATCGTTTACATTGCGATAAATACAATCAAATCACCTTCTACCTCGACTGATATTATTGAAAACGTTGGTTTTGCCTGTCACGTCCCAGACTTCCTCTTTTGTCGATCGTTCTAAGCAAACCGAAACAAAAAACGAGGAAAAAAATGAAAAAAAAACCTACTTAACGTTAGATAACAGGACGAAAATGCAAATCGACTCACGTCTCCGGCGAAAAATGAGTTCTTTGTAGTCTCACCGCTTCTTTTCGCGAAGGTATAAGAGATGGAGCTCGGTAAAGACCGAGGGAGCGCCAACGTCCTTGGAAGCCCCCGTTCGCAAAATAACTTGCCTTTTTTTAATTTTTTTTTTAATCGCGGATTCCCATTTTGTAACCTGCTTTTTGAAGAGTACAACTTCCAAACAATGAATTCCCTTCACATTCGAAGTTCGTGGTAATTTTTCTCTGACTTTTTGCGAACAATGCGTCGCAACGGTGAGAGAACAAAATCTTATACTGAATTTTACTGTATAGATCACCCGTCTGCATAGAACTCGGCTTTTCCATTAAAATTCTCAGCGCGGAATCAATTTTCGTTACTTTCGCCCCTGCCTGATTTTTGGAAAGGTTTAACATTCAAATATAGTGCATTTACTTTAATCGGGGAAGTGCGTAGATGTATTTAGAACAGGAAAAACGCTGCAAATCATTGCCCAAAGGTTTATTATTTTATGTATACTGCCGTGCTAAGCCAGAAAGTCGTATCTTGACTTCACCCAACTTTCGGGAAAACGACCTAACAGGTTTCGTGGCCAAATAATTCTTTCGCGGGATTATTTTTCCTCCTTTTACCACAAGTATAGGTTTTTCTTAAAATAAATTAGTAGCCTAATCGATTTCTGGAGTCAAAATTAAACATTTTTGAGTGTAAATCGTCTAAAAACGATGATACGAGATTACGCTCTCATAAACCCGAAGTAACGACTATTCTGTTCATTTTAATTCTTGAAACATTAATTCACTTGAATTAACATTTTAATTCAAGAAATCATTTCACATTGATTATTTTGTCATCCTACTTGGCTCAAAGTCAATCGTATTTCATATCTCTGTTCAGAGTGTAAGAAAAAACTGCTGAATCAATAAAAATAAACGTTAATTCATTTAGAGTATAAACGTAGTCACCATTAAATGTTGAGTTTTCAGAGGCAAAAAGTCGTATCATGCCGATTTAATGCAAGAAGTCGTATCGTCGAAATGGGCAGATTCCCGTATTAGTGTCAAGATACGAGTTTTCTTCTTCTGAATCTCTCTGATACGACTAGTTTCTTAGCAAAATCAAGTTAACACGCCTTAATGTGAAAGTCGGGAGGCTTGTTTGAGGCATTTCTAATAGAGATACGACTCTAAAACTCCGAAAATCGATAGAAATCGACCTCCAAAACCCCCGGGTATCAATAACTTACTTTGGTCAAATTTTCAAAAGATCCCTCTCTATCAACCATAGGCACCTAAGGTAAATGGGGGTATAGTGGACACTGTTCCAATAGTGGACACTTCCTTGCATAAATGTGAAAAATAAGAGTAATAGGCGCCCAACTACTTTGAAATCCATAGAATTTGTAGCATGTGCTATCTATGAAGCTACTGTAGAACTACCGATACTCCAGATCATCATGGAAAAGAAACATAACCATTTGAAAGTGGCGTAGTTGAGGTCTGTCGCTAGCACGTAGTGTTTGCTGCTGAACCTCGTTAGGAGACAGGTATGTTGCAACAGTATTTTTGGAATTGATAATAGCTTGAGCGACTTCTGGTTTTTTGTGACGTTCAAGTAGATAGTATAGATTAGTTTCCATGAAGGATTTCTTGCAAATTATCCTGAGTGAGCATTTAGGCCCTGTGTCCACTTAACAAACACTAAACAACCAATGTTCATTAAGTGGACACTGGGTGTCCACTGCTGGCTGTTCAATATACTGCTGTATATGCTACGTTAATTTGGGATCATTCTGTTCAAGGGGAACAATAGTGGACAGGGGGTATCATCTTTTGAATCACAAATGTCCACTATTGAAACAACAAGTCTAATTGTGATCATACAGGTGGGTCGTGCATTTTCTAGTTCGTATTACTATCTTTTTTTGTACGTTTCTTTAAGGAAAACGGCTCCAGGTAGTAGTTTCTGGCAGTATGATGAGAAGGATATGTATAGAGCTGCTCAGGAGGTCAAAAATGGCACCCCATTGGCTACAGCTGCAAAACGCTGCAAATTATTATACAAGGGTTTATTATTTTTCTATATAGATCTGCAGAGAACACGGCTTCGCCATTGCTACCTCCAACAAACATGAAGAAAAACATCGATCGAGTTTCGGTCAGCTAACATTTGAACTGAGATTAGGCCTCTAAGATTCACACTCGTGTTTCTGATTTATCGCAAGTCCAGCAGAGTGTGTGATTATAATCTATTACTTTTTATAATTGAACAATTTTTTTTTTCAATATCCTAGCCTACAGACCCCATTTGAAGCATAAATCCCTCGAAAAAGGCAGTACACGAGTGATGACCAATATACATGCAGCAAGTGTCCACTTTAGAAACGAAAGGAAATTTTGGTGTCCACTTTGTCCACATAATTGGCTTTTTGTAATTATTATTTTATAAATATTTAAAGTGAAGTATTGAGAGATTTTGGGTGTGGAATCAAAAGAAGAAGAGTCGGAGAATGTAAAAAATGAAGGTTTATCGTTCTCACACAAAATCCTTCATATCCATTGAGAATTCAATGCAAAAATTTCCTTAAAGTGTCCACTATTGATGCTTTTACCTTACTAGGGCATTTTTGAAAATTTCAAACCCAACCACCAACTAAATGAAATAAAAGGTTGAAATTTTGAAAAAAAATTGAAAAACCTACTTTTGTTTCCTATTCAGTTCTGAGAGCAGAAAGGTATTCAAATTCACTCAGAAGTGGTTGCTCTTCAAGGGGATTCTAGGAAAAGATAGGTTCTTGGTACCTGGAGCTTGAGACCTACACGTGTGCTGGTTCCTTGGAGTCCCTACCCAGAACTCCAGGGTTTCCACAACACTGTTTGTTGTACTTTGAGCATCTCAGACATTGAAAGGGCTGTAAAATCACCAGTTATTTCGACTTTTCCCAGAATATTCGCTCATGCTGTGGAGGACCGGGGGGGGGGGGGGTCTTTCTTCTTATAATCTAGCCTGATCCCATCTTGGGACTTCTAGGAAACGTCTTAAGATAATAACGAGACCAGGACTGGACTGTGACATCGTATGAGTAGTTGGAACCCTTTTTCTACCTGACCCTAGCTCCGTTGAATCAACTAAGTATTTTTGACTCTAATTTTGAGACCAAATATTTTTATGAAAAACAATGAATTCGCAGGTGAGTACGTACCTCCTTCTAGGTTTTCCAGTTATGAATTTCAAATTTGAATATTTTGGAATTTTCAACAATTGTCGCTCCAAAAATTTCCATTTTCACAATCAGAGCTTTCTTGCTTTGTTTGCTAGACTAGGCTTGAAATTTGGCTATATTGCTATTGTATCGTATTGTATGTATTGTACTAGTAGGTAAGATAAGAAACAGTGGGTGTTATAATACCTATGAAGTGAAAAGTGAAATCACTTAAACCAAAACTTCGAATTGTCTTCAAATATCTTGTATCAAATATAGCATTTTTCATTTGAATTGAACATTTTCCCAATTGAATTAAACCTTTTCCCAATTGAATTGAACTTTTTGCCAAAATAATTCACCCTTTTCCCAATTGAATTGAAATTTTTGCCAAAATAATTCACCCTTTTCCCAATTGAATTAAACCTTTGCCTAATACAATTAAACCTTTTTCCTAAAAATTAAACCTCTCAAGAAAAGGAGATGTAGTATAAAATAAATAAACGACGTAACAACCAGTGAAACATCTGTGAGCATGAAGTAGACACCACTGATGAATCCCTTCCGAGTGGTATCTATTCGTCTATACGTCGTCTATTCCTCCTTAACCCATTAACGCCCGAAACTTTATTTCTCTACACATTTTGAAAATTAATCTGATATTCTGACTCCAAATAGACTTTTGAACACGGAAAAATAATTCCAAAAATCTCCTGATCGAATTTCAAATACATAATTTGAAAAATTTCCTGATCAAATTTCAAATAAACAATTTCAAAAAAAATTCAAAAGTATCCTGATCGAATTTTATAGCAATTTACGTTGCCATATCGCGACGCTGGGCACCGTAAGAACTGATCTTTTTCTTTCAAGATTGAGATTTTAGTTGATCGTGTCGTGATCTACTAGGGACCCACTTGGAATATTGGATGCGGAATACATCCAATATTAAGTGAGTAACTCATCAACAAAGTTTCACGTTCATAATTACTCATAAAACACCATTAAAGGGAGCATTAGATAAAGCATCGTTGCCCTGATGATGACACATGGGTAGATGGTTAGGTGCTTGTTAGTTCTTACAACCTCTAGCCAGGCCAAGTACCCAATCAATTTGAAGATGATGCATAGTGCTTTGTGACTATCGAAGGAGCATGTGCAACACCCACTTAGCAGACTAGTTCGATTTACAGTTCATTTGGTAGAATAATTGGTAGTTCTGATGACATCCAATCAGACCATTTACCCATTGAATTTGTAAATGAAGCTTCGTGCTATGTGCAACACCCTCATAGCTGGAGGTAAAACATCATACATCACTTTGATCAGACAAATCTGGACCCAGGATCCAGGTCTTCTCAATGACTCTGGAAGGTGCTCAGCAGCCTCCAAACAGAAAGGGCTTTTTTGTTGCCATATGGCAACACTGGGCGTTAATAAGTTAATGACCCAACGTCGTTTGACCATTTTTTCTCCTAGCCTCACACAGCTTTCTGCTGTACCTAAGTGCCCACTGTTCTGTTCGAACGAATGATCATGAGTGCTAGCGATTCTTGATCAAGTTCAATTATTGTTGTTGGGCGAAGTTGCGGAGCTGTAATCGAAAGCGAATCAAGTTCATCAGAATCTACTGTCGCTAGTCAGAGTGTCACTTGGAAAATACAAGAGTGTTTCTATTGAAAAGAAGAAGTCCTTTGTGAATTTGTACGAAGAAGGAGGGAACCAAAAAATGTGGTTGTGTATTTAGCTTTCAGTTAAGGAAGCAGCCTCAAAGTCAGATATTAATTTGAATACTGGAAAAACCATAGTGTGTTTACTTTTCTGCAATTCCTTATTCATACATATGTAATTCCTTATTTTCCCGCAAGAGGTTTAGTTGTTTCGGAAAAAGGTTTAATTGTATTGGGGAAAGGTTTAATTCAATAGGGAAAAGGTTTAATTCAATTGAGAAAAGGTTTAATTCAAATGGAAAATGCTATATATTTTATCCTTTAATTTGCTGTAATAATTACAATTTGAGGATACCGTTATAACATTAAATTTCCTATCTCCCTAATACCAAATGAAATTCTATCTCTTCAAAAGTTTTTTGCTTCCGAGTCTACCAAGGTACACGGAAGCTTTGTTTTCACTTTTCAAGGTTGAAAAAAAAAATTCTCCTAAATCAAAATTTCCACTCTCGTTTTACGTTTTAGACCTTCCTGAACGATTTTGGTTCCGTGTCTGTCTGTGTGTCTGTCATGAATTCCTTCTCACAGCCATAACTTCTACAATTCTCATCCGATTTCGATGACATTTTCAGGAATTGTGCGGGTTGGGGTGGAGATGGTCCACTATGAATATCATGGCCCCCGAATTGAAAGTATTTTTTGCTCATGCGCAAACGTAAAACCCTTGTAACACCCACAATTTCCAGATTTTCCTACAATATTCAGAGATTGTGCAGATTTTTGTGATAGTGGTAGGTACTGAGAGATTGGTGTTTTGAGATTAACTACTATGCATCGGATCATCTATACAATCGGGTTATGGATACGAGGAAGCTATGTGCCACACCCACTTTTTTTAACATTTCGTTTTTCAACACCCGTAGTTTCCAGATAATTCGAGAAGGTGAACTATTGCCGGTAAACCTGCAATTATGTCAAACATTTAGAAAAATTGTTCACCGATTTCTTTGGATATTTTTGTCATAACTCTATTTTGAGACTTCCCATAGCCCACAAAAAATTCTGCTGACCATTCATTTCAAAGTCAATTTAATTCATTTGATTTTGGTTACTCCGGTGGCACTTTGGGACAGCTGTGGAGTCCCTGAGATGTTTTCCGTGACACTAGTGTAGGGATGGGTATCGTTATAAAAGTATCGATATTTTGTATCGATACTGTATCGTATCCGAGTATCGATACTGTATCGTATCCGAGTATCGATACTGTATCTATCCGAGTATCGATATCTCAAGTATCGTTGGGCATGAGTATCGTTATTTTGAAATATCGAGTATCGATACCCATCACTACACTAGTGATACCATGGTATAGTTAGGGTTAAGAATAGAAAATAGTCAAGATGCGAGAAATCATCTTGCAATCCTTTCAAGGCCCAAGAACTTTTTAAAAATCCTAACAAAATGTCTATTCCAGCGTTGACACGCACCTACCTCAAACTAGCGTGCAGGAGGGACTATAGAATTTTGTAGGATACACTTCAAAGGAGTGCTATTACACTGAAACGATCAAAAATAACAGATGCCACTGGAGTTGAATGACCCCCACAAAATAAAATCTAGGTGAGACTGGGAATGAGTTTCGTGTTTTCTGTGGTAGAAAACCAATTTCATAGGTGGAGTTGGGAGTACTTCAAATCCGTTTCCTAATGGGTTTTCGAGACAGAAGACGAGGTTGAAATGTATTGCTTGGAAGCCTCTAATGGAATTCTCTGTGGTGGGGACGAGACGACTGAGTAACTTACGATCTTACGAACCGTCTATTCTATGACTTACAGACTAGCATTTATTTTTTGAGCGTATGGCTTGCCAGGGATTCTTTGTCGCTAATTTCTTTTGACGTTGTTAGTGTTGGATAATGGTTCAACTTTTTGAAGCTTCTTGCCACTTAATTGTTTCATTTTTGTGAAGAATGATTCAGCTTTTATTTGAACCTCTGCCTATAAGTGCGAAATATACAATTTGCTCCAACGCCCAGTTTAACACGATTTTCTTGTATCACAAATTTGTAGCTAGGGTGGTGGCAGCAGTATCATACACGTTAAGGGAAAATTTCCAGTTTTTGCTCAATATTCATGCCAAATTACATCCTACAAATAGTTGAGGGGTCGAAATAGCTAGAACGACTGTTCTTAAATGTTGTAAAACCAAGAGAAGTAAAATATTCGGTTTCTTTTAGCTTAAGTAAATGATTTTCGAGATCTCTTATTTTCCCCAGTATCATACATGGCAAAAATTGGGAGACACCAGTGTCATTCATACTTCGGAACCAGTATCATAAACTTGCACGGAAACATAAAAATTGTTATTTTTCATTATCAAAGGTGAAATAAAGATAAGAATCGCACACAAAACTTCTTGCCACTTAATTGTTTCATTTTTGTGAAGAATAATTCAGCTTTTATTTGAACCTCAGCCTATTAGTGCGAAATATACAACTTGCTCCAACGCCCAGTTTAACACGATTTTCTAGTATCACAAATTTGTAGCTAGGGTGGTGGCAGCAGTATCATACACGTTAAGGGAAAATTTCCAGTTTTGCTCAATATTTATGCCAAATTACATCCTACAAATAGTTGAGGGGTCGAAATAGCTAGAACGACCGTTCTTAAACGTTGTAAAACCAAGAGAAGTAAAATATTCGGTTTCTTTCAGCTTAAGTGAATGATTTTCGAGATCTCCTCTTCCCCCAGTATCATACATGGCAAAAATTGGGAGGCACCAGTGTCATTCATACTTCGGAACCAGTATCATAAACTTGCACTGAAATAAAAAATTGCTATTTTTCATTATCAAAGGTGAAATAAAGATAAGAATCGCACACTAAACTTCGAGTAATGTTTATTGATTAGAAAATAATTGGTTTGAATGCAAAAATTACTTTTACAGTCTTCTTGTTGTAGGAAACTCTTACCAATCTAGGTTTGCAAGCTCTAGGAACCTTTGGGAAAGAATGCTTTGTACCTAAACAGGAACAAATTGTCTTATTTAATACTTGAGCATTGTAGTAGAAAATAAGTATATCACTTTAGTTTGAAATCACATACAAAATACCTAGGAACATTTTCCTCTCTGGACATACAAACTAGTTACTAACTCTCTCTTTTCTTCTCAAAACTTGAATAAACTCTTAAATTAAACATTAATAAACTCTGAATTGAAATAGAAACTTGAATTAGAGTAGCGTAATAGAGTACTAGCTAACGTACTCAAAATTAAATCACATTACAAATCGACTTGCATCGAATTAGGAAAGCGGTATTTTTTGCTACTGTTCTTAAATTTGAAGCGGATTAGACGACTGGCTTCTAGATGATTGCTTAGGAATTTCATATTTTTGAATCTATCCTGATCCCTTTCAGTGGCCTCCAAATGCCATTCACCAAATTTCAGTGTTCCAGGACTTTTTTTAGATGACATCTAAATTTGTGTTCTTAAGGGGGTCTCAGTTGGCCGCCGTTCGTTCCTCGTTCCAGGTTAGTATTTCCCTAAATTACAAGCGCTCAAACTTTAAAATTTTTATCTAAATTAAAATTTTAAAAGGATTTTTGAAATTTATTAGTGCAGCAGTCTAGGGAATTGCCGCTCGAATCATCAAAATAGAACAATAATTGCCGCAAATTATTACACAATGGTTTATCATTTGTCTATGTAGATCACTCGTCTGCAAAGAACACGGCTTTGCCATTGTTACCACCAACCAACATGAAGAAAAACATCGAGCGCATTCCGGTCAGCCAAAATTTGAACGAAGATTAGGCCTCTTTTGCAATTCACACTCGTGTTTCAATTTATCTCAAGTCCAACCCTTAAATTCTCATAGGGAGCCAACGGTTAGTCCTACAGAGCTCCACGTGGTCTCTAAAAATTCAATGCTATCTTAAATTGATGGAAAAACGACACCTTTAGATCAAAATTTTTTGAGTTAGGGCGTTTTCAAAATTTCAAATTTCAATTTTCAACCCTTAGAAGTGACCAACATCAACCAAAATCTGCGGTGCACAACTAGACCCCAAATGGAACCTACATACCAAATTTCATCAAAATCGGTCAATGCTAAGTGGGGAAAGTGCTGCGTACGGCGGACGGACGGCCAAATTTTTATTCGATTTTGGTTTATTATTTTCAATAGTAAGCCTTTGGAATCGGGCAAGAAAAACAATTTTAACCCCCCATCAAAATTCGATGTTTTACGTTTCAAGGTACGTAGAATCCGAAAATCGAATACAAAAATTTCCGGTTTATTCTTCTATTTATTGAAGAAAAGTTCAGGTTTATTCTTAGTAGAACTCGACTTTATAGAGTTTTGATAAAGTAACCACAGTTGTTTATCGGTATATAAATAATGCCCGTTGCTGTTTAGTGGTATTGAGTTATTTTTTCCGGGTAGAAAAAAATTGTCTCACCTCCAGAGGTAAGACATATCCATACCGATATAAATGATCATGTTTTTACTAGAAATAAATTAAATAATAAATATTGCAATAGGCTTATGCTATTCGTCGATAGTGATTCATAAATAGGTATTATGAGTTCCTGTGCAACGTATGGATAAACAGTTGAGCGATCTCAGTGACTATTTTGGGCCGGATAAAAACAAAAGTCCTTATTAGCTAAGTTGAGGTGTAAACAATGGAGCTGGGCTAACGGGCTTGGAGGAGAAAAAAAAAACGAGGAAGGCCGTAGTTAGCAGAATGGTTTGTTATTGTTGTGACTCGGACCGAGTGAATCTGATCATTTCACCTGGCGAAAAATCTTCCTCTCGCCAATAAGCTCCGTTAGCTAACAGTGTTCTATCGAGATCGGGTGGGCCGGCGAGACGACGGCTGAGTTGTGACGGAGTCTGACGCTCCTCGATAGGTTTTTTTTTTCAACTCGACCGCAAAAGGAAGGAATAGATCCTTGATGGGCTAACTTGAATATTGTACACCTGTTCTTGGTTTATATGTAATGGAGATTATTCAATTACATTTACAGGACGCAGGACTTCAGAAAGGCTACACGGAAGGCTGTGACGTCAAAAGCAGTAAGACATCCCTCCTCGTAACTGAGGGCCATTCCTGTCACTAATAATGATACAACTTTATTTTCAATATCACAGAAAATTTTAAATGCAATTGTCAGATACAACTTAGTTAATAAAATTGTACCAAACATGTTAACAATGACAGTCACAATCCGCTCACCGGAATTTAAAATTTCCGATGTTTTAAAATGTCGGATGATAAATATGTCCTCTGTTAGTCGGAACGAATCGGGTTTTGAGTTTTCTTTGTAATAAAAAAAAGGGGGCAAACGTTGATTTTGTGTTGTGTTGTATTAGCAACAGTTTCTCTGGAATAACTCGCCAGCATCCTCAGACCAAAACATTTTTTAGAACAGTCGATCTCTTAATATTTTCTTAATGTCTTATATACTTCTAGTCCTCTCCATCGGCTTTGTTCATAATAACAAATGCTAACTTTCTGATTTACCAAGATTCAAAACTTAATGTATTGTCCGAGGTAGACTCAATAAAAATCTTGTACAATAGGTACAGTCGAAAAAACACATGGTCTCTCATAGATCCGAACAGATATATTGAAATCCAAACTTAATTTAATAAAAAATTTTTAAAAAAATTAAATTTATTTATGTTTTTGAATTAATTGATTTTATTAAACAAATTTAATCCTGGTGGAATTAATCAAAAATCTTGTAACAGTGCGGTCGAAAAACACAGTCCTCTCTTTGATCAGAGCAGATTTATCAAGGTCAAAACTTAAATCATTGCTCCTGGTGGAATCAATAAGTCTTGTACAATTCAGTCGAAAAATTACATGGTCTCTCATAGATCCAATTTTTCCTATTTATTCAGATCCGATAGGGCCAACTAACTGTGAAGGTACTTGAAGCGTCATGACTTCCCACTCTCCCCTCAAAGCAGCATACATTTATAAAATGCTTCACATCAAGCAGGCCAGATCCAGATGCACTATGCGAGGGATCCTCTGAATCCCAAAAGTCCAGTGTGATCAAGGATTTTCGGTTTAATAAAGATCTAAGATCGCTCAAACTGGGAAAATTGGCCATAAAATCGGTAGAGGTCCAGATAGTCAGGACAAAAAAGAGTAAACAATGGATCTGTAACTCTATATGCAGATAATGTAACTTTACAGGCAAAGTAGCTTCATCATATGTGGAACTGATATTTAGCGTCGCATGTACCTAGTTCGTTTGAATGGGAGTCAAATTTCGGATGAGCAAGTTGAACATCCAAAAGTCCAGTCTCATCTCCCTTTAAATTCACACCATCTAAGGTGACAGATGAAGGAATGACAATTGAATACTGAAGAATACGAAAGGACGTTACCGAAGACTTTGTTTCATTCGTGATTATAATCAGTTGGGAAAACTGTAAACATGATAGTGAATGTGCTTCTAACACATGAATTTGTCATTGTAAAGTAAAGTAAAAAACCATTTCAGGTTAGATTTTCGTCTGACTGCCATTCCTGGCGTCGCGGACGTCATCATCTGTCTTATGAAGGGAAGATCAGAATTTGTTCTGACGATTTCAATCATGGCTTCCCATTGCCGCACCAAGAAATGAGATGATGATGATTCGGGATTGGACGAGGGAGGCGGCGAGCCTCGGGCGCACGAAAACACGCCACGGCGGCGAGATTCGAACGCTCGACTCCCTACAGTAGTCGGTTCGTGTCTCGCCACCAAAGAAGGCGCACCCGAGCGACCACGGCTGTACCGAACCCTGAATTTGTTATTATTGGAGCCTCTATAACTCGCAATTAAAAAAGAAACTCGTAATCAATCATGCTCACACCATGCAACTTTATTATGTTATATTGTTTTGTGGGATGAGGGGAAGGGGGGAGGATCACTAAACAGTATCTGCACTCTATCAATCTATGCACAAACGGTGGATATATTTACATTACAGCGAAATGTTGAAAATGAAGTATTCTACGTACAGAGTGCCAAGGAACACACGGACAGACTAGGAGACCGTTTACCTTCACACTTATCTGCTCATCATACACGATCACTTCTACATGATGAATAGCAACAATCCCCAATCATTTTTCCATCCTTCATGTCAAAATGGAAGCACCATCATAAATTTGACGTCAGACTTCAAAGCAGCTCATTTATTAAAATGAAAACCGAGCAAGTTGCACGGGTGCGTAATCGACCCATTTAGAAACGCTGAGTCAGAACGCCCTCGCGTTTGTGCCTCATAAATACCCACCTATACAATTCTTGTCAACGTATCAGAGGCTCGAATACATTACCCACAATTCTACGCTAAATCTATTGCAAGAAATGGAGAAATAAAATAACTTATTTTGACCGAGCTAAATTTCAATGCCAGCATCTATTTGAATAGAAAAGCAAAACTGTGCTGCTCATAGACGTCATAGATAACTATATCTTATTCCTTTTGCATCTTTTTGCTCATTACGCAACTTGAAGATTACGTTGTCTATGAATTAGATAGGTACACCACAGTAAAACCTAGTTAAACCTTAATTATTGGATGGATAATTCTTTATTCGTTGTATACAAGGATATGAGTGCGTAATAATAGGTAAAATTTAGTTAATATAACAGGTAATATAATAGGTAATATAATAGGAAAAATATAGGTAATATAATAGGTAATATAATAAGAAAAATATAGGTAATATAATAGATAATATAATAGGAAAAATATAGGTAATATAATAGGAAAAATATAGGTAATATAATAGGTAATATAATAAGAAAAATATAGGTAATATAATAGATAATATAATGGAAAAAATATAGGTAATATAATAGGAAAAATATAGGTAATATAATAGGTAAAATAATGGGTAAAATATAGGTAATAAAAAATAATGAAATACCTAAAATAAAATATAGGTAAAATAATAGGTAAAATAATAGGTAAAATATAGATAATACAATAGGTAATGTAATAGGAAAAATATAGGTAATATAATAGGTAAAATAATGGGTAAAATATAGGTAATAAAAAAATAAAATACCTATAATAAAATATAGGTAAAATAATAGGTAAATATAGTTAATATAATAGGTAAAATAACAGGAAAAATATAAAAGTATAATAAGTAAAATAATGGGCAAAATATAGGCAATAAAAAATAATAAAACACTTATAATAAATTATAGGTAAAAAACAGGTAATACAATAGGTATTATAATAGGTGAAATATAGGTAACTATAGATGTGAATCATGATTGAAAATAGGAACTTGTGTGTTTTATCGTTCCTAATACAGCCTGATCAAACAATGAGGAAAAAACTAAAAAGTGAGCCCCCAGCCTCTTATTATTTATATTGTTGGCATTATAATTGTTTTTCTTATTTATTGTTATCATAAACATATTGTAGATTGTTATGAACAAAAAAAAATTGTGATGGGAATAAAAATGAAGTGAATTGAATTGAACCGTCTCGATGTTATCCCGCAAACCCCCCAAAATTTAATCATAATCAACCCATGATTGGTTATAGTTATGTCCGACTCCAGGAATTGACCGAAGAAAGACCAATAGGCAATGAATGGTCACATTCACATGGTCGTAACTTCCTCATTTTTCATGTAAGTTGAAATCTGAGGACTCTGTTGGATGAAAGTGTAATATTTCAAGGTAGCTTTCACATTAACAGTTGGAGCATAATTTAAAAAACTAAAATTGGAACTAAAGTCACGAAATTTGTGCAAAGAGTATCTACACTGCATGTAGATACATCTGTACATGGATATGTCTTATGATGGCAATTAAAATGATGAGCTCACTCAGCTGATCAATGACCACTCAGGCGCCTTCAGCATTCTCCATTGACCAGCCCTCTCAAATTTCAGGTGCCTGCGTTCAACAGGAGAGGAAATGGCCTTGGAGCTCACTCAGCTGATCAGTGATCATCAACTTTGATGATGTATAGAAGTATGTATCGATTGACCAACAGCATTGATTCAACAGCATCAGAAACAACACGTTGCATTGTTTTGTGTGTCGAATATTTTGGAATGACCCCCCGAACTAAGACATGGATATCCATGTCAAAAACTAAGAAAATCTTTCAATTTTGAAATTTGTCAATTCCTGGTTTTCAGGGATTTTGGTGATTATTCTTGCTAAAACACGGCTCAAAATATTCTTTATTTCATCAGCGAGTTTGAATAAACGTGTTATGTCTGCCAAAAATAGAAGATTAAGTCACTATTTCATAGGCACAATTTTTTTAACCCTCCAGTGGTAGACCTAATCTCATCTCGCAAAAGGTAGACCCAGGAGCGCGGCGCTCTTTCGGTACTTCCTCCCGAAAAAATCAATATTTATCATATTTTTTAATTGTTTTTGGTCAAAGTGAGATACTCAACTCATCTCCTGGTGTATCTAAAAATGTTCAATGAAAAACATATTGGTAAAAAAGTTTTTTTTATTGAACTCAGAAATACGTATTGGTAAAAATAGGTTTTGCTCAACTCTGAAATACAAATAACTGAGCAATCAAAATGTATCTAATCAAAGCCGTTTCAGTCAGATGTACGTTCTGCCATATCGTCAGAATCTTCCTCAGACCACTGAAGTCATTTCTTGGGATCAGAAGAGCGCTCAGACTTAAGAGCGATCTGACACATTCACGTTTTAGTGCAAGAAACCGATTCTCACTAACCCTGAGCGGTTTTTGTGACAGAGAGGAGGGTACGGTCCTGCGTAGAGGTGGTTTCTAGGAGGGAACTGTGAATCACAGCCCTCAGGATAGCCACTGTGAACCTCAGTATTCGAAAAATAGGCTGAAGGAGCGCCGCGCTCCGGGGTCTACCAGTGAAGGGTTAAGCGTAATAAAAAGAGCTAGATCGAAAAGTTATTGAAAATTAGTTGTGGATTCGATTCTTGTAGTATTGCTGATTCATTTCGGGACACTCTGTAATAGTAGTTCACCAATAACCCTTAAAAGGTGAAAAAACCTTCAATTTTTGCTGAAATAACAGGTATTCCCGAATCCAAACACTTCCTCCTCAAACTACAGGCACGTAAAAAATTGGTCACCGAAAGCTGATGAAATGGAGCATGTTTTAAGCTATTGAGAGCTTCTGAAGAAAACCGTGTTTCAGCTGGAAAAAATCAACAAACAAAATCAACAAAATTTGTTTATAATATTTAATATTATTTGCAAAGAACAGGAATTGACAAATTGTTAAGTTTGTGGTTCCTATTGTACATTATTTCTGAGATGGTAAAAAGCTCATCATATGCCTAATTTAACGCTATTTCCAACGGTGTACTCCGATTTAAATTTGCAAAGAAAATAAGGAAGTTATGTCTATTTTGGTGACGCAAGGTCGAAAACACGAAACAAATTCAAAGTGAAAAAAAGTGGCACTTAGTGCGGGGTAAAAAGAGAAAGAAAGAGGTGAAAGTTGTTGCAAATGAATTCCTGAAGTATCAGTGATCGGGTTCCAGTAATTAACAATGAGCTTTATTAATCATTGATCTTTATTCTATATTACCGTTAATTTTCAGTCTTTGATTTGACTATTCGTTCGAACTCTGAAAGGTTCAACGCTCTCCGTCGGGCATCTCAACCCTGCAGATCTCTGCATCCTTTTTCTTATTTTCGTCGGGTGAGCTGCAAATGGTTCTTCTCTTTCGAGTTTTTCAACCAAAAATCGGGGTATTAAACTCCTTCCAACTTGATTAGAGCCTCGGGCAGGTAATATACAGTCCCTCGCTAATGACTTGGCCAAAAAACCTGTTACTCGTCAAAAAATCGAGTTCCGTTTTAGCCTGCCAGTTTTATGGCGGATATTAAAAATTCCAACCGCTCAGAGTTCCTTCAAAATTACAATACCTTCTGGATTCTGTCTTCCTTCTTCGAAGATTTTTCATGAATCCGGTTGGTTACAAGAACGTAGGATCTTTCTTTGTGGAAATACATGTAAAATAGGAAGGTACGTAGTAAAATAATAATATCAAATTAGTTTCACTCACTGGGACACACAATTTAATCAAAGCTAAGCTAGAATGATCCGGTACAATGGAAGAAAAACCGTTTGTAAGTGATTGTGACACATAGTTTCTTCGTAATCATGACACGATTGAGTAGATAGATGATCCGAATCACCATCTTTCTTAACATTTATCCACAACTACCGTTTTAGTGATAATTTTATATTGATTTATATATGCGGGATTGAAAGCGATTAAATTCAGTTAGTTTTGGACGATTAGGTTGCCTAAGAACCCAGTTTGTCGACAATCGCGTTTCGTTCATTACCTGAATGTCCTTGCACCCATACGAAACGAGTTTTCATACCATCATTTGTGGAAAAGGTTTTTGGTTGAGTCTCCGCATTTCGAATCACTTTTGAATTGAAAACTCCTGGATGGTTGATGCAGACATGAGAAACTGAAAGGTTGTAGAGTCTAAGCCAGCTTAACAAACATTCGCTTTCTCCTTGCATATTCAGACATTTGGATACCAAGCATGTGTGTTGTCGCATGGGAAAATATTAAATTAAAAAAAAAAACCTTTTTTAAAAACAAGCTTTCATTTTTTGTTAATAAAATGATAATAAGAAATATAACACTTTATAAAGAGAAGGTAATTTATTTTTAACTTTTTAGTTCATTTTGTTAACAAAAATAAAAGCTTGTGTTGTGTTCTGCGTATAGTCGAGTGAGGGCGATGGCCCTCTCCATGCGCTGAATTGTTCCTAGTCGGAATCCGGAGAGATTGATCCTTACGCCTAGGGCTTTAGCACTCCATCTGCGGCGCCTTGCGGTCGACCGTCCAGATAAGTGCTTGAAATATCTATCCGTAGACCTTGGCGTCTGGACCCAGACACACTGGTGTGAGGCGGAACATTTACCTAGTGAGGCCTACTGTTCTGAAGAGGTCCCTAAGGGGAGCAAGAGGTTCGGCGCCTTTATGGGACAAACCGTTCCCTCGGAAGAACTGGGCTGTAGGTAAGACAAGAAATGATAAGTCGGATAGACGAGGTACGAATGCATGTAGGAAGACCCTTCAGTATGGCTTATATATAAGCCATACTGAGGGGTCTTCCTACATGCATTCGTATATATACTCTAGCTATTATGGTGAGGGGAGAGTGGAAAAGAGGTGATGTCAGATGATGTGTTCTTTCCCTTCCTCGCCTCGCCTGTGTTGGTGATGACTCATGCCACTCTGGGTTTTCCTACACGTCACTTTATTGGAGAACTACTAAACATAGATGTATGACATTACAGCTTGTAAAAGTAAAGTAAGTAAAGTAAAGTAAGCAACCATTTCAGGTTGAATTTTCGTCCGACTGCCATTCTTGGCGTCGCGGACGTCATCAGCTGTCTCCCTAAGGGGAGATCAGAATTTGTTCTGATGATTTCGCTCATGGCTTCCCAAACATCACCTTGGAACGAGAGATTGCCGATCGTCTAATAGACAGAAAACTTTCTGCTGGCGACCAGACTCGAACTCGCATCCCCGCTAGACGGTTCTTATCCTATCACCGCAGTCGGGTACACTGTCCACTAGACCACCGACGCCCACTACACAGCTTACAGCTTGTATTTAAAAACGTGTTTTCTTTAACTTATTTCTAATTCTTTAGTATTTTAAAGTAGTTCGTGATCTACCACTAAAAAGTGTATGAATTAGAAGAGGGTCCCTTATGAATTGGAAGATGGTCCCATAGGAATTAAAGGATGGAGGAATTACGAAATGGAGGCCGCTTTTCATGAATGAGTAATTTCACCATGTCGGAATTTCCTATTTTTGACCCCAAAAATGTAGAAAATATGAACGTTTAAAAAACCCGGGAGGATGACGTCATCCTGGAATAGTTCATTTACGGCCGCTTGAAGCGCTGAGATCGTGAAATCTATAGTCCTCAGATGCAACATTTCACAAAACCAGTAAAGATCGAAATCGAAAAACTAAAGATTTCGTCCACCATCCGGCAACAATGGGAGGAGTCGGCGATCTGGCAACACTGGGAGGAGACGGCGATCCGAACAGCCAATCAGCAAGCGTTCCTGCTTCACGTTGAAGAGGTCCGTTTTCCCGGTTATTTTTTGAAATCATAAATTTTGAATGTCTCCCAAAAATAACAGGAGACTTATTTTCCAAAATCAACCCGATTTTCATCCATCCCACACCATTAAATATTCAGGAAAAATGCAAACAGAATTCGGTGAAACTCCTCATTGGCTGCCCTATGAATTGAAGGATGCTCTTTATGAATTGGAAGATGGTTCCCTATGAGTTGAAGGATGCCGTTTATGAATTGGAAGACTGTCACCATTATAAAGTTGATGATTGTCCCCTAAGAATTGGAAGATGGACCTTTGAAAGTAAATACGAGTAATATTGTATACAACAGGACGGGTGAAAGTAAATAAAATCTTGTGTGGCGATATTCAGTGACTTGTCACAATAGACCGAAAGTGAAGTAGAAGAAGATACGCTTTATCTAAACTTAACCTTTCGAGAAAAAAATTATTATTCATACCGCGCATGTTACTCTTTCTCGGTCCTTTTCTCTCCAATAAACCGAGTGAACATTTATTATTTGTTTAATTGATTATTACGTTCCCACACTTGTAAATAGGTTCATTTCGAGTGCTGGGTATCGCACATTGTATTCTTTCAGTCTTTTCTACGTCCCGAGGTTCCCAAAAACAAAAACGCTGCAAATTATTACACATTGGTTTATTATTTTTCTATATAAATTACTCGTCTACAAAATCACCAACCATCCAATATGAAGAGAAGAAAAAAAAATCAAAAAAAAAAAAATAATAATAAATAAATAAATTTAAAAAAATCAAAATCACCTACCATCGATTGCATTTCGGTCAGCTCTAATTTGAACGGAGATTAGGCCTCTTTTGCGATTCACACTCGTGTTTATTTCAATATAAACCCTTAAATTTTCGTAGGGAGCGAACGGTTAGTCCTACAGAGCTCCGCGTGGTCTCAAAAAATTCTAAAAATTCCATAGAATCTTAAATTGAAGGAAAAACAATACCTTTATATCACAATTTTTTGAGTTAGGGCGTTTTCAAAATTTCAAAATTGATTTTGGAACCCTTAGGAGTGACCTACATTAACCAAAAGCTTCGGGGCACAACTAGACCCCAAATGGAGCCTACATACCAAATTTCATCAAAATCGGTCAATGCTAAGTGGCAAAAGTGCCGCGTACGGCGGACGGACGGCCAAATTTTTATTCGATTTTTGGATTCTACGTACCTTGAAACGTAAACCATCAAATTTTGAGGGGGTGTTAAAAATTTTTTTTCTTGGTCGATTCCAAAGGTTCATTATTGAAAATAATAAACCAAAATGTATGATTGAGGAAGTTGAATAAAATTGGCAGGAAATCAGATCAGCTGGGGGTGATCAATAAAGGTAACTTCCCTCCTCGCATTCCCAGCTCACCTTCAAGACAAACAAGGCTCTGATTTGAATAGCCAGCAAAACGTAGGTCGGCCTGCGGTCGCACGAATCGCTCAATTCACGTCCCATCCCAACATGATTCTCCTATTGTCGACCACAATGTCATAATTTGTTTACAATGAAGCAATTTATTAAGATCTTCATTTCCTCGAATCACTCTTGTTCTCTTCCTAGGAGTCGTCATCAAAGGTGAAGGTTTCTACGACCTACACTTCTACATTTTACGTTACACATTGAAGAGTGGATGAGCTCTCCGGTGGGTGAAGAGTTACCAAAGTTGCTCAAAAAGCTCCGAAACCCAAAATAAAAGCAGTAATTTTGATTTTAGAGGTTTTAAATTAGAATATAAGTGCAAAGCTTTCTTAGGTATCTCAAAATCCATGATAGGGCAATTTCAAGAAAACCGCCATATTTTCGAGAGAATGTATGGTTGGCGGGAGGAAAAACCAGGTTTATTATTTTCCTGTATAGATCACACTTCTGAAAAAATACAGCTTCGCCATAGTCACTACTTGCCTTACTTTGATACGCTTCACACTCAATTCGGAGAAACTAAGAGTTGTGGAATATGGAAATTTGGTTACTGGCTGCTAAGGATGCCTCTCGAGAGAACCAACTCAAAACGTAGATTTCAACTGTCTAGCGCGACATGTTGAGTCTTTTCAACGAAAAAACGCTGCAAATTATTACACAATGGTTTATTTATTTATTTATTTTTCTATACAGGGTGTCTACACTTTCGATGGGCATAACTTCACGGTTCGATTCTACAAGGTATTTCCAACATAAAATGTCCCTTAGCAATTTTCTTTTAACCCACTCAAAATTCTATTTTTTTCACTTTAAAGTTTTTTTCTCGCGTTTTCGACCTTAAGGCACTGATATGGTCTTAACTTCCCTTATTTCTCCTGAAAACTCAAATCTGACTACACCGTTAGAAAGAGCGTTAAATTACCAAGCTACTTTAAGCAAAATCAAAATTTTTAGCAATAAAATAATATCAAAAAATCAAGTCAAAAAGCGAACTTTAAATTTTTTTTGAAACTTGACTTTCTTCGACCAACGTTTTCACTCTAAATCCCTGCCTATTTCGAAGGGCGCTCTTCGGAAAAAACATGCTCAAATCGTCAGCTTTCCAACGGTCTATCAATTTTTTTGTTTAATTTTCAAAATTAAAGAGTAAATGAAGTTTGAATGTCAAAAAACGTGTGTTTTACAAGCAAATCCAGTGTTTCAAGCCGGTTTATGGTCCCACTCGATCTCAAAATGGCTTGACGAGTTTGGTATCATTTTCTGTGTAATTATTTACGCTGAATCCAATAGTGATACTTCCGAATGATTCCGACTGCTAGAAAGTCGATTTTTCGAAGAAAACCTTCGGTTTTCGTACATTAAATACGCATTATTCGTAGATATGGAAGATATCATAAAGTAATACCTTTCTACTCAACAAAAACTTCAATCAGCTAGAAATTCGGTGTTTTTATTGAGTAGAAAGGTATACTAAGGTACTTTATGTACGATGCGAATTTTGTGTATGAAAAACGAAGGTTTTCTTCGAAAAATCCACTTTCTAGCAGTCGGAATCATTCTGAAGTATCACTATTGGATTCAGCGTAAATAATTACATAGAAAATGATACCAAAATCGTCAAGCCATTTTGAGATCGACGGGGACCATAAACCGGCTTGAAACACTGGATTTGCTTGTAAAACACACGTTTTTTGACATTCAAACTTCATTTACTCTTTCTTTTTGAATGTTAAACAAAAAAATTGATAGACCGTTGGAAAGCTGACAATTTGAGCATGTTTTCTCCGAAGAGCGCCCATCGAAATAGGTAGGGATTTAGAGTGAAAACGTTGGTCGAAGAAAGTCAAGTTTCAAAAAAAATTTTAAAGTTCGCTTTTTGACTTGAGTTTTTGATACTATTTTATTGCTAAAAAAAATTGATTTTGCTTAAGGTAGCTTGGTAATTTAACGCTCTTTCTAACGGTGTAGTCAGATTTGAGTTTTCAGGAGAAATAAGGGAGTTATGACCATATCAGTGCCGTAAGGTTGAAAACGCGAAAAAAAACTTTAAAGTGAAAAAAATAGAATTTTGAGTGGGTTAAAAGAAAATTGCTAAAAGACATTTTATGTTGGAAATACTTTGTAGAATCGAACCCTGAAGTTATGCCCATCGATAGTGTAGACACCCTGTATAGATCACTCGTCTGCAAAGCCACCAACCATCCAACATGAAGAAAAACATCGATGGCATTTCGGTCAGCTTTAATTTGATCGGAGATTAGGCCTCTTTTGCGATTCACACTCGTGTTTCTGATTCATCGTACGTCCAAACTTTAAATTCTCGTAGTGAGCGAACGGTTTGTCCTACAAAGCTCCGGGTGGTCTCAAAAAATTCTAAAAATTCTATAGAATCTTAAATTGAAGGAAAAACAATACCTTTGAATCAAAATTTTTTGAGTTAGGGCATTTTCAAAATTTCAAATTTCATTTTGGAACCCTTAGATGTGACCTACATCAACCAAAATCTTCGGGGCACAACTTGATCCCAAATGGAGCCTACATACCAAATTTCATCAAAATCGGTCAATGCTAAGTGGCAAAAGTGCCGCGTACGGCGGACGGACGGCCAAATTTTTATTCGATTTTTCAAATTCCAAAGGTTCATTATTGAAAATAATAAACCAAAATGAGTTTTCGAAGTGAACCTTCCTCTCGAGAGAACTAACTCAAAACGTAGATTTCAACTGTTTAACTCGACATGTTGAGTCTTTACAACGAAAAAACGCTGCAAATTATTACACAATGGTTTTTTTTTTTTATATAGATCACTCGTCTGCAAAGCCACCAACCGTCCAACTTGAAGAAAAACATCGATCGTATTTCAGCCAGCTGAAATTTGAACGGAGATTAGGCCTCTTTTGCGATTCAGACTCATGTTTCTGATTTATCGTACGTCAAACCCTTAAATTCTCGTAGCGAGCGAACGGTTTGTCCTACAGAGCTCCGGGTGGTCTCAAAAAATTTTAAATATTCTATAGAATCTTAAATTGAAGGAAAAAAATACCTTTATATCAAAATGTTTTGAGTTAGGGCTTTTTCAAAATTTCAAAATTTATTTTGGAACCCTTAGATGTGACCTACATCAACCAAAATCTTTGGGGCGCAACTAGACCCCAAATGGAGCCTACATACCAAATTTCATCAAAATCGGTCAATACTAAGAGGCAAAAGTGCCGCGTACGGCGGACGGACGGCTAAATTTTTATTCGATTTTTGGATTCTACGTACCTTGAAACGTAAACCATCAAATTTTGAGGGGGTGTTAAAATTGTTTTTTTCTTGGTCGATTCCAAAGGTTCATTATTGAAAATAATAAACCAAAATGAGCTTTCGAAGTGAACCTTCCTCTCGAGAGAACCAACTCAAAACGTAGATTTCAACTGTTTAGCTCGACATGTTGAGTCAATTCAACGAAAAACGCTGCAAATTATTTCACAAAGGTTTATTATTTTCCTGTATAGATCACTCGTCTGCAAAGATCATAGCTTTGCCCTAGTCATTATTCATTTATTCTTTCTACTTTCCAACTACGAGAGTATGAGAGCTAATGCATTTATTTCGATTTTCACCAAAAAACGACTTACCTGGTTTTTCCCCACCGCCAATGAAGTGCAGCAAACTCTTTCCAGATGGGGGTGAATGCTGGCTAGATAAAATGGATACATCTACAAGACAATTTTGAGATTCCACTGCTTGAGACACCCAGTTATTGCACAATGAGGGTCAACTCCGTTTACAAACCCCGATTTTATCTCACACCTCCATCTCCTACAGACCTACTGTCCTTTCCATGTCCAGTTGTCCGTTCTCTAGATAAGGATCGTTTTTCGATCTACGACCGGCTAGTTACTGCTTCTTTTATTGCTCGAGCTCGACGATTGTTAAAAAAAAGAAAGGAGAAGGAAAAAGTACCAACCTAATAGGAAAAAGAAAAAAATGTGCCGCAGTAAACTTCGTGGAGTCGTCGGGTTCTTTCCAGGAGCAAACCACCAACTATTATTACCAGGAGCATCTGGTCTTCGTGGAAGATGGTCGAGGACCGAGAGCTATTGAAGATGGTCCATCTTGCAACCACGCATCACGTTTCTGAACACAATGAACAGCGCACGTCATGTTTTCACGGCATAATGCTTGCGTAGACCTGGTCCGGTTACTCCCAGGAATAAAAACTTGCTCCAGGACGGAGTTACTTTTGAGAAGCGTGAAAAATGGGTTTCGAAAAATTACCAGCCGTGCAATTTTTAAGAAATTTAGTTTCAAATGTAAAGGAATTCAACCAATTTCGGTTGATTAATTTCGATAATGAACCATTGGAATCGACCAAGATGGAAAAAAAATCACCCCCCCCCCCCCCCAAAAAAAAGTTTGTCGGTTGTTTTTCAAGGTACGTGGAATCCAAAAATCGAATAAAAATTTGGCCGTCCTCCGTAAGCGGCACTTTTCCCACTTAGCATAGACCGATTTTGATGAAATTTGGTATGTAGGCTCCATTTGTGGTCTAGTTGTGCCGCATGCTGTCCATTAAATTTAAAATTGCTATTTAATGTTGGTTAGGTGCTATTTCGGTGATACTTTGGGAGCTGTAGAGTTCCTGAGATGTTTTCGGTGGCACTCGTGACTCCATGGTCCCACTAGGGTTAATATCCTGACCGTGTACCAAGTTATTACACTGGACCTATTGCTTCTAGAGCCGAATTCTCACAAATCCTGAAAATTCCGTCAAAAAGGGACGATAATTTAAATTGCTTCATAGATCTACTACCCATCTGACTTACAAGGAACAAACATTTTTCTTATTAAGAATAATATTCTATGATATTAAGAATAATTATTAAGAATAATATTCTATAATATTATTATGATTTTCGAAGATGGCAGTTTTGCTCCCACACTACCGAAGATAGTTGGGAGTCGTTAGGTAGGATTATGGACAGCTTAGATGGAGTGTAGATTACATGTTGCCTTGGTTTGTGCCCTTATTTCCAACTCCAAGGTTAATATCCTTAATATTCTTAATCCTTAATATACATGTATTAAGTTATTACGTTGGACCTAATGTTTCCAGTCCCAATTTTCAATGACGAGGCAATTTATGTGGGATCGTCTTGAGCCGAATCCTCACAAATCCTGACGATTTGAACAAAATGAGACTATAATTTCATATAGTTTTATAGATCGACTGTCGGATATACAAGGAACGATAATTATTACTTTCAATTTTGAACCTTTGCAATCGACCAAGAAAAAAAGTTTAACCCCCCATCAAAATTTGTTGGTTTACGTTTCAAGTTTCGTAGAATCCAAAACACTGCAAATTATTACACAAAGGTTTGTTATTTTTCTATATAGATCACTCGTCTGCAAAGAATACGGCTTTGCCATTGGTACCACCAACCAGCATGAATAAAAACATCGATCGCATTTCGGTCAGCTAAAATTTGAACGGAGATTAGGCCTCTTTTGCGATTCACAGTCGTGTTTCTGATTTATCGTACGTCCAACCCTTAAATTCTCGTAGGGAGCGAATGGTTTGTCCTGCAGGGCTCCGCGTGGTCTCAAAAAATTCTAACAATTCTATACTATCTTAAATTGATGGAAAAACAATACCTTTATATCAAACTTTTTTGAGTTAGGGCGTTTTCAAAATTAATAAATCTTTGTGTAATAATTTGCAGCGTTTTGTCTTACATTGTACCCAACAGGCAACAATATAAACAGTATCGTTTACTACATCCATTAATAACATTAATAATTATGAAATGACGACATAAATTCCAAGAACAAGTAGGTACTAAAGAAATGCGTGATAAATCGAGACCTTTTCAACGAATGGTGAACAGTTTCTGTTCGTTTAAAACTAAAGATGTTTCATATCTCCTGAAATGGCTTGGTTGGACGAGAAAATCATCAGAAATCAACTGTAACGCTTTTTGACATTAATTCTATGTTGTTCTGTACTCCTGCTGTAGTCATTTTCTTGGTTGGTGTGGAGAAGGAAGCAGAGGACGTCAATATACTCTTTTCAACATTTATTTGGCTAGGGCTTTCGGGGCAAACTATGGCCCCTTTCTCAAGCCTACAAGAAAGAAAAAAAGAAAAAAAATAGCCAAATAAATGTTGAAAAGAGTCTATTGACGTCCTCTGCTTCCTTCTCCGCAACAACCAAGAAAATTAGTTCTATGTTATTGCTTAGGCATATGGACTCGAAAAGCGTTGTTACAAGAGCTTTTCAAATCCATGTGATAAAGTAAAGACATAAAATGTCAAAAAATCATCAATATTTTTGATGTTTTATTGGTTATTTCTCAATCGTGTTGATGCTTGTAGATTTGGAAATGCAAGAAAAATACACAAATATACAAAATGGTTTCTTTACATTTGATAGAATCGGAAGTGAACACGATAACGATGTGGTGCGCAATCGAACTATTTTTTTATTGATCTAAATTTTGTTGAACAAAATAAGCTAAATACATGGATAAAAATAAATTGATCTGAAGACAGTATGGAATTATATGGACAGTCGAACTCGAGACGGTAAAATCCTTTTATTGATTCAATAAATTCCGTCTGTTCAAATGTCTTTTCTTGGTCGCCGTTCTCTCGCGCGAGAGCATTTGCTTATTATCAAGTTGACCTCTTTTTTGTTGAGGTTATTTTGATGTCATAATAAGCCTCCTACTTCATCTCCGCAAGGTCGCCCGTTTCAGGATATTCTCTTGTGTAAACGCTTTATTTATTATGGTGCTCAGATAAGTCAGTACCTACTTGAAAACCGAGGGACCTTGGATGATTCTTAATACCGACCGAGTATCACGATATTATACCCATTTGATATTGACGGAATTCAGTCTAGATTGCTCGCGCACGCTTTAGGTATTATTCCGTTGAAGATGAAATTCGTAGAGGACAACCTTGAGGCTAACCATCCTGTTTTGTTTAGCCGTTCAAGCTTTGCAAATTCCAAAATTTTTTCGACTACGGATCAAAAATTTATTCTGACATCCCGATCTATGGAGTAGGGTAAAGGTAATCTATGAAGTATCTAAAGGAGTAAATGCATGGAGCAAAAACCTCCATCAAACCTGTTCTTTTTTTCTACCCATTCAAACCATTCCTTTTTTTTCAATAATTAACAAAAAAGTAACTATCAAAACCTACAGAACCACGTTTAGAAATTTCAAATCCGAGTTCCCAGTCATGAGAAAATGAAGAGCTTGATTCCAAAAGGTACTAAAACCAATTTGGTAAAACGTGAGAAAAACGCGAAAAACCATAGCAACCTGAAAAACGTGCTATAAACCAATGATGTTATTTTTTAAATAAGTATATTTCTAAATTATAGTAAACATTTTTGGAAATAAGGTAAATTAGTTCAACGTTTAAAAATTTCAAACGTTTAAAAATTATTTAATAATTTTGAACGAGGTTTGAAATATCGGATTTATGGACATGTACTTTTTGAAACAAAACGTGCGTTTAGTACTTTCTGAAATCAAACGAAATGGAAATAGCACTTTTTGAATCAAACGAAGTGGATAAAGTACTTTTTGAAACAAAACGGATAAGAGACCGTCATTGTGCTCGATATAGCACCTTTTGATTTTAAACGGAATATTCACCCTCGTTTTTCAAGGGAATAGATCATCTTTTGCTCCAAAACGATCGCATTTTTCTGAAGAACTACCCCCTAGGAAAGTGTTAATTCAATTTCAATAAAAATGGTCTTTTGTTTCCTTTTGGAATCAAACTCCTCAAATGTGAAATCGAAATTTGATCATTTCAAGACGAAATGATGCTAAGTGGTGGCATGTCTGCCAGTGTATTGCTATTTGGGTGTGACGCTCCATCACTCTCATTCACCAAGCACCTGAGGGTGAAGGCTACATCTGCTAAGATAGCAATAAATACTGTTTGGGCTGGTGCCGTTATGTCCCCGCTGGTACCCCTCAGTAATAAGTTGTTCATTTTCAATGCCATATCAAGATCGATCCTGTGCTATGCGTCAGAGGTTTGGGGATTTGCACAGTTTGAGGCTGTAGAGAAAGTTTTGAAATTCTTTGTGAAAAAACTTTTATATCTACCTCAGTTTACACCGAATTATATGGTTATGTTAGAAACTAATTTAGATCCCATTTTCTGCCATACACTGCGCCTTCATTTCAGATACGTACTTAAGGTCCTGAAGATGAATTGTAACAGGCTACCGAAAAAGATACTACAGGAGGTAGTCAATACTCAAGTTTTTTGGTACGCCGACTGGTGCAACAAGTACATTGGTGAGAGGACGTGGGTGGACCTTGGCTCGAGCGATTTGGGTAATATCTTGAGTGGTCTAGTTGAAAAGTTGCCAAAATACGAGCGAAATTCTCTTTTGAACCGTGTTAATATCCCTGAGAGATTTGACCTCTATCGGCATCTCCAAAGAACAGTGGTGAGTGCAGATATGACTGGTCAGAGAGGTTCTAATTTTGATTTGAGGATGTTGCGCTGGGTTTTTAAGCTTAGAGGGGAACTTCTTAGTCTAAATGGTGCTCCATTGAGCTACAAGAGGAGGCCATTATGTTCAATGTGTAATTTGGGAGAGAGGGAGGATTTGTACCACTTTTTGGGAGTATGTCCGATACTTGGTGATTTCAGGAGAATTGTTTATTCAAAAAGTAATCTTTCACGAGAAGAGATTCTCTGTATACTGAATAGTAGTGGGGAGTGGGATAAAGTGGCCAAGTTTTGTTCTTTAGCTTGGAGAAATAGAAAGTTTATGATTTTGGAGTTTAATTATGATTAGAGCAGAGTTGTATTATGAGATTGGTATTTTTTCTTTTCTCTTATATTTCGCACTTCAGTGCTTAAACGAATATATGATGTACTTCTTGACGTAGTATGACGAACTTCAAGCAGACGTTCACATTGCTCTATAAGCTTGAGTTTATTTTTTTTTAAGTGTATTTTATTAATTTTTTCAATAAAGCTTTTCTTCTTCTTCTTCTTCTGGTGGCATGTCTGGAAACGTAATCCGGGACATAAACTAGTCTTAAGCTGACACATAACCAACTAACTAACATATTACTTAACTAACACATCGTATTTAGTAAATACCAATCACGAGAAAAACGATTCCGGGATGTATTTTGATGTAATTGGCGGATGCTGTACTTTGAGGCGCATTCTTGGCAAACCTCAAAGTCATGTTCCTTCAGTCCCGGCATTTCATCGACGAGGTGGTTGTTGTGTTGTGGTTCTTCATCGTGGTCTGCCATTTGGTCGCCGTCGTCTTCTTCTTCCACGAGTCGAGTCACGCTCTGCAACGTGACTGTTCATTCTTCCCTTTATTGGGTCCCCTCAACCGTCCGTCTGCAATGTAGAATGTTGTGGACACATTCCTGTGGGTCGAGTTCATATTTGAAACCCGAGGTACAAAACAAGGGGTATTCGTATTTTCCATATTGCTCAAGGTGGGTACCTACTCAAAGGTGCCAGATGGTCGTGAGAATTCCAGGCGGTTCCCTTAGAATTTCAAAACCGTTTGACAAAAAGTAGAGAGTGCCCACGAAATAAAGTAAATTTTTCTGTAACATTAACTCCTTGCATGGGTTTTGCTTGAATTTGGAGGTTACTCTCACTCACTCTCACTCACTGCTTGGGGTTGCCATTGGGAAAGAGTTTCAGGCTTTAATGGCTTATTGTCTCCCTCTTTCGAATCCCTTTTATGTTAAAAGAGGATTCCGCCGGCTAACCCACTTCAGAGTTTGTAAATATTTTGCTGAGATCAGCAAATTTCTTTATGAGTTTCCACAAAATTACACGCAAAGATGCGGTGACCAAATGCTTCCATTCTGGATCTCCAGAATCGGTCGCATCTGCACAAGAAGTGTTCAGCTGTGTCCTCTTCTTGTTCGCATGGACACATTGGTGAAATACGACTGTCCATGATATTCAGCATTCTTCGGAAGACGTAATGTCTCGTTAGAATGCCTATCATTAGCCTGATGGTGTTTCGACTTTTTGAGGTCAACCAAAGGGCCTGTTTTGCATCATACGAGGTGATGAGCAGATTCTGATTGATGAGCAGATTCTCATTTTTTTACCTTTTCTTTACAAGCATTCTTCGAAATGAAATTATTAATTTGGAGGGTAGTTTGGTAGGGTTCGAAAGTGATAAGGATGACCAGTGTGCTGATAAATTGTATCAGATCACGGCTGATACGTAACAAATTCCATCAAAATACCAATAATGTTTGATATGATACGAGAAGTTCTCGTAAATCTTAGAGAATTAAACAGCAAATCACGGTCAACTTTCCTACATTTAGTAACAACAACAATAATCTTTGCAGTTTAATTCTCTAAGAAATGCGTCAGCAATTCAGAAGCAACACTCTCTTCAAAGGTACGTCATGAGATATCAAAGTTTTGGGAAAATCAGGACCAGGAATTCAACGCTTTTTTGAATCTCTCAAACGATGAAGCTCCTACTGATGACATTTTTAGGCGATTGGAATTTGAATCAAAACAGTATCTGAATTTTGACTATTAGGAACTGAAAAATTATTGGTATTAAATGAATGGGGTTAATTCCGCTGGTTATAAGAATACAATTATTATCTACGTACCGTATAGGAAAATCCGTCGTAACCAGCAAGTCGAGTAAAAAAAAAGAAGAAGAAGAAAAATTATTGTTCAATTCTAACGTTTACACACACGCGGCGAGTCCTATCTGTAACAATTGAACTCATTGGGGAGTTGATGGTTCACAAAGAAATTCATAGCCCCAGGATCGAATTATTGCATGTTTGCTCCTACCTATTTGAACAGTACTTCGGATTGTACTACCCACTATTAATTTTCACTTCATTTCTCCGTGTTTCTCCATGTTCACAAACATGTGGAAATCGGGGACCATCTGCGTACACCAAAAATAAGTCTGCCTCTCTTCAAACATACTACCTAGAATTGCTTTCGGATTGGTTCTAGCTGCTACGCATGCTCAAACGTGAAACCTTTAAACAAGCATAACTTCTACAGTTTCCATCCGATTTTGATGAAATTCACTGAGATTTAGATGGTTGGAGCGTGAATGGTCCCTAGCGAATTTCATGTTCCCCGGATAGATACCATCCGTTACGCATCCCAATTGTGTTAAGGTCTCAGTCGGTCAGCGTTCGTTCCTCTTTCCGGAAATTGAAGGCGCAAACACTTAAAAAGTTGTACATAAATTTGAAATTTGCACCTAAATTTAAAGGATTTTAGAAATTTATCTCAGTCTCAGTCGGTCCGGGTTTGTATTTCTCTCTAGAACAGGCGCTCAAAGTTTAAAAATTGGACCTAAATTTTAATTTGTCAAGGATTTTTGAAATTTAATTGTGCATCTACCTAGGGAATTGAAAGTTTTTCAATTCAAGATGCACCAATAAATTTCTAAAATCTACAAAAATTTCAAATTTAGGTACAATTTTTAAACTTTTAGCGCTTGTTCTTGAGAGAAACACAAACCCTGACCACATAGGAAGCCATATGCCTCACCCACGATAGTTTTTGACTTGTTTTACGAACAAAGATCCCTTCACGTTGTTGAGGGAGTTGTACCAAAACAAAGTCTTCTCGATCTTAATACATCAGTAGCCAACAGGTCCAATTCTTGATTACTCTGACTCACCTCACGAAACTGTCTCGGTTTCACTGACTCACTCCTTTTTATCCAGACACCGTTGCCCTGGGATTATGCTCAGAACTATGGAGTTCGCCAACCGATCTCAATCCGAGTAATGTCTTCCTCCACCTCGGACGTAACGACACGACCAACCTTGAGCGCAAACGACCGATTCGCTTTGACTTGAAAATCGTCCTGGAAGGTTGAGGTCATCACGATCTAGTAGAGTTTTCTCATTTTTTTTCAGTATGTGGTTTTTTCATGGGAAAAATTTCATTGTAACAAGCGGTTTAAAAAGGGGTTTAGGCGATAAGTTATGAACCGTCGCGTCGTGAAGCTACTTGTCATCAGAGATGAATAATAATAGGAAGGTACTGATGATGAAACCTAAAGGTCGAGGACTCTTATCTTCTCAGAGAAAATCTTGATTCAGAACCGTGGTACCTGAGAATCTTCCTGTTTCATCAGGAAGGTAGTAATTCACGACTGAGTAACCAGGAAAAGCTAAAAATATTGACGGTAGAAATGCAGGTACTCTCAACATTTTGTACACAGAACTACCAAGAAATCATTAAACTTCAAACAGCATGTTTGTAGGCCATTGGACGTGTCAAAATAGAATTTTGACAAAAATGTCCGAAGATATCGTTGAAAAATTTTTCAAAATATTTGTCATACTTAACATCATTTTGCTTCCGAGTCTACCAAGGTAGCGGAAGCTTTGTTTTCACTTTTCAAGGATCAAAAAAATGTTCTCCAAAACCAAAATTTTCACTCGCGTTTTGCGTTTTAGACCTTTCTGAACAATTTTGGTTCCGTGTTTGTCTGTGTGTGTGTCTGTCTGTCCGTCTGTCATGAATTCCTTGTAGCGCGCATAACTATACGAAGGTATTATCTGATTTCTATGAAATTTTCAGGGATTGTGCGGGTGTGTAGACGGTCCCCTATGAAAATCAAGGCCTTAAAATTTACAGAAGTAACTGCGCATGCGCAAACGTGAAATCCTTGTAACAGCTATAACATTTACATTTTCATCCGAATTTGATGAAATTTTCTAGGATTATCCAAATTAGATGGTCCCCTATGAGGGTAGTGGAAGGTACTGAGGGATTGGTGTTTTGAGAGTAACTACTATGCATCGGATCATCTATACAATCGGGTTATGGATACGAGGAAGCTATGTGCTACACCCACTTGTCAAACGTTTTTAATTTTTAATAACTCACAAAAAACGGTTGGTACGAAAAAATCAGCTGTGGTTATTAATTTTTAAATTGCAATTTAATTTTCAAATATGTCTATTATTGTTTAAATTGCAATTTAATTTTGATTACTCCGGTTACACTCAGAGACAGCTGTGGAATTCCTAAGATGTTTTCAGAGACACTAGTGACACTTTGGTCCAATTAGGGTTAACCTTGGAGTTGGAAATAAGGGCACAAACCAAGGCAACGTGTAATCTACACTTCATCTCAGCTATCCATAATCCTTCCCAACGAGTTCCAACTGTTTGAAAATTCAGCTCGTCCTACTCGACAAAATAAATAAATGGAACAAGTTCATACCGCGTTTCCCTTTCATCTCCGTTGAATATCAAAACTACAGCGGCGAGCGTTATCGTGACCGTTTTACATAATTTCTTGCGCAGAATCTCAAAGTGCGTTGCGAAATTCTCGTAACGACGAAAAGTAGATAAAGTTGGCGGGGACTAGAACTGCTCTTAATTCATGATAATGTGGTACAAAAAAACAAGTTTTCTGAAAATTATTCCCAAAACATTATGACATAATATTTGTATTATACGAGGTTTCTCAATAGGGTGTGCGCCTGGGTAGGAAAAACTGTTTATTGTTATTGACATTTTATGTCTTTACTATGGCACATAAATGAAAAATCGTCACGCGGGGAGCGTTACGCGGAAATTTCTGATGATTTTCGCTTGAATAAAATGTCTCTCGTGGTTGCGTACTTGTACGAAAGCTGTAGCCATTGAGAAGGATTTTGACATTTCATGCCTTTACTATGGCACATAAATGAAAATTTCTACCACTCGTAAAAAAGTTTAAATGATTTCCACTTGCATCCAAGTCGTTGCTACGGAACTTTATCTTTTTTAATCTAAGGTAGACCTCATTCTGAGAATTTTGGCACCAACCGCGACCTTCTAGCGAGTGTAAATCTTTTCCTATGAATTTTTAAAGTTTCGACCGTTTATGACGTCACAGTTGGCTGGGGGGTCCCGCCCAGGCGAGAGGGGCGCGTGACGTCATAATCGGTCGAAACTTTGAAAAATCATAGAAACAGTGCCAAAATTCTCAGGATGTAGTCTACTTTCGATTAAAAATCTAGAAAAAATCAAGGCGCACCCCCCATTATCTCGTACCCTCACTCAGATTAATTAGTTCAGATTATGCAAATTAATTACTTGAATTCTGATAGCTACTATTAATCTCATATTATGTACATTCTAAATTATCAAGCTTTATGATAAAATTTTTATACCTATTAGTGTATTAAAATAAATAAATAAACTCTGAATACCTCTGAATAAACTGAATAATAATAATAATAAATGAAAAGACTCAATTTGCAAACTTGAGAAGGTCAAATAGTAGAGCAAGATTTAAACTTTTGGGATCGAATTTGGATTCTATTTTAAATATCTAAACACAATGAATAAAGGCAGGTGCAAGATCAAAGGGGAAATTCGGATTTTGACGAAAATTATCCAATAATAAAGAGGTTGTCAAGATTTTCTTTCGATTTTAATGTTGTTTTTATTATTGTCCCATCGTACCCCACCTTGTATGAAAACTACATAATTTTTACTCCATAAATGAAACAAAAAAATCTGACAAAAGCCCGGTACTGATATATCGCTAAAATATGGAGAAAAAAGTATTCGATGCCATCATTCGACATTTCAATAATGTTTTTGTGAAAAAATTTCATATTTTCTTCCAATGCTAGTTGGTACCTTCTGAGGAGTGACACTTATAAGGAGGAATAATTATCGATATTGAAATAGGCATTGCAAAAGGAAACTATTGAAAGAAAAGAATAAATAAAGTCTGCCAAGAGGGTGTAGCACATAGTGTCCTCGTATTCATAACCAGAATGTATAGAAGATCCGATGCATTGTAGTTAATCTCAATACATCAGTCTCTAAGTACCTTCCATTACTCTCATAGGGGACCATCTACACACTAATCTGAACAATCCTGAGAAATTTCGTCGAAATTGGATGAAAAATGTAGAAGTTATGGCTGTTATAAGGAATTCACGTTTGCGCATGCGCACAAAATAAATTAAATTTTGGAACCATGATTTTTGAAGGGGACCATCTACACGCCAAATCCCACAATTCCTGAAAATGTCATCGAAATTATATGGGAAATTAAAAAGTTATGGCTGTGGCAAGGACGGTACCTACTGAAGACTTCATTCAATATAATGACTGGGGCGCTTCAATTTGAAAGAATCTCAAGAAATGGATACATACAACTCAGAATTTATAGGAAAATGACACATCATAAATCAGGCAGTTTTGCAGTAGAGTGTAAGGTACACTTTTTTCAAAAGCCAGTAGTTTTTAGCCAGACAGACATTTCCATGCTTGTTTGTTGCTAAGCTCTTTGAAATATTATGGTTCGTAACATCTTGAGGGTTTTTTGGTTTTTGGTTTATTATTTTCAATAATGAACCTTTGGAGTCGACCAAGAAAATTTGTTGGTTTACGTTCCATGTTACGGAGCATTCGAAAATCCTTCTTTACGTACCGATTTTGATGAAATTTGGTAAATGGGCTTTTGGTTGATGTCAGTCGCTTCTAAGTTATGAAAAATAGTAGTTGTAATTTTCAAATGTGCCCTTGCCCGAAAACTTCGGAATCAATTTAAAATAGTATTGAATTTTTAGAGTCAAATGAGAACACTCGGAGCTCTGTAGGACAAACAGTTGATCGTTTCTTCGAGTTGTACTCAGTTTTGCAGCCTTACCAACCAGTATTCAAAGTATTCAAATTTCCCAATGAAGGCACCCACAATTCACTATTTCTTCGAATTGAGTGTGAAACGTTTAATTCTTCGAAATAAACTCGAATGTGAACTAGGTATGAGTAGTATTCAATTCAATTCAAAAGTTTTGGTTTATTATTTTCAACAATGAACCTTTGGAATCGACCAAGAAAAAAAAATGTTTAACACCCCCTCAAAATTTGATGGTTTACGTTTCAAGGTACGTAGAATCCAAAAATCGAATAAAAATTTGGCCGTCCGTCCGCCGTCCGCCGTACGCGGCACTTTTGCCACTTAGCATTGACCGATTTTGATGAAATTTGGTATGTAGGCTCCATTTGGGGTCTAGTTGTGCCCCGAAGCTTTTGGTTGATGTAGGTAACTTCTAAGGGTTCCAAAATTAATTTTGAAATTTTGAAAACGCCCTAACTAAAAAAATTTTGATATAAAGGTATTGTTTTTCCTTCAATTTAAGATTCTATAGAATTTTTAGAATTTTTTGAGACCACGCCGAGCTCTGTAGGACAAACCGTTCGCTCCCTACGAAAATTTAAGGGTTTATATTGATATATATATATATATATATAAATCAAAACACGAGTGTGAATCGCAAAAGAGGCCTAATCTCCGTTCAAATTAGAGCTGACCAAAATGCGATCAATTTTTTTTTTTTTTTTTTCATATTGGATGGTTGGTGATTTTGTAGACGAGTGATCTATATAGAAAAATAATAAACCATTGTGTAATAATTTGCAGCGTTTTTTTATTCACTTAAATAATCATATAATGGTGTACATAGAACAAAATAAAACTGTTGGAAAAAATATTGCCCTTCTAAAGGCTGAAAGCCCGAGGCGACGGGTCAAGAGCAGCTACTCACGACACCACAAATTCAAGATAAAACTTTAAGAAAAAATAGAAACTACAATGCAAGATAAAGCAATCGCAAATCAAAATTAAGACAACAAACTAACAAATCTTGAATGAAAAAGATAAACGAGAGAACACTAGCAAACATAAATACTTTTCATAATCAAGTTAGATTTTACCAGATTCAGAGAAATTAAATAGGAAATTACAGAAGACTTATACTTGATTTTCGGACACGTAGAAGGAGACGACGTTCTACGTACCTAGTAGGTAGGTAGTAGCTATGGTTGGTACCCTCAAGATGTTACGAACCATAATATTTTAAAGAGCTTAGCAACAAACACGTCCGGAAATGTCTGCCTGTCCAAAAACTACTGGCTTTTGAAAAAAAGTGTAACAATGTGCCTTGCTCCCCACTTTCTACTGCAAAACTGCCTGATTTATGATGTGTCATTTTCCTATCAATGCTGAGTTGTTTCCATCTCTTGAGATTCTTTCAAATTGAAGCGCCCCAGTCATTATATTGAATGAAGTCTTCAGTACCGAATTGCGCAACTCATTGTGAACGCCCACTACCTCAGAGTCAAAAAGTGGGACGTCTCTTCTCCTCGTCATTTGGGAGTCAGGTGACGAACCTGGGACCAGGTAAGGACCAATGAGACGCTCGCGAGGACTCTAATGAAAGGAAATTCGCATGCGACTGTTTGGCGAATGCGTCATCAACTTCTTCATGGAAGGCGACCGGGGGAAGTGAACTGTATGTAGGTCGACGGGCCGGGGAGCACCTCGGGAACACTCCCACGGCTCTTCGGCCTACCAGAGTCAAAAATATTCGATAAACAACGGGTTTTTTCGCCGAATTTGTGAGGAAAAAAACTGCGTATTGGTCAAATTTGTGCAGCAAGATGTACGCAAAAGCATTTCGAATTTGGTGTAGTCAAATTCGTGCAATTTTGATACGACCAGATCTCCTAAGAAATATTTTAATCAATCTTTAGCTATTTTCAAAACTCGCTATATTTTAGTCATATGCCTATTTAGTCACGCAAGATTTTTTTCTGGGAAAAAATCTCAAAAATGTGCATATTCAATAGCATTTTTTTCTTTTCTTTTTTTTTGTGCATAAAAACTCAATTTTGGTTTATTATTTTCAATAATGAACCACTGGAATTGAGCAAGAAAAAAAATTGTGAACCCCCTTCAAAATTTGATGGTTTATTTTTCAAAGTATGTAGAATCCGAAAATCGAATAAACAAATAAAATTAAAAAACGTCTGCCAAGTGGGTGTGGCACATAGCTTCCTCGTATCCATAACCCAATTGTATAGATGATCCGATGCATAGTAGTTAATCTCAAAACACCAATCTCTAAGTACCTTTCACTACCCTCATAGGGGACCATCTACACGCTAATCCTAGAAAATTTCATCAAATTCGGATGAAAAATATAAGTGAGTAGGTGTATGTGATTGGATCAAAAAAATACATAGCCTCGGCTGGGTTTCGAACCCGCGACCTTAGGAGCTCAAATTGAGACTTTATCCTCTGAGCTACCGATAACCTGCAATTAATGAGATTTGAGATTCTCACAGGAGACCATCCCTCTATGAATGAATCCCTCTACAACCTAATCCACATAATCCCTGAAAATTTCATTGAAATCGGATGGAAAATGTAGAAATTATGGCCGTTACAAGGAAATTCATGTTTGCGCATGCGCAATGGCTACTATCAGTCCGAAGGTGGTGATTTCCATAGGGGATCATCTACATAATAATCTGTAACATACCTGAAAATTTCATTGAAATCGGATTGAAAATGTGGAAGTTATGGCCGTTACAAGGAATTCACGTTTGCGCATGCGCAGTCGCTTCTATCAGTCTGGAAACAATGATTTTCATAGGGGACCATCTACAACCTAATCCACATAATCCCTGAAAATTTCATTGAAATCGGATGGAAAATGTGAAAGTTATGGCCGTTACAAGGAATTCACGTTTGCGCATGCGCAGTCGCTTCTATCAGTCCGGGGATGATGATTTTCATAGGGGACCGTCTACACACCAACCCGCACAATCCCTGAAAATTTCATAGAAATCGGACAATAACTTCGTATAGTTATGCGCGTTACAACGAAATCATGACAGACGGACAGACACACAGACAGACAGACACACAGACAGACAGACACACAGACACGGAACCAAAATTGTTCAGAAAGGTCTAAAACGCAAAACGCGAGTGGAAATTTTGATTTTGGAGAACTTTTTTTTTTCGTCCTTGAAAAGTGAAAACAAAGCTTCCGCTACCTTGGTAGACTCGGAAGCAAAATAGTGGCAATGGCAAAGCTGTGTTCTTTGCAGACGTGTGATCTATGTAGAAAAATAACAAACCTTTGTGAAATAATTTGTAGCGTTTTAAAAAAGTTACCTTCAAAAATAAAAATACATTACCGTTGGAAAGATTGAAATGGAGCAACAAAGCAAATTTTCAACCACCTAAAAAAGTCATGTTTTACATCCCATGGTAAGTGAAATCCTAAAATCGAATTTAATTTCTTCAAAAATAACCGGAGGTTGGATTGTTTGGTTGATTGGTTGAAAATGATGAAGCGAAATCGAAATCAAATCGCAGCTGCCACGGATCTAGAAGGCAGCTGTCACCGTGTAGTAATCTTGAAGGCGAGAATTCCTTCCGCATGATCGCTCGTCACGTTCGGTGACAATCTCGGCCAACGGGTCAGTTCCTAGATAATCTCGTCGGGAAGTAGAAAAAGATTAGTAATTTGCCTGATGGATACTTTTCTTAGAATGGGATTTTCCAGCTTCCACGAACGTCAACTGAACTTCATGAATGTAAGGTGAGTTTTCTACTTTCCATATTCCAAAATGTCGGAGGAAGCCTGCGATGAAACTACCGGACAGCATCCAATTATTACTTTCCTCAACCTGACGGTAATAAGGAAAGTAATGCAGTTTAATGGTCTCAACGTATTCTTATTAAATATTAATACGACTTATTTTCTAAACATCTGATTATGGAGGCTAGGTGTTCTTTGTCGTTGATCAATTTACTTATTTTGGATAATTTCGAACAAATGATCATTTTGAGGCCTTCATTCATGGGAAGGCTTCAAATCTAGACTCCGAACTAGAGTCTAAACTCCGAAATCAAGAGAATTCCATACAGCACCTTTATGCAAAAATATTTCATCTCTACTAGAAGCTTGTACGGGGGTTTGCTTTTTGGGTAACTGTCCACGAAATTTGGGTCCAATTTCTTCAATTTTCAAGGGTAAAATAAGTCCTCTAAAATCAAAATTCTTGTAAAATCGATTTCAATGACAATACTAGGGATTTTTCGTGTCTGTCTGTCTTTGATCAATGCACGGTCCACGAGAACATTATGTGAAATCATGATTTTATATAGATGGCATTATCAACAGAATTTTACAGAACAAGAAATGTATTGTCAAAGGAAAAACGAAAATTAATTTACAACAGCATGTTCCAGTCAGTGCTCCAATATGGTATCCATGTTTGGGGATCTGCAAAGCCCACCTCACTTTCTAAAATAATAATAACGTATGTAAAGATCGGTCTTGAAAGTTCTGTACCATCTCCCTCGAATATACCCCTCTGATAAACTGCAAGGCTTCACGAAAACGATTGCGGTCAGGCAACTTTTTTGTAAAAACTTATTACTACACTATCATAAGCACCAAAATGAAATTGTTAGCAGTTTAGAACGCAGTACAATACAAGATTCCTTATAGATGGAAATGTAGTAAATCCTCGCCCAAGGCTGAAACTAACAACTCGGTGTCCGAGATACATATTAGCAATGATGCATCGACATCTGAATGATGATCTAAAAAATCCTGGGTAGTATACCAGAACTATAGTTCTTATACTTATACTTATACTTATACTTATAAGTATAAAACGAAAATCTACTCCTTCTTGATAAAAGTTGGTCCTCAAAAGGTGCAGTCTCTCTTAGTTAGCAAGTACGTGTAAGATTGAATAAATTTAGTGAAGTATGTATTTAGAATTTTAAAAAATTCAAAAAAAAAGGGATGGTGAAGTAACAATTATGTTTTAGGAAAATATATAAAACAGAGACGTAAACAGCTATGATTTTAAGCAAACAAACTACAACGACTCCCTAAAGCAACACAGACCTAGGTCTAGCGCTTTAGGGATATTGATATAGTTTTATTTTGAAATAGATATTTTCTTTACTTCATGTACAAGTAAAATAATGTGTATCGTAGATACAAGGAAATTTTTATCATTTTCAAAAGATGTATTTTATATTGTATGTTCTTTTATATCAATAAATCATTCTCTCTCTCTCTCTCTCTCTCTCTCTCTCTCTCTCTCTCTCTCTCTTTAGAATTAGACATTTTAAAGCTTTGTTCAAATCTAACTTGCCTTCCAAGGATCTCTGGAACATAGTCCGTGGTCTGGGTATCAGTAGGGATAAGAAAAATGTAGTTTCCACACTTCCAGTCCCCATTGAACTTCTCAATGAACACTTCGCGGGTAATGCCCCTCACAATGACCTGTCCAACGTTGCGCAGGATTACCTCACAAAGCCTGTAATGAACACCCGATTCACCCTCGGTGAAATTAGCGAAAGTAGGGTGCGTGAGTGTATTTTCATGGTCAAATCAAATTCATTTGGCGCAGATGGGATTTCAGTAGAAATTTTGCATACCCTAGCCGACGTCATAACTCCCATTCTCTGTCATATTTTTAATAAATCAATCGAGAAAGGAGTATACCCTTTGCTTTGGAAGAAGTCTTTAGTTATGCCTTTAAAGAAAATAGACAACCCTAAGTTGGTGGCTGATTTCAGAGGGATTAATTTTCTCTGTGCGCCTGGTAAGGTATTTGACAAGCTAGTGTTCCTGGAATTGAACCAGTTTGTAATCAACCACAGTGTGATCAAGGACCATCAGTCGGCGTACAAGAGTAACTATAGTACTGAAACTGCCTTGATTGGTGTACTTGATGACATAAGGCATGCCATGGACAATCGTCTAGTTACCATTTTCGTGGGAATAGACTTCAGTCGTGCATACGATTTAATAAGACACGACCTGCTTCTTGTGATTATGAGGTCAATCGGCCTGTCACAAAGAATGATTGCCTGGTTAAGGCTAAATGTCACGATGTTTTAGTGTGATTCTGAAATGAGGGATGGCAGCACCATCGGGGCCGAATTTCGTTTACTCCTCAGTTGAGAACGGATCAAGATATTTTAGTTCTGCAAACGGATTTCTTTTCAAGATCACCGTAGAATTCCGGGTAATTGGTTTAGAAAGTGTGCAAAAATGTTTTGCACACAGTTCCAGCAAAAATTTGTTCAAATTTTGAACATTTTCAAAAAGTGGCCTTATAGCCACTTGCAGAACCTCCATCAGAATACGAATCCGTTTGCGGAATTTTTCTAACTTGATCATAGCCGTCGGATTCACGTTTTTACGATTTGGAGAGGTGGCGAGGGGGGCGATCATGGGCTGGGGGGGAGGGCGGCGATCAAACGCCCCGCCGCCCGCCCGACCTTCACATTCATGTTTTGCTAGTATGCACCCTTTGGTCTCTATTCCTTTTCCTGGCCTCCTAATAGGTAGCTACCATCAACCTTCCCATTTCCAACTCCTCTGTCTTGAGGTTGATCGAATTGGGCGAAATTTCCATAAAAAGCAAGACATAGACAAATAACTTATGAGAAAGATTCTGCATTAATTTTATTTAGATAATGGTTTGCACTACTAAATAGTTGGTTCAGAAATTGTGGTAATTTCAGTTCACTGTACATGGACTAGGTAGGTACCTACTTAGTTGTTCAAGTTTCGTTGTACAAAATCTAGTTGCAAAAGTCATCTCACACCGTTCTAGTTGCACTAGCAATAGATGGTTTGAGGAGCTAATTCTTGACGTTTGACGTTGATTTCCAAATTTTGTGAACAGCTAATGACGATGAAAAAATAATTAGTAGGTAATTCACTCTGCAATAGTGTTGAAAAAGGTAAAAACACCTGTTCATTATTTACCAAAAATTCAAATATCTTTGAAATAATATCGAAATAAATCTAAATAATTGAAACTAAAATCCCCCGTGTCTGAATTTTTATTCTCGAATTCTCTCTTCTAAGAGTTAAATTATCAATTTTCTCTGTTTTTTAATGTCATTTTTGGTTTCATGTAATTATAACTCAAATTACAAACATGACTGTCCCAAAATTACCGTTAGTGCACTAATAAATATCCTAGAACTAGGGATAGTGCTGTGGTCTTACAAGGTAATTACCATATAGATGGCAACCCTACGTGTTTACCTTTTCGGATTACTCAAAAAGTTCGAGAAGAGTTCAAGGTCGCACACCTTTCTCATTCGCTAGCGATCCCGGGTACATCGGGCACTGTTGACGTTCGAATACTATAGGCAGCAGTACTTTCGTCTAATTCGTATGATATATGTAGAAATTATGGCTGTTTCAAGGATTTAATGTTTGAGCATGCGCAGATGCTTTTGTCAATTTGGAGGCCGTGATTTTAGTAGACCATCTCCCCAATCTCCATAATCCTGAAAATGTCATCGAAATCAGATGGGGAATGAAGAAGTTAAGACTGTTACAATTCACGTTTTCGCTTGCGCAGTCACTACTATTAGTGCGGGAGTGATTATTTTCATAGGGGACCATCTGCTCGCCAACCCGCACAATTCCTGAAAATTTCGTCGAAATCGGACAATAACTTCTTATAGTTCAGCCCGATACAAGGATTTCACGACAGATTCAAAGACAGACAGACACGGAACCAAAATTGTTCAGGAAGTTGTAGTTGTAGAACGCGAGTGGAAATTTTGATTTTGGAGATATTTTTTTTCTTCATCCTTGAAAAGTTAGAACAATACTTCCGCTACTATTGTTTTCACTTTTCAACGTTTAAAAAAGTACCTACCTCCTTTGGTTTGGATTCCTACTCGAGTTTTATGTTTTAGACCTTCCTGAACAATTTTGGTTCCGTGTCTGCCTGTCTGTCATGAAATCCTTGTAACACCCGAAACTATATGTCCAATTTCGATGAAAATTGTTGAGGGGTATTATGCGAGTTGACGTGTAGACGATCCCCTATGACAATCATCGCCCCAGTATCAATCAATAACATGTATAACATGCTACCAAACCATTATCAGAATCTTTCTCATAAGTTATTTGTCTATGTGTCTTGATTTTTATGGAAATTTCGCCCAATTCGATCAACCTCAAGACAGAGGAGTTGGAAATGGGAAGGTTGATGGTAGCTACCTATTAGGAGGCCAGGAAAAGGAATAGAGACCAAAGGGTGCATACTAGCAAAACATGAATGTGAAGGTCGGGCGGGCGGCGGGGCGTTTGATCGCCGCCCTCCCCCCCAGCCCATGATCGCCCCCCTCGCCACCTCTCCAAATCGTAAAAACGTGAATCCGACGGCTATGATCAAGTTAGAAAAATTCCGCAAACGGATTCGTATTCTGATGGAGGTTCTGCAAGTGGCTATAAGGCCACTTTTTGAAAATGTTCAAAATTTGAACAAATTTTTGCTGGAACTGTGTGCAAAAAATTTTTGCACACTTTCTAAACCAATTACCCGGAATTCTACGGTGTTCTTGAAAAGAAATCCGTTTGCAGAACTAAAATATCTTGATCCGTTCTCAACTGAGGAGTAAACGAAATTTTCTTCATTTTGGTGCTGCCACGTGGTGGCAGATTTCACAGCTAAAGTCGGGACATTTAGCCTTAACCTCACATCTTTCCAACAGGACTCAGAGCACCAAAGCCCCTGATGGCACGCAATCCTCGTGGAATGATGTCGTGGTAGGTACACCCCAAGGCTCAGTTCTTTCAGGGCTGTTGTTTTCAATTTTTGTGAATACCATACCGGACGTCTTTCAGCACTGTTCGTATGGAATGTATGCTGACGACCTCCAGACGTATTTGTCATGTAGAGTGGACGAGATTAATGAGAGCCTATCTAAAGTAAACCAGGATCTTAGCAGGCTAAATGAATGGTGTATTAAACATGGCATGACGTTAAATGCAACCAAAAGCAAAGCGATGCTCATTGGAAATTCCAGACTGCTGTCACAAATTGACCGATCCGCTACTCAACCCATTGCAATTGGAACCTCCCCGCTAGAGTTTTTAGATCAATTTAAGAATTTAGGCGTGATGATAACCAGCACCCTCGACTGGAGCATTCATGTAGGATATATATGCAGCAAAGTTTATAGGAGCCTCTACCAACTACGTAGACTAGCCATTGACTTTCCTCAACATGTGAGAGCTCAATTGGCGCAGTCCTTGCTCTTACCGCACTTCGACTACGCATCATTGGCGTTTTGTGACACAAATAGCGAGCAGATGGATAGGATGCAAAAAACATTGAATTCGGTCATTCGGTTCGTGTTTCGTCTGCGATTGGATGCACATGTCACCCCCTACTTCGCTAAATTGGGCTGGCTCAAAATAAGGGAGAGGAAAAAACTTGCCATAGCAACTATGCTTTTTAAGATACTTAAATTTAGAAAACCAATGTATTTGTATTCCAAATATGAATTTAGAAATGTAATACACGATGTATCAACCCGCCACGCACCATATACCCTCCAAATACCCCAACATAAAACAATACTATTTAGCAAGTCATTCACACTACAAAGCATCAAACTCTACAATGAAAATGTCAGCCTTTTCGATCTATCAATCTCTGTAAGTAGTTTTCGGAATAGATACAAAATAATACTACTTGAAACCTATAAAGAATAAAATTAGATTTAGGTAAACACTGTATGAACATCTGATAATATCCTTTTGAGAATTCATTGTAACATTCTTTATTTTTATTTTAGTTTCTTTTTTTTAGTTTTTAAGTTTTAGTTTCTTTATTTTCTTCAGAAGAGTACATATAAGTTGAATATATATATATACGATTGTAAGGGGATTGTACGACTAAATTGTACAGGGAGGGTGTAAGAGAGGACCTTAATGGTCCTAACCCCTACCCTGTTGTATAAATAAACGCCTTCAATCAATCTCTCTCTCTCTCTCCCTCTCTCTCTCTCTCTCTCTCTCTCTCTCTCTCTCTCTCTCTCTCTCTCTCTCTCTCTCTCTCTCTCTCAACCATTAATAAAACCAATAATCAAGAATGGTTTCATTAATGAAACCATTAATAAAGTGAATAGTGATTTAGCCATGTTGAACGCCTGGTGTCACAAGCATGGTTTAGTTTTAAATCCTAATAAATGTACTGCTATGATAGCTGGCCATGCTAGATTGCTATCAACGTTCAGCAAGAAAGCAATATCTCAAACAGAAATTGATGGAATTCGTTTAGGTACCTTTTGTAAATAGTGTAAAATGTCTTGGTGTTACACTTGAGGAAAATCTGTCATGGAATAAGCAAACTTAAAATTAAAGCACTTAAAAATACTCTCTTTTGAGGTATTGCAGGAGTATTCAATTCTTACAACTATGTTCAAAATTATTAAATTAAAAAAAAACCTGACTATCTGTTCAAATTGTACTCTGGGTCACGTACTGTTAGTACTCGTTTTGCGAATTCAAATTTTTTACTTCCGAAATGCCGAACTACAGTCTATCACAATTCATTTCTATTTAAATCAATCAAGTTGTACAATGAGCTGCCGATTGACATTAAACAAGCTGATACAGTTGCACTATTCAAAAAAAGTTCATTCAAAAAATGACTTACCTATAATAATTCTCAAAAATCGAATAAGCACGTTCTTTTTGTTCTTGGGTGACGATCTGTCCTCAAAAAGAAGGTTGAAGGTGATATCACATTCCGTTTCTCATTGTTACCAAGATTTTTGTCTTCAAAAAAGAAGGTTATCTTAAGTTTTTAATTTTTTGCTTTTGTCTTATCTCTCCTTGTAAATTTTTGTATTATGACTGACTGTAACTCTCGTTAATAGTAAGAATGGTCGATGTCGACCAATATTTGCGAGATTAAATAAACCGATAATCAATCTCAAGGTAGTGGATAGGCCTGTACGTGGTCCCCTATAAATTTCACGGCCATTAAAAATTGGAGAATTGGTGTATTGGGAAGAAGGATTTTGAACCGCGAAAAGCGAATTCTGGTATGATAGATAGCTTTTGCTGGTCCGAAAATCTGGCCCAAAGGGAATATTTCAACGTTTATAAAAAAAGGGCTCTTGGAATGCGACCGTTCACACCACTCGCCACGGATCATCCTCTCAACCTGTTGTACAAGACACGCCTTGTTATGTAAGGGCCGGGAAGCACCGGGTCACCTCATTAGGGCTTGCGGGAGAAGAAGCGATCCTCGCGAGGACCAACAATGCTTCATCTTCCAACTACAACAGACCCTCAACAGCAACAATACGAGGGCCGTGATTGGCTTTGCAGACATTGTCAGCCTTCTGGGGCGAGCAAGGCGACTAACCTCGTGACCCCAAACTTGGAATTAAGAGGAAATGAATTCCCAAAGTACCCTGACTAAAAACGACGCAAACTATTACACAACAAATTTTTAAGTAGTCACACGGTTTTCCGCATTAATAGTATCTACTAATCATAATTAATTATTGTGCAGCGTTAAAAATCAAATTTGTTGTACAAAAAGGTCCTACCAGCTGATCATCGTTATCGCAAAGTAGTGGGTAATTTCTCGACTCATCGATTGATTTGATTGCTGGTTGTCAAGGAAGCACAAATAAGTGACACGTCGCATTTTATTCAAAATTCAATTTGAAGAAACGAAATAATCAAATAATAACCTTTTGGCGAAAAAACGGACAGACCTCAAAACTGATGTCGGTAAACCACCAAAAAGGGAAAAAATAATAATCACAGTGTATTCAGATAGGTAGGCAGCTACGCATTGAAGTCGCCGCCGTGCCTGTTGAAGTCACTACTAAATTATAACATTTTGATTACCAACACAACACCACCCGTCATAATTAACACCCGTTCAATCACGAATTGAAAAATACATTATGTCTTTTGAATTTGCCCAAGCAAGTCGTTCTCATTTATTTTCTGTAAAATCCAATATCTACTAGGTACACATTTTAAATAGGTTATGGGCCCAGCACGAAAATTTTGTGACAGGAAATATGCAGAAAATAGATACAAGCGAAGAAGAATCTTCTGTAATCAATTTCCGAGAACTTCATTTGCAGGAAGGAAAGAAAATTATTGAAATAGATACCCCAGAAAACACAGGATCTGACTTAGCTCCTGAAGAATTTGAAGCTTTAGAAGAAACGGAAAGCACTGGTGAGGGTACTTCAAACCAACGAAAGTTGAGGGATCGAAATACTCTCAAGCCACCTGAGAGGTATGGATATGCACATTTGTTAATGACAGCAGAAACTGATATTGAAAATCTAGATGAGCCTAAAATTTTTAGAGAAGCAATTAACAGTAAAAATAAGGAACATTGGGAAAAGGCTATGTTAAGTGAAATAAACTCTCTAAAAGAAAACAAAACTTGGACCCTGAAAAATTTACCTGCTGAGAAGAAAGCAATCTCAACTAGGTGGGTTTTCAAAGTAAAAATGAACCCTGATGGTACAATTGAGCGGTTCAAAGCTTGATTGGTAGTCCAAGACGATTCTCAGCATATTTAATAAAAATTGGATTTAAACAAAGTACTGCGGACAACTGCTTATTCCTGAAGAAAACCGAATCCTCCAACATCATGATCGCCTTGTTTGTGGATGATGGGATCGTTGCTTCAAGCAGGGAGGAGGATTTGACAAATTTTTGTGGAAGATTTAAGAAGGGAATTTAAAATTACTACGAAACCAGCGTCTTACTATCTTGGATTTGAAATAGAAAAACATAAAGAAGACATTTTTACCAAACCTCTCGCGAAGCCAAAGTTTTTGAGTATCCGGGAGAGACTTGGTATTGTTGTTGTTGGGAAGTAATAACTAAAATTTGTTTCAGAAAATCAAAATTATTAATTTGGGAGGATGTTGAAGTCACTACTAAATTATAACATTTTGATTACCAACACAACACCACCCGTCATAATTAACACCCGTTCAATCACGAATTGAAAAATACATTATGTCTTTTGAATTTGCCCAAGCAAGTCGTTCTCATTTATTTTCTGTAAAATCCAATATCTACTAGGTACACATTTTAATAGTGCCCATCAGCAGACACAAACATACCATAATCAAACATACCATGGTTAGTATCACAAGATCTGGTTAGTATTACAAGACTAAGTAGCATTGAGTTAATATATCGATACCTTAAAGCACAAAGGGGCTAAGTCCAAAACCGGAGTTTTGAGAAAAACGCAAAAGAAGTTATCACCAGTGCACAATTCCTAAAATAATGGCTTATTACACCAAACTCTTTGATATCTTCAAGAAATTTTCGAGCTATAATCGTCAAGAAGGTCTATAATAGTTTTTCTGAAGTTGAAAAAAACATTTTAAATGTGGAAGATGGATGGACATAGCCTCTTTGTGCTTTAAGGTATTGATATGGTCTGTTCAGAGAAGCAGGCCGGAATCAGTTCAGAACCAAAGGAACTGAAAAGGGGAAGGGATCTAGCCGCTTGAACACCTCTGCACTCCTCCAGGCATCTCCAAACCCCTCCGAACCGTTCAGGACTGCTTCACCGAACAAACCTATAGTGTTCCCAAACTTTTAGGTTGTACGCCACTGCTATCATACGAGTTTGAACCTCCCTGGGAATTAATTGTTACGACGAGTATGTTGAGACTTTTGATTAGGTATATCTACTAAAAATTTGAAATTTTGGCCGATTATCCGCAGTGTATTTGGAATAACTTCAGGAATCATTATGAAGTGTTCGAATATCAGTAAATTTTTTGTTTCATTCTTTTTTTTTCAATTTTTTTTAAATACAAAAAATTTATAATTTTAAAGAATTTTTAAAAATGTCCAAATATTTCTAAAAATTTCTGAAAACTCTATTCTTAAATTTTTTTTTCAAAAATGCGCAAAAATGACTGAAAATTTGTTAAAATATTTCCTAAATAAATATATAAATATTTCTTAATGAAAATTAACTCATTATTACATGTTGCACGAATAGGGGTTATTGTTAATAGTAATTCTAACATAGCCCTTAGACAGGGTGAACGGTGTTGTTTCAACTGAAAGAGAAGGTAATACCTACCTAATAGGTTGGTTTGTGATGAACACAAACAAAAGAAAGGATTAGTTGGGGGGTCGTATGATGGTCCTTCCTGGAAACCGATCTTTTAGCTCTGTTGTTGCTATGAAAACGTGCCACGCGCATGCGCAGTGCCTTCCAGTTCTCACCCAAACACCCTCGGCAAATTAGGTAGTAGGTATGTCTTCTTCTTCTTGATCGGGGTGATCGGTGAAGGTGATAGGTTTTAGGTTGTGGTTACAGAATTCTTCCTAAATCAGTGAATTCTCATGTGCGATTTTCCTTTTGATTAGGTCCATCGATTTACTAAACGGGTTGTGCATGGCCTTTTCGAAACAGCGGTCGCGGAGTGGAAGTGTCAGTGGAGTGACCAACTCTATCATCCCAGGAATCACCACGTCTACGCCAGTACTGCTCAACAGGTACCTACTCATATCTAGCTTTTTAAGGCCTATATTGTAGTGTAACCACACATCTCGTACATGTACGGATTCTGAAAACAAAAAGTCGAAATCTCAATGTTAAAGGCGGAAAAGTCGCGGTTGTGTGACGTCAACGCTCTTTCAGCTTCCTACTCGTACTTGAGTAGTTCGACGGGCGTACACGCAATCTGACTCGAAAATTCTTCTTCTGATGAAACTCTTAGTACACCATTATTTGGGACCATCCCTGGTTTTGGCATTGAACGGTTTCCGCATTTTTCAATCAGACTTCTGAGAATCCACCGCTGTTTTTGGGATTCTTTCTTTGATTACGAATAGATTCTCATGAAACATCAGTCATCTATTGAAATTCAAATTATAACACTTTTTCTTAAATAACAATATAAAAATTATGACCATTTTTCACAGTCGGCCTATTCCAAAGCAGGGATGTCCGATACTTCAAAAGTATCGATATAATATCGTATCGATACATCTAGAAAGTATCAAAAAGTATCGATACGATAATTTCAAAAAGTACCGATATTTTGAAGTATCGATACTTTTTGATACTTTCACAAAAATGGGTGAAATTGTCCTTTATGTTTCTCTCCATCTGTGTGACATCCCACCATCACGAGGATAATAATTAATATAGAATGAACAAAACAATAAATCACTCATTTTGTTATTTAAAACTTGTTTTTGTTTAGGCACTTGTTTTGGGTTTGGGTTAACATTTTGGTGGTCCTTCCTTGATTATGGAGGACAGCAGGTTATCATAGAGAGCTGGAGGTGGTGGTACATCATCTTTCTTTAATTTGTTGAAGTTCGTTGGTCTCCCAACAATCTACGTAGAGATAGAGGTACTGTCAAGTAGGTACCTTCATGTCGTAGGTGTTGAAACAGATAAAATGTGAGATATAAAAAAGTATCGCCTCCGATACTGGAAAAAAAGTATCGATACTACGATATATATCAGGAAAAAAAAGTATCGATATGTATCGATACTTTTTTCAAGAAGTATCGATACTTTTAAGTATCGATACTTTTGGGACATCCCTATTCCAAAGCGGTTTGCGGCGTTCTCTTTATTTTGAAGTTCGATTGAGGCACCATCAGTCAGCTTTGAAATTCAAATTAGGCTATAGTATTTTATAATTATGCAGGGTGTCTACCGTTGAGGACGATCCTCTAATAATCCATTCATGAGTTCATGGGGGTTCATGAGTCGGTTGTAATTTAACACTTTTTCATGTAACTGTTTCTCTGGATATATTCATGATATCTTCATACTTTTTGCTTCCGAGTCTACCAAGGTAGCGGAAGCTTTGTTTTCACTTTTCAAGAACGAAAAAAAAAGTTCTCCAAAATCAAAATTTTTACTCGCGTTTTGCGTTTTAGACCTTTCTGAACAATTTTGGTTCCGTGTCTGTCTGTCTGTCTGTGTGTCTGTCATGAATTCCTTGTAACGCGCATAACTATACGAAGTTATTGTCCGATTTCTATGAAATTTTCAGGGATTGTGCGGGTTGGTGTGTAGACGGTCCCCTATGAAAATCATCATCCCCGGACTGATAGAAGCGACTGCCCATGCGCAAACGTGAATTCCTTGTAACAGCCATAACTTTTACATTTTCCATCCGATTTCAATGAAATTTTCAGGGATGTTACAGATTAGAATTTAGATGGTGCCCTATGAAGATCATCACCCCCGGACTGATAGTAGTCGCTGCGCATGCGCAAACGTGAATTCCTTGTAACGGCCATATCTTCCACATTTTCTACCCGACTTCGATGAAATTTTCAGAGATTATGCGGATTAGGTTGTAGATGGTCCCCTAAATTTTCCCCTAAATGGTCCCCCTAAATTTCCCCCTAAATTTATGGTCTCCCTAAATTTCCCCTAAATGGTCCCCTAAATTTCCCCTAAATGGTCCCCTAAATTTTCAGAGATTATGCGGATTAGGTTGTAGATGGTCCCCTATGAAAATCACCACCTCCGGACTGATAGTAGCCACTGCGCATGCGCGAACGTGAATTACCTTGTAACGGTCATAACTTCTACATTTTCCATCCGATTTCAATGAAATTTTCAAGGATGTTACAGATTATCTTGTTTTGATGTTCTGATGTTTTGAGATTAACTACTATGCATCGGATCACCTATGCAATCGGGTTATGGATACGAGGAAGCTATGTGCCACACCCACTTGGCAGACGTTTTTTTTAAATTCTTTATCTACTCATCTCATAACCACTGAGCGAGTTTCAACTCTGTTGTGTAAATATTATTTTACTTAGAGACAATATAGCAAAACAGTTTTTTCATATTTTTCATGCTAATGATTTTTTAATTCTAGCCATGTTTCTGTTGGGAGTTTTTCGCCCAAACTTGTTCAATGACTGTATTAAACCCTTCTCGACAATATTAAAAAAAACTGAAGTTTCCAGCTCTATTGGCTGTCGAGAAACAGGTACTTAAGTGACAAAAAACAAGGGTTTTCCGATTTGGAGAAAAACCGCGATTTGTGAAAGGTTACCGTTTTTTGAGGTACAAACCTAGAAAATGGTAATCTTCGAAAGAAAAGAATTACAATTTTTGAATTTGACTGAAAATTTAATGTTCTGACTTTGATTTTCATAGAGGACCTACTCGCCAGCCCACACAATCGCTGAAAATGTCATCAAAATCGGGCAGAAGCTTCGTATTACCTATTTTTGGCTTTTACAAGGTTTTGTTGACTCACAGACCGACTGCCAGATAGACACAGTACTCAAATTGTTCAGGAAGGTCTAAAAAGTGAAATGAGAGTGGAAATTTGATCTTGGAAACCTGTTTATTTTAATCCTGGGAATGTGAAAGCAATAATACTTGATCGACTTAGATGTGAAATATGCCTAAAAAATCACGTTTTTTCCGCATAAAACTCAATTTTTTTCAAGAAAGACCCCTCTTAAACCTTCAAACTGACATTACGTTGGTTGGTGGGGACAATGACAAAGCCGTGTTCTTCGCAGACGAGTGATCTATTTACAAAAATAATAAACCTTTGTGTAATAATTTGCAGCGTTTTCCTAAACTTATTATAAAAATCTTTAAAATATTGTCAAATGGAAACACTGATGTCGACCATCAAAGAGGAAAATTAATAATGGCAGCAATAGGCAGTTAGGTACGCATTGAAGTCGCCGCCGTGCCCACTGGTAGGCACTAACGAACGGATCGTCTACCTACATATTCTTTTCTCCGCAAAAAGTATAAGTCGGTACCCGTAGGTACTACAGACATGCTTCCACGCCGATTATGAATGTATATCGCTGTTTGTTTTAAATTGTGGGTGGGTTTGGATATTATAATATTTATGTCCACCGGTATACTAAACGATCTCAGCACATTGTAATTTTCCATCAAAATCGTGGACAATTATTTGAGAGATCACACTTCGTCGTATATCGGCCGATGCCCATCAGGGAATAAATTCATATTAAATATATTACGTGTGTAGTAGGTAATTTTTGTTCGAGCCTTGAGAAACTCATCAATATTATGAATGCGTTACGATGAAAAATCACGAACCGACAGACGAAACTTCACACGGCAAGAGGTGCATGACCTGAGGGAATGTATTGTAATCTGATACGGGAAGAACCACGTTTCCCTGATGAAGCGAACAGTGTCATTACCATGTCCGTTCCCACTCGTTCCCCTTCGTCGCGATAATCGAAACCGATCTTTATTGATACATTTTCCAATACCATGTATTCAATACGACCTCCCTGTATGTGTTCAATATTTAGTTAATCTAAGAGCTAAAGTTAGCCTTACGTTATAAAATTTCACTTTTTTCGTTATGTAGGTTTGAATAGGTAGGTACTTTTTGATCAATTTTGTTATTTAATAACAAAATTGATCAAAAAGTACCTACCTATTCAAAATTTTGTTATTAAATAACAAAATTGATCCAAAAGTACGTACCTATTCAAACCTACGTAACGTAAATAGTAAAATTTTATAACCTAAGGCTAACAGTAGCTCAAATTTTGAGGTAGATGAGTCGCTTTAGGTAGGGAAGATTAACTTCTTCTTGGTGCCTGAAACTATGCTCATGTCAGCCCGTCAAGGAGAAGGTATATTGGTTTTAAATTCTGAGTAAATTCCGCTTGGTGCCTGTCACTATGCTTATGAACGCCCGTCAAGTTGAATATTGTTGTGGTGAGGAAATTAGGGAGGCTCTAAACTGACAAAATTGAATATATAAGTTTTTGGCGAGGTTTTGAGTTGAATAAAACGAGAGTTTGTTGAGCAAAAATGTACGGCTCTAGATCTTCCAGCTACTACTGTGTACTGGCCCTTGAGGCCCTGGGCCCTATACAGGGTGTAAGCCTAACTGGTCTGCCATACGGTACCAGTCAATTCCACAACTAATTTGCTACAAAAAATGTCTCCTAGAAGTTTTTTTAAAACCTTTTGTTTTCGAGTTATTTTTACTTCAAACTTTTTTTCGTGATTTTGACCATACGTCATTAAATCGATCATAACTGCTTCACTTAGCTATGATAATTAAAATTTGAGGATACCGTTGGAAAGAGCATTCAATTTCTCATCAGATAGATGCCTTAACTGTTTTTTGAGTCAAGGTTTGAGACATGAAAACGTCCTCTAAAAAGAAAATGTTACGTAATTTTGGAAACCTCGCATTTTTTCAATCGCAAATTGAACTACGAGAACCAATATTTGTTGAAGATTCAAGAACAGTAAAAACTGCGCTAGAATCTCAGGTTTTAAATGGTATAATCGAAAAATATTTTACAACCGAATTTAGGGGAGAAATTTGTGTTTGAATGTGGAAAAACGTGGAATTTCACTGAAATCCGTTTTTGAACATTTTGAAACGATCTCTGAAGTTTCTCCAAAAATCACATGTATATATGTGTAACTCCGCACGGTAACAGAACAAAAAGACAAGTTCGTTAGCCCGAAATTTTGGACAACCCTCAGTGGTCCAAATTTCAAAAATAGCCCCAAAAAACGGGTTTTCCCAGTTTTTGTGGCTATTATTTTCACAATCATAGTAATATTATATGGTATATTCGGATTCAGCGTACAATTTCAGATATCAATGCGTTTTCCAAAAATGAAAATTGTCCAAAAATTTAAAAAGTATATATATATAATGAAAACGTGCCTATTATATATGTATATACTTGTAACTAAGAATGCAGTAGCCGTGTGGGTACTATATGAGTTCGTGGAGACGAGTAGAACGTGAATATGGACTCCTAACATCTTCAAAACATACACTGTGCATACAGTATGTTGGTATGGTATGCTGAAAACCGAAAAAACCAACAATGGCCGTGTGGGTACTCCATGAGCTCCTGGAGAGGTGTAGAACATGAACATGGAGTCCTAACATCTTCAGATCATAGCCCGTGCAATGTTAGCATTCAGCCTTATTAGCAAACAATTTTTTAGAATAAATCTTTTTGAAAAATTTCTTCACTGAAATCTAATTTGGAACATTCTTGAGCAATCCCAGAAGAGTGTAAAAAAAAATAATTTCTCTGAAAATTCTCGAAAATTCATGCTGCATGAATGGACTTTCTTCACATGAAGTATGTTGGAGGGGGATGTAACGATAGGTTGTGAGTATTGTTAAAGTAAATTTTAAATGACGTTATATAATTATATCATCCATCTTTTTACCTCCCGTGGAGAAGGCTTCATTATGCTGATAATCACCCTGATCACTTCTCCATCTCCTCTTCCTCCAACCATCCCCGTCTTTATCCAGTCTTCGCTCTCTCTCTCTCGCGCAGTTGCCGCTCCTCCGGATTTTCCGGTCCGTCTGTGGCGTTTCATCACAGGAGAACCGCCTGGAACGGTTGGCTCATCTCATCCCTCCAAGGTGACCTTGGCCGTGAAACAGGCGTTTTGAGCTCATTTTTCCCCTGCTTTTTTAATCGTCACGTTTGAAACCGATCTGGAAACAAACCGGTTCGACGGAAACGCATCCCTGGGGTTGGGCCATCATTGGAAGGTCGTCCCAAGGCTTGACAGCAGGGAGTCCAAATCATGACGATGGTGTCCTATTGAAGCCACAGTACACTAAAACAAGTGAGTGTGCCATATTGTTTTCTCGTATCGATTTGTCATGGTACCTATATCCGATTACAATAAATCTACCATAGGACTGATCATTAGCCATTTTAGGGCCACCCAGAACAATATCTCAAAACGTAATTGGTCAAAAAAATGTCGAAATGGTTAAAGAATGCATGCAAAAAATGTTTCTTATTTCTTCTTCAAGTTTTTTTATTCAGTATTAATTTTTTTGTGTTGAGGGGGGGGGGGGAGGGAGAGAGAGAGAGTGAGAGACTAACAGTTTATTTCCGGGAACTGTTGAATATAACTTGTTGTTTTGTATTGATCAATGAAAAAAAAAATAATAATAATAAAAATACGATTCATTAGGTTGTTCAGAAAAGCTGCATTATTTGAAAGAAATATGCCATTATATCGCGAAAAACAGAAAATGTACGAGTGGAGAAAGACTTAACAACTCTGGACGAAGCCAAGATAACCTCGCGAGGAAGGATTCTAAACGCGTGATGTGGACTCTTACTAACTGTGGACACGCCAGTACTCTGTGGTGGACACTATCGCTCGGTCGCGCCCCCTCAACACCAAAATAATTAATACTGAATTAAAGGTATCTATTTTAGTTGTTTCCATGCACTGTAATTAGTATTTGATCGAAAATTTGAATAGTCTTGAAGAAGATGAATCGTCAGGTACCGCAAGATCCAAGTAGGTAAATCCAGTTTTTTCACGTTTCAGTTCAGTCTGCCGCTAGAAAGCAACGAAATACCGATGGCACACTGTGTTACAAAGTTTTACTTACGTGCACCACATACCAAAATTGCAACTTCCCTAAAACACATAAATTTTAACCCACAAATTTGCATTTTTTCAATTTTGGTCTGCCTCATATAAGCAATGGGTTACTGAAGGCAGACCACGCTGCTTGATTTTCAATAAAGTAGTATAGTATTGAGCAAAAATTTGGAGTATCCCAAAATCAACCAATTTTCATCAATAAATTGACAATTTTTGAATTTGTTTCTGCCACTAGAAGACAGCGGGCTACCCAAGGCAGACCTTGTTCTATTGTTTACATACCACTCATATTTCAACGTGTTAAAATGTGAATCATCCCAAAATTGTCTGAATTTTAAATCAAATTTGACAATTTTTCAATTTAATTCTGCCAGGACTTTACCGCTGCTTAGGATTGGCAGACAAGTCTCAAACCCGTAGGTAGACTTTTAAAATCCAGCTGTAAAAATTTGGGACGTTCCAAACGTTGTGGATTTTTGCACAAAAAGTGTACAATTTTTAAAATTGAGTCTGCTGAGCGTTAACAGCCGTTGAAGAGTGGCAGACTGATGGAAACATCCATGTTTGGACCTAATCTCTCATTCACGGAGTTTTCATCCATCCCGGAGATATGATGATTTGTCGCGATTTTTGAACATTTCACATGGCCGCCATTTTTGAGCAACCGTTTTGGAATGGCAGACTTGAATTTTCTCTCTCAGAATGGACAAGATTTTCATAATTTGTCGACAAATCGTATCCCTAAATGAAGTGCGATTTTCGGCCTCGGCTCCAGGACTATCAGTTTTGCGTCCTTAGCAACCCGTAACCAAATTTCCTAATGCACCCAACACTCTTCAATTCTACGCATGGGGTGTGCGCCTGGGTCGGAAAAACTATTTTTTGTTATTTTCAATCGAAACTAGACCTCATTGTGAGAATTTGGACACCAACCGCGACCTTCTAGCGTGAGAAGAACTTTTTCTATGATTTTTCAAAGTTTCGAATGTTTATGACGTCACAGTGGGCTGGGGGGGTCCCGCCCAGGCGTGACGTCATAAACATTCGAAACTTTGAAAAATCATAGAAAAAGATCTACTCATCCAAAAAGAGAACGGCTGGTGTCAAAATTCTCAGGATGAGGTCTACTTTCGATAAAAAATTTACAAAAAAATCAGGCGCACACCCTATTGAGTGTGAAGCGTTTATTTCTTCAAATTAAACTAGGTTGGCCAAATTAAAATATGGTTGGTAGGTAGTAGCAATGGCAAAGCTGTGTGCTTTGCAGTCGAGTGATCTATACAGAAAAATAATAAACCTTTGTGTTATAATTTGCAGCGTATTTCACTCCATTTCATGTTTTTTTTTTTTTTTTTTTTTTGTAACTCCCCTCAAAGACAAAATGTCTTTTTTGACGGAGGGGGCCATAAATTGAACGCCATAAATTTAAAAAAAAAATAAATAAATAATTAAATAATGGGGAGGACGCCCAGGACTCACCCGACGCCGGCCCTAGGGATGAGGGAAGATGAGGAAGGTGGGGGTGGGAGAGAGGGATGAAGGGAAGTGCCTCTATAAAACGACCACCAGTTCAAATATGAGCCGAGCAGGACACGGGTGGTGATACCACGGAGTACGCCTACTGAGATGCCCAACCATGCCTGATATCTGCATTTCCCTCTCCACTCTGAGTCTGCATTCAGGATAGTCTTCATTTCTCTCTGCATGGTCGACTTTCTCTGTGATCTAATGTGAACAGTTCTGTTGCAACACTGTCGAACAAGTAGTTAAAATTTTAGAATGTGCCAACTGAATTTTAACCGAATTCCCAGAAGCGGTAGAACGGAATCAAAAGACAACGGGAAAAAATTAGACGTGGCGTGAGTTCAAGGGACTCCTTGGGAACAACTCAAGGCCTTCCTCAGCTCTGCCTCCAAGTAATAATTAAGTGCGCTATTAAGATGAGGAGGGGAGGGGAATATAAAAACAAGAAGCATGCAAATCTCCAGAGCAAAGTGGCTATCAGAGGAGGATCTAGTTGTTACGGTGTTTAATGTGGGAGAAGACCCCCCCTCATCGCATGTAATCATGCTTCATTCATTCGCGGGCATTCCGAGCTGAGGAACCACTGCCATTAGGATGCTTCTGTAATTTTCCCGAGACTCGTATTTTATTAATTTTATTCTTAAAAGAGTGGAAGTATCACATTTTCGACGGTTTCGTTTACTTAGTCAATTAAAAAGATGGCTCGTGTTTTTCATTAATTGGCCGTCATTACTTAAGAGTATTAAATGTGTTGTAGGCTACCGTTCAGAGGTGGCGACCCGTGCTGGAATTATGCATTTCTGCATTACTTCAACACCGGATTTGCAGTTTTGCCTGTGTTGCTTCCTTATTGCTTCCGAGTCTACCAAGGTAGCGGAAGCTTTGTTTTCACGTTTCAAGGACGAAAAAAAAGTTCTCCAAAATCGAAATTTTCACACGCGTTTTGCGTTTTAGACCTTTCGAACAATTTTGGTTCCGTGTCTGTGTGTCTGTGTTTCTGTCATGAATTCCTTGTAACGCGCAGGGATGTTACAGATTAGTGTTTAAATGGTCCCCTATGAAACTCATCACCTTCGGACTGATAGAAGTGACTGCGCATGCGCAAACGTGAATTCCTTGTAACGGCCATAACTTCTACATTTTCCATCCGATTTCAATGAAATTTTCAGGGGTGTTACAGATTAGTATTTAAATGGTCCTCTATGAAAATCCCCACCTTCGGACTGATAGTAGCCGCTGCGCATGCGCAAACGTGAATACCATATAACAGCCATAACTGCCACATTTTCTACCCGATTTCGATGACATTTTTACGAATTACGCGGATTAGGTTGTAGATGATCCCTAATGAAAATCAAGGCCTTAAAATTTACAGAAGCCTCTGCGCATGCGCATACGTAAAATCCTTGTAATAGCCATAACATTTACATTTTTCATCCGAATTTGATGAAATTTTCTAGGATTGTCCAGATTAGCGTGTAGATGGTCCCCTATGAGGTTAGTAAAAGGTACATAGAGATTGGTGTTTTGAGATTAACTACTATGCATCTGGTCATCTATTTAATCGGGTTATGGATACGAGGAAGCTATGTGCCACACCCACTTGGCAGACGTATTTCAAAGTCCCTTCAAAACCTTCACCTTCTTTCGTGACCAAACAGTGAAATTGTTATGAGAAATTGGACTAGCAGTCACGACTGTGGTCACGTTTGTGCATACTCGGTAGCTCTGACTGATCCATTTCATATTAAATTCCCATACAATCAATTTACAGACCAACTGAACTGTTTTCTTTCAAACGGGCTTATATCAATTTTTACAATTTTTGTTTTTCTCACAGATTCTGAATCTTTGCGATAAGGCCTATCACCTCATGAGTTGAATTCCATCCGAATCGATTTGTATCCCGCTTTAACCCTTAATTTCCCGCTTGTTCAAAAAATTTGTTTTCTCATACAAATAAGATTTATTTTGACAAATCTGTAAAATATTTGAGCAGAAGGTTCCTAAAAGGCCCTATTACAGTCTGTCAGCTCAAGAATGATTTCTCCAAGGGTCACACAAGCTCTACCTGAGTCACCAGAATCTGTCTTTAAACCCTATTTTGTTGGAGTAGAAGATGGAGACTTGGAAAAATCCTTTGGGATGTTGGTGTCTATTATTTCTCATAAACTCATATATTCAAGGAATAAGGTGGAAAAGTTCACTTCATAGAGGGATCTGTTTTGCCTTTGACAGTGGCTCCATCTTTGACGAGGATTCCCAACTATTAGCCTACAAGATGAGAAATGAGGGCAGAAAGTACCTCGAAGACCCTAATTTAATCTGTAAACTCGAGAATTATTTTGTTTATTTCGTTTTCTTACACAGTCGAGATTTGAACTATCAAAATAGCCAACAGCTACCTATCAGTTTTGGTTTAAAAGTGGATAAACTGTTCTAGGTAAAAATCGGACTTCCTAAAAGAAACTTCAGGATATTAAGGGTTAAAAGCTTGCTGAAAATCGGGTTTGCCGACAAAACGGCTTATATCTTGTTGTTTTCAATAAACACTTTTTTATTTTTAAATTCGATTTTCGGATTCTACATATCTTGGAACGTAAACCATCAAATTTTAAGAGGGGTTAAAATATTTTTTCTTGCTCGATTCCGAAGGTTCATTATTGAAAATAACGGGTAAACAAAGAAAAGAATATGAAAATGAGATTTTTCTTCGCACAACCAAAAAGTGGCTTTTTTCCAAATGGTTCATATCCATCGTTTTTCATCAAATGGGTTTTTACGGGGTGTCTACACTTAAGATGGGCATAACTTCAGGGTTCGATTCTACAGGGTATTTCCAACAAAAAATGTCTCGTAGCAATTTTCTTTTAACCCACTCTAAATTCCTTTTTTTCACTTTAAAGTTTTTTCGCGTTTTCGACCTTACGGCACTGATATGGTCATAACTCCCTTATTTCTCCTGAAAATTCAAATCTGACTGCACCGTTAGAAAGAGCGTTAAATTCCTAAGCTACCCATTGCAAAATCAAAATCTTTCAGCAATAGAGTAGTTTCAAAAAACCAAGTCAAAAAGCAAACTTTTTTTCGAAACTTGACTTTCTTTGACCAAAGTTTTCACTCTAAATCCCTGCCCATTTTGATGGGCGCTCTTCAGAGAAAACACGCTCAAATAGTCAGCTTTCCAACGGTCTATCAATTTTTCTTTTTAACATTAAAATTGGAAGAGTAAATGAAGTTTGAATGTCAAAAAACGTGTGTTTGACAAGAAAATCCAGTGTTTATGGTCCAGTTTAAGATCCAGTCCAGATTATCCAGTTTATGGTCCCCCTCGATCTCAAGATGGCTTGGCGAGTTTGGTATCATTTTCTATGTCATTTTTTACGCTAAATGGTGATACTTCCAAATGATTCCGACTGCTAGAAAGTGGATTTTTCGTAGATAACCTTTGTTTTTTGCACATAAAATACGCATTATTCGTAGACATGGTGGTAAGCATAAAGTAACACCTTTCTACTCAACAAAAACTTAATCAGCTAGAAATTCGGTTTTTTTATTGAGTAGAAAGGTGTTAGTTTATGCTCACTACCATATCTACGAATAATGCGTATTTTATGTACTAAAAAAAGGTTTTCTTCGAAGAATCCACTTTCTACCAGTCAGAATCATTCGGAAATATCACCAATACATTCAGCGTAAAAAATTACGTAGAAAATGATACCAAAATCGTCAAGCCATTTTGAGATCGAGGGGACCATAAACCGCTTAAAACACTGGGTTTTCTTTTCAAACACACGTTTTTTGACATTCAATGTCAATTTAAAGTTAAAAAGAAAAATTGATAGACCGTTGGAAAGCTGACTATTTGAGCGTGTTTTCTCTGAAGAGCGCCCATCGAAAGGGGCAGGGATTCAGAGTGAAAACTTTGATCAAAGAAAGCGAAGTTTCGAAAAAATTTTCAAGTTTGCTTTTTTACTTGATTTTTTGAAACAATTTTACTGCTGAAAGATTTTGGTTTTGCCCTAGGAAGATTGAAAATTTAATGCTCTTTTCAATGGTGTAGTTTTATTTGAATTTTCATGAGAATTAAGGGAGTAACGACCATATTAGTGCCGTAAGGTCGAAAACGCGAAAAAAAAATTTCGAAGTGAAAAAAAGGCATTTTGAGCGGGTTACGAGAAAATTGCTATGAGACATTTTTTGTTGTAAATTAGTTGTAGAATCGATCCCTGGAGTTATGCCCATCCAAAGTGTAGACACCCTGTATACAAATAAGAAATGGCCTTGTCTCCCTCAAAAAGCATGCCAAAATGTCAAAATTTGGTCTTACAATAAAAATCTCCTTAACTATTAACTAGTATTTAACTACCAACCATGGGAGCTCGATCCTGCAGCTCTAACCTGATCAACTATACATTTCTGTAAAATGATAACTATAGTTTTTGGGCAGCGCACCGTTTGAAGTTTGTTGGTAGCCTGGACGTTATGGAAGCTCAGGTTTACTATTTTTCCAGTCCTCCAATCATTCAAACCGTTCCACGAAATTCAAATCGTGTTCGTTTACGCCTCTTTTAACATATTTCGTATTTATTTCAAATCTTCGCATTCTTCACATGAGTCTTTTCTAAATTTCTCTCACTTCAGGATGCTCAGGAAATCAGAATACTGGTGGAAGTTTCCACATTTCAGCCAACTTCAGAAGACAAGGGGTACTCCGGACATCTTCCATGTGTGCAACTGTGAAGGGAGGGCTTAACTAGGGCGTGACATTGAGTTTTTCCCCCCGAGTTGAATGTTCAGCTAAGTACCTACCTATAATGGCCCACATACAGGCGCCAACATCGTAGTTGAGATTAAAAATCACCTGGCCGCCCGTAGAAGCTCCCTGCAGAGCCATTTTGCTTCCGAGTCTACTAAGATAACGGAAGTTTTGTTATCGCTTTTGGAATATGAACAAAAAAGGTGCAAATTATTGCAGACAGTTTATTATTTTGCAGTCACCCGTCAGCGAAGAACACGGCCTCATCCGAGCCTTTTAAGGACGACGGGTTGGTACGGTGAGGGATTTGAACCCTATTGTGCTAGCCTACAGGGATAACGCAAGGGAGTTAGATTATGATAAATTTCACAATAACTGCTCATTTAACAATAGTTGATCTTCTGGTGGTTTCATTCGTTTCTCGAATTTGAACACTATCCATCTTGAGTTGACGGAACAGAGCCAAGGAACATTCATTAATTAAGAAATTAATATTTTCCATCATCATTTTGTCCAATCATTAGCGAATGATTGGGCCTTCAAAAAAAAGTTAACCCCCCTCAAAATTTGTTGGTTTACCTTTCAATTTCAAGGTACTCACGTAGAATCCGACAATCGAATTTCAAAAAAATTTTAAAAATTTATTTTTTAGGCACTTTTTTTTGGGCATGCGGCACTTTTGGTTTATTATTTTCAATAATGAACCTTTGGAATCGACCAAGAAAAAACATTTTTTAACACCCCCTCAAAATTTGATGGTTTACGTTTCAAGGTACGTAGAATCCAAAAATCGAATAAAAATTTGGCCGTCCGTCCGCCGTACGCCGTACACTTTTGCCTCTTAGCATTGACCGATTTTGATGAAATTTGGTATGTAGGCTCCATTTGGGGTTTAGTTGTGCCCCGAAGATTTTGGTTGATGTAGGTCACTTCTAAGGGTTCAAAAATAAATTTTGAAATTTTGAAAACACCCTAACTCAAAACATTTTGATATATAGGTATTGTTTTTCCTTCAATTTAAGATTCTATAGAATTTTTAGAATTTTTGAGACCACGCGGAGCTCTGTAGGACAAACCTTTCACTCCCTACAAGAATTTAAGGGTTTTACGTACCATAAATTAGAAACACGAGTGTGAATCGCAAAAGAGGCCTAATCTCTGTTCAAATGTTAGCTGACCGAAATGCGATCGATTTTTTTCTTCATGTTGGATGGTTGCTGGCTTTGCAGACGAGTGATCAATATAGAAAAATAATAAACCATTGTACAATAATTTGCAGCGTTTTTTTTAGCAACCACGAACCGATTTGATATATGGGCTCCATTAGGGGTCTAGTTGTTCCGCAAAACTATAGGTTGATGTCAGTCACTTCTAAGGGGTTGAACATTAAGGGTTTAAATGTTCAAGAGTGCCCTATCTCGAAAACTCTCGAAATAAAGGTATTGTTTTTTCACCAATTTGAAATAGTATTGAATTTTTTGAATTTATAGAGACTATCCGGAGCTCTGCAGGACAAACCGTTCGCTCCCTACGAGAACTTAAATGTTGAACTTACGATAATATAGTATGTAAATATACGATAAATATAGTAGGTAGGTAGTAGATACCTATGATTGGTAGTTACAACAAGAAAAGTCACATTTGGTAGGTAGGAAGTGACAATGGCAAAGTTGTGATCTTTGCAGACGAGTGATCTATACAGGAAAATAATAAACCTTTGTGAAATAATTTGCAGCGTTTTTACTAATGAACAAAAAACAGTGCATATCAAAAGTTTTCTAGCTATGGCGTTTTGAAAATGTTTTCCCCTACTTGTCACGCCCAGATGTTAGATGTTAGGGTCTCAGGGCTGAAAGAATGCTGCAGAAATCATCAAAATCGACCTTTAATTGCCAAAGAAATTGGGGAAAAACCGTTTATTCACTGAAAGACCCCCTTAAAAGTCTAGCAACAGGGAGGAATGTCAACGTAATGGCTCTCTTGGACTACACTCGATTCACACGAAGGATGAAAAAAACCAAACTTCTGGACCTGGTTAAAGTTCCATTAGTGAGTGTTGGCACAGTTGCACAATAAAGATAATTATTTTTAAAAACAAATTGGTTGTGGTAGATAGTGAGAGAAAACTCATGTGGGTTCCAATTTGAAAGACCTCAAAACCTATCACATGGTTTTTGGTGTCCTGTCATGGTTTTCGTGTCTTTAACCTCGAATTCAGAGATGATCTGTCACTGACGACTTTAAATAGTCTGTTGTGGTGTCAGAAAGTAGTATAGAAAGGTAATCAATATTGTTATGTTTGCGTGTCGTCGAGTGAAGGAGATGACCTTCTCGATGCGGCGTTTGTGTTTTCTTTAACCCCTACTCAACAAAGAGAGAATGGTCCCTAAGCTAGTGACTTGCACTGCCACATCGGCGGCTTATTAGCCCTACCGGCATGCAGAGTGCATGGGACATAGGCTAGCCTGGCAACCCCGGCGTTTCATCAGAAACCGACTGTCAGGAGGCGGGATATTTACCTAGTGAGCCTAGTAATTCGAGGAGAAGGTAGAGAGCGAAATGAATAAGTCAGTTGACTGAACTAGATTGGCATAAGGAAGCATCCCTGAGTGGGCTTATATACTCGTATAGTTTCCTCGGGGGAGAGAGAGGTGGAAGGGTGACGTCATGTTGATGTGTTTCCCCCGTACCTCATCTCCCCCAGTGGCTGATGACTCACTCAGAGATCCTCCTGTTTGCTTCTTCATTTAAGAACTAACTGTTAGTCGATATGTTATAATATAACATATTAGGTATGTTATGACCCACATATCGACCTCGATTTCATGAACCAGCACTTCACTTCTCTCAATGAATGAAGCAAAACAGATTTTTAAATGAAGCGTTAAATCTAAGTGAGACACCTTTTTCGATGAGGAGTAGAAGGTTTACTTCCAACCAGAAACATATGATATAATATATCATATAATATATGATATAATAGGTATATCATAAGATATAATATATCATATGTTATAATATAACATATTAGGTATGTTATGACCCACATATGATATATTATATCATATATTATATGATATATTATATCATATGTTTCTGGTTGGAAGTAAACCTTCTACTCCTCATCGAAAAAGGTGTCTCACTTAGATTGAACGCTTCATTTAAAAATATGTTTTGCTTCATTCATTGAGAGAAGTGAAGTGCTGGTTCATGAAATCGAGGTCTCAACGTGTTTGTGAATTAATTTGAAAAATCTCTGGTTTTTCTGCCATATGGTTCTTGTTAGTGACCCCATCATTGCCTTGAGGACATTCGTTCCGTTTTGTAGGTCATGGGATTCCTCCCGCCCCCCTCAGGTCCCAACGTGGGCGTTTTATATGCCTCGCGACTTCAACAAACGAGTCCCGCTGAAAAGATAAATACATTATAGAAGTCTATCTCTCTGCTTGTCATCCGCTTTTAGAAAACGTGGGGTTGAAGGTCGAGTCCCAGAAGACGTCTTCATTAATTCTGTCGGTCTTTGTGGGTATAAAATGGCCGACATTATGCAAGGCGTGGAGATTTTAATCGGATCCCGTGGTTTGATCTTCCTTCCAGGTGAACAAACAAATAATACGAAGTATCCAGTCAGTGAGTCACCCTTTGCCAGTATCTACCAAAATAGACAACCATTCAGAGAAGCTCATGAGTGCTCTCGCCGAAAAACTGTCCTACGTGGACAATCCCGAATTTGCCTCTAAGTAGAGATTGCAACAATATATCGATATACTTCATATATCGATTACGGTTGATATATCGATATATTTAAATCGATACAGAGAACCGATATTATCGGTCAGTATCGATATATTTACCGATATTATCGCGACTTGTTTTCAACAAGTAAAAATTAATATTAAAACGAATCGGTGAGAAAGGTCCTGTTTAAAACAATAGGCAATTTTATTTTATTCCAAATTTTGTAGGTAGGTTGAATTCAGCTCAAACAAGTGTACCTACATGAATGGTTTACACCTACAGTGGCTCTCAGGGCTCAATTATTTGACTTGAGCCAAAAATTCGTAGCCAAAAAATCGTCTAGATTGAAACTACCTACCTACTGTACGAAGTGAGCCAGGTTTTCACAACAATAATTTTCAATTTTGAAGGACCATGCCTACAGTATACCCCAGTCAATTTATAAATCGAACTTTGCAATGTTGTTAGAACCCCTGGGGGTAGTTTTTCCCCAAAATTTGCAACCCCCTAAAACCCTCTGCTAGTGACATTAGTGCTCTGAAACCATGACATTTTCGAACTTTTTCAGTTTTTAAATTATGAATTACGATAATCATACCCAGAAAAACTTTTAAAGTAGGTTAAATACTAACTTCAACCGGATTTTCCAAGTGGATCTTCCGGTATGTCGAGTATCATGAAATATATTTCTTCCAAAGTGATGTTAGTAACGTTTCAATTCACCTATCCACTTCAACAAGTTTTCCCAAGTATATCTTCCAATATGTCGATAAATTTTTTCCTAAATGATGTTTGTATTGTTTTAAAACGATTCAATTGTCGTCAGATTCGACGAGTTGTTATACTTGGAATATTAGTTTAAACCAAATGTTTTAATTCCATATGTTGAACGTTTTGGTTAGAAATAAATTGACAATTGATTGGATTGTGCTGAACGAAAAAGTCGAGTTTACTTTTATAACAAATATTTAAAGATAAAGAATAGATTGAAGAGAATGAGTAACGAATGAGCTGGAATGGAATGAGAATTAGGAAGTAGAATTGGAAGAGAGTTGAGTGAGTTGAAGAGTTTAGGAAGTTGGTAAAGGTAGAGAAGAAAAGAGAATTTTGTCGACGACAAAACTGGTAGCAGAGTTAGATCGAGACCACGGAGATGAATCCAGAAATTGAGCTGATTAAAGAAGAGATTGGAGAAATGTTAGAGGAAATACGGAGAGACGTGGAAGATGGAGGAAGAAAATGCGAAGGTGACTGTAACAATGCTGAAGGTACAAATAGATGGGATGCAAGAAGTAAGGAGTAGATTAAGTAATTCGAAAAAGAAGGATGTAGATACCATGTTTGTTTAATTGAGAAGGCTGGAAACGTTGGCAAAGAATCAAATAATCATAATAGAAGAGTATTACATGAAAGGATTCAAAAGAGAGGTAGAGCCAAAAAAGACTATAGAAAGTACATCAAAATTACCTAAAATAATTATTGGAAAATTCGACGGAAATATATTAAAACATCAAGAGTTCTGGCAATTATTTGAAACAAATATACACAACAAGACCTACCTTAAGGAAACAGAGAAAATAAACTTTTTGTCAACCTAGCTCGTTGGAAAAGCAAAGCAATGTATTGAAGGGATACCTTTATCACCTAACTTCAACACATTTTCCTAGCAGATCTTCCGATATATCGAAATATAGATATTTTCCTCCGATATATCGAAGGTATCGGTATCTCATTGACGATAAATGTACCATTTGGTAAGTATATCGATGTATTTCATTCAATACGCCATCCCTACTTCTGAGACTGTGGAAGATGGCTGTTAGGTACCGTTGGCCATGTGGATATTATATTATGTTTCATCACATACAGACAGGCACTACCATACAACCAAATTGCCTTAAAATGAGATCATGCTATATTGACTGATGCATCACTCTTGTTTTCTAGTCTCCCATCAAAGTTTTCACAAGCGAGGGGTCATATACAAAGATGCACCTCTAGTGGCGTCAACGGGTAGGAATCACGTTCATAAACAGTCTTACACCACCGATGTGGGTAGTGGGCATCTATCCCATTAACAGATGGTGAGGCGTAGGTTGTAATTGGCTATTATCGTATTATGTTAATGATTCGTCCCAGACCTTCGAGATGTTCGGAGTTTATAACATGAAGCGGCGGTGTTTAATCTGGTACGTAGTTTGATAGTTTTCTCTTACACGTGGTGATAAATATACTCATAATTGGTGGAGACATCTCTTGGGACTTCAGGTTTCTTGTTTCGTTTTTGCAGGGGTTTAAAAGATTTTTTCCTCTTTGCATGGAGCTCAATAGACCTTTCTTGAGGGAAACGAACAGATAATTTCTGTACCCTCATAGAAATGTTAGTAATCGCACCTATCTAGCTGAACAAGATCGAGGCTGGTATTGGAACCTTGTCAATAAGCATCAAGATTTTTGCATTTCATCAGTGTAACAAGCACAGTGATGACATAGTGAATTGCACTCTGAAGGTTGAATGAAGATTGCAGAGCTGCAGGTTCAGATTTGAGCAGCAGAGTGAAATGAGGACTTCAGAGTAGGAAACAAACAGCAGAATGAAAAGAATTGCAGATTGAAGATATCAAGTGAAATATTATAGACTGCAGATTTGTTGTAAACTGCAGAGTGAAGGGTCAGATTTGCACAACAGAGTGAAATGTGAACTGCAGAGTGGGAAACGGACTGCAGAATGAAGATCAGCAGAGTCCAAGTGAAATGTAGAAACACTGTTCACAATTCACAATTCTGTTCAAAATTAGCATGGGGAGGGGGTGAGTTGGGGGATAATATTCACAAAATATCCGATTTTAAAATATTCCAGCTCCTTCACAGCTTACTAATTGTACCCAAGCTTTGAAATTGAGGAAAAATTCTCAGTATACCTCTGGATTTTCATGAATTATTCTCTGTACCACCATGGAACTAATAGTGGTGCCACCATGGTGCCAGTACACCATAAACCGCATATTTTGTGGGTTTTTTTCTGTGTGTTTCACCTTGAATACGGATGTGAACTTCAAGGGAATGCCTACCAAAACTAATAGGTGAAAGTTCAACTTTACGAAGTATTACGGATTTGGTGCCAGGCTGGCACCATTGGTGTGATGGGGGGGGGGGGGGTGAACTCGAATTCGCATGTTGGGTGTCGTAGATCATGGATTTTCAAAAGCTCTTCAAATTCGAGACTTCCATGCCGCTAAGAAACGTTATGGCGGATAAGGGTGAGGGGGGGAGAGACCACTATTTCTTGCCTGAAGTACCTACTAATCAAATGCATGCATTACTTAACTATATGTTTTTAAAGACTAATTTGTTTGGAAGTAGAGAATCTTGAGTATTCTCCTTGTCAAATGTAGGAACTTTTACATAATTATGAATTTAGACAAGTGTTGTTTTACTGAATTAACATTATATCACAAAATACTTATCTACTTCCCAACTTTTGAGATCATTTTGAATTCACGATGTCGATTTCAAGCTCCTGATTCATTGTGATACCTATTGGGATATGTGCCAGTTGTATTCCTCCACGAACCTCTCACTAGAGCCCCTTCAGTTCTGCGTTCTGCTGAGAGGTCGATGTCCTCTTCACCTTTCTTCGCTCGTCACTCTTCCCTTCACTCCTATTCCTTCCTAGTGCTCGATATCAAAATCTCAGCAGAGGTGCGGCAAAACATTTGTAAAAATTCGTACATTACAGGATCGATTTATACCCGTGCGATAAATTCTTATGAAATGACATTCCATTTATTCGAATTGAGAAATGATGGATGATGTACGATTTTCATCACAATTTCAGAGCAAAATCTATAAGAACAAACACCAGGAAGGTACGTCTATGGAACTCTAAATCTTCAAAACCACTACTACTATTTAGCTTCTACTATTAAGGGTTGCCGAATTATAATACCTACAGAAAGCAATGCGAAAGTTTTCCTTTGGACCTGAATATAATTATTGTAGGTAGAAATAATTCAACAATAATTGTTGTAATAATTATATATAATTATTATAGTGCGAGATTGAGGTGGAAATAATGGTGTCGATAGCTGTTCAGCGACCTTCACCTGCTGTTAGTAGTAGTTTTCCATTGTTTCAATCCGAGCTGATCATTCCTGCTTTGAAGTTTCGCGCGGAACTCTCAAAACTGTCTTCTACTATTAAGGGTTGCCGAATTATAATACCTACAGAAAGCAATGCGAAAGTTTTCCTTTGGACCTGAATATAATTATTGTAGGTAGAAATAATTCAACAATTATAGTGCGAGATTGAGGTGGAAATAATGGTGTCGATAGCTGTTCAGCGACCTTCACCTGCTGTTAGTAGTAGTTTTCCATTGTTTCAATCCGAGCTGATCATTCCTGCTTTGAAGTTTCGCGCGGAACTCTCAAAACTGTCTTTACTGGAGACCACCTGCGGTCGGCATGCGACATGAAATTCACCACGATCAATCTGAACTGGAGATGGCGTTGCCCGTCAACTCGTTCTTCCTGTTGTCAAGACTTGGCCATTTACAGACAAAAAAAAAAAACTCGAGCTGGCTTTTCAAGTACTGCTAGACGGCTCCTTCTCGTACAACTTCTGATAAACCAGGAATCAACTTCCAACTTGCAGTTGTGAAACCACTATCGCATCCGAGGTCATCAAATAGCAACTAATTGTTTCGTTTGATTCAACAGATTTTATTCGCCGTTACAAAGGACGTTATATGAGAATGATAGAGTTGAAACTAATACGACAGTATTCAACAGGGTGTCCATACTTGAGATCGTTAACCTTCTGGGGTCGATTCTACAACTGATTTCCAACAAAAAGTTCCCCATACAGTATTTTAACTCCTTGTTCTCACGATTATTTTGATTATTGAGATTTTTTCGAGTTTTGGAGCTTATTTCACAAGAATGACCATAACTACCTAAATTTACCGTGCAAAAATAAAAATAAGAACGTCAACTCCGAAGTCTCATGCCGGAATGCTGATTTTGTTGAAAAATTCACGTTTTCCCCCCGTTCAAACAAAAAAAAAAATCTTTCCCCTAAATTCTATTGTAAAATTTTTAAAGTTATAACTGTGTAAAGCTGTAATTTTGAGAAAGTTTTTCCCGTAGAGTGCCTCAAAAACATTATGTAGTAAGGGCTTAAAAACGGGTCAAAGAAATACAATATCAGAAAATTATCCAAAATTTTACTTTGAGCTCTTTTTTTAAAGCATCTGTTCAAAATATTTATCTTTGGCAAAAGGGGAGATAGGCAAAAATCTCTCCCCTGAATTTGATTGTGAAATTTTTAAAATGTACCTTTGTAAAGCTGAGATTTTGAGAAATTTTGGTTTATTATTTTCAATGACAAGTAAGCCTTTGGAATCGATCAAGAAAAAAAATTTAACCCCCCCCCCCCCCCTCAAAATTTGATGTTTTACGTTTCAAGGTACGTAGAATCCGAAAATCGAATAAATAATTTTCCTTAGCAACAATGGACCGTGTTGGTTAAAATTTGGTATATGGGCTCCATTTGGGGTCTATTTGTGCCTCGAAGCTTTTGGTTGATGTCAGTCACTTCTAAGGGATGAAAATTAAGGGTTAAAATTTTCAAGAGTGCTCTAGCTCGAAAACTCTCGAAATAAAAGTATTGTTTTTTCACCAATTTTAAATAGTATTGAATTTTTAAAAAAAGTTGAGACTACTGTGAGCTCTGCAGGATAAACCGTTCGCTCTCTACGAGTACTTAAGGGTTTTCCTTCGATAAAACAGAATCACGAGTGTGAATCACAAAAGAGGTCTAATCTTTGTTGAATTTTTAGCTAACCAAAACGCGATCACTGTTCGTTTCTTCGAGTTGTATTCAGTTTTGCTTTCTGAGCAAACAGTAATCAAATTACCACATGAAGCTCCTTATTTTTCGAATCAAGTGTGGAGCGTTTAATTATTTCTAATAAACATGAATGTGAAGGTGTGAAGGCAGTATGGTGTGGTAGCTGAAAAAAAAACGATGCAAATCATTGCCCAAAGGTTTCTTATTTTCTGTATAGATCACCCTTGTGTATAGATCCCAGCACAAGACAGTAACTAATAAGTTATGCACTAAATATTGCTATATCCTGCAGAGCTATCCTTCGTTTAGTTGTGCAGAAAGCGCATGACAGTAACAAATAAGTAATGTAATAAATCGACAGTAACAATGAAAAACCTCGTAAGTTGAAAAAAGAGAAAATTTTTCAGGAGACGCAAAAAACTTCTATCTCTAAGTCATTTAGAATTTGTTTACCCCTCCTGAAAATTTTCGTTTTTTCAACTTATCTACGCGGTTTTACATTGTTACTGTCAAAATATTGCTATATCCCGCAGAGCCATGCTTCGGTTAGTTGTGGGTCGATTTTGATTCATCCGTTCCACCCAGAGCTTTATGCATACCATTGTACCTGAATTTGGCTTTACCGACGCCTTCCGGACAAAGGAAGCCTCCACCCTGTTAAGTTGACTCACAACTCATAACATTTCCGCTCAGTGACGCGGTCGAATGACTGCGATGGGAAAACGGGGACAGTCGAGGCACCAGGCACGCGGAGATGACCAAAAGGACGTCCGGAGATTTGGCGCGCGGGTGGACTGTCCAAGAAGTTGGAGGAGTGGGGGGGACCCGTTACCTGGTTGACATCAACACCAACCTGCTGAGCTTGTATTCTTTTCCTCTCGATTCATGTCAAGGGCTTAGCGAAATTCTTAGTTTCGTCTCCATGAATATCCCGTGTTTTATCAGTAGTTAGGTGATTGACCCAAAGGCTAAAAAATAGGAAACAAATAAGGTAGGAGAAAATACCAAAAATAAGAGAGAGAGAACGTTTTATTTGCCGTCACACTAAAGTGTATAACAATGGTCATAAAATTATCTACCAAAAAAAAAACCTACTAAATAATAAAAACTATATAATTAACAAAGTGAATTAGATTTTAAAAAATAAGACAAAACATAGGTACAGAAAAGACAACTCTCAAAGTCTGGACATAAGATTTCGTCCGAAATACCTAGCTGATCTAAACTTCAAAAACATATAATTTAAAGACAGAAACAAAACAATGGGAACTTAGATCTTTAACAATTTTACTCCTGCGAAAAATTCATCAAAACTGAAGGGTGCCAACTCTTGTAAAAAATCATTTCACAAATTTATTATAATTCTTTCAGGAAGAGTGCGAACAGTATGCGGTATTGAATTAAAAACGCTGCAAATCATTGCTCAAAGGTTTATTATTTTATGTATAGATCACCCTTCTGTATAGATCACTGGTTCTCCATCAATAGCGCCTACCACCATCTGTATTCTCCCTTGACCTTCCCTCTCAAATTTCAGCTCCTGCGTTCAATAGGATTGAAAATGGCTTCGGAGCTCACTCAGCTGATCAGTGATCAGAAGAGTGAAGAAGATCTCCTCGAATGCTGGAGACGCCTGGAAGAGCACTTCCATTTAATAGGATTGAAAATGGCTTTCGAGCTCACTCAGCTGATCAGTGATGTGAGGAGTGAAGAAGATCTCCTCGAATGCTGGAGACGCCAGGAAGAGCACCTCCATTCAATAGGATTGAAAATGGCTTCGGAGCTCACTCAGCTGATCAGTGATGTGAGGAGTGAAGAAGATCTCCTCGAATGCTGGAGACGCCTGGAAGAGCACTTCCATTCAATAGCATTGAAAATGGCTTCGGAGCTCACTCAGCTGATCAGTGATCTGATCAGTGAGCAATGATTTGCAGCGCTTTTTACCTACAAACATTGTTTTACCTACCAATTTTTTTTTACCTACCAACTATTGGTAGGTACTACCTACCACACTATAATGGCTTCACACCTTCACAATCAAGTTTATTAGAAAGAACTAAACGCTTCACACTCGATTCGAAAAATAGAAAGCTTGATATGGAAATTTGATTACTGGTTACGCAGAAGGCAAAACTGAATACAACTCGAAGAAATGAACAGCGATCGCATTTTAGTCAGATAAAATTTGAACGGCGATTAGACCTCTTTTGCGATTCACACTCATGATTCTGTTTTATCGAAGGAAAACCTTCAAGTACTCGTAGGGACCAAACAGTTTGTCCCACAGAGCTCCGGGTGGTCTCAAAAATTTTTTAAAATTCAATACTATTTAAAACTGGTGAAAAAACGATACCTTTATTTCGAGAGTTTTCGAGCTAGGGCACTCTTGAAAATTTCAACCCTTAATTTTCACCCCTTCGAAGTGACCTACATCAACCAAAAGCTTCGCGGCACAACTAGACCCCAAATGGAGCCCATATACCAAATTTGAACCAAATCGGTCCAGTGTTGCTAAGAAAAGTGCCGCGTACGGCGTACGGCGGACGGCGGACGGACGGAAATTTTTTTATTCGATTTTCGGATTCTACGTACCTTGAAACGTAAAACATCAAATTTTGAGGGGGGGTTAAAATTTTTTTTTTCTTGCTCGATTCCAAAGGCTTATTATTGAAAATAATAAACCAAAAATCGAAACGCCCACCAATTTTTCGAATTTTTCGATGCGAGAACCCTATGGAAAGCCAATGGAAGGTCATTCGCATTACGCGTGTTATACGAATGTGAACAAACTCATTCGAGGTTGGTTGATATGATAATATAATATATCAAAATAAATCAGTATAATGAAGAGAAAAAGAAATTACAGTTTCATTATACAACATTTACTTCCTTCAACCAGATTACCTAGATGAAAAATAAAATATTACAGAAAACTGTTTTGATCGAACACCATTTTAGAATGGATCTGATCGACTTTTGATCAACATTCTCTTGATGAAGCACCGAATTCAAATTCTTCAGTGCACCAAAAGAATTTTAGACTGAAGATTTAGAACCGAACAAGATTTTGAAAAAACTCTGCAAATTACTACTCAAAGGTTTATTATTTTTCTGTACAGATCACTCGCCAGCAAAGAACACGGCTTTGCCATTGTCACTACCTACTTACCGTATTTTACCTTCACAATCAAGTTTATTTTGAAGAAATGAACGCTTCACACTCAATGCTAAGAAATAGGGAGTTGAGGTTGCCTTCATTAGGAAGTTTGATTACTGGTTGCTAAGGACGCAATACTAAGGACAACTCGAAGAGATAAACAACGATCGCATTTTGGTCAGCTAAAATTTGAACGGAGAATAAGCCTCTTTTGCGATTCAGACTCGTGTTTCTGATTTATCGTAAGTCCAACCCTCCAAAACAATACTTTATTATCGAAATTGTTTGAGCTAGGGCGTTTTGAAAAGGCTAGTGGCGTCTCCTCCAGGCAACCATAGCAAACACTGTTTGCCCTACTGAAGATAAGTGAAATGAACCAATTAAGTTTTTTTGAGATTCTCCTATATTTCCATTTTTTAGAAGTACTAATATTTAGCCGATTTTGGAAAAATTTTATAAAATTTAGGGAAGAATAATTATTATTCCATTCTCCTATTTCATCTAACTTCCTTAGTTATCATGATATAGTCCCAAAATGTTATAAAATTTTTCCAAAATCAGCTAAATATTAGTAGCCCTACTTCCAAAAAATGGAAATATACGTAATTAGTACGTATTTTTCCTTGAATACTAGCCCGCAACACCGCAGTTGTAGAGATTGGTAACTACGATCGATTGTGGATGGTATGTGATCTAGCGCGGGGACCGTCGATGCAAGGCAAGCAGTTCAAAAAAATGAATTTTGCGAGACTGTTTTGGATGAGAAAAGACGATCGGCGGGTAGGCGAGGGGTCAGTGCGGGATCTAGTATTCCTATACCTCCATTATAACAGCATAAGCAAAGGCAAACAATCGACTAGCTGTATCGTGACCTTGAAAGCAGAGAAAATTGAAGGATGAGCCATGCGTTAAGCTTTCTTAGCAACCAGTAATCAAGTTTAATGAAGGAATTCTTTATTTCTTTGAATGAAGTGTGAAGCGTTTATTTCATCTAAATAAACTCGATTATGAAGCGAAAACATGATTGGAAGGTAGTGACAATGGCAAGCTGTTTTCTTTGCTGGCGCTTGATCTATAAAATATGAACCGTTGTCTAATAATTGTCTGCGTTTTTCATCATTGGTTATTCCTCTAAGACTGGTCAAGGTGTTTGCCTGACGAATATTCTCACCAACTTTGGCTGACGTTTCTGTATAAGGTTGATGCAATTCAATGATATATTGGGGATTATCTTAAATAATAATTATATTATATTTCGCATATAAATTGGCACTAGATAGTTAGGCACGAGATAGTTATTTAAAAAACGCAGCAAAGTTTTTGAGCTTGGGCGTTTTGCAAATTTCGGCCCTAATTTCACCCTCAGCCCTGTCACCCTCAGAAGTGACCTACATCAACCAAAAGCTTCGGGGCACAACTAGACCCCATATGGAGCCCACATACCAAATTTGAACCAAATCGGTCCATGGCAACTAAGGAAATTCCCCGGCCAAATTATTATTAGATTTTTGGATTCTACGTACCTTGAAACGTAGAATTCGCGTGTTTCTTTTTTTCGACTCAGATAACTAACTGACTAACATCAAATCACTAGAGTACTGAAATTCTCATTAGGAAGAGGCAAGTGGAGTGATAATATTCACAAAATTGCGATTTTTCGATATTTTGGTTCATTTAGGGTTTACTAATGGTACCCAAGCTTTGAATCTTTATAAATAAACCTTTGCATTTTCATGAACTATAAATTTTGACACCATAGAACAAATTAGTGGTGCCACTGGTGTGTGTCACCTTGAATGTCTACTCCTACGGACTACCTACCGAAACTACCAATGAAAGTTGTACTGGTTGTACTGAAACCGTTGAAGAAGGGATGGTGTGGGGGGGGGGGTTGAACTCAAAATCGCACGTTGGTTATCTTTGATTATAGATTTTAAGAAGCTGTTTTAATTACTTAAGAATGTTTTTGGAGACAGAATTATAAATATCTTCCGTTTTCAATCTGTTTTATTTTTCCGACACCTCCCAATCTCATAAATTCTCGTTTTATACACCTCAAGTTATGATTATTCTCATTTAAAACCAAATTAATCATTTGGGAAAGAATAAAAATTGTCCATGAAAAAAAGTGACATCTCTGAAATAAAGAAATATTGTCCATGCAAAAAGTGAACCAACAACACTAAAAATCGAAGAAATTCGACAAAAATATCGCCCCCCCCACACTAATTTTCTCACTAGCGAAAAGAATAATCCATGAGCGGTCCATGAGCTGTAGAAGCATTAGTAGGGGAACAATTTCCCCAAATATCACCAACGTCAGACATGTTGCCATGGAAATAAAGCTATTCGTTCGAGAGGAAAACTTTGAAGGCGATTTCCCAAAAATCACTTTTTTCGAGATGTAGGTACCTACCTATCCCTATTCTAGGATATGTGCGACATGTTGGTCCGTTGTCATTGGCGTCAAGTGACGCGAAGTGCTTTGTTTATGTTATGTTGCCTTGGTAACGGATGGCAAATGATGACACAGTTATGCAAATAGGTACCTGGTAAGCGACAAAAATCGAAAATCGAGTTTTTGGTATCGTTGGATTCAGCTTGTCAAGATCTACGATTCTGGAGTGGTTTCATTCAGTTACGTTAATTGAAAGTAATTAAATTATTACGTCAGGTAAGCGACAAGCCTTGTATCCGCGGTTTTTTATTTTGCAAAAACCTGGTAAGCGCCAAATGTTGAATTTTATTTTGCAAATACCTAGTAAGCGCCACTAGGTTTCATTGCAAATACCAGGTAAGCACCAATTGGTCACTATAGTAGTTACGCAAACACCTGGTAACCGCCAGAGATCGTCGTTTACCAGGGATTGTCGTAAATTCAGCTGGGCCAAAAATCTGAGTCAACAAGCTGGTAAGCGACAGATTAATCTAAGAATTTTATTGTCACGGTCACGTTCTTCCATCCGAGATTCCAACAAAAAATTGTGTGGTTTTTTTAAACATTAAAATGAATACTCGTGGTAAGAAGTTAGTTCAAATGTGCCTTAGTGTCAACCTAGCTGACGATCCAACGGTAAGTTGGAATTTTTTTTACCATCCGTGTACTTTGTTTCTTTACTATTAAATTTATTTATTGCTTCCGAGTCTACCTAAGGTAGCGGATGCAGTTTTCAATTTTCAAGGTTAAAAAAAGATGTCTTCCAAAATAAAAATGTCCACTCGCACTTTACGTTTTAAGACCATCCTGAACAATTTTGGTTTCCTGTCTGTGTGTATGGCTGTCTGTCATAGACCGTAACGGGCAAAACTAAACGAAGTTACTGTTCGATTTTGATGACATTTTCAGGGATTGTGCCGGTTGGGGTGTAGATGATTCCCAATGAAAATTATCTCCCCCGGATTGATAGTATCCTCTGCGCATGCGCAAACGTAAAACCCATGTAATAGTTCATTACTTCTATATTTTCCATCGGTTTTACGTACCTATAGGTATTACATAGTTCACGAGGAACACGATTTAGCTATGCCCTGACTATCACAAAAGTATCAATCGAGGGAGAGGGAACTATATCAATGGCGTAGAACCTGTTAGTTATAACCAAATTTATTTTGTTATCATCTACTATCTTTTTATAAACATTTTCAAGTAAGTACAAGTACTTACATGAATTCGGTGACCATCATGCTTTCTTTTTTTTTCGTGCACCCTCAGTAGAAGGTTAGGAGTGACATTTTCCTGGTAAAGTCTCTGTTTTTGTTTTGTTTTGTTTTATACCCAGGAGTTTTGATGTGACAACAAACAGGAAATCGACAAACTGGCACTTACCCTGTTATCAATGTTCTATTTTCTGTTCAGTTAATTTCACAATTACCAGTTAAGCGACACATTGGCGCTTACCAGGTTTTCAAAATTTAGATTTGGTCTCTGGGTGATTTTTGCAAAAACCAGGTAAGCGACAAATTGGCGCTTACCAGGTTATTGCAATTTAGGTTTCTGCTCTTGGTGGTTTTTTCAAAAACCAGGTAAGCATAAAAATGATACTTGCAGACATTTTTCTTACATTTTGACCGAATAGCTGGAAAGAATACACCAAAAAACCCCCAGAGACGAAGTTTGACCTTTTAATTCCCATGCCAACTACCGAAACAACGTGTATACTCGTGAAAACTTTGGACGCGTTTTTCTCAAAATCGACTTTTGTCGCTTACCAGGTATTTGCACAACGAGGTACAATTGACTATAAAAAAATGTACTGTTATAAATACAAAGGTTAGTCTCGGGCCAGCCACGTTCAGGGATTCTAAACGGACTCCGCCAAATTTGGCAGCTTGATCGGCACCAATTGTCAACGTTTCGACAAGTTCACGTGTTCCGTGGATACTGCACTTTGTGAAAAGGTTACACGGGCACGTTAGTGGCCTGCAAAAACTCTCCATTAAACCAAAAACTATACGTATGTGTTTGAAAATTCAAACAAAACAAGTTATGGGATCAATTTCATTCTATCAATCCTTAGGTAGATTATCTCGCGTTGAGACGTCTCGCTCCGTGAAGAGAGGCGGAAAACGAACAGTTGTGACGTGGGGGCTTCGACCGTACAGTAAACACAAAACCGTCGGAAATCGTCAAAAAGTTTCACGGTAAATTGCCCCCTGCCACGTAAAACGCTCCCGAAAATCTGACCGTCTCCTAAACATCGGTCACCTGTTACGTTGTTCCCGGTTAAAAGGTAAAATAAAAACGAAATGTGCCGTCCGTGTGGGTTTTAACCCTCTGACATATGGTCGTCATTATAGACGGGACGCTTCATTTCCTGGATAACCTGCCGGGCCTACAATAACCACCGGCCTCCGCGTCGGAACACAATCAATCTCACATCTAGAGCTTGACCAGGTGGCGAGTGATTTTTTTTTCTACGTGGTAAATTTATTGTCAAGTAATACGAAAAACTGGCCGTGGTGAACAAGGTGACAAACAAATAAAGGCGTGGTATCCATATTTTGCCTATCAAACCATCTTATTCCCGTATATTTGGGTGAGTTTAAACTAAAAACTGATCTCTTAAGGGGATCTCAGTCGGTCGCCGTTCTTTCCTCGTTCCGGATTAGTATTTCCGTAGATTACAGGCGCTCAAACTTTTAAAGTTGTACCTAAATTAGAAATTGTCAAGGATTTTCGAAATTCATTCCTTTACAGAGAATAGGCAGGGTTGATTTAGACAGAAGGGTTTGGTTGTCACAACATTGACACCAAGCCTCCTTTTACTCTTCTCGAGATTTCAAATCTCGACACCAAACTCAGACAATGAACCATCATTCTACTCAGCCATCTCCCCTGATTTGTGCTTCGAAATGTGTTGGTACCATTTCAGCATTCAAGGATGAAGGAGTGATTAGGAATGGGTATCGATACCCGATATTTTAAAATATCGATACTTCTGTACCGATACTCGATATTTTAGTATCGATACTGTACTATCTGATATTTTCGGATATCGATACTTTGGATCCGATATTTCTAAATATCGAATATCGATACAGTTCTCTCAACATAATGGCTAAAAAATAAAAATATGAAGAAGGTAGCGAGGCTGATGGGTCTTAACTCGGATAAAATTATATTATTATGGAGAAAATGTTCAATAAAATTTGCAGTGGGTATTTTCTCCAAATTTTCAAATGTTTTTACATCAAAAGATGCCTGATTCATTCTATGACATAAGCTTACTTGGCGAATTTTCAAGGAAAATGAAGCTATTGCAATTGCCACAAAATTTTTAGAATGGAGTTTTTGAGAAAAAAAGTAATTGAAATCCGTTTTAGAGCGTTCTAATCTCCAGTGTTGACTGTGAAAAAACCATACTAGATTTCAATGAAAATTCGCTCATCTCATGCTGTATGAATGGACTTTTGTTTCTTGTTCAGTCCAGAGAGCCGAGAGTATTCAAGTTCACACACAAGTGGTTGCTCCTCTAGGCGATTCTAGGAAAAGATAGGTTCTTAGTACCTGGAGCTTAAGACCTACACGTGCTGGTTCCTTGGAGAATCTACCTACCCAGAATCCCAGGGTTTCCACAACACTGCTTGTAGTACTTTTCTCAAATATTCGCTCATGCAGGTACCTACATGCTTTGGTGGTGGGGGGAGGAGGTCTTTCGCATTAAAAACTAGCCTGATCCCATATTGGGATTTCTAGGAAACGTCTTGAGACAATAACGAGACCAGGACTGGACTGTGACATCACATGGGTAGGTGGAACCCTTTTACTACCTGAACCTAGCTCCCTTGAATCAACTAAGTATTGACTCTAATTTTGAGACAAAATAATTTTATGAAAAACAATGAATTCTGGTGAGTACGTACCTACTTCTAGGTTTCCCAGTTATGACTTTCAAATTTGAATATTTTGGAATTTTCAACATTTGTCGCTCCAAAAATTTCCATTTTCACAATCAGAACTTTCTTGCTTTGTTTGCTTGACCGATGTCTAGGCTTGAAATTTATATGTGTTCTACTTGTAGTTAAGCTAAGAAACAGTGGGTGATGTAGCATGAAGTGAAATCACTTAAACCATAATTTCGAATTGTCTTGTTGTTGTTTCGTTAATTGCTTACTCGTAAATACGATAGTACTAAACTAAAACTAACTAAAACTATAAACAACTTGGTTACCTATTACATTTTTTGATCACGACCCCCAGCTAAAAGACATATTTACAAATAAATGTAAATGTGTAAATAGGGGTTGGACTCTTGATAATAAGAAATGAATAAATAGAGATAAAAATATATTTTCCTTGAGAATATTAGGTAATATTTACATTTTACGACCCCAAAGTATCGATACTCGATATTTTGAAATATCGATACTAATGCCAGACGATACGTGGAGTATCGATTCTCAAATACGATACAGTATCGATACAAAATATTGATACTTTTGTAACGATACTCATATCTAGGAGTGATTGATCACGCAGCTGATTTATCTTCCCCTATCACTTCCTGTGGGAACTACTAACTTGAACTGGAGTGAAGTTTCTGCTAACTTATGGGCTTAATAGTTCTCCCGTAGCTGATGATCTTCGTTCATCTGATGACTTGGCCGAAACAAAAAGTGTGGAAGTGGCGGGTAAGAGAATGTGGCGAGAAGTTTGCTTCATTGTTCAAACAGCTGATACGTGTCTCGTTTAAAATGTCTCTTTATCACTCCACGGATCTGTGTATTAAATTTAAACGCTCTAGGATGGACAGACGAGCAGTATTGCTATGAAGGATTTATCGCTTTGACAGCCCCATAAAGGCCCTTCAGCTCATCAGCCTGATGAACAGCCTAGTCACCTTCATCGCTCACCAAGCTATATCTTTCCTGAATCGTTTTTTATAAATTCTAGTGGTGTTTAATTAACTGCACGTACTGAATTGCAGTGCTGTAGGTTTAATTGAAGAGAAGTTTCTGCTAAATTATTTATCTGGGTTTATCGCTCACCCAGGTGGTCGAGACCTCAAAAAGGCTCTTCGGCTCTACGTAAAGAGTTTCATGAATAACTTTATAAATGAGTACCTAATCTAGTAATCGTGTGATGATAGAGTTTTCCAGCCATCATGGTTTTGAGCTGACGACAGCTCTGTACCACTTTCTATTATTTTGATTCCTCATAGTTTTAAAATCTCACGCGATTAGGGCTGGTGTTCCACAAGGCAGCGTTTTGGGGCCATTCTTATATCTCGTTTATGTGCATGACTACCCGAACACAAATTCTGTGAAAATTGCTCACTATGCAGATGATGTCGCTGCCTTACCCAAGGGATCCACTTACTCCAAGCTGCAAGAACTTGTTAGTCAAGTGGAGTCAAGTGGTGGACTTGTTAGTGTCCCGACTGGAGAGTTAAGGTTATGGGTCAAAGCCATATCGCAGGCGTGTGGCTCAATCACAACTAACCATAGGTGATTGTGGGGAGCCTTATTCCTCTGAAACGAGATGCCTGGGACTGCTACTGAATTCAAAGATGACATGGGGTGCACATATTTCAACTATAGTCCAAAAACCTAGAGCTCGTATGTACGCCTTAAAACAATTGCTGACAAGCTCTTTACTGAACTTGCATACCAATAAGCTAATTTACCTCCTATTGCTTAGGCCTGTTTGGCAATATGGATATGTTATCTGGGGATCACAATTTCACACTCACAATTTTAAAAAGTCCAAACAACCCAAAACATAATGGGGTAAGTATTTCAGTCAATTTTTTAAATTTTTTTTTCAAAAGAGTGTGGCTGAGGAATAACGGTAATCGGGTCTGTTCGTCGAGAAAATGTTTCAGAAGTTCAGAGAAGCTAAGGAAAGTTGAAGATTTGAATGGTGTGACGTAGCTAGCCAATCGTGACGTAGCTAGCCAAAACTCTTTGAAAAAGTATCCATGCACAGAAAAGAGATGAAACCCTTGGAGAATCTCTTGGATACTACAAAATAGCCTTTTTTTTAAACGTGTGATCTCTTTACTTAATTTTTCTACCACATGTTATAGTATCATTGGGCTAAACTTTTTATTGAAACTCTGTAAACAATGTCGCTAAGATGTTTGTAATGAAATGATCTAGCAACCCACAACATTAACTACGAGCGTCACCACGAACGACTGAGGAACCACTCCATCGAGTTTCTTTCAAATAATATTTTGTAATAATATTATACCTAATTATATTTAATAATATTTGATAATAACATCATAATTATTAATAATATTATTAATAATTATATTATAATTGCGAGCCCTCCCCGACTGAAGAGGAAAAGACATTCACACTTCGCTCCTGATTAACATTCCTGTTCATATAGGTCAGAACGTACTTAATTGCGCTTTCGCAATAATGAAATGGATAGAGGTTTAGTCTCCAATTCTCGATTATTGTTAAGAAATTTTGTTTATTATTCTCCAATTCTACATTATTGTTATGATCAGATTGAAATATTTTTGTAATCCTTAGTTTTGTTAAAATGGACTACCACTGGGTAGTATCCACTGCACATGTTTCGTGTTCCTTATATCTATATGCTAGCATAACTACTGTAGTGTAATATGTACAATAAAGTTTACATTAATAAAAAATAAAAATTAAAAAACACAGTTTTATAGGATTCCAGAAATGCACTATTCTACAGTGATCGATAAATTTTACTTGGCCTCACTAAGTTGAAGTTTGTGTATCCCCAAGACTCAGGGTTTTATCTTCTTTTGACATTTAGGATGAAGATGAAGAAGAATGAAGAGCAAGGTAGTCTTTGAAGCAAACTGTTATAGGTAATGGACGGTTATGGTTATTTTGGCTGCCGAATCACCATCTAATACAAACAAGATGCAACGCACGGGCAACCGACTAGTAACGAATACTACGTGGTAGGGATGGGCGATAGTCGATAGTTACTATCGATAATTTTTTTTTTTTTTTTTGTATTTGAAAATCTCAGCATTTGGAGGGCTGTGGTATCAAATACTGAGACGAGCGGAGCAGCCTCAACTCCAGGAATTCCATTTGGAAGAAGTCCTCAATTCAGTGAGGAGTTCTTTGAACGGGTATTCTCAAAGTTGAGGCTCGTGTCAATATTTACTACCTGTTGTATGTTGTGAGAACCTCATTTCGAGAAATTAGATATTCCCCACTTGTGCGAAGAAACAAAATTCGTGGTATCGACTTCACCTCTCACCTTCTAACTCTCTCTCTTTCTCTCTTCAGGGTTTCAGACAATATGTGGCTCAAAGAGCAGTGCTAAACTGGATATTCTTTTCATACATTTTAAATAAATGGGTCATTCCACGAACGTAAGGAATTTTGGAAGGCCACAACCAACAGTGTTCAAAGTATACCTTTTTGATTTTTTTTAATTTCCATTTTGTGGTTATATAATAGCAGCCGTTCCATTATTACTTCATAAAATTGAGTATTTCAGTGAAAATTTGAAATTTTGTTAAATTGGAGAGTGAGGGAGATAGATGTCTAGTGAGGGAGATAGGAAACGCTGTTTGAGCCTCTTTAGGCTCATTGCCGAGTTCGCTATCGATCTAGAAACATGTTTCAATGTAGGCATTTTGGATGTAGATCATCAATAATGAAGTTTTATCAACGTAGTATAACATTTTAAATAATGCATGTAAAAAAAACGAATCTGAGCGTTTTGCTTCCAAATCTGCCAAGTTGGGAGCATTATTTTCACTTTACAAGGATTTAACAAATCAACTAACAAGTATTTAACAAGTCTGAGAGTCGGTCTGTGTGTCGGGGCTGTGCGGAGTGGGGTGTAGATGGTCCCCTATGAAAATCATTTATCCCGAATTCATGGTACCTACCCTCTGAGTACATTTTCCATTCAAGTTCAATGAAAATTTCAGGAATTGTTCAGGTTTGAGTGTAGATGGTCCCCTATGAAAATCATCATCCCCGGATTTATTGTAGTCGCTGCGCGTAAAATCCTGGAAACAACCATATCTTCTACACGTTTTATCCGAATCGGGTGACATTTTCGGGGATGGTGTTTTTGGGACTATACTTGATCGAGTAAATGAGACACAGTCTCTTAATGAAGAGGAAAACAAAAAACGAAAAATTTAGGTCCATCCAAATATAAATTACGGAGAGAGGACTAAAAATTCCCTAGTTTCGTGGAATGACCCAAATTCGTTTTTTGTTTGAAATCTTTGTGTAATCTTAAAATATACCGAATCCTGCAAGTAATAGATAATTCAATTCAATATCATTAAATTCTCCATCGGACATGAACGTAAGGAATTATAGAGAAAGACACTATCGAAAAACTATCGATAGTTTTTAATCGATATTATCGATAGTGCTGATCTATCGACTATCGCCCTACTACGTGGTCGGGCTTCATCTCTGGCTACTTCAACTTCCACTTGACCGGGCCAACCATATGTTCCGCTGAGCCATCTCAAGATTTTTTTTTCACCTCCCATAATCTTTCTGCAATTACAAGAACCCCTGCCGAGAGCCATATTGGCCCTTTCGGTTAACCTTTCGGTGTTACCGTCCACCCGATGATTTTCCGGCTAATTTGACTCGTTTACTGCTCGAATGATCCATCTGCTTGGTACTTACGCAATAGCTCACTTTACCTACAAGTTCAACACACTATACATGACACCGAACAACGCGATAGCCCATTCCTACGCCATATTTTTACGAACTTAAGTACCAATGTATGAACTGGTAGAGATTTCAATTATTCCGGTTAATATTTAGGAAGATAATAATTTGTATTTCGTCTTAATTTTCACATTCTTATCCTGCTCTGAATACTGCAAGGATTCAATATCTACAATTTCCCATTAATTTACGAACACGAAATTCACCTCACCTTGTGCAAGATTTTGGTTCATTGTTTTCAATAATATATCTTTGGAATCGACCAAGAAATGTTTTTCTTTTTTTGACCCACCCTCAAAATTTGTTGGTATACGTTTCAAGAATCTTGAATCAAGATACGTAGAATCCGAAGATCGAATAAAAATTTGGCCGTCCGTCCGCGGCACTTTCCTTAGTTTCCATGGACCAATTTTGGTGAAATTTGGTATATGAGCTCCATTAGGGGTCTAGTTGTACCCCGAAGCTTTTGGTTGATTTCAGTCACTTCTGAGGGTTAAAAACTTAGGGCTGAAATTTTCAAAACGCCCTGGCTCAAAAACTTCCAACATGAAGGTATTGTTTTTTCATCAATTTGAAATAGTATTGACTTTTTAGAACCGAATGAGACCACCAAACCGTTCGCTCCCTATGAGAACTTAAGGGTTGGACGTACGATAAAATTTCTGATTTAATCAGAAACACGAGTGTGAATCGCTAGAGAGGCCTAATCTCCGTTCAAATTTTAGCTGACCGCAATGCGATCGCAGTTCGTTTTTACGTCTTGTGCTCAGTTTTGCGTCCGTAGCAACCACTTTACATGAGAATCTTGGATGGATGATGAATGTGCGGTCTCATTTCATTCACTTAGGCGACGATGGTTTGACGTTGTATCCGAGTTGTCTCAGATTATCTTGTACTCTTTGCTCAGGTTTATCTATGCTGTGACGAGTCAAGAAAAATCTAAGGAGAGAGGACCTGTAAGGCCAAATTTCGTGTACCCCTCATTTGATGTAGGAACGAGATATTTTAATCCTACAAACGGATTTTCTTGTATGATTCTCGTAGATTTTTTGGGTAATTTTTTCAAAAAATGGGCTGTCTGCTGGTTTTGAGAGTATGAAGAAACACAGTCCAGTGTTTAGGAAGTCTACCCCAGGTTAGAATTGCAATTGATCACTTACAATGCAATAGACTCACAGATTCTCCAGAAATCTTGAGGGCTGAAGGGGTTCACAAGTTTTTTTTTGAGTTCCAACCATGAAAAGCTGGCCTGCCGATGTATCATTCTGTTCAAGTTTTCCCAAGGTGCTTGTAGCTGGAAATTACCACCATACTACTTGTAATGAGGGATTCACGAAAATCTAGGCAATGTTCACTTCCAATCCTAAAAGATTGTCCACTTCAAGGAGGACTGTTTACACAACTGTTTAACTGTTTCCACAACAAATCAACTTTTAATTACGTTAAGTAAGTAGTAGGAGAGTAATAAAGTAGACAACCATCTCAGGTTGACTTTTCGCCCAACTGCCATTCCATACATTGGGTAGGACCTACCTAACGCATGGCTTACATTTAAAAGAAATTGAACCTTGATATTTGCTGTGTAAATTTTAAAAATAAATTAGTATTTTTTGGAACAAAAATATATGTTATGAGGGGTCCGGTAGTTCATCATCAAACTCTGTTATAAAAACCAAGGAATGTTCAATTTTAGTATGGAACATGCTTTAGCCTTGACCTAACTGGCAAAAAGTAAAAAGTGTTACGTTTTTCGGGAACGGTAACTAGGAACGGTATGGAGTCACGAAATTTTGCTTAGTCGTTGATACGGAACTAAGGATCGTGTAACGTGGTGTAACCTATGCGATACTTCCATGTTATAGCGTTGTTTCAAATAATGCTGTAATACCAGTAAAACTATAAAATACCTTCCTATCTATAGACTGATTTTTGGTTTATTATTTTCAATAATGAACCTTTGGAATCGACCAAGAAAAAAAAATTTTAACACCCCCTCAAAATTTGATGGTTTACGTTTCAAGGTACGTGGAATCCAAAAATCGAATAAAAATTTGGCCGTCCGTCCGCCGTACGCCGTACGCGGCACTTTTGCCACTTAGCATTGACCGATTTTGATGAAATTTGGTATGTAGGCTCCTTCTGGGGTCTAGTTGTGCCCCGAAGATTTTGGTTGAGGTAGGTCATTTCTAAGGGTTCCAAAACCAACTTTGAAATTTTGAAAACGCCCTAACTCAAAAAAATTTGATATAAAGGTATTGTTTTTCCTTCAATTTAAGATTCTATAGAATTTTGAGAATTTTTTGAGACCATCCGGAGCTCTGTAGGACAAACCGTTCGCTCACTACGAGAATTTAAAGTTTGGACGTACGATAAATCAGAAACACGAGTGTGAACCGCAAAAGAGGCCTAATCTCCGTTCAAATTAAAGCTGACCGAAATGCGATCGATGTTTTTCTTCATGTTGGATGGTTGGTGGCTTTGCAGACGAGTGATCTATATAGAAAAATAAAAAATAATAAACCATTGTGTAATAATTTGCAGCGTTTTTAAATGGCTATCGAAATAACAGAATAGGTTTGATCGCATTCTTCCAAATAAAAAAATAAAATTAAACAAAATAGGAAAGCGCGGCTAAAGCATGTTCCATGTTTCTTGAATTTTAGCTGTAGGCTCTAAGCTAAAAGCATCCGGGGGTTCCCTGGCAAGGGTAGAAGGGCCAAGTTTTTTTGCTTCCGAGTCTACCAAGGTGGCGGAAGCTTTGTTATCACTTAGCAAGGTTGAAAATAAATTGAAATCAAAATTTCCTCTCGCTATTAACGTTTCAGAGCACCTTGAACAATTATGGTTCCGTGTCTGTCTGTATGTGTGTCTGTCATGAAATCCTTGCCACAGTCATAACATCCACGTTTTTCATCCGATTTCGATGAAATTTTCAGGAATTATGGGGATTAGGTTATAGATGGTCCTCAACGAAAATCAAGACCTTAAAATTTACAGTAGCTTCTGCGCATGCGCAAACGTAAAATTCTTGTAACAGCCATGACACTTACATTTTTCATCCGACTTTGATGAAATTTTCTAGGATTGTTCAGATTGGCGCGTAGATGGTCCCCTATGAGGGTAGTGAAAGGTACTTAGAGATTGACATTTTGAGTTTAACTACTATGCATCGGATCGTCTATACAATCGGGTTATCGATACGACAAAGCTATGTGCCACACCCACTTGGCAGACTTTTTTTTTTTGCTTTTGGAACTGAGGGTTATTGTAGTTATTGAATAAAATATGTGTAAAAACAACCTTGGCATTCACAAGGACCTGTGAATTACCACCCCATAGATATCTTATAGGAATAAATGAAGGTCTGTCTATCTGATACAGTCAGATCGCAGATCGTCAGGGTTGAGAGACGCCTCGGAAGGAGGGGGCGGTGTTGATGACCGCCGCTGAAGTTCACCACGCTCCCAAGAGTTTTCCGGAGCGAATAATACGCCATCCGACCAACCAACCTAACTGTACACTCCCCCTCTCATCTGGAGGCCTTTACCGTCTTCAGCGCTTCCTGAAGACGATGACTCCGGTTCCGGATGAAAATCCAAAGAAAAAACTGTTGGCCGGCTTCCCTCAACTACTTTCCTCTTCCATAAATATTAGGAAATTGACATTTTGAAAGAGTTCGATAATGATTTGGCAGCTCAGATTGTTGGTTATTTGTTGTTGGTTTAGATATGAACGGTATCGGAAAACTGATAAACCTGCTGAAACCGTTAGACACGATACCAATAAGCTGCCAATTATTACACAAAGGTTTATTATTTTTCTATAAAGATCACTCGTCTGCAAAGAATAAAGCTTTGCCACCAACCAAAATGAAGAAAAACAACTATCGCATTTCAGTCAGCTGAAATTTGAACGGAGATTAGGCCTCTTTTGTGAACTCGTGTAACACTCGTGTTTCTGATTTATCGTAAATCCAACCCTTAACCCTCAATATCCTGAGGTATCTTTTAGGAAGTCCAATTTTTACCTGCAATAGTTTAACCACTTCTAAACCAAAACTGATAGAGAGAGAGAGAGAGAGAGAGAGAGAGAGAGAGAGAGAGAGAGAGAGAGAGAGAGAGAGAGAGAGAGAGAGAGATTTAGATAGTCAAGATATTAGATATTTAGTTTTAGTAGTTATCAGTTTTATTAGATAGTCGTTGGCTATCTTGATACTCCGACTATTGATTGTGTAAGGAAACGTAATAGTAAAACCAAAATAACACAAAGAAAAAACTAAATAATTATCGAGTTGACAGACTGTAATAGGGCCTCATTTCTCACCTTTTAAGCTATTGGTTCGGTTTCTTCATCAGAGATGGCGCCACTGTCTGAGGCAGCACCAATCCCATCATTCATGAGCTGAACCTTCTTCCACATCATTCCTTGGTTCTGTGCTTTAAGAAATTACAGACCCCAACATCCCACCAAGGATTTTTCCAAGGCTTCTTTTTCTTCTCCGAAAAATTGGGTTTATAGACAGATTCTGCTGCCGCAGACAGCGCTAGTGTGGCCCTAGGAAAGATCATTCTTGAGCTGACCCACTATTATAGAGCCTTTTAGGAAACATCTGCTCAAATATTCTATTCATTTGCAAAATAAATCTAAATATGATTTAAAAAATTCGAAAAAAAAACAATTTTTTTAACAAGTGGGAAATTAAGGGTTAATTACGCGTAGGGAGTGAACGGTTTGTCCTACAGGGCTCCACGTGGTCTCTAAAAATTCTCAAAATTCAATACTATCTTAAATTGATAGAAAAACCATGCCTTTATATCGAAATTTTTTGAGCTAGGGCATTTTCAAAACTTCAACCCTTAGAAGTGACCTACATCAACCAAAAGCTTCGGGGCACAATTAGACTCCAAATAGAGCCCACATACCAAATTTCATCAAAGTGGTCCATGGTAAATAAGGGAAGTGTCGATTAGGGCGGACGGACGGAAACAATTTTATTCGATTTTCGGATTCTATGTATACTTTGAAACGTAAACCAACAAATTTTGAGGGGGGGGGGGGGGTTGAATTTTTTTTTTGTCGATTCCACAGGTTCATTATTGAAAATAATAAACCAAAATGCGAGTGATAATTTCAATCTGAAGAATCCATGAGAGTGAGAAGCTTTGTATTAGTGCGGCTAGAATGAAAACAATTTGGATCCTGTGAAAATACAGTTTAATTTTAGTGAAATCCATGTCATTGTGAGAAAGTTATGCCAACTCAGCTTGGCAGTCCTTGTTCTTTGTAGATGGTGATATTGGTGATTTGTAAAAATTAACCGTTAGGTAATAATTTGCAGTATTTTTTTTTTTTCGATTCTTGTTTTCTACATCCCTTGAAACATTAAAAAAAAAAACGAATTTTGAGGGAGGGTTAACGTTTTGGAAATAATAATCCAAAATCGTTGGTATTTGAAGGAGGTGGTAGACCTGCCCGTATTTCAAATCCTATGGTTCAAGATCGGAACATAAATCGCTATTTTCCCAAGTGTCAGATGCGCCCTTATTTCCATCGTCGGTTGATTGCGCCCTCCATTTTCCATCGCCTGAGATCGTAAATCCCCGGCATTTCCGCACGCGATCGCATGGTTCCCCGCTAATGGGAAATTTACTATGCGGTACTAGACCAAGCGGTGTGGGTACCTAATGGAATCGGCAATATCTCGTCAAAAGGTGCGACGCTCTACACGTACAGAGCCGTACACACGTACACGGAGGAACCGTAACTGTTTTCCCACGTCACGTGAAGGCTGATGCGGGCTGAGGATTCCGTTTCGCGAAGACGGTTTTTCTTGATTTATCGAAAGCATCCGGTGCATATTGAGAACAACTCCAACAGAATGCGGGTATTTTTGAAAAATGAATGTAGGTAGTATAGCGGGTTTTTGATGAAATGTCTAATAAGAATATTACGTAGCATACGCTGCTAATGATCAAACGGCGATGAAATTCATAGATAGATATAGCATTTTCACGTCAAATTGGAGGTTTCACACATCAATTTGGAGGTTTTACACATCAATTTTGAGGTTTTACACTTCAAATTGGAGGTTTTACATTTCAAATTGGAGGTTTTACATTTCAAATTGGAGGTTTTACATTTCAAATCGGCGGTTGACGGAAATAGAGAGAAGTTTAAGGAATTTATCGCAGAGCTGCACGGAAAGGGGCGAACCCAACCATCACGTAATACCTGATAATGGATAACGCAGCGATTCAACGAGCTGGACAAGTTACCAGTAAGATGATCGAATTGGGGTTTAACGTGAAATATTGGCCCCCCTTCTCACCCAACTTGAATCCAGTGGAGCACTGCTTTTCAAAAATCAAGTTGTCAGCAAGACAAATCCCCAGTGAACCCCAAACAAACCACGACCCGTGTGATAACCCGAAGCGTTGCAACTGTCACCACATCGGACTGCACAAATTATGTTATAAGAATAATGATAGACCTGACAGCCGCTGCTGCAGGGAGAGACTTACGTTGAAAAATTTATTCATTCTTTTCTGTTCATTATGTTCATTCTTACATGTTAAATGTTACGTTTCACTTGCTAATTTATTGTTATTGCTTTCCCAGAATTAAATAATTTATTTCCGTCAACCTCCAATTTGAAATGTAAAAACCTCCAAATTGATGTGTAAAACCTTCAAATTGATGTGTAAAACCTTCAAATTGATGTGTAAAACCTTCAATTTGAAATGGAAAACCTCCAATTTGACGTGAAAATGCTATAGATAATTCTTTATTGCCTATCGGATAAACATCCTTAGGCCCTATCCTGGGATATTACCGAAAGATATACCTGGGCAGAAGCACCCCCAGCAGGTTGGAACTAATCCAAATAGTGAATGGAAGCGAATCGGAAAACCTGGTAAAATATGTCAAGTCAGCAGGGGCCTATCGCCGTGGCCTCGTTGCCGAGTTCAACTATAATAACAGGTAGCTAGAGGAAACTATACGAATGAATACTTGAAGCATATTCAATGAAGAAAGATATTGTGTATCATAATATATGTATTATTTATCAATTTACTTACCCAGAGGGAGCAATTTACGTACGTGGTACTTTTAGCAACCCTGGACCGATTTGGTTCAAATTTGGTATATGAGCTCCATTTATGGTCTAGTTGTGCCGCGAAGCTGTTGGTTGATGTCAGTCACTTCTAAGAGATTTCTTCTTGGAGCTAAAGGACTAAATGGAGCCAATAAAGAAATATCTATTTATCTATCTATTACCCAAGTCTAAGGGTCCGTTAATTATTTTCAGTAATCTCCTTTGAAGCATTGCTTATCGTCAATCACTTATAAGGTGCAAAAAATAGGGGTTAGGAATTTTCAAATCGTCTTAGATCGGAAACGTCTACGATAAAGATACATTTAGTTTGTCTATTTAATATACAATTAAATTTTTAGATCCGAATGAGACCACTCAGTGCTCTGTAGGACCAACCGTTCACTATCAGAAAGTAAATACTGGAAGATTGATGAATCAGGAACACGAATATGGATAGGAAATGAACGTTCACAGCTGTTTTTCCGTTAATTTGAGATAGCGATTAATTTTTAGAACCCCTTTGAGCTCTGTAGGACCAACCGTTCGTTTCTTATTGGGCAGCGGGGTTGATTAATAAACTAATCAGAGATATTAGAGACTCGCTTATAGTTCACAGTTCGATCGCTAAAATGGGTTCTTTGTTGAGTTCCACGTCATTCAGATGTTCTTTCGTAGCAACAAACAGCCCCAATTTCTTAGTGAAGACTCCCACACCTCTCGGATAACTACATTATCGCTGCTAAGTACTTTCAATGAAAATAAACTTGATTTGCAGTTGTGTGTTATACACATTTTGATTATGTCAAAACATCTACAACCATAATTTCTTCATATTCAGCGATTAACTCGTACCTCAATCTCCTCTTAAAAATACTGGAATAGGTAATTACTTTCGATGTCTTGTTATGGCAATCGAAGAACCAGTACGGACCATCTGTTTGCTACTGATGTCTTCGATCCCACTTACATCGGTATTCGTCATCCTCTCGCAAACATTTTACTAGTTTCTTCTATAGGAAAAGACGAAACGGTAAAAGAGACTCGAGAGACGACGGAAATGCGACGTTTGAAGAAGGAGACGAGGCAGAAACAGGAAAAACCGGAAGGGGGAGAATCGGAAGGCTGTCATGGGATGAGGACCCAGCCAGGAGTCATTTCTGAAACCCGCTGCCGCCAGGGTCAATCTCGTCCTTCGAGAAATCAACCAAAGGGAATGGGGGAAAAAGTACGATAATCCAGACGGTCCCCTATGAATTTCATAGAAGTCCCTGAAATTTCGTTTGAGGTTTACTGATCTAGTGGCACAAATTTAGTCAAATTCACGTTGGTGAATGAATGAAATGGACTTTGGTGAATGAAAACGAATTCTCAATGGGCCCATTTTCGAAATGGAAGTAACTGCTGTTCATCATGACGATAATAAGAGCGAATTAGATACCCCAACTCTCCTACAATAAATTATGACCCTGATTTCCCTCAGTGGGCTAGATCCCAACCTCCTTCGTTCCAAGATCAACATCCCTATAAAGTGGTGGACAATAAGAACTAAGTAAAGTATCTTAGTTTTCTTAACGTGCACCAGCTATGTATCAGAAAACTGATGCTCATAAATTGTAACTTGGTGCTATTGCACCAAGTTACAATTTATAAGCAAAAAAGTTTGGAGTCTCTAGGGGGCAGCTCCTCTCTATCTATTCTGTGGATTGTGAGCTGGAAATGTCGAGTAGGTCGCAATGGAATTGTACCATTCTCCTAAGGAAATGGCTGACCCACCTGTCGCCACGTGAGTGAAACTTATTTTAAATTCAAGTGAAAACTAACCGACTTGTCCACACGTGGTCCGTATTCACGTGGTGACATGAAATTTTACGAGAGCAGCTGATGCTTATATGACATTCATGAGAAATACATAACCCAGCCACCCAACGGTCTAGAAACGTCAAGATTTATTCGTCCAGTCTTTGAATAAATTTGTTTGATGGAAAGTGATTCCACGTGCTAGATACTGGTTGTGGAATATGAATACTGACTTTCTTAACGTTATAGAGATGTTGTCGTCAGTGAGGATGTCGTTGGAACAGTGAGAACTGTTTACTTTGCGTTTAACTGTCCCCTAGTCAGTCGCTCTCGAACCCCATAAGCAAAGGAAAAATCAGTAAACTTTCATTTTCCTATTGCCGAGCGAAAGTCAAATTTTAATGAAAGTCAAATTTTATTTTCCTATTGCCGAAATGATAGTCAAATTTTAATGCAATTTTCAGACATGTGAATCTGATGTTAGATGATCCTCTATACGACTCATCATCCGTTGCATCAGTGTTGGTGCGTCAAAAGATGTGTTGGTATGTGTTTATAACGCACACAATATTTTGAAAAAAACCACAATGTGGTTTCGCATATAGGTAAGTGAGATGACATCTCAACATGAAATTACCCTATTTTACCTGTATGCGAAGGGTCGTTAGAAGTTAGTTCCAAAATTATTGCTGATGAAGAAGAAGAAGAAGAAAAACATGTTTTATTATTTTGCCAAATACGAGTAGATTTACAATATAGTTACGTATATAGAAAATTTGAATGTTACAGTTAATTTACAATTTAAACAGACAAGGTCCTACCACAAAGATCCTTCTGTCGGAGAGTGCCCGAGAACGAATTAGAGGTTCCCAAAATCAAAAAATCCAGCAAAGCTTCATAACAAAGCCCACAGCAATTAAAGTACCTACTCGCCTATTACCAGGTGAAGTCCCTCACCAGTTCGGATCGGTAGCGCCATGCAGCAAGACAAAAACAAGCCAACTCCCCCACACTATTGTTGTTCAAAAGATTCATAACCCAATCCTTACTGATAACCCATGACCCGAAGCGCTTCTGATTTCACCCAGCACATGGCATTCTCCAAGAAAGTGGAATACATCCTCCAGCGCCACCAAGTTGCAATTTGAATAGTCGTCTCTTCTGTATGCAGCCGGAAGGAATGGCCGGTGATTGAGCCCCAAAAGAGAGCCTTGCAGCTTCACTAGCCATCGACGCGCATGCAAGGGGTTTCCTGGGTTCTCATCTAGTAGATCAATCGAAAGCAAAGACAGGTTTAGCTCTCTGTACAGCAAATTACTTGAAGCAAGTGCACGAGCCATTATTTCCTCGCGAAAACCTCTCTTGCACGCCTCCACCAGCGTGCTCAACAGCGAATCACACCGCTCAAGATTCGAAATATCAAGATCCAGGGTACACTCAAAGCGATCAGCCAGTGTCTTCAACTCGCCAGCCCAGTAGAGGTTTTTGCTTATATTTTCCAACGCATCAATTCTTGGGTATCTCGAATCAGCCATCCTCAAAACCTTTGTAATACAAGAAAGTGTGAAAAGATACATCGGATCCACATTCGCATCGAGATACACCATGTAATGTGTAATGTAAGGTGTGTTGAGTGGAAGACTGTACAGCATCTTTATAAATTGAGTCTGAACCTGCTCCACAACTCCATAATATTTATTAGGTACCCCAAATATGAGCTGCATACGTCAGAATTATGGTGGCCGTGAAAACCCTGTATTTCCCAAGTATGGGGATGCTTTGCCTTTTGAAGAACGATCTGTAAATGTTGTTTATAGCTACTTTGGATGACTCATGTACGACAGAGCAGGCATGAGTGTAACCCCAAGATACCTGAACTTGGATACTATATGCAACTCAGTTTGACCATAGAACCACCTGCCAATCCGCCAATCTCTAACGAAACACCAATATCTTCGACTTCTGCAAATTTACTTCAAAGGACCATCGTGCGCAATATGTTTTCATTGCTGAAGGTACTCCATCTCCGATCACCTGAAGCGATCTCATTTGCAAGAGCTTCTGCGCATAACCAGGAAATAAATAGGAATTTTCAATCATGGTTTCCTATCAAATTGATTGAGAATTTTATCAATTCAATAATTATTGCTCCAACATTTCATAATACATGTAATTTTTTGGGAAAAGAGTACCTATACTTCCCACTCAACTTAGAACAGATTTTTCTGGACTCCCTCAAGAGTTCCAAGTTTCTCAAAATGCTTCTACTAACACTTTTTCAGACCCTGCCAAAAGGAGGGTTAGAAACAAAAATACTTGACTTCTTGTAGATGGGTACCTTATTCATGATTTATCTTATTTTTTTCAACTCCCTTAAAAAGTGCCTGAAATAAGCCTATCGAGAAACCTGCTCCACTTTACTGTTCAGCCTGAGGGGGCTATAGGAAAACAGACGCCCGACCAATCGACCGGAGCATTTGTTATTCAAAACAGCTTCGCCGCCGGTTTCTAGTAGCTGTTTCATTCTAATAAAAATTAATCTGAGAGGCCTGACGAATGTTTATTACTTACATGATCATAATTCGGCTGCACCTTGAGTTTTTACGCGTCTCCAGGTACGACAATGAGAGTGCATTTTGTGATCAGACAATCTAGAGTCGAACTATTTTCATCGTATCCTTCTCATCTCTTATTATTACAAACTGTCTACTTAGTGTTTATTTATCCACTACTCAGTCACGCTCAAACCCCAAAACATATTTAGTTTTTTGCAAAGTTCCTGGTCAGGTTATAGTAGCAAGTAGTAGTAGTGAACAACCATTTCAGTTAGGATTTTCGTCCGATTGCCATTCCTGGCGTCGCGGACGTCATCAGCTGTCTTCCAAAGGGAAGACATTTGAAGATAGAATTTGTTCTGATGATTCAGTTCATGGCTTCCCATTGCCTCACCCCCTGGGTTGTGACGAGGGGGGCGATGAGAGCCTTGAACCCACGACCCCCGCAGATGTCGGCCCTAACAACGACCGCTCCACCGCCAAACAACGACGCCCCAACGACCGTAGCCACACCGGATACCCTGGCCAGGTTATTTCGTCTATACTTTCAGTCACTAATTTAAAATGTTGAGTATGTTCGTGTAGGTAGTCATGTTTGTGTGGTAATGCTTTTATGCTTTTAGCCAAGTCTGTATGAATAGTAGTGATTGTTTATAATTTCGGTAATGTTGTTTGTATGTTTGTAAGGTCATGTGTTGTATAATGAATGGTCATACTGGTCAAGTTCGTATGGTTCGTTTTTATGGTCATATAATTTGGGGGTTCGATTGGCTGTCAAAGTCTTTTTCTATGGTCATCTTTACTTGATTCGTATGTTCGTTTGGTACTTGTGAGGTACCACATATGTTATACTCATAATTTACCTAAATAAATTGCAGCCCTAGGTCATCCAACTGCAAAAACCACAAACCAAGGTCATGCTTCCCCAGGCCCCAAGTGGGAACTTAGTATATAGGGCCCTGGCCCTCAAGGGCCAGGTACACAGTAGTAGTTGTAAGACCTAGAGCGTATTACTCTGCCCAAACTCTTGTCTTATTACTCAAACACCTTGCCAAAAACCTATAATATAGGTTTATAGGTTTATAGGATATGATATATTATATCAATTTGGTCAGTATTGAAATCTCCATAACCATAAGCATAGTGACAGGCTCCAAGCGGAATTTGCTCAGTACAAAAATCCAATATACCTTCAACTTGACGGGCTGAAATAAGCATAGTGTCAGGCACCAAGGAGAATGTATATCCTCCGAACCTACAGCAAATCGGGGCAGGAACTTCCTGGTACCGTCAGCTAAATTCCTACCTATTTATTCATATATAGGTCCTACAAAAATCAATATACCTCAGTACAAAAATCCAATATACCTCAGTACAAAAATCCAATATACCTCAGTACAAAAATCCAATATACCTCAGTACAAAAATCCAATATACCTTCAACTTGACGGGCTGAAATAAGCACAGTGTCAGGCACCAAGGAGAAGGTATATCCTCCGAACCTACAGCAAATCGGGGCAGGAACTCCCTGGTACTGTCAGCTAAATTCCTACCTATATATTCATACCGAGCCCATCTTATAAACCAAACAAAAAGTCCTATACATGACATAATTCAGAATATAGGGAAATTATAAAGTAAGGCTAATATCCAGCTCTTACATTACTGTTTGTATAATTCGTTTGTAGGGTCACGTGTTTACTGGTCATTTGTAAGGTTCGTACATTTGCATAGACATGTTGATTGTCTGTTCGGTAAAGTTTATTTCTATGGTCATCGGTCATGTTTGTTTGGCCTTCCCCCAGTTCCAGTGGACCGATATTGATGAAATTTGGTATATCGGCGCTATTTATGAGTTTCAGAGTTTTTTAAACAATGTCGTTTGCGTTTGTCCTTGTTATTCTAAGTAGGGAAAAACTATTTTCTGCCCACACAACTTGGCAGCTTTTTTTTCTTTAGTAACCAGCTAGGTACTCACACTTAGTGAAATATCTCACTAGGTCTGACGGAAGGTGCTTGCACGCTACGGTTGGTCTTTACCTAGCTTGCCCATTACCGTTCCTAGTACAGGACGTCCGCTTGACTCCGCGTTCCCACAGGGAAATGTCTCGCCTGCAATCCATCCGCTAAGCAGAAAATTAGCCAAATCAACTGCCTTAACTTAACAACCAATTACTCCGCTTTGAGGGGAAAGTCGCAGGATCCTCTTCATACTTCAGAAAACGGAATCTTACAATCGAACAAATCTAATCGATATCTTTGGAATCGTCAATTAAAGTTGACTGATAAATTTTTAATGGAATTGACCAAGTTGTAATTTGAAGAAGGGCGAGTTCACGTTGTTAGAGCAGAATTTAGGACTGAAAACTTGGCAGAAAAACTACATCAAAATTGGTTTGGGCGTTACTTACTGTGATAGCCGGAAAAAAAGTCAAGTAGTTGACAGTTTAAAAAAGTCCCCCTATAAGACGTCAATGTCAAAACCACTACGAATTGGTTGTTTTTCGAGCATGATTGAATAAAGAACAATACATAAATAAAATTTAAAAAAAAGCTTGCATATAAGTATGCAACACATTGGGACATTTTATGTCTATCTTCGCTAACTACCTATAATAATTAATATGCTTTATCAATAATATTGTTTGTTGTGTTCTTACCGCGAATGTTGTTTACAGTTCTTTTAACTCGAGGGTATATCTCAGTTTCTTCCATAATAATTATGTAATTATTACAGTGGTTTTGGCAGTATATCATTTGTGCGTAAATTTAGGGCTTTCCAACGAACACGAATGAAGAAGTTCGAGTTCCATAGCACAATTTTGTAACCCCATTTTTGTGACCAATTATCCCCCCCCCCCCCACCCCTCAAAATTTGTAGGTTTACGTTTCAAGGTACGTAGAATCCAAAAATCGAATAAAAATTTTTCCGTCTGTCCGCCGTACGCAGTACGCGAAATTTGCCTTAGTTACCATGGACCGATTTTGATGACATTTGGTATAATATACCAAATGTCATCAAAATCGGTCCATGGTAACTAAGGCAAATTTCGCGTACTGCGTACGGCGGACAGACGGCGGACAGACGCCCATATTATGGGCTCCATTTGGGGTCTAGTTGCGCCCCGAAGCTTTCGGTTGATGTAGGCCACTTCTAAGGGTTGAAATTTTGAAAACACCCTAACTCAAAAAAATTATCATATGAAGGTAGGTTATGGTTTTTCCATCACTTTAAGATAGTATTGAATTTTTAGAATTTTTAGTGACCACGCGGAGCCCTAAAAGACAAACCGTTTGCTCCCTATGCGTACTTGGACCTATGGTTGGACTTACGATAAATCAGAAACACGAGTGTGAATCGCAAAAGAGGCCTAATTTCCATTCAAATTTGAACTGAGCAAAATACGATCGATGTTTTTCTTCATGTTGGTGGTGACAATGGTAAAGCCGTGTTCTTTGCAGACGAGTGATCTATATAGAAAAATAATAAACCTTTGTGTAATGGTTTGCAGCGTTTTGAACTATGTAGCTCCCAAGTTTTTTTTAAAAATATGTGTTCCTATTTGATGGGAAATTTAATTCTCTTTCCAAAGGTGTAATCATATTTGAATTTGCATCGGAAATAAGGGAGATATAATCATTTTAGTGAGACAAAGTCAAACACACCAAAAAAAAATCTTTAAAAAAGAAAAAACTCGAAATCGAAGCATATAAAAAAAAATTCTACGAGGCACTTTTTGTTGCAAATCTATTGTAGGATCGACCACTGAAGTTTGGCGTGCCTTTCCCGATGTAAAAACGTCCTTTCTCCCTTCCTTCGTCCTTTCCCGTCCTTTTCTCTTTCTTGATGTAAAAACGAAAAAAGTTTTCATTGATTTAATTGAGCATTTCCGTCATAATTTTATTTCTAGACTCACAAAAATATTTCAAAAATTCAGCTCTATCCATCGATAAATTTAAAAATTGCAATTTAATTTTAGTCTCTCCAGTGATACCTTGTGACAGCTGTGGAATTCCTATGATGTTTTCGGTAACACCATGGTCCAATTAGGGTTAATAGTTCATGGGCGAATATATCATAATAACTAACATTAAATGTTAGTTATTACATTTTCATGTTTGTTATTAAATTTTTGAAATTTTCCTGATGGATGACAAATTATTATCGTGGAAATTGTTTTGTAGTTTACTCTGAATCTCAAGTTGATCTGCTCACTCCGTACTTGAGTCACGATTCTCCAACGTTTCACCGTTGTGACCGAACCATCAATGAGTGGAAATCCACGTTTATTCGGGGTACCTCGGAAGATATGCGGGGGCCCCCATTGATCACTCCCTATGATTTCCCTTCGAAGATGATAGATGCGGAATATTAATGAATGGCGATACGGCGAGTTGCCCCCCACGTCCGTGATTATTTTCTGCCTTCCCACGTTTGTCAGGTTGTTGACTTCGGCCGTCCGACATTCCCTTCCTCGTGATGGCATATCGTCAAGGACGGTGACATACCTAGTTTTGTTCTATCTTCAACGAGTATAAGAATTAACTATTGGAATAATGACGACAAAAAAATCAGTTTTTAGGTGATAGAAAAAATTAACAATTCCCATTTTTCAGGTTTATATCAATAACTACCTGATTATACTTAATTGCACGGGAGTTCACGAGGGTGGCCTCAACTTTCGTTTATGGGCTAGACCCAAACTCCCCTTTAGCTAGAGGTCAAATCTAGGTTCAACTCATGGTGGAAACTAAAGAGATGGTATGATGAAAAATACTGTATACTTAGTGTGAATATACAGTATAAGGTGTTGCTTTGTAATGAAGATACCAATATTAGATTATATGGATTAGGTATGTAGATTATTAGATACTAGCTGAAAAGCTTGCTAAAAGCAGGCAAAAATTATTATGTAAATACGTGCAGATTATATAAACACGTAATTTATTAAATTAGAAAAAAAATCTGATGTCACGGTCAGGAACCCGAGTTTCCCATACGATCAGCGACATACACGTGCGGTTGGGATTCTATGTATTAGATATTAGATAATTGGCCCTCTTCACTTTTTTTGCTTTTGCTTTTCAAGGTAGAAGAAAAAAGTTCTCCAAAATCAAAATTTCTACTCGCGTTTTACGTTTCAGACCCTCCTGAACAATTTTGGTTCCGTGTCTGTCTGTCCGTCTATCTGTCTGTCGGTCATGAAATCATTGCCACAGCCATAACTTCTACAATTCTCATCCGATTTCGATGACATTTTCAGGGATTGTGCGGGTTGGCGTGTAGATGGTCCTCTATTAAAATCATGGTCTCCAAAATGAAAGTATTTTGTGCGTGTGCGCAAACGTCAAATCCTTGTAACACCCATAATTTCCACATTTTCCAACAATATTCAGAGATTGTGCGGGTTGAAGTGTGGAGTCTCCTTTGAGGGTAGTACAAGGTATTTAGAGATTGATGTTTTTAGATTAAATACTATGCATCGGATCATCTATACAATTGGGTTATGGATACGAGGAACCTATGTGCCACACCCACTTGGTAGATGTTTTTTTTCTCATAAAATAATTGATTGCACCAAGTTATACTTATTAGCAACATAAGTTTGATATAAATATATGATTAAATTTCAGGAATTATTTAGATACTTCACTAAGAATTTCTACATTTGAAAGCTTGAGTTACATTCGACTCACCCGGACCGTCTCGTTTACTTCCATAGGTCATGGGGTTTAGTCCTCTTGAGGCGTCTGAATAGGTCATCAACTGAACTGCTTCTTCACTGACGTGCGATTGTAGCCTCTTGTGAGGGGCTATGGCTTGCTTCTTGATGACTTCGTTTATGGTTGGAATGCGAAGTTCTGTGTGCAGCTGGACATTTTTGGAGTACCAGTACGCATCATCGCAGCACATTATTTTGAAACCGCTGTATTATATCTCGGTTACTTTGAGCAGTGCAGCCGCAAAACTGCACTCCATAAGTCCAGACAGGCTTAAGGACTTGGTTGTGCAAGGTTAATTTATTCTGGATCGACATTTTGGAGTGTCGACCCATCAACCAGTACATTTTCCTGAATTTGAGCCCAAGTTCTGCCTTCTTTTTCTTAAGGCTAAATGTCCCGACTTTAGTTGTGAAATCTGCCACCACGTGGCAGCACCAAAATGAAGAAAATTTCGTTTACTCCTCAGTTGAGAACGGATCAAGATATTTTAGTTCTGCAAACGGATTTCTTTTCAAGATCACCGTAGAATTCCGGGTAATTGGTTTAGAAAGTGTGCAAAAATTTTTTGCACACAGTTCCAGCAAAAATTTGTTCAAATTTTGAACATTTTCAAAAAGTGGCCTTATAGCCACTTGCAGAACCTTCATCAGAATACAAATCCGTTTGCGGAATTTTTCTAACTTGATCATAGCCGTCGGATTCGCGTTTTTACGATATGGAGGGGGTCGAGGGGGGCGATCATGGGCTGGGGGGGAGGGCGGCGATCAAACGCCCCGCCGCCCGCCCGACCATCACATTCATGTTTTGCTAGTATGCACCCTTTGGTCTCTATTCCTTTTCCTGGCCTCCTAATAGGTAGCTACCATCAACATTTTCCTTTTCCAACTTCTCTGTCTTGAGGTTGATCGAATTGGGCGAAATTTCCATAAAAAGCTTATGAGAAAGTTTCTGATAATGGTTAGGTATCATAATTATTGCAGCATGTTATACATATTATTGATTGATACTGGGGCGATGATTTTCATAGGGGATCGTCTACACCTCAACCCGCACAATACCCCTCATCAATTTTCATCGAAATTGGACGTTAACTTCGTATAGTTTCGGGTGTTACAAGGATTTCATGACAGACAGGCAGACACGGAACCAAAATTGTTCAGGAAGGTCTAAAACATGAAACTCGAGTAGGAATTTTGGTTTGGAGGTATTTTTTCAAACGTTGAAAAGTGAAAACAATAGTACCTAGCGGAAGTATTGTTTTAACTTTTCAAGGATGAAGAAAAAAAAAATATCCAAAATCAAAATTTCCACTCGCGTTCTACAACTACAACTTCCTGAATTTTGGTTCCGTGTCTGTCTGTCTTTGATTCTGTCGTGAAATCCTTGTATCGGGCAGAACTATAAGAAGTTATTGTCCGATTTCGATGAAATTTTCAGGAAATGTGCGGGTTGGCGAGTAGATGGTCCCCTATGAAAATCATCACTCCCGCACTAATAGTAGTGACTGCGCAAGCGAAAACGTGAATTCCTTGTAACAGTCATAACTTCTTCATTCCTCATCTGATTTCGATGACATTTTCAGGGATTATGGAGATTGGGGTGTAGATGGTCTACTAAAATCACGGCCTCCAAATTGACAATAGCATCTGCGCATGCGCAAACATTAAATCCTTGAAACAGCCATAATTTCTACATATATCATACGAATTAGACGAAATTTGTCAGGATTGTTCACATTGGCATGTAGAAGAAGAAGAAGACGACTTTATTGTGGTAAACAATACGTTTTTCACAAGAGGTAGTAGATAGTAGGTAGTAATGAAAATCATGACACCGGAACTGATAGCACTTCGCAGATTTTTTCCGTTGATTGTGTCCTCCTTTACCCCAGATTAATCGCATATGGACGCCCTAAAACGTCCTAAAAAACGATGAAGTGATCGCTGCACAATCACGGCATATTGAAGGGTAAAATCACCAACGCCTACCCTAGTTCTACTACCTATAGTATTCGAACGTCAACAGTGCCCGATGTACCCGGGATTGCTACCGAATGAGAAAGATGTGCGACCTTGAACTCTTCTCGAACTTTTCGAGTAATCCGAAAAGGTAAACACGTAGGGTAATTACCTTGTAAGACCACAGCACTATCCCTATTTCTGGGGTATTTATTACAGTGCACTTACGGTAATTTTGGGATGTTTGTAATTTGCGTTATAATTACATGAAATCAAAAATAACATTAAAAACAGAGAAAATTGATAATTTAACTCTTAGAAGAGAGAATTCGAGAATAAAAATTCAGACATGGGGGATTTTAGTTTCAACTATTTAGATTTATTTTGATATTATTTCAAAGATATTTGAATTTTTGGTAAATAATGAACCGATGTTTTTACCTTTTTCAACACTATTGCTGAGTGAATTAACTACTAATTATTTTTTCATCGTCATTAGCTGTTCACAAAATTTGGAAATCAACGTCAAACGTCAAGAATTAGCTCCTCAAACCATCTATTGCTAGTGCAACTAGAACAGTGTGAGATGACTTTTGCAACTAGATTTTGTACATGTAAACTTGAACAACTAAGTAGGTAGGTACCTACCTAGTCCATGTACAGTGGACTGAAATTACCACAATTTCTGAACCAACTATTTAGTAGTGCAAACCATTATCTAAATGAAGTTAACGCAGAATCTTTCTCATAAGTTATTTGTCTGAGTGTCTTGCTTTTCATAGAAATTTCGCCCAATTCGATCAACCTCAAGACAGAGAAGTTGGAAAAGGAAAATGTTGATGGTAGCTACCTATTAGGAGGCCAGGAAAAGGAATAGAGACCAAAGGGTGCATACTAGCAAAACATGAATGTAGGAGTGAAGGTGAAGGTCGGGCGGGCGGCGGGGCGTTTGATCGCCGCCCTCCCCCCCAGCCCATGATCGCCCCCCTCGACCCCCTCCATATCGTAAAAACGCGAATCCGACGGCTATGATCAAGTTAGAAAAATTCCGCAAACTGATTCGTATTCTGATGAAGGTTCTGCAAGTGGCTATAAGGCCACTTTTTGAAAATGTTCAAAATTTGAACAAATTTTTGCTGGAACTGTGTGCAAAAAATTTTTGCACACTTTCTAAACCAATTACCCGGAATTCTACGGTGATCTTGAAAAGAAATCCGTTTGCAGAACTAAAATATCTTGATCCGTTCTCAACTGAGGAGTAAACGAAATTTGGCGCTCAATGGTGCTGCCATCTCCTATTTCAGAATCACACTAAAACATCGTGACATTTAGCCTTAACGTGAGATCTCAGTTTAGCAACTAGGGTGATTCCAGGATACTTGGCTTCAATGGCGCATGATACAGTCTTGCGTTTTGATGAACTGGATTATATTCAAGTTTGCGGTTGGTAAATCTTCACTTTTGGGATAGTAGTTACGGGCTCGACTTTGAATTTAGGGGATACCTAAACTTCGTATTATGAGGTACACCTAAACTCATTGTTGAAACTAAACTGATTGAATAATGTAAGGGGATTGTGCGGATATACGATATAATAAGGATAATATGAATAGCAAGTTGATGGGCTGAGTTTCAAACATTCTTTTAATATAGTTAATAACTTTTTATACGAGTTTCCCTTTACACTACAAAGAGGGCTATATTCCTCATCAAAGGAACGGGTTTCCTTCTTATCAAAGCCATCGCATCCTGGCTATCGGCTTCTTCTGGGCTGGACACCTCTTCATTGTTTAAATCCCAACCATGATTTTTGTTGGTATCAGAACTGTATAAAAAGTTGCCATAAACGGCTTCTCAAGGCAACACCTCTTGTTCGGTTTATCTGACTGACGGGAGTAGGTAGTAATTTACGAACCAACAATATTATTTCATGTTATCTTTATTAATTTCTTTTATATTATTTAAATTTGTATCATGATATAATTATGTATTTTGATATTCAAAGAATATAGTAGGTACCCCATAAAGTATACTTTATTAGAAAAAAATTGAGATTTATTGAAGAAAATATTTATTTTTTAAAACTCGATGTTTATTAACCGCCTAACCGTTTTTTCTCAATAATCATCTGATAATTCAGTTATTTGAATTTGTGCTCTCGGATCGCAGTACAGGATTGCAGTACTTCACAAAATAATCATAGTAATTATAGTTTTTCCAACTCAGAATGTAATCCGGCTGGCCGACAATAGAAAACATACGAACGCATACGTCAACTATAAAAACTTTCCTTTTATTTCGTTTCCTTTTTTTACGACATATGTACACCGCCGAACCGTTGATTATTCGAGACGTATTTTCAGATCTTTTCCCGACCGCAACTAACGCATATCCCACAATCAAGAACGTAAACCCCAACTTTGAAGCCGTAAAACCTCCTTTTATGAACAACGTTCGCGGAGATGAAGTTATTATTTTAGAAACGTTTTTTCTTGAAAAATTCGAGTGCAAAATGACGTTTTGGGTGTCAAATTTTTGAATTTTTAGGTGTTTCAAGAAGTTGAAAAATTAGGAAATTATTGTGAGAAGTTGATGTTTGAAAGAAAATCACGAAAGTTGGAACAATGAATTGTAAGGGCCTCCACGTACGAACGTTGTGTAGGGAGTTACATGTGTAAAAGGAAGTATTGAAGGTGTTTCATTTTCCGTTTACTTCATAAATGGCGAGGATCCCAACCGATTTTAATCTCTTGCGAGAGTCGTATCTGTTATTGTCATTAGATGCGATTGGTTTTTCATGCAAATACCTTAGGGAGTTCTCATGAGAAAGACTCCGGGTCTCAGCACGACGGTCTGCTCGAAGGGTCCCGTCCTTGAACTTTGCAGCTTACACAAGAACTACAGACTACAGGTTCGTATCTTACTACCTATGCGAAGGACCATCTTCATTCGAGCTTTATTCAACACCGAAGTGCGTCTTCTAACGTATATACCTTAGATACCTTCCCTCTTGTGGATGAGGAATATGCCTTCCGATCCATCATTTCTTTCAACTCTGCAGCTGTGAAGAATGATACCTTTGCACCATTAAAATGAAGATGCAAGTTATACGTCCAAGTACATTTGAAACTTACAGCTCACGATTTTGCTGGATTCTGCAGAAAAAAGATAAAAAGAAGGTATTGGAATGGAGGTCCTAATTGGAGCCCTGTGGGAATAATGTCAAGGAGCTACTTTGCGAATGTACATATACTTTCAGGTTTGGTGTACTACCGAGGTCCTTATTGCTTGGTACTATCATTGGTACTTTCTTGGTTCCTCACCATCGAAGGTAAGGAGGCTTTTTATTCGAGCCTGTAGGGCCTGAAGGCTTCCAGGATTGATGTGGTGGACAAACAGAACCAGAACCTGACCCAAGTGCTGCTCCAAATTGCACCGGCAATGCAGACCAGTGCTGTGGACTCCAACTCGAGCAACTGCAAACTCCACAGAGGCTGCATCATCAGCAGCAACATCGGGAGTCATCACTGATAACCGTAGGCCTGAAACGCCTCAGCCGCGGACCTATGCCTCAGCTGCAAAAATAAAGGTCATTCAAATCAGTTGAATATGTTGAAAAATCTTGGAGTCAGGGGGAAAATAATCAAACAAGTCCTCAAAACAGCTTTTCGCGAAAAGCAAAATTCAAAGTTTGGAATTGAATAACTCGGATCAACTTAAACATATAAATTTGTAATTTTTTTATTAACAGCCAAACATCTTGTTAGACATAATCAATAATCTATAGTCTTCTATACCTTATCAATAGAAAACAAAAAAAATTAATTACCGAAACATGGTGAAGAAAAATGTCCTGTACATTATGGATGCAGAATGTTGTTCCCCGGTTTGTTTGGCCTTCCGCATTTGGATAAAAACTTCGTCCGAACTATTATCTTCTTCAGTGGCTTCTTGGCAGCTTTGATCGGAGGTCGTCGGTGGTGCAATATCTCCGGATGAATATTATTACTCACTGACTGACCATGGAAGAAGTATTGTACCTATTCCATGGACTGACTCTCTGTTGAAGTTGCGGCAGGACTTTTCTTCTTGCTTTGGGGGTATCTCTTGGCTTTTCTTTGAGACACTGAACTAGCATAGGATCCAGAATAGGTATTCTAGTGGAAGATGAACTGGGGGCTGTCTTTTCTGATTTCTAGCACTCGAATTGGCCTCGTAGGCATTGAACATTTCTTGGAGTACTTAATGGAGAAATGCTTGGTCCAATTCAAAAATGAAACATCGTTCCCACAATCCATCCTGGATCAATGCGTAAATTGAGTACCTTTCAAATCGAAAAACAATGTAAACAAGCCGGCGAGGAACAAAACAGTAATGAGCTGGGAATGTGTGAATTACAGAAACGCTCCTCAGAACGATGCCAATCTGGAGGGGGTTTAAATCCTCCTTCATCGGACTCTGACTGTATTTTAGGGATGAGACATCGATGTCGATGTCGATATTTCATAGAAACATCGATATCGATGAAACGTCGTATGAAAAACATCGATGTCGATAACATCGTAAGGTGAAAAATTGATGTTTTTAAAAAGCGGGAAATTTAATTCATTTGTCAACCAATTAGAATCAAGGGAAAAAACCTGATGAGGCTGCTCTTCCTCCATTCATAAGAAGTGGATATTTTTTCTTTTGACGTGCTTTCATTTTACTGGATACCCTACTCCATTATAATTTTTTTCATTCGTGATAAATTATCTGATTTTTATGCACTTTATTTCGATATCCCATACCTGCCCAGTTTCCATTACTAGTTCAAGCATAAAGAGACTTTTTTCTATTGTTTCCAGTAATTATTTTGTTATATAAAGTGATGATTTTGTTGAATCATCAAAAATTAACGTCCATCGACCAGGGACGACGTCCAGGGATCGACGTCCTATCGTTCCGACTAAATTATATTTACACTTCTGAGTCGGAGCTCGTTACCACTGAGCTAAGGAAGGAAGTGAATGGACAGAAATGCGAAGAGGTAACTGATCACAACAATTGAAAGGTAGGATTCTCTTCAAATTCCAAGAAAATTCAATGAAGTTATCAGGTATGAAATTGGATTTTGTCTGCTTCCCTTGCAGTACCTAGTAGGTCAAATTTATCAAACGATGTTATCAGACCATCTCGTCGACATATCGATATCATCTGAAACTGAAACATCGATTTTTAAAAAACATCGAATGTAAAACATCGATGTTAAAAACATCGATATTACGAGCAAAACGTCGATGTTTCGATATTATCGATATCGATGTCCCGTCCATGATAGTTCTTCCCCAGCACGCCCTTTCTGTTGCCTCTATTATTACAGGAGTACGATTTTTTTTGCTGAGTTACACGTTACCTTCTGAAACTTTACTGTAGACGCCACTAGATAGCAGCAAAATCTCAATTTTCACCAAAAGTGGACTATGATTGTTTTCCCCCTGACTCCTCCTTTGGTAGAAAAGATTGATCCTAAATTTAAGAAGAGGAAATTAGTCAACTTTACAAAAGGGCGTTATGCCTATAATGGTGAAAGAGTTATAGTCGAGGCAGCCAACATCCAAGAAGCCAGAAGAATTTTCCAATCCAGGACTGGATTAGACATTCCAATTCCATCAAAAATGAAAAAGATGTCGCTAACATCCTAAACGACTATTTCTCATCAAGTGGAGTAACCTTAGCCAGCAAAATAATGGAAGGTCCATGCACTCATCAATCTGAATTCACGCCTTCATCATCATTCCCAAACTCAATGTTCATATTCAATGTGGAGATAGACGAAATAATTAAAACAGCGCGATCTCTCAGAGGAGGTTCTGCTCCAGGCCCTGATGAACTTCCACCCCATGCCATAATAGAGGTAATAGAAATTATAGCCAAACCACTTGCACATTTGTTCAACCTTAGTATTTCCACAGGAGTGTTTCCCAAGAGGTTTAAAATGGCGAAGGTAGTACCGCTCTTCAAGAAGGGCGAAAAAACGGATCCCGCAAATTACCGTCCGATCTCCCTGATAGATGAAATTGCGAAAATATTTGAAAAACTACTCAAATCTCGCCTGGTGGCATTCATGGAAAAGAGAAAACTCGTTGGAGCGCAGCAATATGGGTTTCAAAGGGGTGTAAGTACTCAGGACGCTTTGTTCAAGGTTACGGACGAAATATACACGAACATGGATGCAGGAAAAAAATCACTCTAACGTGCCTCGATGTAGCCAAAGCATTTGACTCGATATCAAAAACGAAACTCGTCGAAAAAATGGAAGCCTCGGGCATACGTGGACTGGCATTGGACTTGTTCAAATCCTATAACAGCAACAGAGAACAAGCTGTTCACTTAGGCAAAACTCAAAGTGAGTCAGCAACAATACGAGAATTCGGTTGCTCGCAGGGAACCTCAATTGGACCTATAATGTTCCTCTTGTACATCGACGGACTAGCTTCACAAAAGTATCTTGGAAAAATTACATGTTTGCCGATGATGTGGCCCTTGTGAACACGGGAGAAACCTGGCGGGAGGCCCATGAAAATGCTGAGAAGGATCTGCGTACCATCGGACTGTGGATGAGCCTCCACAAACTGACAATCAATGCGACCAAATCGGTTTTCATGAATATCTCGAGGAAACCCGATTTGTCATCTATGGGCTATGAAACTCTAGTGATACATAGTTGCAGCGATTCTCCTTGCAGCTGTCCGAAAATAATGAAAGTGGATAGTCTACCTTATTTAGGAGTGTTGATAGATTGTCATATGAAACGGGATCATCACATTCAGAATCTGTGCGGGAAACTGAGGAAGTGCGCTTACGTATTGTTTAGAATTAAATTCCTATCGAAAGAACTGAAAATAAATATTTATCAAGCGCTATTTGAGTCGATCTTGCAATACGTTTTAATCATTTGGGGAGGTACATTCAAGTATTTAATAGATAAATTATTTAAAATACAAAAAATCACTTTACGGGTGCTGTTCCACAGACCTAGTCGCTACTCCACCGAAAAATTATTTAAAGAATTGAAACTTTCAACTGTCTACCAACTATATGCTAAGAATATGCTCAAAATAATTCAGAAACATAAACATGTATTTTTAAATGACGTTATGCAGAGAAAATCAAGAAATTATAGACTCAAATTACCTAAAGTGAAGAACAAGTATGCACAAATGACCACCAAGTATAAAGGGATGCAAATGATAAATAGGGATTTCGAAAGGATAAATGTTATACTACATATTAATAATAAGAAATTGTTTAAAAAAGAATTGAGCAAATTTGTGGCTGAGCGACCTTTTGAATATTTTATGAATTAAACTAGGATAATCGAAGGAAATGCAAGAGAGGATTTTTATTTTATCTTTTGTTTACTCTGCATCTAGCCAGAACCAACTCCGTGCTGGGCCACAGTGGTTTCACTATCCAGCACGGTCATCGCAATTTAAACTTTTGAAATTATTATTGATTTACCAGATGTGTTTATTTTAGTTTCTATGTTATGTACCATTTGAATAATGATGGCAATAAAAAAATTTCAATTTCAATTTCAATACACCAGCTCTATGGTGCTACTAGTGCACCAGAAGATAGAAGTTTACTATACCAACCACAACACTTCTGAGCTTTAGCTCATCATATTTGTTTTACTTCCCTTCGAAAACACGCAGCAAGTATTGCGGTTCACATTCCTGTATTCCGATCTCATGTAGGCTGCCCTCGAAAAAATCATCTGGAAGCCGCCCCTGGACAATACTGATGATACTAGATCTCGATTTGTTATCTTGCATCCTCTGCAAGCCTTATTGCTTCTTGCTTGAGGAGTTTGATGGGCTTGAGAAGATCGAAGGAGGGAGGTACAATACCAGTGCAATGTTAATGTGAAGAACCCCTGAAGGAACAAGACACGGAGGAAAAGGAATTGCTATGATTACCGCAGTCATGAAGGAGGGAGTCTTGGGAACGTAATGACGCCCTCCAGAGCAGGCCGCTCATGACGGCGATTCGCCATGACTCGCACGGTTCATCATTAGAAGGCCAACGCGAAAGAAGCGTTCTCAAAGTTGCAACGTATTTTTTACTTTTTTTTCTATAAGAAAAGAAACAAACAAACAAGACAGAAAGGCTTTTCCTAACGACGAGCCTGCGCGCCTTGGAGGAGATTTACAGCGGGCATTAGTGGGTAGTAAGTAGTGACCATCTGACGAGATATGAAGTGACGTCACAATGGATGTATTTTATAGACTCTGTCGCAGATTCATGTCCGGGAGCTGAGAGCAATGTGCACACCTGTAGGGGAAGATGGATTGGATAACATTCACTTGAGAACGAAGAGTCAATAACTGCTTTGGAAGAATGGCAAGTATACAAAGAGGTTAGAGCAGCGTCACGCTGAGCAATGTGCTTCCTTATTGAGTGGGAAATATAGCGTACTTACATAAAATAACATGTTTTTATGATATTTGTCGAAGTTCATGTGAAACAAGTCATAAAGTTATAACAGAATTGATGAACGTCAACACGATTGACAATCTATTCCAATTCATGTTGATTTTGCTTTCGAGTCTACCAAGGTAGCGGAAGCATTGTTTTCAATGGGGTGTGGGCATGAGTAGGAAAAGCAGTTCATTGTTATTTTTAATCTAAACTAGACCTCATTCTGAGAATTTTGACATCAACCGCGACCTTCTTGCGTGAGGATGGATTCACCGTACCTTGAAACGCAAACCAACAAATTTTGAGGGGGTGTTGAAATTTTTTTCCTGGTCGATTCCGAAGGTTCATTATTGAAAATAATAAACCAAAATTTGGCCGTCCGTCCGCCGTACGCGGCACTTTCCCCAATTAGCATTGACCGATTTTGATGAAATTTGGTATGTAGAAGATTTTGATTGATGTAGGTCACTTCTAAGGGTTGAAAAATAAGGTTTGAAATTTTGAAAACGTCCTAACTCAAAAAATTTGTATATAAAGGTATTGTTTTTCCATCAATTTGAGATGGTATAGAATTTTTAGACTTTTTGAGACCACGCGGAGCCCTGTAGGACAAACCATTCGTTCCATACGAGAATTTAAGGGTTGGACGTACCATAAATCAGAAACGCGGCGTGAATCGCAAAAGTGAAAATCAATCTCCAAAATCAATCTCAATCAAAAAATCTCCGTTCAAATGTTAGCTGACCGAAATGCGATCGATGTTTTTCTTCATGTTGGTTGGTGGTAACCATGGCGAAGCCGAAGCCGCGTTCTTTGCAGACGAGTGATCTATACAGGGTGTCTACACTTGAGATGGGCATAACTTCAGGGTTCGATTCTACAAGATATTTACAACAATAATGTCTCCTAGTAATTTTCTTTTAACCCACTCAAAACTACTTTTTTTCACTGTAAATTTTTTTTTTCGCGTTTTCGACCTTACGGCACTGATAATACCATATTATGGTCATAACTACCTTATTTCTCCTAAAAATTCAAATCCGTTAGAAAGGTTGTTAAATTCCTAAGCTACCTAGTGCAAAATCAAAATCTTTCAGCAGTAAAAAAGTTTCAAAAAATCAAGTCAAGAAGCAAACTTTAAAAATTTTTCGAAATTTGACTTTCTTCGACCAAAGTTTTCACTCTAAATCCCTGTCCATTTCGATGGGCGCTCTTCAAAGAAAACATGCTCTAATAGTCATCTTTCCAACGGTATATCAATTTTTCTTTTTAATATTAAAATTGGAAGAGTAAAATTTACTCTTCATTTTATGAAATTTAAATGTCGAAATTTACTTCATTTAATGAAGTTTGAATGTCAAAATTTACTTCATTTAATGAAGTTTCAATGTCAAAATTTACTTCATTTAATGAAGTTTGAATGCTAAAATTTACATCATTTAATGAAGTTTGAATGCTCAAATTTACATCATTTACTGAAGTTTGAATGTCAAAATTTACTTAATTTAATGGAGTTTAAATGTCAAAATTTACTTCATTTAATGAAGTTTAAATGTCAAAATTTACTTCATTTAATGAAGTTTGAATGTCAAAATTTACTTCATTTAATGAAGTTCGAATGTCAAAATTTACTTCATTTAATGAAGTTTGAATGACAAAATTACTTCATTTAATGAAGTTTGAATGTCAAAATTTACTTCATTTAATGATGTTTCAATGTCAAAATTTACTTCATTTAATGAAGTTTGAATGCTAAAATTTACATCACTTAATGAAGTTTGAATGTCATTAAATGTCATTAAATGAAGTAAATTTTGACATTCATACTTCATTGAATGAAGTAAATTTTGACATTCAAACTTCATTAAATGAAGTAAATTTGGACATTCAAACTTCATTGAATGATTTAAATTTTGGCATTCAAACTTCATTAAAAGAAGTAAATTTTGACATTGAAACTTCATTAAATTAAGTAAATTTTGACATTAAAACTTCATTAAATGAAGTAAATTTTGACATTCAAACTTCATTAAATGAAGTAAATTTGCTTCATTTAATGAAGTTTGAATGTCAAAATTTACTTCATTTAATGAAGTTTTAATGTCAAAATTTACTTAATTTAATGAAGTTTCAATGTCAAAATTTACTTCTTTTAATGAAGTTTGAATGCCAAAATTTACATCATTTAATGAAGTTTGAATGTCCAAATTTACTTCATTTAATGAAGTTTGAATGTCAAAATTTACTTCATTTAATGAAGTATGAATGTCAAAATTTACTTCATTTAATGAAGTTTAAATGTCAAAATTTACTTCATTTAATGAAGTTTGAATGTCATAAAACGTGTGTTTTACTAGAAATTAGTGTTTTTTAGCGGTTTATGGTCCCCCTCGATCTTGATTTTTGGTTTATTATTTCTAATAATAAGCCTATGTGATCGTATCGCAAAAAATTTTTATAACCCCCCCTCAAACTTTGTCACTTTACGTTTCAAGGTGCGTAGAATCCAAATTTGCAATGTCCGTCCGCCGTCCGCCGTCCGTGGCACTTTTCTTAGCAACACTGGACCGATTTGGTTCAAATTTGGTATATGGGCTCCATTTGGGGTCTAGTTGTGCCGCGAAGCTTTTGGTTGATGTCAGTCACTTCTAAGGGGTGAAAATTAAGGGTTGAAATTTTCAAGAGTGCCCTAGCTCGAAAACTCTCGAAATAAAGGTATCGTTTTTTCACCAATTTTAAATAGTATTGAATTTTTAGAAATTTTTGAGACCACCCGGAGCTCTGTAGGACAAACTGTTCGGTCCCTACGAGTACTTGAAGGTTTTCCTTCGATAAAACAGAATCATGAGTGTGAATCGCAAAAGAGGTCTAATCGCCATTCTAATTTTATCGGACTAAAATGCGATCGCTGTTCATTTCTTCGATTTGTATACAGTTTTGCCTTCTGCGTAACCAGTAATCAAATTTCAATATGAAGCTTTCTATTTTTCCAATCGAGTGTGAAGCGTTTAGTTCTTTCTAATAAACTTGATTGTGAAGGTGTGAAGCCAGTATGGTGTGGTAGGTAGTACCTAGCTGGTAGGTAAAAAAAAAGTTGGTAGGTAAAAAAAAATGTTGGTGGGTAAAAAACGCTGCAAATCATTGCTCAAAGGCTTCTTCATTCTTCAGATCACTGATCAGCTGAGTGAGCTCCGAAGCCATTTTCAATCCTATTGAATGAAAGTGCTCTTCCAGGCGTCTCCAGCATTCGAGGAGATCTTCTCCACTCCTCAGATCACTGATCAGCTGAGTGAGCTCCAAAGCGATTTTCAATCCTATTGAATGGAAGTGCTCTTCCAGGCGTCTCCAGCATTCGAGGAGATCTTCTTCACTCCTCAGATCACTGATCAGCTGAGTGAGCTCCGAAGCCATTTTCAATCCTATTGAACGCAGGAAGATGAAATTTGAGAGGGAAGGTCAAGGGAGAATACAGATGGTGGTAGGTGCTATTGATGGAGAACCAGTGATCAAAACAGAAGGGTGATCTATACAGAAAATAATAAACCTTTGAGCAATGATTTGCAGCGTTTTGAAACTATTTTATTGCTGAAAGATTTTGATTTTGCTCTAGGTAGCTTAGGAATTTAACGCTGTTCCTAACGGTGTAGTCAGATTTGAATTTTCAGGAGAAATAAGGTAGTTATGACCATATCAGTGCCGTAAGGTCGAAAACGCGAAAAAAAAACTTTAAAGTGAAAAAAAACGAATTTTGAGTGGGTTAAAAGAAAATTACTACGAGAAATTTTTTGTTGTAAATATCTTGTAGAATCGTACCCTGAAGTTATGCCCATCGTAAGTGTAGACACCCTGTATAGAAAAATAATAAACCTTTGTCAGTGTTTTGAATGTAAGCCGTTAATATTTTGGGTTAGTATGCTCTATGATTGTTTGTACAATACTACACCCAGAAACCGTAAAAAACTATGAAACTACCAGTGCTATTATTTTTTTCTCCTCGCCGTTTTTTGAAAATAGATATGTTCCCTTTTGATAAAACAGTCCTCATCTGTTAGAATGAATCACAGCCCTGAAGATGTCATAAGAATCATGATTTCGTAGATTTCGTCTGTAGACTTGCTCAGGACTAGGAATTGCAAGTAGAGGACCAAAATTGATCCAAGAGATCTAAAATGCAAAATGCGAGTGAAAATTTCAGTTTTGGTAAATAAATTGTCATAATCATGTGCCACCTGAATCCTTGACGCTAGTGCTCTTTTCATAATTCATTTCAGGTATTATTTCACTGTGTTTTGCATCATCTGACGGTTTTAATTATCAGTCAGGAAAGTCACGAGCCATGATTCACGGATTAAACTATAAACCCGTCCGAGAATTATATCGGTGCCTCGTACGATGAATCGACAAACCGTAACAACGGGTCTTGGGCAAAATCCCATCGACCTCATCCCAAGGCAGTAAAAGTCGGATCGACTTATTTATAACCTTCCGACGACAATGAAACCTCCCCAACAAAGGTGCGACCCCGGGTGTGTGGGCCCCGGGGATAAAAGCTCGTAGTAACTCCGGAATATTGGGTAATCACGCGGAGGTACCTAATATTATGTCAATGTCATTCAAAGGGGAGAACTAGTGCGGCACTGACACACTTTTTCCTCAGGACTCGTATTTGCAAAAGTCGTAAAAATCGTTCTTGGGGGGTTTGATGTTGGAACTATTTGAGTAGGTATCTTGAAAGAGTTCGATGGTATTAAGTGCCTCGATGGCCTTTTCAAGGCTGTTTGCATCATAAAAGTCTATTAGAGTTCAATTGAGCCTCAGAGGAATTACTTGGAATCCACTTGGAACACTTTTTCATCTGTACAATATGAGTACATTATTTATTGTCACTGTAGATGATTTAACTCTTGGACTTAGCTTAACCCCTGGTGTGTATAAACCCTCTGATGGACTCCCAGTGTATAAAAGGTCTGACAGACACGCAGCAACTGTTAAGTTGTTTTTGAGACACAAGGTTAAACGAAAAATACATTAATTAACCCATCATGTCATGATGGGTTAATTAATGTATTTTTCGTTTAACCTACATTTTATTAGTTAAAACAAAGTAATGAGACTTAATCTCAAGTATTCTATGGGGGTCTCAAGGTGTCTAATTTGAACAGAATTTCAAAAACTATGATCTACTATACCCAACATTCAAATTCTAGCCCCCCCCCCCCCCATGCTACTGCACGGTACCAGTCTAGATAGGCAATCCGCAAAAGTTCAAGTTCGTGTTCAAGGTGAAACACACCAAAAAACCTCAAATGCCGTTTCTGGTGTCCTGGCACATTTTTTTTTTTTTTTTTTACGGATCTAACGAGGTCTATTGTGGAGGTCCTGGCGCCACGGAGGCACAAAGAATACTTAATTCATGAAAATCCAGAGCTATTTTGATGTCCCCTCAATTTCGTAGTTTGAGTTTAATTAGTACGCTATAAAGGAACCGAAATATTTAAAAATCGGATATTTAGTGAATATTATGCCCCACTCTTCTGATGAAATAATGTGGAACTCAAAAATCATCTGAACAAAAAAGAATTTTGCAAATCGGTTGGAAATTGAGGCAAAATTGTGCTCGAAAACGTACGTTTTTTTGGTTGTCTGTGTATAAAGTGTCTAACGTATATAAAGTGTCTGAGGGACACAGTGGTTTTCAGAAACTGGGGAACAAAGTACTTTTCGTAATTATTAAGGGGAGACAGGTACTGAGCGCCTGAGATGTTCTAGAAGCTCACTGCTGCCAACAAGTTCCCTTGGGAGATCAACAAATTGACATCCCATTGGTCACTGTCAAAGAAATACAAAACACCATCAACACCAAGATAAATCCAAAGAAGGCCCCTGGATATGACCTGATCACTGGACAAGTCCTCAAACACCTTCCGCAGAAGACGCTTGTAAAGATCACACAAATCATAAATGCTTCTATCAAACTTCGGTATGTTCCACAACTGTGGAAACTCGCTGAAGTCATCATGATACTGAAGCCAGGTAAACCTCCTGAAGAAATAACTTCTTATAGACCGATATCACTATTACCTGTACTCTCAAAACTCTTTGAAAAAGTGCTCCATAAACGACTAATAAAAATTGTGGAAGAACGAAACCTCATACCTAAACACCAGTTTGGGTTCCGCCATAAGCATTCGACTATAGATCAGGTGCACCGGATCACTCATATTATTGAACAAGCCATGGAAGACAAAAAAGTCTGCTCAGCTGTCTTCCTCGACGTTACCCAGGCGTTCGATAAAGTCTGGCACGAGGGACTTAATCATAAGCTCAGACAAATGCTTCCAGCAAAATACGCTGAGTTGCTCCACTCATACCTATCAAATCGGTACTTCCGAATAAACAAGATGATGCATACTCAGAAGCAAAAATGATTCATACTGGAGTCCCGCAAGGAAGCGTACTTGGCCCCCTCTTGTACGTCCTATACACTAGCGATCTACCCGAACACGAGGGTAACACCCTGGCATCATTTGCAGATGATACTGCAGTCCTTGCTATTGGTGAAGACAATCGCGAATCAACTTTAAAACTTAGAAGATCCATCGAGAAACTCCATGACTGGACAATTAAGTGGAGAATCAAGATGAATGAAGCCAAATCAGTCCATGTTGATTTTACCAACCGCCATATCAAACATATACCAATATATCTTGATGGCAAAGTCATCCCTTTTGCTAATGAGGCAAAATATCTGGGTATGACTCTGGATACGAAACTCCGCTGGAGGGTGCATGTGAAAAATAAAAGAACAGAACTGGACATCAAACTCCGAAAAATGTATTGGTTGGTTGGTAGACGATCAAAATTGTCAATACAGAACAAACTAACCTTATACAATCAGGTCCTTAAGCCAGTCTGGACATATGGTGCACAACTGTGGGGCTGCACCTCTCAAAGCAATCGTGACATTATACAGCGTTTTCAGAACAAAGTACTGCGCTCATGCGTTGATGCGTATTGGTACTCAACCAATGACGACATCCATAAGGACCTTAAAATTCCCACAATAAATGAAGTCATCAAAACTCAAGCAATAGCCCATCACCAGAGGCTACAAGGTCATATCAACGAGGAGGCTGTGAAGTTGCTGGATGTTGATGATCTACTCAGGCGGCTGAAAAGACGAAAACCTCACGATCTGTGGCAGTAGGGAGTGGTGTTTTCATGAAGTTGTTCAGTGAGTGTTGTGCTGTGCGCTCCTGTGAATCTTGTGCGTCAAAAGACACATAAAATAGCCGACATGAAGTATGGAGGTGTGCTATGTACCACACTCTCCTTTCAGTTATTTATATCCATTGTCAGAGAAATGTTGCTAATAAGTTGAATTACTTGGTGCAATAAATATAATTTGAGAAAAAAAAAAAAAACTGCTGCCAACATACTTCATTGAAATTTCACTCTCTGTCAGACACTTTATACACACCAGAGGTTAAAAAAGTCTACCAAGTGGGTGTGGCACATAGCTTCCTCGCATTCCACTACCCTCATAGGAGGCCATCTACACGCTAATCTGAACAATCCTGAGAAATTTCGTCGAAATCGGATGAAAAATGTAGAAGTTATGGGCCTTACAAGTAATTCACGTTTGCGCATGCGCAGAAATTACTATTAGTCTGGGTGAGATGATTTCATAGGGGACCATCTACACGCCAATCTGAACAGTTCTAAAAAAAGTTCATCAGATTCGGATGAAAAATGTAAGTGTTATGGCTGTTACAAGGATTTTAGGTTTGCGCATGCGCAGAGGCTACTGTCAATGTTAAGGCCTTTATCTTCATTGGGGACCATTTAAAACCTAATCCGCATAATCTGTAGGATTGACCTCTCTTCTTGTATCTTTATTATTGTGATCTCTACTTAGTGATGATTGACTGATAAAACTGTTTCGCTGTTTGCCGCTGGTCAGCGCTTCCATTCCTTTTCATTTTGACTTCTGTTAACTTTTTACCTCTCGTGTACTTTTCGTAAAAATATAATTATATTTAGTTTATCAGTACTTCCGTGTTCAAAGCATCGTTCCTACATAATCCCTGAAAATGTCATAGAAATCGGATGAAAAATGTGGAAGTTATGGCAGTTGCGAGGAATTCACGTTTGCGCATGCGCAGCGGCTACTATCAGTCCGGGGGTGATGATTTTCACAGGGGACCATCTACATGCCTACGCGCACAATCCCTGAAAATGTCATCGAAATTGGACAATAAGTTTTTAAGTTACAAGGATTTCATGACAGACTCACAGACAGACACGAAACCAAAATTGTTCAGAAAGGTCTGAAACGTGAAATGCGAGTGAAAATTTTGATTTTGGAGAACTTTTTTTCAACCTTGAAAAGTGAAAACAAAGCTTCCGCTACCTTGGTCGACTCGGAAGCAAAATTAGTTGGTTATCAGTATTTACACAGGAGGTATAGCGTATAGGTACACCTTTTTCGTGACGTAAATTGTCAAAACAGATCCGATTCCGAGGAAATTTTGCAGAATTGATAATATTTTCTGAAGGGTAATTATTCTTTGTGGAATCTTTAGGAAACCCTGAGGCAAGGCATACGATTGAGGTACATCTGGCTACAAAGCGCTCGTCCAGGTATAATATTCTATCCACTTACTATTCTCTGATCCACTTTTTCAAGACGTCACTCAGAGTTCATGTGATGTTCATCATATTTTTCTAAGAACTCGAGAAAGCTGGTCGGAGAGCCTTCCTGAGAACCCTGGTTCTTGGAGTCCACGGAAAAGTACAAAACAGGGTTCAAAGTATAATTCCTGACGGATTAGAGTTGCAAATAAATGTTTTCAAAGCCAATATTGTTTGTTCTTCCGGGAAGACTGATAGGTGATTGACACTTGTCAATCTTGTAGGGGTTTTCTAGGAAATTACTAGTAAAACTGTGAGTTGGAGCTGAGGAAAGTGCTGGAGAGCCAAGTCTCCAAGTCTTACAATGTTGCCAGTCTTCAAGATTATTTTTACCTAAACTCCAGTAGCTCAACCTAGGTTTTACGTGAAGTTATGGTCATCAGCTAGGTATTTTGTCTTAACCAAAATGAAACTTTCCACACAAAAACGAGCGTTATTTTGTTTCGATAACCAAGCAATGATATTTTTGGATGATTACAGGAACTATAAATTAAGTTTATTCTGGATTATTCAGATAAAATTATATTTTAAAAAATTAGAAACTAATTACCTAGCTACCTTTTGGTTTATTACCTGGGTCATTTCAAAATTTGGGGTTATTTCTTGTCACGCAGCTTTTGTGAACACACTATTTGTCTTGGAAATTCAGAATTTTTTCAGGGAGATACAGCAGGTTGGTGTCTACAAAGATCACATAGAATGAATTTCACTAATCAATTAACTCAGATAATTAAAAATCATTAATGATCCCAATTCTCTCTCCCTACACCTGTCACAGAGGGTAGGTTGGGAACTTTGAAAATTTTTGGAGAACTCTATATTCATATTTTAATTTAAGTAAAAAACGTTATTGGTCCAGGATACTCTCCTCTTCAGGAATAAATTAGAAACGAACGAAAATTCCTTGAATTGGAAGGGTTTTTGCTATGTTTTGATGCTGTCACAAGGTTTTATTCTCTCTCCCTACAATTTTTTTTGAAATGCCTGCCCACTCCTGGAAAACGATTATTTTGTGTCATGAAAAACAAAAGTGAACACTGCTGCAAGATGGCTTCCGAAGCTACTGAAGTTTGTTGAATTTCCAAGCTCCCAGTTGTGTGGGTTATGTTGTGAAGTGTTGAAGCTTTGAGAGTAGGTAAATACTTTCTCTCTCCCTACAACCACCTCACTCATCAGGGTAAGTGTTCAACTAAGTTTAATTAAACTCAAATTACAATTATGAATGCCATAGTGTTATGTATTTTTTCTAACGTTCAGAATCAATAATGGTTAGGCCAGTAGAGAGTGATAACCTCACAAATCTCTCTCCCTACAACCTCTCTACCTACAACTTCTGGGAACAGGCTGGTTTGTAGGAAGAGAGATGGAATTACAGGGAGAGAAGTTTTTTTTTTCAAAGCCGTTTACATTTTTAAGAGTTACCTGAACTATTTACACCGCTGGGTCATATAATTCTGACTTTTCATTAACCCACATTTTACGAAAGATTAGACTGATTGAAAGACTTGAAGAATCTGATAATTCTGATGTACCTAGATTATAGCTTCGGACTGTGATTGCGATAAGTAAAAGAGACTCCTAAACTAAGATTCTCGTATTTTGAAGGAATAAAAAGGTTTCATGAGTTCAACTCACACTTGGTTTTCTCTCTCCCTACAAAGTCGAAATTATGGAAAAAATTCAAAATTCTATAAATTTGAAACTACTTGATAAAGTGTGCGCCCACTTCAGGATCTGCCTCAGTGGCCAAAACAAAGGAAGTTTACGGGAGAAAAAACATAAAAACTTCAACAATAATTTATGGAAAAGTTCGAGGACAAAATAACCTCAAATTTTGAAATGACCCACCTATTTTCAATAATAAAGTTTTTTTTTCATCAATTTCAGATAGTATTGAATAACGTATTTAGAATTTTAACCCATTTCAAGCCGAGGGTAGAAATAACAGAGTAATGGGACGAGGAGGATGAATTGTTTTACAGCCGGCCGAAATAAGGCATCATTTGCTCACCAATCGAGAGCAAAAATGCTCCAAATTTTATGATTTTAACATTTGATAGGATTTGAGAGGTCTCAGTTTTCCAAATCGATATGATTTAAACATTTCATTGTTAAAAATCTGAAAAAATCTAGGTAAAATGTAAAAATCTATTTATGGACCGGAATCTGTTTCGATCCATGGCCCAGAACGCTCACTCGCCCAGGACCGAATTTGAGCCACCATAATCACGCTTTCGGCCAAAAAGCCTCTTTCAATAAAATTTTCTAAATTTCCTAGAGCTCCCGAATGTCGAAGAAAATTTTTTGTGAAAAGTTTAGGAACTGCATGAACGAGAAAACATTATTTTACAAAGATTTTCCACTATTTCAATATGCAAAAAAATCATTATTAGGACGATGCCAAAATGCATCAGTGGCCGGAAATGGGTTAAGAGACCGTATGACTAACCGTTTGCTCTCTACGAGAACTTAAAACTTTTCCTTCGATAAAACAGAATCACGAGTGTGAATCACCAAAGATGCCCAATCTCCGTTCAAATTTTAAAATTTTATTAAATAGCCCACTTTTACCAAACATTCGAAACGAGTTTAAACTAATCTCCGTTCAAAATTTCAAATTTGTTCGTCCGATCACTGTTCGTTTCTTCAAGTTGTATTGAATATAACTCGAAACTGAATTTCAGTTTTGCTTCCTTAGCAACCAATAATCAAATTTCCATATGAAGCTCCCTAATTTGAAAAACAATATCTTTATATCAAAATTCTTTAAGTGCATCAACCAAAATCTTCGGAGCACAACTAGACCCCAAATGGAGCCCACATACCAAATTTCATCAAAATTGGTCAATGCTAAGTAACTGGGGAAAGTGCCGCGTACGGCGAACGGACGGCTGATATTTTAAATCTTGTCAAAAATTATTTTAAACTTTGAACTAATTTACATTTTTTCCAAAATATTTTTTATATTTTATAAGTATATTTTAAAATTCTGCCAAGTGGGTGTGACACATAGCTTCCTCGTATCCATAACCTGATTGTATAGATGATCCGATGCATATTAGCTAATCTCAAAACTTCAATCTCTAAGTACCTTCCACTACCCTCATAGGGGGCCAGCTACACGCTAATCTGAACAATCGTGAGAAATTTCATCGAAATCGGATGGAAAATGTAGAAGTTATGGCTGTTATAAGTAATTCACGTTTGCGCATGCGCAGTAACTACTATTAGTCTGGGGAAATGATTTTCATAGGGGATCATCTACACGCCAATCTGAACAGTCCTAGAAAATTTCATCAAATTCGGATAAAAAAATTTTTTATCCGAATTTGATGAAATTTTGAATCCTTGTAACAGCCCCAACACTTACATTTAATGTAAGTGTTGGATTCTACAAGGATTCTACGTTTGCGCATGCGCAGAGGCTACTGTCAATTTTAAGGCCTTGATTTTGATTGGGACCATCTACAACCTAATCCGCATAATCCCTGAAAACTTATCGAAATCAGATAGAACATGTGGAAGTTATGGCTGTTACAAGAATTTTAGGTTTGCGCATGCGCAGAGGCTACTGTCATTTTTAAGGACTTCATCTTCATTGGGGACCATTTAAAACCGAATCCGCATAACCCTAAAAATTTCATCGAAATCGGAAGAAAAAAGTCCATTCATGCAGCATGAATTAATGAGCGAATTTTCAAAGAAATCATTCAGTTTAAGGTGTGGTTAAGAAAAGGACCAATGGTGTTGCAATTTGTTGTAGAAAGTTTTTTTTTCGATTCATGGTTTATATATGTAATTATTTTTTTTTACATGCTTTTACACCAATAATCGACGTCCCGGAAGACGTGAAATCACTAGGCTGAAAGCTGAATCTGGGAGCCCGAGAAGCGTTCTGATTGTGGAAGCTCCAGGACGTAGTTAAAGATGAGTGCGACAGATCGCGTTCATGATCACTTGTTCCCAACCTCATGACCACAAGTCACCTTGTTTATCACATATTTTTCTCCTTGGTGCGTTACCTGCTGCATCTAAGTAATTAATTTAATAACATTTAAATATATTCGCGATATGTACGAAAAAATCGTACGATTTTCAATAATACACTCGGTTTTGAACGTTTCTATCGGTGGCAGTTGTCGATTAAATATTTGAACGAGGACTCATAGAGTACCCACACGGCTACTGCATTTCAGGTTACAACAAATATACGCACGTATTCATTATATATATATATAGCTACAAACTTTTCTTAATTTTGGACAATTTTCATTTTTGAAAAAAGCATTCATATCAGAAATTTTGTGCTGAATCCGAATATACCATAAATGACCATGATTTTCAATGTAAAAACCTCAAAAAACGGGAAAAACCCGTTTTTTTGAATTTTGGACCACTTTGGATTGTCCAAAATTGCTGGTTAACGAACTTGACCTATGGTTTGTTGTTACAAACATTTTGGCAAAAACTAAAAAAAAATTTTTAAACAATTACTCAAGTTATCGTCCGGAATGACATATATATATATATATATATATATATACATATGATTTTTGGAAAAACTTCAGGGATCGTTTCAGAATGTTCCAAAACGGATTTCAGTGTGAAAATTTTTCGAAAAAGTCGATTCTAAAAATTTTGAGGCCATTGCAATAGCTTCATTTTCTTTGAAAATTCGCTAATAACACGCTGCAAATTATTGCTGGGTATGCTTTGAAGATCTTAGGAGTCCATATTCATGTTCTAGTCGTCTCTACGAACTCATAGAGTACCCACACGGCTACTGCATTTCTGGTTACAACAAATATACGCACGTATTCATTATATATATATATAGCTACAAACTTTTCTTAATTTTGGACAATTTTCATTTTTGAAAAAAGCATTCATATCAGAAATTTTGTGCTGAATCCGAATATACCATAAATGACCATGATTTTCAATGTAAAAACCTCAAAAAACGGGAAAAACCCATTTTTTTGGAGTTTTTTTGAATTTTGGACCACTTTGGATTGTCCAAAATTGCTGGTTAACGAACTTGACCTATGGTTTGTTGTTACAAACATTTTGGCAAAAACTAAAAAAAAATTTTTAAACAATTACTCAAGTTATCGTCCGGAATGACACATATATATATATATATATATATATATATGATTTTTGGAAAAACTTCAGGGATCGTTTCAGAATGTTCCAAAACGGATTTCAGTGTGAAAATTTTTCGAAAAAGTCGATTCTAAAAATTTTGAGGCCATTGCAATAGCTTCATTTTCTTTGAAAATTCGCTAATAACACGCTGCAAATTATTGCTGGGTATGCTTTGAAGATCTTAGGAGTCCATATTCATGTTCTAGTCGTCTCTACGAACTCATAGAGTACCCACACGGCTACTGCATTTCTGGTTACAACAAATATACGCACGTATTCATTATATATATATATAGCTACAAACTTTTCTTAATTTTGGACAATTTTCATTTTTGAAAAAAGCATTCATATCAGAAATTTTGTGCTGAATCCGAATATACCATAAATGACCATGATTTTCAATGTAAAAACCTCAAAAAACGGGAAAAACCCATTTTTTTGGAGTTTTTTTGAATTTTGGACCACTTTGGATTGTCCAAAATTGCTGGTTAACGAACTTTACCTATGGTTTGTTGTTACAAACATTTTGGCAAAAACTAAAAAAAAATTTTTAAACAATTACTCAAGTTATCGTCCGGAATGACACACATATATATATATATATATATACATATGATTTTTGGAAAAACTTCAGGGATCGTTTCAGAATGTTCCAAAACGGATTTCAGTGTGAAAATTTTTCGAAAAAGTCGATTCTAAAAATTTTGAGGCCATTGCAATAGCTTCATTTTCTTTGAAAATTCGCTAATAACACGCTGCAAATTATTGCTGGGTATGCTTTGAAGATCTTAGGAGTCCATATTCATGTTCTAGTCGTCTCTACGAACTCATAGAGTACCCACACGGCTACTGCATTTCAGGTTACAACAAATATACGCACGTATTCATTATATATATATATAGCTACAAACTTTTCTTAATTTTGGACAATTTTCATTTTTGAAAAAAGCATTCATATCAGAAATTTTGTGCTGAATCCGAATATACCATAAATGACCATGATTTTCAATGTAAAAACCTCAAAAAACGGGAAAAACCCATTTTTTTGGAGTTTTTTTGAATTTTGGACCACTTTGGATTGTCCAAAATTGCTGGTTAACGAACTTGACCTATGGTTTGTTGTTACAAACATTTTGGCAAAAACTAAAAAAAAATTTTTAAACAATTACTCAAGTTATCGTCCGGAATGACACATATATATATATATATATATATATATATATATATATATATATATATATACATATGATTTTTGGAAAAACTTCAGGGATCGTTTCAGAATGTTCCAAAACGGATTTCAGTGTGAAAATTTTTCGAAAAAGTCGATTCTAAAAATTTTGAGGCCATTGCAATAGCTTCATTTTCTTTGAAAATTCGCTAATAACACGCTGCAAATTATTGCTGGGTATGCTTTGAAGATCTTAGGAGTCCATATTCATGTTCTAGTCGTCTCTACGAACTCATAGAGTACCCACACGGCTACTGCATTTCTGGTTACAACAAATATACGCACGTATTCATTATATATATATATAGCTACAAACTTTTCTTAATTTTGGACAATTTTCATTTTTGAAAAAAGCATTCATATCAGAAATTTTGTGCTGAATCCGAATATACCATAAATGACCATGATTTTCAATGTAAAAACCTCAAAAAACGGGAAAAACCCATTTTTTTGGAGTTTTTTTGAATTTTGGACCACTTTGGATTGTCCAAAATTGCTGGTTAACGAACTTGACCTATGGTTTGTTGTTACAAACATTTTGGCAAAAACTAAAAAAAAATTTTTAAACAATTACTCAAGTTATCGTCCGGAATGACACATATATATATATATATATATACATATGATTTTTGGAAAAACTTCAGGGATCGTTTCAGAATGTTCCAAAACGGATTTCAGTGTGAAAATTTTTCGAAAAAGTCGATTCTAAAAATTTTGAGGCCATTGCAATAGCTTCATTTTCTTTGAAAATTCGCTAATAACACGCTGCAAATTATTGCTGGGTATGCTTTGAAGATCTTAGGAGTCCATATTCATGTTCTAGTCGTCTCTACGAACTCATAGAGTACCCACACGGCTACTGCATTTCTGGTTACAACAAATATACGCACGTATTCATTATATATATATATAGCTACAAACTTTTCTTAATTTTGGACAATTTTCATTTTTGAAAAAAGCATTCATATCAGAAATTTTGTGCTGAATCCGAATATACCATAAATGACCATGATTTTCAATGTAAAAACCTCAAAAAACGGGAAAAACCCATTTTTTTGGAGTTTTTTTGAATTTTGGACCACTTTGGATTGTCCAAAATTGCTGGTTAACGAACTTGACCTATGGTTTGTTGTTACAAACATTTTGGCAAAAACTAAAAAAAAATTTTTAAACAATTACTCAAGTTATCGTCCGGAATGACCATATATATATATATATATACATATGATTTTTGGAAAAACTTCAGGGATCGTTTCAGAATGTTCCAAAACGGATTTCAGTGTGAAAATTTTTCGAAAAAGTCGATTCTAAAAATTTTGAGGCCATTGCAATAGCTTCATTTTCTTTGAAAATTCGCTAATAACACGCTGCAAATTATTGCTGGGTATGCTTTGAAGATCTTAGGAGTCCATATTCATGTTCTAGTCGTCTCTACGAACTCATAGAGTACCCACACGGCTACTGCATTTCTGGTTACAACAAATATACGCACGTATTCATTATATATATATATAGCTACAAACTTTTCTTAATTTTGGACAATTTTCATTTTTGAAAAAAGCATTCATATCAGAAATTTTGTGCTGAATCCGAATATACCATAAATGACCATGATTTTCAATGTAAAAACCTCAAAAAAACGGGAAAAAACCCATTTTTTTGGAGTTTTTTTGAATTTTGGACCACTTTGGATTGTCCAAAATTGCTGGTTAACGAACTTGACCTATGGTTTGTTGTTACAAACATTTTGGCAAAAACTAAAAAAAAATTTTTAAACAATTACTCAAGTTATCGTCCGGAATGACACATATATATATATATATATATATATACATATGATTTTTGGAAAAACTTCAGGGATCGTTTCAGAATGTTCCAAAACGGATTTCAGTGTGAAAATTTTTCGAAAAAGTCGATTCTAAAAATTTTGAGGCCATTGCAATAGCTTCATTTTCTTTGAAAATTCGCTAATAACACGCTGCAAATTATTGCTGGGTATGCTTTGAAGATCTTAGGAGTCCATATTCATGTTCTAGTCGTCTCTACGAACTCATAGAGTACCCACACGGCTACTGCATTTCTGGTTACAACAAATATACGCACGTATTCATTATATATATATATAGCTACAAACTTTTCTTAATTTTGGACAATTTTCATTTTTGAAAAAAGCATTCATATCAGAAATTTTGTGCTGAATCCGAATATACCATAAATGACCATGATTTTCAATGTAAAAACCTCAAAAAACGGGAAAAACCCATTTTTTTGGAGTTTTTTTGAATTTTGGACCACTTTGGATTGTCCAAAATTGCTGGTTAACGAACTTGACCTATGGTTTGTTGTTACAAACATTTTGGCAAAAACTAAAAAAAAATTTTTAAACAATTACTCAAGTTATCGTCCGGAATGACACATATATATATATATATATATACATATGATTTTTGGAAAAACTTCAGGGATCGTTTCAGAATGTTCCAAAACGGATTTCAGTGTGAAAATTTTTCGAAAAAGTCGATTCTAAAAATTTTGAGGCCATTGCAATAGCTTCATTTTCTTTGAAAATTCGCTAATAACACGCTGCAAATTATTGCTGGGTATGCTTTGAAGATCTTAGGAGTCCATATTCATGTTCTAGTCGTCTCTACGAACTCATAGAGTACCCACACGGCTACTGCATTTCTGGTTACAACAAATATACGCACGTATTCATTATATATATATATAGCTACAAACTTTTCTTAATTTTGGACAATTTTCATTTTTGAAAAAAGCATTCATATCAGAAATTTTGTGCTGAATCCGAATATACCATAAATGACCATGATTTTCAATGTAAAAACCTCAAAAAACGGGAAAAACCCATTTTTTTGGAGTTTTTTTGAATTTTGGACCACTTTGGATTGTCCAAAATTGCTGGTTAACGAACTTGACCTATGGTTTGTTGTTACAAACATTTTGGCAAAAACTAAAAAAAAATTTTTAAACAATTACTCAAGTTATCGTCCGGAATGACACATATATATATATATATATATATACATATGATTTTTGGAAAAACTTCAGGGATCGTTTCAGAATGTTCCAAAACGGATTTCAGTGTGAAAATTTTTCGAAAAAGTCGATTCTAAAAATTTTGAGGCCATTGCAATAGCTTCATTTTCTTTGAAAATTCGCTAATAACACGCTGCAAATTATTGCTGGGTATGCTTTGAAGATCTTAGGAGTCCATATTCATGTTCTAGTCGTCTCTACGAACTCATAGAGTACCCACACGGCTACTGCATTTCTGGTTACAACAAATATACGCACGTATTCATTATATATATATATAGCTACAAACTTTTCTTAATTTTGGACAATTTTCATTTTTGAAAAAAGCATTCATATCAGAAATTTTGTGCTGAATCCGAATATACCATAAATGACCATGATTTTCAATGTAAAAACCTCAAAAAACGGGAAAAACCCATTTTTTTGGAGTTTTTTTGAATTTTGGACCACTTTGGATTGTCCAAAATTGCTGGTTAACGAACTTGACCTATGGTTTGTTGTTACAAACATTTTGGCAAAAACTAAAAAAAAATTTTTAAACAATTACTCAAGTTATCGTCCGGAATGACACATATATATATATATATATATATATATATACATATGATTTTTGGAAAAACTTCAGGGATCGTTTCAGAATGTTCCAAAACGGATTTCAGTGTGAAAATTTTTCGAAAAAGTCGATTCTAAAAATTTTGAGGCCATTGCAATAGCTTCATTTTCTTTGAAAATTCGCTAATAACACGCTGCAAATTATTGCTGGGTATGCTTTGAAGATCTTAGGAGTCCATATTCATGTTCTAGTCGTCTCTACGAACTCATAGAGTACCCACACGGCTACTGCATTTCTGGTTACAACAAATATACGCACGTATTCATTATATATATATATAGCTACAAACTTTTCTTAATTTTGGACAATTTTCATTTTTGAAAAAAGCATTCATATCAGAAATTTTGTGCTGAATCCGAATATACCATAAATGACCATGATTTTCAATGTAAAAACCTCAAAAAACGGGAAAAACCCATTTTTTTGGAGTTTTTTTGAATTTTGGACCACTTTGGATTGTCCAAAATTGCTGGTTAACGAACTTGACCTATGGTTTGTTGTTACAAACATTTTGGCAAAAACTAAAAAAAAATTTTTAAACAATTACTCAAGTTATCGTCCGGAATGACACATATATATATATATATATATACATATGATTTTTGGAAAAACTTCAGGGATCGTTTCAGAATGTTCCAAAACGGATTTCAGTGTGAAAATTTTTCGAAAAAGTCGATTCTAAAAATTTTGAGGCCATTGCAATAGCTTCATTTTCTTTGAAAATTCGCTAATAACACGCTGCAAATTATTGCTGGGTATGCTTTGAAGATCTTAGGAGTCCATATTCATGTTCTAGTCGTCTCTACGAACTCATAGAGTACCCACACGGCTACTGCATTTCTGGTTACAACAAATATACGCACGTATTCATTATATATATATATAGCTACAAACTTTTCTTAATTTTGGACAATTTTCATTTTTGAAAAAAGCATTCATATCAGAAATTTTGTGCTGAATCCGAATATACCATAAATGACCATGATTTTCAATGTAAAAACCTCAAAAAACGGGAAAAACCCATTTTTTTGGAGTTTTTTTGAATTTTGGACCACTTTGGATTGTCCAAAATTGCTGGTTAACGAACTTGACCTATGGTTTGTTGTTACAAACATTTTGGCAAAAACTAAAAAAAAATTTTTAAACAATTACTCAAGTTATCGTCCGGAATGACACATATATATATATATATATATACATATGATTTTTGGAAAAACTTCAGGGATCGTTTCAGAATGTTCCAAAACGGATTTCAGTGTGAAAATTTTTCGAAAAAGTCGATTCTAAAAATTTTGAGGCCATTGCAATAGCTTCATTTTCTTTGAAAATTCGCTAATAACACGCTGCAAATTATTGCTGGGTATGCTTTGAAGATCTTAGGAGTCCATATTCATGTTCTAGTCGTCTCTACGAACTCATAGAGTACCCACACGGCTACTGCATTTCTGGTTACAACAAATATACGCACGTATTCATTATATATATATATAGCTACAAACTTTTCTTAATTTTGGACAATTTTCATTTTTGAAAAAAGCATTCATATCAGAAATTTTGTGCTGAATCCGAATATACCATAAATGACCATGATTTTCAATGTAAAAACCTCAAAAAACGGGAAAAACCCATTTTTTTGGAGTTTTTTTTGAAAATTGGACCACTTTGGATTGTCCAAAATTGCTGGTTAACGAACTTGACCTATGGTTTGTTGTTACAAACATTTTGGCAAAAACTAAAAAAAAATTTTTAAACAATTACTCAAGTTATCGTCCGGAATGACACATATATATATATATATATATATATGATTTTTGGAAAAACTTCAGGGATCGTTTCAGAATGTTCCAAAACGGATTTCAGTGTGAAAATTTTTCGAAAAAGTCGATTCTAAAAATTTTGAGGCCATTGCAATAGCTTCATTTTCTTTGAAAATTCGCTAATAACACGCTGCAAATTATTGCTGGGTATGCTTTGAAGATCTTAGGAGTCCATATTCATGTTCTAGTCGTCTCTACGAACTCATAGAGTACCCACACGGCTACTGCATTTCTGGTTACAACAAATATACGCACGTATTCATTATATATATATATAGCTACAAACTTTTCTTAATTTTGGACAATTTTCATTTTTGAAAAAAGCATTCATATCAGAAATTTTGTGCTGAATCCGAATATACCATAAATGACCATGATTTTCAATGTAAAAACCTCAAAAAACGGGAAAAACCCATTTTTTTGGAGTTTTTTTGAATTTTGGACCACTTTGGATTGTCCAAAATTGCTGGTTAACGAACTTGACCTATGGTTTGTTGTTACAAACATTTTGGCAAAAACTAAAAAAAAATTTTTAAACAATTACTCAAGTTATCGTCCGGAATGACACATATATATATATATATATATATACATATGATTTTTGGAAAAACTTCAGGGATCGTTTCAGAATGTTCCAAAACGGATTTCAGTGTGAAAATTTTTCGAAAAAGTCGATTCTAAAAATTTTGAGGCCATTGCAATAGCTTCATTTTCTTTGAAAATTCGCTAATAACACGCTGCAAATTATTGCTGGGTATGCTTTGAAGATCTTAGGAGTCCATATTCATGTTCTAGTCGTCTCTACGAACTCATAGAGTACCCACACGGCTACTGCATTTCTGGTTACAACAAATATACGCACGTATTCATTATATATATATATAGCTACAAACTTTTCTTAATTTTGGACAATTTTCATTTTTGAAAAAAGCATTCATATCAGAAATTTTGTGCTGAATCCGAATATACCATAAATGACCATGATTTTCAATGTAAAAACCTCAAAAAACGGGAAAAACCCATTTTTTTGGAGTTTTTTTGAATTTTGGACCACTTTGGATTGTCCAAAATTGCTGGTTAACGAACTTGACCTATGGTTTGTTGTTACAAACATTTTGGCAAAAACTAAAAAAAAATTTTTAAACAATTACTCAAGTTATCGTCCGGAATGACACATATATATATATATATATATACATATGATTTTTGGAAAAACTTCAGGGATCGTTTCAGAATGTTCCAAAACGGATTTCAGTGTGAAAATTTTTCGAAAAAGTCGATTCTAAAAATTTTGAGGCCATTGCAATAGCTTCATTTTCTTTGAAAATTCGCTAATAACACGCTGCAAATTATTGCTGGGTATGCTTTGAAGATCTTAGGAGTCCATATTCATGTTCTAGTCGTCTCTACGAACTCATAGAGTACCCACACGGCTACTGCATTTCAGGTTACAACAAATATACGCACGTATTCATTATATATATATATAGCTACAAACTTTTCTTAATTTTGGACAATTTTCATTTTTGAAAAAAGCATTCATATCAGAAATTTTGTGCTGAATCCGAATATACCATAAATGACCATGATTTTCAATGTAAAAACCTCAAAAAACGGGAAAAACCCATTTTTTTGGAGTTTTTTTGAATTTTGGACCACTTTGGATTGTCCAAAATTGCTGGTTAACGAACTTGACCTATGGTTTGTTGTTACAAACATTTTGGCAAAAACTAAAAAAAAATTTTTAAACAATTACTCAAGTTATCGTCCGGAATGACACATATATATATATATACATATGATTTTTGGAAAAACTTCAGGGATCGTTTCAGAATGTTCCAAAACGGATTTCAGTGTGAAAATTTTTCGAAAAAGTCGATTCTAAAAATTTTGAGGCCATTGCAATAGCTTCATTTTCTTTGAAAATTCGCTAATAACACGCTGCAAATTATTGCTGGGTATGCTTTGAAGATCTTAGGAGTCCATATTCATGTTCTAGTCGTCTCTACGAACTCATAGAGTACCCACACGGCTACTGCATTTCTGGTTACAACAAATATACGCACGTATTCATTATATATATATATAGCTACAAACTTTTCTTAATTTTGGACAATTTTCATTTTTGAAAAAAGCATTCATATCAGAAATTTTGTGCTGAATCCGAATATACCATAAATGACCATGATTTTCAATGTAAAAACCTCAAAAAACGGGAAAAACCCATTTTTTTGGAGTTTTTTTGAATTTTGGACCACTTTGGATTGTCCAAAATTGCTGGTTAACGAACTTGACCTATGGTTTGTTGTTACAAACATTTTGGCAAAAACTAAAAAAAAATTTTTAAACAATTACTCAAGTTATCGTCCGGAATGACACATACATATATATATATATATACATATGATTTTTGGAAAAACTTCAGGGATCGTTTCAGAATGTTCCAAAACGGATTTCAGTGTGAAAATTTTTCGAAAAAGTCGATTCTAAAAATTTTGAGGCCATTGCAATAGCTTCATTTTCTTTGAAAATTCGCTAATAACACGCTGCAAATTATTGCTGGGTATGCTTTGAAGATCTTAGGAGTCCATATTCATGTTCTAGTCGTCTCTACGAACTCATAGAGTACCCACACGGCTACTGCATTTCTGGTTACAACAAATATACGCACGTATTCATTATATATATATGTGATGGATTGATGAAAACGAAGACTGAAACCCTGATTGAACCAGATTGAACGTTTTCCATTTCACTTGCATTATCATCAGATTTACTGACATTGTTATTTTAAACAATTTTTATTATTTGAAACTCGAAAACACAGTAGTGTCGCCACAAGCTGCTCGTAAATCCCCTCGTGACAGGTTTTGAAACTATTGAGAGAAGAGAGGGGGCACCTGTTAAGCCCTCCTTCAGTTCTGCCCGAACAGTTATCGTTGTATCTCGCTTGAGTGTGAACCTTTGAGGTGTCATGTGATCATTTTGATATCAAATTTGTAGTAAATACTGTCCGAGGGGGAGTATCGCTAACTCGAGTTCCGTTTCTGAAATAGTACAGTCTCTTCAGGTAATAAAATTAGTTTACAATTCGGAAGTGTTGTTCCTTTGCAAATACCGTGTCTTCCGACAAAGAGGAAGGTCAGCTTCGAGAGGAGAAGCCCACCATAACATCAGAAGATGGGATAAACAACTTACGTGCCAGATTTAGTGAAAATCGTGAATTCAATAGTGGCTCTGTGAACAATTATTTCGTGAAAACGTCGGAAACGCTCGGGATGTTTGTGAAAACGTTGGACATTCAAGTCTACGTCCGCCATTTTCAGGACGAGTCGAAAATACCTCGAGGGGGAAAACCCTCCACCGGACCAGAGAGGATGGACGAGGCGAGGGGGGGTACACCCTTCCAAGGTCACGTACCTACGCACTTCCGAACGCGATGTTGCCGAATTTTTACGAGTGCTGACGAGACACGAGTGGAGATCGTCGGAGACCTCCTGTTCCTCCACCCCCCTCACCATACGCTCATGACAAGTATTATTTCAGGAATGAATTACACAATTTATTATTTGAACAAGCGAGAGTTATGAAAGAAATGGCTGACAAAATCTCTTTGAATCAAGAATTACCTCTTCAAAACGCTGCCCAAATGATTAAACCTCTTTTTTCTCATCTCCTCAAAACTTCAATCTTCGCTGTGGGCATTGTCAACGAACTGAACACAAAGTTTTTGAGCGTCACACATCAGTGTCTGAGACTACCTCAGCAAGTCACCTATCAAAGCAACCCATCACCAGTACAATTATTACTTGCTTTGCCTGCAACCAAGGAGGATACATCGCACCGAACTGTCCCAAGAAGAAGCAGTCATCAAGACCAGGCCCGGGAGAATACAGAAGTCTGATGTCCAAGCCAGCAGAGAAGCACGTTGGCCTATGCGTTGCTAATCCAGAAGGCACTTTTACTTACCGAGGTGATGTATTCCACTATTTTTGGTTTATCATTTTCAATAATGAACCTCTGGAATCGACTAAGATTAAAACAATTTCTAACCCCCTCCTCAAAATTTGTTGGTTTACATTTCAAGGTATGTAGAATCCAAAAATTGAATAAAAATTTGGCCGTCCGCGGCACTTTTTTTAGTTCCCATTGACTGATTTTGATGAAATTTAGTATATGGACTCAATTTGGGGTCTAGTTGTGCCCCTGAGATTTTGGTTGATGTCGGTCACTTCTAAGAGTTAAAATTTTGAAAACGCCCTAGCTCAAAAAAATTTTGGTATAAAGGTATTGTTTTTCCTTCAATTTAAGATAGTATAGAATTTTTAGAATTTTCGAGACCACGCGGAGCTCTGTAGGACAAACCGTTCATTCCCTATGAGAACTTAAGAGTTGGACTTAAGATGAATCAGAAACACGAGTGATCTATGTAGAAAATTTATAAACCTTTATGTAATCATATTCAGCGTTTTTCGTCTCAGGATCAGAATGCTCTCTCCTTCGTATGTCCATTAGTTCTAAATTACAAGGCACTTCCTTTAACAATATAGTTCATTTGCATGGAATAGGATCTGCAGTAACCATTTCTAAATGCCAAAAACGAGTTTTAATTATCATCAATGGTCGTGATACCATGTTTTGTTTCACATAGTGGCAGATAGAGCTGTCTTCCAGTGCCCATAATTTTGGGGCGAGAAATTCTTGTGACAGATTATTATATGGTGATTATCCCAAATACGTGCAAATTGAGGAAGGACGATCCTCCTATCATGTCTTCTACTACTGAGAATATTTTGGACACTACTGGACTTTTATGAATGAAATTCGTGTTAAATCGAGGACACAATTCTTGGAATTGAGTCAAAAGTTTTATTGGATAATGATATTAAGAGAGATAAGCATTCTGGAACTGATAACACTTGCAAATCTAATTATGAATTTTCTGATTTTTGATAGATCGATGTTCTCTGGATCGGTTTACAAAGGATGTGGTTGTGTTGTTCAGTGAGATCCCAGGCTGTCACACCATAACCGTTCCATTCTTTGATTTACCCACACATACAGACTCATTATCAGAAAATCGTCAAGTTTCACCAGTAAATGATGTGAATTTCAACGAATTACACACAGATATTCCTATTAGTCAAAAATCAAAACTCGTTAATATTTTACAAAAATATTCAAAATTCTTCATCACAGGAGTTCTAACCACACGCATTACCACTGGAACATTTAAAATTCTTCTCATTGATTCAACTAAAACAGTACAACAACGTCCTTACAGACTCAGTCCTGTTCCTGTACAATGTGAATTAGTTCGAGAGCACATAAAAGAACTTGAAGATGCAAAATTAATTTGTCCTAGCTCATCCCCTTTTTAGTCCAATAGGTACTTCTTGTTCAGAAAAAGACTGGAGGTTTTCGGATGAATGTTGATTTTCGTTCCTTGGATTTGAACACAGTCCCAGAACATTTTCCTTTGCCGTTGATTACTGATCAAATTGCTCGATTTAGTGGATGCTGCCTGTGGATTTTATTAAATTCCTGTTCAGGAAGACTCCATTGAAAAACTGTCTTTTGTAACACCAGATGGACAGTGGGAATTTTTGGTTTTACCTTTTGGGGTACGTAACGGACCAAGTGTCTATCAACGAGCTATCATGAAAGCTTTAGGAGTCTTAGCACATGATTATGTCACATGCAACATGTACGATAATTATGTTAATTTCTGCTAGCACTCCGAGTGAGGCATTAGAACGCTTAGATTGTATTCTGGGAATATTAACAGCTGCTGGTTTCTCATCCAATTTCTCTAAATGCTCATTTGTTGTAACTAAAATCAAATATGTAGGTTATGAGATAGAGAACGGAGAGTTGCGACCCAATAAAACTAAAGTTGAAGCTCTCACAAATTGCGACCTCCCACAACTCTTTGTACACTTCGCCAATTTCTTGGTCTAGCTTCAAATTTTAGACAATTTGTGCATAATTTTGCACAGTTAGCAACCCCTTTGTTCCAATTGATGACAACAAAGGATGGAAGATCATGAAAAGGTTAGACAACATTTTATTGGCCTCCTAATTGCAGAGCCAATGTTAACCATTTTCAACCCTTCTTATCCAATTGAATTGCATATTGATGAAAGTTCTTTAGGTTTTGGATCAATACTGATTAACATCATTGATGAAAGCCAAGACCTGTTGCATACTACAGCTGTTAGTGTCGTCTCCTCCGCTGTTTCAGTGGTTAGGCCTGACTTATTTTTGCGCCTACTTGTGAATTAAAATTATTTGCAGTAAATCTCTTATGTCCTGCCTAGGTACTAAGTTTCCTAACAATCCTAGCTGGGGATTGGGTAAGCTGAAGTTTAAAGACGTATGACTGACCTGGCGATCCTCTTGGGTCCAGATAATCTTTAGAGATTTGTCCCATACGAAACTTTGTCAGCATGTGCGTCTGACAATAGCAAAAGAACCACTCTATCAGAATCACGTTACTGAAGGGTTTTTATTGAATTAATGGGAACAAGAACTTGTAGAAAAACTATTTATTCAAATAACGAAAGGTACGAGAGCGGTAAGTATGACTAGGCAGATAACGGACAACAAAACTAGTAATTAGAGTGGGGGAAACTTCTTCTTGTTCACTTTCAAATGTTTATTCACCCGAACAACAGTTACCACTCTTAAGAGCTGAAGACCCTTGTTGTGGTTTATGCCGCAATTCATTCTCATAACTATTTACAAAGCTACCAATTCATTGTAGTAACTGACTGTGCTTCGCTTCGTGCAACACAGAATAAACAAGAACTAATACCACGAGTCCAAAGAAGGTGGTCCTTTTTGCAAGGTTTGAAAACCCATTGATGACAATAATGATAGTACTGTAACTTCGGAGCCAATTATTGAAAATCCAAATGCAAATTCTTTGTTAATCAGCACCCTCATAGAGCAGCAACACCAAAAACTAAGACCTCATGGAAAACATCGTATATTGATCCTGATATTCAAAACACTTATGAAATTCATGGAAGAATTTTGTGTAGGAAAGTACAGAGACATACACGCCCAAGATATCTTCACATTGTACAACATTCACTACGTTATGCTGTTGTCAACAATGTACAAGAGTCTCTTTTCCATTTTGGATATGAAAAAACCTTAGAAGCATTCTATTCACTAGCACACATGAATTTCGAGATACTGCTACTCGATTGATGCATAAGTCGATTTGACAGCATAAAGCTTGAGGAAAACGATTTGGTTTTTGCACAGATGGAGGTGAGGAATCTAATCATATTGGATAACGCTTATCGAGTACCGTTTAAATTGTTAAAGTTTTACCAAATGACCGCTACTTATTGCAGTATGTTTCTGGAGGATCAAGGAAGTACTTGAAATACCCTCACGAACAGTTGCGCAAGGCTCCTAATTTTGATGGCTCTAGCACTATCCCTGATGATAGCAGGGATTTATCGAAGTAATTTTGACTTTCTTGACTGTTTTTGTTCATAGTGGACTACCCACTGCTCTTCCAAGGTGACTGTGGATTCGCCCAGTCTTGTTATTTTGTTGAATGTGGATTATCCCACCTATGTTGACTTTGGATCCCCAAGTCTTCTCAGTGATCATCATAATCATTTTCTCAGTCAAGTATGAGTCTAATTTTGGAATGTGGGCTGGAGTCTACCTTGCTTGGCACCCTTACGTTGGCTGCGTCATAGTTGGACCCTTGTTCTATGTCCTTCCCTTTACGTGGTCTACGTCTTACAGTCATTACTTTTCTGATAGTGTGACTGTCAAGCCCAAGTGAGATAGACAACCTTCCCAAGCAGTTCTTTTGAATGAGTTCCTTTTGAACGAGTTGCTTTTAATGATTCCTAACGACTGGATTCACCTGGCTCGAATATATTGATCAAAGGATAATTCCTGTACCTCCTTGCACAATTTGTTTGTTACTTGGAATTGTTTGTTCATTGAAATTTTCCTCGTGCCTCCAACCTCCACTGTGCATGTGCATTAATTTACTTGCCAGTTCTAAGCTGTTATTTTGAATTGTTTGCCTGAAGGGGAAACCCTTCACTTATGGAGACGGGAGTAGGCTGATATTCTCTTCACTAATGGGCTGTGTCTGGTCCCCTAGGTGAACTGAGCTCCCGAGGACGGAAGCAACGTCAGGATCGCCGTGTGATGGATTGATGAAAACGAAGACTGAAACCCTGATTGAACCAGATTGAACGTTTTCCATTTCACTTGCATTATCATCAGATTTACTGACATTGTTATTTTAAACAATTTTTATTATTTGAAACTCGAAAACACAGTAGTGTCGCCACAAGCTGCTCGTAAATCCCCTCGTGACAGGTTTTGAAACTATTGAGAGAAGAGAGGGGGCACCTGTTAAGCCCTCCTTCAGTTCTGCCCGAACAGTTATCGTTGTATCTCGCTTGAGTGTGAACCTTTGAGGTGTCATGTGATCATTTTGATATCAAATTTGTAGTAAATACTGTCCGAGGGGGAGTATCGCTAACTCGAGTTCCGTTTCTGAAATAGTACAGTCTCTTCAGGTAATAAAATTAGTTTACAATTCGGAAGTGTTGTTCCTTTGCAAATACCGTGTCTTCCGACAAAGAGGAAGGTCAGCTTCGAGAGGAGAAGCCCACCATAACATATATATAGCTACAAACTTTTCTTAATTTTGGACAATTTTCATTTTTGAAAAAAGCATTCATATCAGAAATTTTGTGCTGAATCCGAATATACCATAAATGACCATGATTTTCAATGTAAAAACCTCAAAAAACGGGAAAAACCCATTTTTTTGGAGTTTTTTTGAATTTTGGACCACTTTGGATTGTCCAAAATTGCTGGTTAACGAACTTGACCTATGGTTTGTTGTTACAAACATTTTGGCAAAAACTAAAAAAAAATTTTTAAACAATTACTCAAGTTATCGTCCGGAATGACACATATATATATATATATATATATATATACATATGATTTTTGGAAAAACTTCAGGGATCGTTTCAGAATGTTCCAAAACGGATTTCAGTGTGAAAATTTTTCGAAAAAGTCGATTCTAAAAATTTTGAGGCCATTGCAATAGCTTCATTTTCTTTGAAAATTCGCTAATAACACGCTGCAAATTATTGCTGGGTATGCTTTGAAGATCTTAGGAGTCCATATTCATGTTCTAGTCGTCTCTACGAACTCATAGAGTACCCACACGGCTACTGCATTTCTGGTTACAACAAATATACGCACGTATTCATTATATATATATATAGCTACAAACTTTTCTTAATTTTGGACAATTTTCATTTTTGAAAAAAGCATTCATATCAGAAATTTTGTGCTGAATCCGAATATACCATAAATGACCATGATTTTCAATGTAAAAACCTCAAAAAACGGGAAAAACCCATTTTTTTGGAGTTTTTTTGAATTTTGGACCACTTTGGATTGTCCAAAATTGCTGGTTAACGAACTTGACCTATGGTTTGTTGTTACAAACATTTTGGCAAAAACTAAAAAAAAATTTTTAAACAATTACTCAAGTTATCGTCCGGAATGACACATATATATATATATATATATATATATATATATATATACATATGATTTTTGGAAAAACTTCAGGGATCGTTTCAGAATGTTCCAAAACGGATTTCAGTGTGAAAATTTTTCGAAAAAGTCGATTCTAAAAATTTTGAGGCCATTGCAATAGCTTCATTTTCTTTGAAAATTCGCTAATAACACGCTGCAAATTATTGCTGGGTATGCTTTGAAGATCTTAGGAGTCCATATTCATGTTCTAGTCGTCTCTACGAACTCATAGAGTACCCACACGGCTACTGCATTTCTGGTTACAACAAATATACGCACGTATTCATTATATATATATATATAGCTACAAACTTTTCTTAATTTTGGACAATTTTCATTTTTGAAAAAAGCATTCATATCAGAAATTTTGTGCTGAATCCGAATATACCATAAATGACCATGATTTTCAATGTAAAAACCTCAAAAAACGGGAAAAACCCATTTTTTTGGAGTTTTTTTGAATTTTGGACCACTTTGGATTGTCCAAAATTGCTGGTTAACGAACTTGACCTATGGTTTGTTGTTACAAACATTTTGGCAAAAACTAAAAAAAAATTTTTAAACAATTACTCAAGTTATCGTCCGGAATGACACATATATATATATATATATATTTACATCTTGGTACAAAATGACGTCCGTATCATAGTTGTGGTAAAGTGACGTCCCCCTGAAGGAGTGGTCATTTTAACAAAATTTTGAAATTCCAACATTAATTAAGGCCGAGATACTTGTTAACCGACTCAGATATTCACATTTCGCTTGCTGATGACATATACAGTTCTTCACATATACGCTGTACATATGAACGCATAGTGGCTTCCGTTCACACAGCAGCTGAATTGACGTCCAGTAAGCTCGAGCTTACTGGACGTCAATTCCGCTGCAGTGTGAATAGCGCTGGCAAGGCGCCGCAGAGTTGAGGGCTGGAACCAGCCGTTTTCAAGGGTGTGGGAGAATGCCAAATTGGTGAACTCACCCAATTCAATCTCAGAACGTTTCGCAAAATGTGTCAATATAGAAAAGTAGAAGAGAAGTAGAAAAGAACCCCCCCTCACAAGTTGTTTACATGAAAAATAATGGGTAATTGCCAAAAAGGACCAATAAGAGAGAAATGGGGAAAATATAATTTTCAAGAGAAAAAATCATACATAGGAAATAAAATCGGGCCGAGTTTATTAGGCCCCACTTCCCTTCCTGAGGACCAGGAAGTTTAATAATGAGGGAGGGACATTGATCCATAATTAATGGTTCTATATGGTTCGCAAAATGTATCACTATAGAAAAAAACGTCTGCCAAGTTGGGTGGGCAGTATAGCTTCCTCACTCATTGTAACATGGACGAATAGAATCAGTTGGCGAAAAAATTATGATTCAAAGAGTTATTGAATACCAAAATATTGGCGATAATATGCGGGATAGGGTTGCAGGTATTAATGTTTTAATAGTGTTGTAAATAGTTGTGGTATATAAACCACTGAAATAAAAGAACGAAAGAGTGTAGGTATAAACCACCGTCTAGGACCTAACCCACACAATCCCTTAAAATTTCGTCGAAATTGGTTGAATAGTTGGGGAGTTTTGGTTGTAACAATAAATTTAAAGTTCGCGCATGCGCAGCGGCTATTGCTTGACCAATTTGATTGAAACTTATAGGGTGACTCTCAGAAGTTAGTCCCTAACTAACCTCCAAATTTGAGCAAAATCGGTTCATTAGAAACCGAGAAACCGAGGTTCCAGGAAATTCACGTTTGCGCATGCGCACTCGCTCCTATTCGTCCGAAGGTGCTGAAATTGATAGGGGACCGTCTAGGACCTAACCCGCACAATCCCTGAAAATTTCATCAAAATCGGACCACAGGTTAGTATAGTTTTGCCCGGGACAAGGATTGACCACAGACAGACCGACAGACAGACAGACACGGAACCAAAATTGTTCGGGAAGCTCTAAAACGCAAAAAGCAAGTGGAAATTTTGATTTTGGAGGAAATTTTTTTTTTTCACTTCTTTCACGAATACAAAGCTTCCCAACCTTCGGTAGTGAGGAAGCAAAAGAGAAGTAGAAAAGAACCCCCCCTCACAAGTTGTTTAATAAGTTGTTATTAATAAAATCAATAAAATATCGTCGTTCGAGGCCCAGCATGGCACATCTAACTTTTGCCAACTTTTCAGGAGAGCCAAAAAACTGTTTTACGAGTAAGGTAATCGTGTTTTCTTTATTTTCTGAGTTCAAACTAGCCTAATTGGGGTCGCTCAACATGATTTTACAATAAATTTGGTTGTCAACGAACTACCTTCGAAATTAGCGTAGATGTGCTATGCTGCCCAGATTTCGTCCCCTAGATATGCTATGCTGTCGAACATTTGTGCTATTTTTCAGAGGGGTAACATGAAGTTGTCCTATGCTGCTGTACTAAAATTAAGTTCTCAAATAAATTATCTATTTGGTTTCCCTCTATAAAGCCAAGGATAGAGTTTTAAACTGGCTTGCAATTCCTTTTTTTGTCAGCCCGACAAGTAGACAGGGAAGGTAGGTACCAGATGTTTATAAACTCGAAACAGTACCAATTTATAGTTTATTTTATTTTATTTATTTAATTTAATTTATAATTTGTTTTATTTAAACGACACAAAAAAATTGAACCCAACAGTTCTAGTTTTACATTGACTTGAATTCCACATCTGCTACTACCAGCGTTAGTATTAGGGTAGGTATCTATTTTCCTAGTCCTAGTGAAGAAAAGCCTTGGAAAATGCAGTAGGTATATATTAGAAAAAAATTATAAATGCTTGCATACGAGTCTGCAACACATTGGGACATTTTCATGTGTGTGAAAGTATGGTTGTTAGTTCATGTACCCAAGCATCAAAATAAGAAAACAGTTGATTCTTCTCTGCGCAACACAGTGAGTCTATTTTATTTATTGGTCGCGTGAGCAAGTTTTCGTGTCGATTTTTCAGTTTATGTGCCAAAGCAGACATGAAAATGTCAAAAATTCTTTAGCTAACACAGAAACATTATTAAGGATCACAGAGATCTGTATAAAATCCGTTTCATAAAGCTAGACTTGAATTTTACTACAGTTTACCTGCGTTACTAGGAGTGTATATTTTCTTATGGTACTCATGTGATGTGCCTTTCTTATTTCCTACGAATTATACAGATTGGACGCTTCACAATATCAAATATATTGTTTAGCAATGCACGTATTTCATGGGACGAAGGGCAGAATGATAAAACATGAATTGTTTATAATGGGGTTTCTACTTATTACAAAACTGAGATGAGGAGTTACCAAAGTGAACTGAATTTATTGTTATATTCCTCTGACCTTCTTGTCAAATAATATTTCTCTACTGGAAAGCGAACATGTGTTAATATAAGTCGGAAGTGAAATGATTTTATTCCTGTTGTTCAACTAAAAAGCCTATTCTGATGGTGGGTTTTGATAATTATTTACTAAATGAAATTCTAGTCATTGTCTCATTACTGTGAAAATCTTGTCAATTTACTCGTATGTTCATTGACTGGAATGTCTACAAATATATAAGTCGTTTTGGGTTTTAAAATTTTGCTGAAATTTAAAAAAATATAGTTGAAGTGAAATATTATTACCTCTTATTGGACCATGGTGTCACTAGTGTCACTGAAAACATCTTGGGAATCCCACAGCTTTCCCAAGGTGTCACCAGATTAACTAGATATCAATTGCAATTTAAAAATTTATTGGACAGAGCTGAATTTTTCGAAACATTTTCTGTAAGTTATTGGAAATCAAAAATTGATGTTATTATAAAATGTTTTTCATCGATTTCCTTGGAAATTTTTTTCATAACTCTATTTTGAGACAGAAAATTCTGTTGTCCATTAAATTTAAAGTTGTAATTTAATTTTGGTTACTCCGGTGACACTTAGAGATATCTGTGGAGTTCCTGAGATGTTTTCGGTGACGCTAGTGATACCATGGCCCAATTAGGGTTAACCAGTTAAATATTATTAAATTCAACTATATTTTTTAAACCTTCAGTAAAATTTCAGAACCCGAAAAGACTTATATATTAAATATATAAGTCTTACAAATTTTGTAAAAGTTAATTTTGTAAAAAGTCTAAAAATGTTGTAGATATTCCAGTCAATGAACATGAATTGACAAGATTTTCACAGTAATGAGACAATGACTAGTATTTCATTTAGCAGATAATTATCAAAATCTACCATCAGAATAGGCTTTTCAGTTGAGTAAAAGGAATAAAATCACTTCACTTCTGACTTACTACTTCTTAGTTTTGGAAAATGACTACGCCGATTTTTTTCATTGAGAAAACATTAACAATTATTTTTGGGTAAGTACTCTGCGAGAACTTCCTTTCTTCTTTCTTCCTACAAAGGCACCGATTTTGTTCACGAAAATAAGCTTTGTTTGAAATAAAATACAAAACAGCAATGCACATATGCATAGCTTCATCCTAGCAGCATAGCACATTTGCAGTTCAAACTTATTTATCTTATTTTCTTAACTAATGCCGATGATTTATGATTTTCTTTTTGTTAGAAATCAAGATTGAATCTTCATTAAGCATTACTAAAAGGAAAAAACCGCTATATACTTCTAATTATTGCAATAAACTCAATAAACTTGCCTCGCTTCCTGGCATATACGATTTTTCCATGCTTTCTGTGCAGATGTGCCTTGCTGTTGGGTGGTTTTAGATATGCTATGCTGACTAATTCGCAAATACTAGCGCTACGAGCGGTCAGATTGAAAAACTGTTAGCGCCAATCGCTCGGGCGTGAAATTTTGAATAAGAAACCGTTCTTAACTCGATTTCGCCAAAATGTCAGATGTGCCATGCTGGGCCTCGAACGACGATATTCTTCCCAGATTATTAGAATCTGGAATTAGATCCTGTAATAAAAATGTACAGCAGGATGGGGTTCGTAGTACCAATTTACGTATTTACTACCTTTGTGGGGGTAGCACATAGCTTCCCAACATCAATAAAATATTGTTTCCACATTCTTCGAATCTGGAATTAGATCCTGTAATACAAATGTACGAGCAGGATGGGGTTTGTAGTATCAATTTACGTATTTTACTACCTTTGTGGGCGTAGCACATAGCTTCCTAACATCAATAAAATATTGTTTCCATATTATTCGAATTTGGAATTAGATCCTGTAATAAGAATGTACGAGCATGATGGGATTCGTAGTACCAATTTACGAATTTTACTAGTACACACATGCGGGGAGTGCAATGATTTTTCCAATTTTTCTCGTCCATTCTTCAACAGTTCTGCCAAAATCCCATCTTCTCCAGGTCAATGAATTGGCTGGTGGTGGGGAAAAACCAGGTAAGTACAAAAAATAGAATTTTACAGGAGAGCATTTTTTTTTCAAATTTTATTCTCAATACCGAATAATCTTCCTAACCGAATAATCACTAACGCCCCAGCCAATAGTAAGCATGGTTTCTTCACTTCTAAGGGATGAAAAATAAGGGTTGACATTTTGAAAACGCCCTAGCTCAAAAAAATCGATATAAAGGTATTGTTTTTCCATCAATTTAAGATAGCATAGAATTTTTAAAATTTTAGAGACCATGCGGAGCTCTGCAGCACAAACCGTTAGCTCCCTACGAGACCTTAAGGTTTTTCCTTCGATAAAACAAAATCACGAGTGTGAATCACCAAAGAGGTCTAATCGCGTTCAAATAATATTTATTAATATTATTATTATTATTTAATATTTAATTTAATTTAATAATTAATACTATTATCAAATAATATTATTATCTGACCAAAATGCGATCGCTGTTCGTTTCTTCGAGTTGTATTCAGTTTTGCTTCCGTAGCAACCAGTAATCAAATTTCCATACGAAGGACCCTATTTTTCGAATCGAATGCAAAGCGTTTATTTCTTCCAAAAAATTGATTTTGAAGGTGTGAAGGTAATTATGTAGCAGGTAAAAAGAGTTACAATGGTAAAATTGTGATCTTTTCAGACGAATGATCTATACAGAAAAATAATAAAAGAAAGGTGTTACTTTATACTCACTACCATATCTACGAATGGAGGTCTTCTTCAAAAAATCCACTTTCTAGCCGTCAAAATCATTTGTAAGTATCACTAACGGATTCAGCGTGAAAAATTACACAGGAATTGATACCAAACTCGTCATGTCATCCTAACATGGACGGTGGCCAGTGAACGAAATTTGTGATTCCCGCCCAACTTGAATTTTCCGCGCTATAGATCAACCTCCTACGAACGGGGATCGTTAAACTTCTACCTCTGAGGTTTGCGCTTCTCTCATTATCAGATCTTTACTCGTCTGGCTCCCACATTATTTTCAATCCCCGAGTTTTTCGCCTTTTCTTGGTTAATTATTTTCAATAACAAACCTTTGGAAACGACCAAGAAAAAAAATTAACCCCCCTCAAAATTTGTTGGTTTACGTTTCAAGGTACGTGAAATTCAAAAATCGAATAAAAATTAGGCCGTCCGTCCGCCGTACTCGGCTCTTTCGTCACCCAGCATTGACCGATTTTGATGAAATTTGGTATAGGGGCCTTTTAGGGTCTAGTTGTGCGCCGAAGATTTTGGTTGCTGTAGGTCACTTCTAAGGGTTGAAATTTTGAAAACGCTCTATCTCAAAGAAGTTTTTTAGAAAGGTATTGTTTTTCCATCAATTTAAGATTTTTGGTAGGTTTCTGACTAGTCCTGTGTACTTAAATGGAGGTGGAGAAAATGGCCAAGCTAGTCTTCAGTATTGTTGTATCATTGTTAGCACGACGTTTACGTCCTGGAACAGCACCCTATTCATGTGACTGATATAATTTTTTCTTATGGTAGAGTTCAGATGTTTGTAACGCAGAGAAACACATTGACTTATTTTTAAATAAGTTCTAAGAAAAATATTCTTTAAAAAATTCCAAGAAAAAAGTTTTTTTTTTCACTCGTCTGCAGGGATCACAACTTTGCCATTTTCACTATTTTTTTTTTAATTTGTTACTCACCAACCATAGGTACTTGCTAGGTAGCAAGTACCTATGGTTGGTAAGTAACAAAAGTAGGTAGGTACCTACTACATAATTACCTTCACACCTTCTCAATCAAGTTTATTCGGAAGAAATAAACTCTTCACACTCGATTCGAAAAATAGAGTTCCTTACAGGAGTTTCTGTTATAAAACGAAGGAAACCCTTCAAGTTCTCGTAGGGAGCGAACGGTTTGTCCTACAAAGCTCCGCGTGGTCTCTAATATTTCTAAAAATTCAATACTATCTTCAATTGGTGAAAAAACAATACCTTTGTTTCGAGAGTTCCCGAGCTAGCGTACTTTTGAAAATGTCAACCCTTAACTTTTACTCCTTAAAAGTAACTGATATCAATGAAAAACTTCGAGACACAATTAGACCCCCAATGGAGCCCACATACCAAATTTCAACCAAATCAGTCCATGGTTGGTAAGAAAAGTGCCGCGTATGGCGGACGGACGGAAAATTGTTTATTCGATTTTCGGTTTCTACGTTACCTTGAAACGTTAAACATCAAATTTTGAGGAGGGTTGAAATTTTTTCTGTTTGTCGATTCCAATGATTCATTATTGAAAATAATAAATCAAAAAATGCCGCGGATGGTCGGTTTTTTTAAGTTCGATTTTCGGATTCTACGTACTTTGAAACGTAAACCAACCATCGTTACTACCTACCTACTACTTAACTACACGATCAATCACAATAACAATCAAGTTTATTTAGAATACATAAAAGCTTCACACTCGATTCGAAGAAATAGGGAACTTGATTTCGGAAATTTACGTTGCTAGGACGCTTTTATCCCGAAATTCAATATTGTTGAATATTTTTCAACTTCAAATATTATAAAGCTAAGATTTTTGCGCGGTTTTTGGTGTTGAGGTAGGTTCGTGAAAAACCATTCAGAAGTAAAAAATTAGCAACCAAATGAAAAAGCTTCTTACTAAAACACAAACGGTGGATACCGCTTTCGTACAAGTACTCAACCACGAGAGACATATTATGCCTTATGTTTAATAAATTGAGAGCTTTCCAATGAGTGGTGAACGATTTTTGTGGGGTGGAAAATGAGGAAGTTAGTTTTCCCTAGGAACGATTGGTTGTACGTGAAAATCATCAGAAATTGAGGACGCTGAGACGGCGTTCCAGGTGTTTTAGTTCGATGGCTGCTGGAGTGGGCGAACCGGGGATTGCAACCTGGACGCCACTTCCACCGCTTCGTGTAAAGTTTAACTTTTGCAAATCATATACGAAACGTGCGCAGCGTCCTAGCGGAAATTGCGTGCACTAAATCTATACGTTTGCTGAAGAAAACCGTCAAAATGACGTCCTCCTAAAAAAGGGGGAGACGCCTCAATGAATCATTCTGTACAAGATGAGCCTGTTGTGTAAAATGACGTCCGTATACGGACGCCACTTTGCACCGGACGCCACTTTGAATGTAACTTTCTGTAGGGCGGACGCCAGATGCACGCAATATGCATATATATATATATATATATATATATATATATATATATATATATATATATATATATATATATATATATATATATATATATATACATATGATTTTTGGAAAAACTTCAGGGATCGTTTCAGAATGTTCCAAAACGGATTTCAGTGTGAAAATTTTTCGAAAAAGTCGATTCTAAAAATTTTGAGGCCATTGCAATAGCTTCATTTTCTTTGAAAATTCGCTAATAACACGCTGCAAATTATTGCTGGGTATGCTTTGAAGATCTTAGGAGTCCATATTCATGTTCTAGTCGTCTCTACGAACTCATAGAGTACCCACACGGCTACTGCATTTCTGGTTACAACAAATATACGCACGTATTCATTATATATATATATAGCTACAAACTTTTCTTAATTTTGGACAATTTTCATTTTTGAAAAAAGCATTCATATCAGAAATTTTGTGCTGAATCCGAATATACCATAAATGACCATGATTTTCAATGTAAAAACCTCAAAAAAACGGGAAAAACCCATTTTTTTGGAGTTTTTTTGAATTTTGGACCACTTTGGATTGTCCAAATTGCTGGTTAACGAACTTGACCTATGGTTTGTTGTTACAAACATTTTGGCAAAAACTAAAAAAAAATTTTTAAACAATTACTCAAGTTATCGTCCGGAATGACACATATATATAAGTTAATTGAGAAGAAACGTGAAGTCACTTTTTAAAAACAACAATTTATTGATTCACAAAATTATATAAGAAAGTGGCAAATTCCCGGGACTTTAGAACATCGAGCTAAGAGCGTAAAGAGGCGACTGCCTGCTGCGAGTAAGAGGGGCGCCTATATACCTTCGTGCTGATATCGTCAGCACTTAGTCAGCAGATAAGCATGTTGCTGTACGTAACTCGTCCCCCCTTAGATCACAAATACAGATGGAATCGAAATTTGGGAATGCCTCAATCAGAACAATTACAACAAAAATCTAATCCAAAACATCTAATCTAATCCCACAAACATAATATAGTGTAATCCCACATTATATAAACAACACATAATGAATATAAACAACACATAATAAAACAATACATAATGAATATCTACATTGTGATTGGGGATCTTTTGAAGTCCCTGTATTGTAGTGTTAAATACAACATGATACATATAATTAAGGCGTATAATATGATTGTCCAAAAGCTTGGGATAAACATTTCTTTCACATAATCTTCTGGAACGGTTTGAATTGATTTGTAGGGTAGCATTTTGAATTCAAGAGATTTCAGTTTAATTTTCTCCTCGGAAATTTGTGTGGCGTTTAGTTGGAAATTTATTCCTTTGGTAATGGCAGGTTGTCCATATATCTTGTTGTTGCTATAGATAAAGGGTATTGTTTATAAAAAATGGTACTATTGTTTGGACTTAACAATACACTCCTTTTAGCGTAAGTGTTTCAACAGATTTGTCATTATGAATCTCAATTTTGTCTTCTTTGAAGAAAGCTAACAAATATTGGTTAATACTGCTTAATAGTTCTACATAGTTGTCTTCGACTTGAATTTCTGAATATTTACAATCTGAATTTACGTTATTAACAAGAATTGATGATTCGCAGTTAATGTTTACGGTGGTTACTAAATGATTATAACACAAGTATATCTGTCCTTGGTCGCACGTATCTTTTAACGGTTTGATTATTTGGCCAGACTGTAGAAGATATTGAACCGTTGGTATTATGGTTACTGATTTGCTCTCAAAATATGTAGGGACTGGTTGCATGAAGAAAAGGTCGAAGACATCTACGTTTACAATCGGAATATCTATGAAATATATTATTTCTTCTAGGGATATGAAGCATTTGACCTTAATGTGTTTTTGTAGTTCGAACAAATTTTCTTCTTCAAAGTTCAAAAGTTGGTTCTTATAGAATTTAGATATCTTTTCTAGTTCTTTAACTAATATTTCTGGTTTAATGATACTTGGGTGTAGCACTCCAAGTTTACAAAATGTAATTGAATTTTCAATGTCCTGTATTACGTCCATCATGAAGTTCATAATTATTAATTGGTGGTTCAATATAGTTTCTACTAAACCGACATGGGTTTCGAAAGAGTTTAGTTTTTTGAGTCCATTTAATTCAGCCATGATGATTTGATTGTTTGTAATTAATTTCTTCAATAGTATGGTTAAACTGTTCGATGAGAATGTTGTTGATGTTATAATGTTCTATAAAACTGTTTTCTAAGGTCAGTATGGTTGTGTCTTATTTGGGTTAATATTTCATCGTACTTTTTTGCGTCACTATCGTCCAAATTACCTGTGATGAATTTGATGGCAGAACCTAATCCATTAATCAGTCCGCGTTTTGTCCTTCTGGGAACCAGCGTGTTGTGTAGCCTTGTTTCTGCTTCATTTATTGCATGTTTGGTTTAAATCTAATGGAATTCGTACTCTACTCTGAACTTCAGTATCCTCAGAAATTGTCTTCAAGATGAAGTCGTTATTATTTTTTATAGTATCTAATTGGTTTATCAACTGTGTCAAACTGGTAATAGTGCGTCAGGCGTATGGTAAGATTGCAGCATCCTGGCTTGTCCTAATTTAACTGGAATTATACCTTGGTTCAAGGTAATGTTATTTATGTTAGTCGCCATTCCAGTCCCAATGATAAAGATGAGTCTGGAAAGTAGAATATGAGACGTTAAGTTGGTATGTTTGTAAATTCTAATTTGTGGTTTAGTATCTCAAGACATATTTGTTCCCTTAATTTATTTGGATTCGGTGGGGTAGGTTTTGTGATTTTATAATTTTTAGCATAATACAACAGAAACAATCCGCAGTCATTGGAATTGTTCTGTTCAGGTTTGTTTTTTACTTGAATACACTCCAGTTTAATTTTCTGAAAATTATCTTTATGTTTATTTTTGTGTTCTTCTTCAAGGTAGTTACGGATGGAAGCAAGAATTTCTTGACCATCCCAGGCTAATGAATCAAAATATAAAATTTTTCTCTCTTTGATTTTCACTACGATCAGTCGCCAATGTGCTGATTTAAAGATGGTATCAATACTGTATCATAACTGAAAATATCAACATTTTTAGTATAATTACGTACTCGAGGGAAACCTCCTGCAGATAGAGAAACATAAAGGAAACTATGGAAGCAGTAGACTTTGTGGGGGTCTTTATCTCGTTCGTTTCTATCTTGGATCATACCCATGTAGAAATTTTATTACATTATCATTTAAACAGTTAGGGTCTTTAAGTGTGAGTAAGTCTGCTCTAGTTATAGTGATACCGAAATTTGTTATGAATTTCTCATTATGGTCTAATTTTTCGTTCCATACTCTTTCTAACATAGTTTCTTCTCTTTTTTCGCGGACGTTTGACTGTGGCTAAATGAATTTTTGCTTGAGTGTTATGGTGTCTCGGTACAATAATTCCTGTTTTAAGCTTTGGGTCTATTTCTTTAAGTATTTCTGGGTTGTATTTAGGTTTAGTTTTATGTTGTTTTTTGCACAGTTTTGACGAATATTTTTTCGGGAAATGGCAAGGGAATATCCTCTCTATTCGTGTTCCTTTCATTTATAACTGCTTCTTTGTTTTCATCGAAACGTTGTTTCATGATTTCATAGAGTGCCTTAGTCTTTTCTTTATGTGTTTGTAGATATTGATTTATGATGACATGTTCTACATCTGAATTGAGTAAATTTTTGTGATTGATATGGCCGTAAAGAAGCTCAAAAGGTGTAAGTTTGGATGAAGAATGGATGGAATTGTTATATGCTAAAATTGCATAGTTCACTTTAGTTATTATAGTATCCTTGTTAAATTCAACCCTATCGTTCATTAATCTAATATGTTCTATAAGTGTTGAGTGGAATCTTTCGATAACTCCATTTGATTCAGGATGTTGAGGGGATGTAAAATGAATTTTAATGTTGTGTAGAGACAAGAGCTCTTGACGAGTGACTGTGGAATTCTGCTCCATGTCTGCTACTATGCTAGAGGGGATTCCGTGATGGGAGAAGAATTTGATCAATGAGTTAACTACTTCAATACTGTGGAAGAGTTCAAGGCATATGCTTGAGCATATCGTGAGAAAGGGTCAATTATAGTTAGAAATTTAGAATTTTCAAGAGTTAATTTATCGATGTGTAAAGTTTCCATGGGTTTGGATCCTGTTGGAGTAATATTAACTTGGGTTTTAATGGAACCCTATCATATTTACATTTAAGGCACGTTTCACAATTGTTGATAAAATTTTGAATTGAACTTGACATTTTAGGCCAGTAATATTCTCTTTTAAGTGTTAATAAGTTTCTTCGATGCCTCTATGATTATTTTCTCCGGAATGGTAGGTGTTTAGTAGTTTTTCCACGTCTTCTATTTTTTCTACGTCTTTTACTTTTTTGCAGAATTTGGTTATATCTATCTGAGAATAAGTAAATACTTTGGTTAGTTGTCGCACAATTCTGGGTAGATATGTCTGAAATAAATACCGTATTTTCTTTAGGTTAATGTATTCTTTATAAAATTGGTTTGTCATTATTCAAGTTGCATCTTGAAACACCACATGAGATTCTGGTTTTGTCTTCGAATAGTTTATTTATTTGGGTTTCATGCTGGTGCCTATTTGATCGTTTACCTCAATTATGATTTGATTTTACATTTATTGATTATTTCATCTTTGATGGTATATTCACCACGGTGTTACCGTAGTAATTGGAATGTACAGTAATATCAGACGGGGCGTTTTGTTCAACTTCATCTACATTTACTATCATGGATTTTGAATCGAATGTCGTTATTATGTCATCTAGTAGTTCCAAAGGTTTCTTTTCTATAAGCTTGTCTAATCTATCATTGATCTGTTTTCTCTATCTATTAGTTGGATTCTTTAGGAGTTCTGGGAAATAAGTTTCTATCAATTCGGAAGGAGCTTTGTTAGTTATATCTTTGAATTTAGAAACATCTATGTCTTCAAATTATTAATTTCAACACGGGACAGTGCATCCGCGTTAGTGTTCAAGGATCCTTTTTTATATTGGATGTCGATATCATTCTTGTAATTTAGTTTTCCAGCGGAATAATTTCGAATTAGGTTCATTGGGGAGAACAACCAATGTAATGGTTTGTGATCTGATAAGATTTTGAAATGGCGACCATAGAGGTATGGTCGAAAATATTTTAGGCCCAAAACTATAGCTAACAATTCTCTCTCGATAGTTGACAACTTTCTTTCGTTCGTTCAGGTTTCGACTGGCATAGGCAATTGGTAGGTCACTGTTATTAGACATTTGACTCAATACGCCCCAATCGCCACATTACTAGCGTCAGTCGTCAGATGGAAAGTTTTGTTAAAATCGGGATATTGGAGAATTGGCTCATTGACTAATAGTTGTTTAAATAGCTCGAACATTCTGAATAATCTGTGTCGTCAATATTAATTTTAGCTCCCTTTTTTAATCTTGATGTGAGGGGTTTTGTTAGTCCAGCGAAATCTTTGATGAATTACGATAGTAACCTAGCAAACAGGAAGCTTTTAATGTCTTTAGTGTTTTGGGAATTGGGTACTGAAGGATGGCTTTTGATCTTATCTGATTTGGTTTTACTCCTTCTGGAGTTATCACATGCCCAAATACGCGACTTCCTTTTTTAGAAATTCTTTTATCTAGCTGTATCTTAAGGTTAGCTTTTTAAGTCTGTCAAAAACCGATTCCAACCTTCTTATGTGTTCTTGGAGGTCAACACTGAATACTATAATGTCGTCAAGGTATACACAACAATATTCGTTGTTTATACTCTCCAAGACATTGTCTAAAACTCTGTTGAAACGTTGCTGGTGCAGAAGTAATCCAAAGGGACAGCGAGTAAACTCCAGATGATTATTAGGAACGCTGAATGCGGTTTTTCTATACTATTCGGGTCCATTTGTATTTGGGGGAATCCGCTTTTTAAAATCGATACAAGAAAAGAATTGGGCGCGTCCTAATTTTGTCAAGAATATCTGAAATTTGAGGAAGTGATATTAATTTCGATGTTTTGTCGTTTAGTTTTCTATAATCTACTACAATTCTGAATTTAATTTTGCCACTCGAGTCCTTTTTCTTCGGAACTATCATATAGGGGAATTCCATGGACTATCAGAGGTTGACTATTCCTTGTTGCAACATCTCGTTTAATTTGGTTTCGACTTCTTTTTTATATATTTCAGGAAATCGGTAATTTTAGTATAGACGGAATCTCATCAACTGTCCTGATGACATGTTTAACTTCATTTGTGAAGGTTAATGGTTCGCCATCTTTTATAAAATATATCCGGGTATTTTGATACTAATTCGATAATCGCGGCTTTTTCCTCTGAATTACAATGATCCAATCTTAATTTATCGAATTCGATACCTGGATTGGGGTGATCTTTTTTATTTGCTATTTCAATGTTATTGATTCTTCGAGATTGTAGTTGATCTCTTCAGCTTAATTGATTGGGATTTTACTGTAATATCATGATCTGTAGGATTAAGTATCCTAAATATCTCTATAGTTATTTAATTTACTAAACTTTGCGCGATTTCCAGCTTACCCAATTAATATATGGAATAATTACATCTCCATCTTTTATATTTTTACATTTTATTT